>JAKCOX010000102.1:0-1200000 GCA_022605575.1 Laterallus jamaicensis coturniculus | reverse complement strand
GTCAGAAACAGGTGGTTGATATCCAGTCTGAAAGTCAGAATAACTTCCTGAAAGAAGCATTACAGATATTTTATCTTTGTTCTCCAGATTTGATTTTATGCATAATGTGTTGCATTATTTATGGAAAATACGTGCAATTTTTTATTTATGTGTTTGGATAAATAAGAATTTCAATAATTTACATTTTGGTAAATCATTTATTATTAAAGTCAGACAAGAAATTAATCTTCCTGTCCAGTACTTCATCTAAACTAGGTGCAAGATCTTTTATTTATTTTAAATAGGATCTAATATTCAAAATAGAGCTTTCCTGCTTTTCCAGTAAACAACAGATTCAATACCATATGCAAAAATAATAGAAATCAGACAGCTAATAATCTGTTCTGTGAGCAACAAAGAATTTGCTTTCACAAATTAGTCTGCTAAATGTTATCAAGTTCATTTGAAGTCGTGTCATTAGCACAGCTTACAAGTTGTTAGAGGTCTCTCTGAACATGTTTTCCAGCAGCTCTCAAACTTCTCATCTAAACACTAGTTGTAGCTATTCTTTTAGGAGCTTAAATTTCCATTATGGATGTAAGTGGAGCAGCCGTTTGGTTTTTTTAACTCTTCATTAATAAACTGCAGAAGATGATGACAGGAAAGCAAATGCCATATCACTTAGTTGTCTGTTGGGCCTTATGTAATCACATTCTTGACATATTTCTGTTGACATTGTGTGTCAGAAAATCAAGGTTTGAATGATTGCTCCTGTAGGTTTTCCTGCTAAAAATATCTTACAGTATGTATATGCCCAAGTGCATATTTAATCAAGCATGTTATATTTTTTCCCGTTTACCTATTCTCCCTCCCTCAACACCAAATTGTAGCTTTCTGAATCTACTGTGCTTTTTTAAACACTTGGATCTTCTTTCCTTGACCCAGTTTTTTCCTGCTATTCTTGCACTGCCCCATAGATATATCCATCCTCTTTCTCCTGATCCTTGTATCTCCATTAATAAAAGGCGAAGAAATATTTGTATTATTCACATTCAGGAGTTAGGCAGTAATTTAACACCTCCCTTTCGTTATGCTTCAAAAATAGACAAACTTGTTCCATTTCAAGAGAGGTATTAGTCTCCAGACACAACATGTAGTTGTGATCTTGCAGTGTAACTGCACATCATAAGAGGCAACATAAATTTAGCTACTTGAAATACCCCTCGACTAGAAATATTAGGAGGTCATACCTAGAGGGACCTGGCCTCTCCTGCATGCAACACACTTTGCTGCTCCCCTACAAATTACTTTTGCCCCAGTACAGGGTAAGCAGCTTACTAAACACTTTGGAAATTCTGTTTCAGATCCTAAACTGGAATAAATCAGAGCGGATCTGCCAAAATCAATCGAGTTATGTCAATACCCACCAGCTAAATTAAACTACTGATTGGAAGATAAAATCATTGTCATTAAAGGATCTAGTTCCTCCCAAATAAATTAGACTTTCGATGCTCTGCCTTCATGCTTGTTTAGGAAACTTGCCATCTCCACAGAAGTCTCTTCTATTCTTAACCCTTGGGATTTCAAGCTAAAAAGGAGATACAGGTATACACTGCTGAAGGTCCTGTACTGATCAGCTGAACAGCGATTCTTTGTTAGAAAAACAGTTTGTCAATGCCAGTAAGAACTGTTTAGGTAGAGAACATGCTCTGCTGGATAACAGCAAGTAACTATTACACCTGTGTTTTAATATTGAGGCAATATTTTCAAGATAAAAGACTTCATTTTGCAATGAAGATATGTATTGCTACTACTGCAAACATGTAGTTGTATCTTTGTATGGGATAATAGTGACCAGATCGATAATTCCACCATTAAAGAATGCTGTACTGTCCTTTTATTCCTGATGGGTTCATTTTGGGGTTTATTTTAACAAACAAACACCTGTCAGCTGTAACTGGTCACTTCTCAATCATTTTGACTTGGCTTTTTTCCTGCACACATCACAGCAGGAGGCTCAGTTCAGGAAATCAGTGCAGAGATTAGGGACAGCATAGAAGCAGGAAAGGAGATGTTTGTTTGTAGGAGGTGTGAATAAGTGGATGGTTGAAGGCTGGTATCACTGACATAGAGAAAGGTGTAGAAAAAAAAAAGTGACAGAAGCAGACAAGCAGCCTTATTGCTGCCAAGGTTCTCAAAAACAAGAACAAGAAATCTACGGTGAACATGAGGCAATTCAGAGAAACAGGTAGCGAATTGAAAGAGAAGAGCAAGGAAGGTGATATTTAACCCTTAGAATAAACTGCAAATTGTTAATCCTTTGCAACACATCACCTAGAAGATCTGAAATAAGCGCTAAGTGTGCCACTGAGCTTGGACAACATATACCTTCCCATGAAGACAGTCCATACCAACCAGCTTCGATAGAGAGTTGTGGAAAATAGAGTGACCCTTTGCAGCACAGGCATTTCTTGCTACATGTGACACAAGTTTTTCAGTTCTTCTGAAGTTAGGTATAAAAGTATAGCAGGTACCACACCAAAACCAGCTTTCCTTCTCATCCCCAAACCCTCACAAACATAACAGGGACCTGTGAGATTGTATGGCCTTTCTGAATGTTAATTGCCTTTCAGAGACTAAGCCAGGCCTGGTTAGTTTTTGGGGTTTTATTATTATTATCATCAGAGAAACACCCGACTTTTCCTTTGGGAAAGGAAATTGCAATATTCTAGGGAATGATATAAATCTAGCCAAGAGTCATAGATCTCAGATTCAGAAAAGATCTTTACTAGGGAACCTGTCTTCAGGTAAAATGGAAGCAAAAACCTGATAATTTTTTTTTTACAGACTTCTTTAGCAAGAGTTGTGTTTTAAAGAAAATTGTTGCAGCAATAATATGTAAATTAACCTCTTCCATGGCAGTCAACCTCTACCTCACTCCAACACTTCTGGACACAGGGTAAAACCCCACACAGTCTGTGGTTTGAAGCAAGGAGCATTCTGCTCTTACATGAGAGAGACTCTGTAGAGCAAAAGCACTCCAGCAGATGGGCTGTCCCTCAGCCTGACTTGCTCAGGGGCAGCCTGGGCAAAGTTCAATGATTGTGTGCTTCTCTGACTCTGCAGAACCACGGGCCTCTGTTCCCCATTATGGCAATAAGGGTTTTTTTTTGCCAGAGAATAGGGTCATCCATTACTTTTGTCCCAGATGCGTGAGGAGGTGAAGAGAGGGGAGAGGAGGGAAAGGAAGGGGATGGGAGGTAAGGAAGGAGGCAAGCACAGCAAGGGCACCAGTTTTCTGTCCCCATCTTTCATCAGCACAGGCAAAGGCTGTCTGCAGCAGCATCCCTGCAGGTGTCACTGGCAAGTGTCTAGCCCCAAAACCAGCCCGGCCAGGACCTGTGAGGTGGGGAAGATCACAGAGACAGCAGGATGCCATGGAACTCTGGCTCCATATTTTGATGGGAAAGCCAGAACTGACCACTAGACTAAAGCCATTTGGGAAAAGCAAGTATGTTTCACATATGAGAAGGAGCAGCATTACAATTATAAACACATCTTCAATGTCACATTATGTTGCAAGGTTTTGACTTCAGAATTACAGGCCAGAGTTTCAGTACAGCTATTACATGACCTAATTCTTACCATGTTCTCGAAATCATACAGCAAGTGAGGAATGTTATCTTTCTGATGATAGCATGGTGATATTGACAACCATAAACACTGAGTATATTCAAGAGATTAACCACTAAAACACACCCCCAATTAACTTATTTTTTTTTTAAATAGTCACCTGTTTACCAGAAAACCGTGGCTGCTCTTGTAACATAAGATACTCCTCTCCATTCAGTCTTGCGCTCTCTACCGAGTATGTTGTGGCCCAGTACAAATAGCCATTTACAGAATCCACGACTAGATCCTTCACTAGGAACACGACAGGAGCCACCACATCCATATGGCCTCCCAACAGTGATTTTCTGTAGATCTAGGGACAAAATAATTGCTTTTAGCATCACACCTAAATCATCAGTCATGATCAATTGAGTACACAAAGGTGACTTTTCCACAGCTGTTTAAGCAGAAGCTTATGCAAGCTTTAGGCTTTCAAAGCTGAAACCTTTTGCATTCAAAGTACAAGGATGAAGAATAAAGCAAAATTATTAATGTTTGCCAGAAAGCAACAAAAGAAAAAGCTGAAATGTCTCTTCCCCTTTGCTTTACCAGTTTTGGCAGCCTTCTGTCTGACAGAGTTTCTCACCCACTTCATATTCACTATTCACAAGTGTAAATGAGGGTGCAAGGCAGTGTGAAATCTGGCCTTCTATCTCCAGTTTTTAAAACAGCTTCTGACTTTGCACTTACAAGAAATGAAAGGCATAATTTGACAGCACTGCATAAATTAGCACTGCAATTTTGAAGTCAGATACCTTTTAAATAATTCACATGTCAATGTTCCTGATATGAGAGTGTACAAAGTGCAATTGTAATTATTTTTTTATCTGCAGTGATTTGCAAAATATCACAGTACAGAGGCCAATCTTGAAAACCTCTGTGTAAACAAATAATGTCAAATTTGCTGCATATACAAGGATTAAAATAAAGTCTATCTACTTCTTAACTGAGACTTGGCAGCCTCCATTTTCACCATCTTCACTTATTTTTAACGATGTTGAATCCAATAAAACTGTTGATAGCATGTTTTGTTTCCCTGTTTTGCACCTGGAGTTCAGTATCCCATATTAGTCAATATTAGTGAACATTTTACCCCAAACTTCTGTATAACTGCAAAATCACTCAAGGGAAGAAAGGTCTCCTTGTTCTACTCTATAGTAACAAAGGTCCAAATGCATCTCAGGTGGAAAGATGTAAGGGCAATCTTCCCAAATACTATTTGACAGTCTTTCTTATTGACTTTAAGGGTTCTTTTCCTTTTAAGTGCAACTATACCTACCGTATTTGCTTTGCCAGCCCAGTACAAGTACTGACCCAACCAATCGAAGGCCAACACCCTTGCATTTCTGATGTTAGACACATAAATATTCTCAGAGGTACCCTCTCTCTTGTTCAATGGCCAGGTCTGAACTTCCCCCATGGGATTAATCCAATAAAGAGTGCCATTATACCAGTCGAGGTCTTGAAGAAAAAAGGGAAGGCATTAAGCATTTCACAAACATGTAAATAAAGAACAAAAAATACCCAGACAATTCAAGGTTTTTTAAAATAAACACAAATGAACAGTTAAGCTCAGTTTACAAGAAGATAGATATTTCCATGTAGGAATATAATGTACAAATATAGTACATATATAGCTCAGGTTATTATAAATGTATGACACATAAAGGGAGGCAGAACTATTTAGTTCAGAGAGTTGATTTTAGCTCCATTGTAAATGTGGTGTTGTCAGGAGGGTTTGCCTAAGGATTAATATGATCCATAAAGTAGAAAAAAGAGGATGACCACAGAGGCTTGGCTCAGTGAAACTGTTTCACTGGGCTGCACTGCATTCAAGTCGAGACTGCTGCAATAAAGCTCTTGTCCTTCAGTTCTGTTGATTAAATGTACAGAGAGCTAATAAATTCCAATAAGCCTGTAGCCACAGCACGCAACTTATTTAGTGTTTACCTGAAATATTTCTTATATGAGGATAGAGGAGCTCTCCTGGCCCATAGCTATCTAGCCGCTGCTTCCAGAGCCCTTCAGTTCCCACTGCCAACACATATGGTTCTTCTTCAGCTGGTAAAGAAATTGCAGTTGTGGACATGAACAACCAGTTGATGTATAATATTTGTATTTCAATATCAGGGGTTCCTGTTTCCAGGAAGTTACAGAAGCACAGTTAAAACTGCCCCTGATCTAAAGAGCAGTGGGCAAAGAAGAAAGGTGGCAAAATACCATAACCTGAGAAACTCAGAGATTCAGGGCACATTGAGATCCAGAACAATAAGGCAATTTGGAAGTCTATTAGATGCCTAAAAACTACCATAGGTTTGCACCTGGCCTTACACTGAAGTAAAGCAAATGTAACCCCTAATCTCAAATGCCAGTGCAGTACCTTAAATTGAAAGCTACTTTCCCCTCAGATGTAGGTCAATCGCAGACATTGTGCACACATCCATTTCCCCCATTATCTATGCTCAAACCAAGGAACTTTAGCTTTCAGTGAGCCTGCACTTTCCCATAAACTGTCATTAACCCCAAAGGCACTGCTCAAACACCACAGAAAGCGATGTACAGGGCACAGGAAAGGAATAATACCTCTCAAAACTTTTTATTTGATAGTGGATCAAATAATGTGTTTGATAATGTATTTGCATTAGAAGAATGTGCATAAGTAGTAAAAATAAATGCATAATATATAATACCAGCATTGAAGTTGAGAATCTTACTACTTCAACTACAAGCAAATTTCCTTATTCTGCATTCTTTAATGTTTCTAAGACAATCCTTTTTGTGCCACCCATTTTGCAGTCCAAAGGCCCAATGCCTGGGCATCACCAAGTGAAAAGCTGTGTGAATAACTTGTTTTCCATTTTTCCTAGGTGGCAAAGCAATTCTCACCTTGTTCTAAAGTTGTGCCTCTAAATGACTCTGACCACGGTCCTTCACCAGCAGGAGAGACAGCTCTGACTGACACTTCATATGCTGTGAAGCTGGCCAGCTCCTTCATTGTAAACCTAGTGTCACTAACGTTTGAGACAACCCATTCCTCCTCAGATGGATGCTGAGATGACACTTTGACATCATAGGTCCAGTTCTGCCAAGCAGATAGACCTGTGAGATGCAAACAGTCATTAGAGAGTATATGGCTGTAGATACACATTTTTTTAGAAAACTCTGTGGTGGAGACCCGTTTAAAAATTGCCAATATCAAGGAAATTAGGAAAGACAGAAATGAAAACTTCATACTTTCTGGGTCTGGAACCAGCCAAGAATAGCAGTGCAATCCACCACAAAGAATGAAGTTGGAAGAACTAAAAATTTCCCCAACCAGGTACTTTTCTGTTGTTCGAAGACACATGCATAGAGACTAGAGATGGGGCCACAGTCACTGATCGAAAAGCCATTATATTTCTCTGTGAGATCAGCAGCCAGTTTTACTGCTACTCTGTACCACACTCAAAATTGAGTCTTGCTTAAAATTCCTTGCAGATGACAAATGAATTCCCAATATAAACTTGAATTAATTTACCCAGACAAATTTGCTATTTTACTGGCAAATCTTGGGTTCCATTTTTCAACCTGAGTTAATTCCACATCTTGCAGCAGGATTAAAGTCACCAAAGCCCAGCATCAGGAAAAGAGAAACCAGGAAGTTGTTCTCTAGAAAGAAAAGGACTGGACTTTCAGGAAGAAGCAACTACACTTACTGGTTCCAATAGCTTGTTCAGGAGGTGTCCAGCTGATCACAGCTTGGTCCGATCCAAATAGTGCCATGACAAGCCGAGGAGAAGTTGGCAAAGGAAAAGGCTGAGTCGATGCCCCATAGAAAAGCAAGTTGTCAAAGCCAAAGTACTCTGGATATGCCAAATTGCAATCCACAAGATACTCATTGAAGCTAGAACTCCCTGCTGGAGAGACCTCCTCACGGAAAACTGCTTGGCCATCTGTGACAGTAAACGTGTTATCCTCATAAACAAAGCTCTCCATGTCATTAAATGGCACGTGTGATCGCAGCGTGTAAAATTCTGAGCCATCAAGAAAACTTGACACAAAGGCCTTTTCTGTCTTGTTGAAGAAAACAAGTCTCTTAGATGGGAAGCTGATCATGAAGTCTCTCAGAGAGCTGGATTTCACTACTGGTAAAGCAGTGGAGGCAGTGCCAGGGAAGAGTGGAAGGTTTGCTCTGTATATGCCATCCTCCAGGAGACAGAAAATATAGCTGGCCATGAAGCAAAACAGACCCAAATAACTACAGTGCAAGAACTCTGTAGATGAGTCCCAAATATTTTAACGGCTCAGAGATGTGCCTGTCTTTACGGAGACAGTAGGAAGATGCTTTCGGTGCTATTAATATACATCCTGGGAGAATTAAGCACATCACTTTTTACCTTCTGGGGATCTGGCTGGCAGATTACTGGAGAATATTCTTCCATAATACCTCAAGTGTTAAGCATGGACATTTAAAATGCAAAGAGCTTCCTATTCATAGGAACAATGAATGTCTGAAAACTGAATTTCTGCTTTGGAAATATTTTATCTCCTTTGCTAACACCCTAGGGAAGAAAATGCAGAAAACAGCACTGCACGTCATCATTCTTGTTCCAATGGGTTTGTAGTTCATTATTTGTTGCCAATTGCACTTGTTTTGGTAAGGAAAGAGTTTGAAACAGGAACCTAGATGACTAATGATGTGAAGAAAATTAGAGAGGAGCCTTATAGCACCTTTGACACCAAGTGCCCAAAGGAGGACTCTTACCCATTATAGGCATCGGCTATAACCTTTCTAGGAGATGTCACATAAAGAGGAGTGATGTCTTCAGTTACTGTACAGTTCTCTAAATGACAGACATGTATCTGGGGAATGAGAAGAAAAACTGGTGATGCATTTAGAGGGCATTTGCTAATGAGCAAACAAACTGACCCTGGATTCCTTCAGGGGAACCAGACAATGAAACACCTCTCTCACAATCCTAGGTTCTTCCAGGTTACTGAGTTGTCAGTCACCCGAGTATAACACTTGCTCAGTGTAGCAAGTACGAGTGCATCCATGACAGCTTACTGTGAAAGAGCTGCCAGTCATCCTTCTCTTCCTACCTCAGAGCTGGAGAGAAGAGCCCACTTTGGGGAGATATAGGCAAACTGTGCTTTGAATATTATCTAGGAGGGAAGGGAAAAGAGGGAAGGAAACACTTTTCTCATCCTGGGAGCAATACCCTGGGACTCCTCTAACATGCAGTGGATTCAGAAATCCCTGCTATCGATGTGTTCAGCTACAGCTCATTTGTATCTTTTTCTCACTACTGCTTTTCCTGCTCCCTTCTCCCTGAGCGGTAAGCCAAAAAATAAAACATGGCAAGAGGCTTGCAAAAAAATAATAAAAGTTCCCCAGTAATCATTTAGGGCAACTTTCTAGTGCTTTGTGCATTAGAGGATTACAAAGGTACATGCAAAGTTTTGACCATTAGCATTACTGATGTTGTATAAGCAGGGAATCAAGTACAGAGTTGCCATCTACATTTTTACTTCAAGTTGAAGCAGTTGTAACTGGAGCTGTCATCACTAGTATGAAACGCTTTCCCTTGTGAACATCTTTTGCCAATTGTGAAGGGTGCTATAATCACTAACTAGATATCTGACCACCTTCCTGTGGCAGAATAGGAACTGAACAGGCTTGATAGAGAACCAAGTAACAGAAAAAAATTACTTATATTGGGTAGGAGGTGGGTGTGAAGTCAATCTCAAAAATGAAACAGTTAAAACCAAAGCTTATTATGTCCTAAGGAGAAAAATGAGACAAGAATCCAGAGTTCCATACAGCTTGTTTGTTTTAAATACGACCTGATATTTAAGCCTTTCTTCTTTTTAAAATCTCTGGATATTATTGAAGTAAAAAATCTATTTCTATAATTATAATTTTGTGCATGCATATCTCTATATAAATCAGGTTTTATCATGTAAAATAAATCATAGTAATGGTTCAAAAGAAATAAGAAATTAATTAAGCCCTAGAGCACTACCTTTCCATCCATGACAAAGTATATCCTCTGGTAAAGCCAGTCCACTGAGATGGATGTAATATTCCCTTGGCCAGCATAAAAGAGTGTTATGTCAGATACACTGGACATATTTGCAGCTCCTTTCACCCAGATGGAATTCCCCTCAGAAAAATAGACAACTTGTTGATAAACATTCACAGAAATTCCTAAAAATAGAAAGATATGTGCACACAGATACTATAAGAAATAAGTTTCAGTTACTTTTTCTACTTGCCTTGAAGTATTTTTCAATCTGCAACCCACCATCACTGGAGAAAAGTTAACTAGTTTCTTCATTTCTAGCTTTCTGTCAGATGATAAGGAAACTTTTCCTTTTGTTATGTGACATTATTATAGACAATTGCCCTTCAGAAAAGTAATCAGACAAAAAGAGGATACATAACATGCAAACCAACTGACACCGATTGCCTCTCTCCAGGGCAAACAGGTGCAATTTTCATCCCCTCACAAAGCACCCTTCCACTTAATTCAAGCCATACACTGCCTGTGCCACCCTATAGTGTCATAAGGGTACTTATTCAGGGGCAACATTCGTTGTCTGGTGTCTTTGTGGCTCTATGAACTTCATTTGGTAGACAAACCCAGATTTCCACACAGAGTTCAGCACCAGTGTAGGTAAGAAACGTTAAAGTGGGAAGGAATTTGAGATAAGGTGGTTGTCTGGGGACTTAGGGTAGTAAATGCCTCACTACAGAGCTCTGTGCCCCAGACTAGCTAACACATCAGCATACTCTTCAGCCAGTATTTGTCGATGCTTTGTATTATTTAAGTTTGAACTACTTCACCCCCTCCCCCATACTCATGTTGAGAAAAATAGAGTCATTAACCATAGGTAAACATCTGCTTGGCTTCATCTTACTTGGGTTTAGATACCTACTTTGTAAAATCCAGGTCTCAAGTAGCTGCCTAAATTCAGCGATGAAAAGGTTGTACTGGGGAGAACAATTAATCGTGTCCCAACACCTGTTATTCCCAATTGGTCAGATCATGTATTGAAAGTTCTTATTTGTCCCCATTGCCTGTAAAGGGAGGGCAGATACTGTCCTAGGCTCAGTGAGGTGTATTCTGTCCTTGGTGAACACAAAAGTCTCAGGTGTACTTGAGAGAAAAAGAGACAGCCTGATCTGATTTTACCTGTAATGTTATGGTGTATAATACCATTTTGCAGGCACTGGGCTGCTTCGAGGAAGTGTTTTGTGTATCTCTTCCTTAAAGACTGGTTTCTGGATAGGAAGAGCCATGTTGCTTTTTCCTTAACTAATAAAGGGAGAAATACAGAATTAGGATAGATGACTGCAGCACAGAGAAGAAAGTTTCTAACGCAGATATGTCATTAATATACATGCATGTGCACATGCAGACACACATATATATATATGTGCACATATATATTTTTACACCAGCAATGACTGACTAAAACTTAAATTCTTTGAGGGTTAAAAGTGGGCAGTTATTCATTACAATGCCTTCTGGCTGCTTGCCCAGGGTGAGAACGCACCACATGAACTTCACACCATCATTTCCTGTAACAGTAGTGAGTCCCTAGTGAGGGAAAGCAAGCTGGAGCAAATGAGGCCCAGGAGACTTTCAAGGAAACGAAGGCACTAAGACATCCCTGTCGCTTCAAGATCCAACAGAAGTGCAATATTTAACCCACCTGGGCCTATTCAGTCAAACTAGAATATTGTTCCATTACAGTGGGGAAGAGCAAAGCAAATACATTTACTTCACGTATATTTTTCAAGGAACAAGTAGTTTTCACAGGTAAAGACAATATTATACCATGATCATATCCTTCAAAGTTCATTTAATTTAAGATGTGGTGGATTATTTTTAAATAAACTCACAGATTTTAAAGTCAAGAATGAGTGCTTTGGTCACATATGCTGACTTTACGCTTATACAGACCCAAATAACATCAAAACCTTCGCAGCAAATCCATGCCTTCCATTTGGGAAGGACAGCTAGTCCTGCTTGTGAATCTCAGATCCCTGAAAATATTGCCTATCCTCTGTTATACTGATTCACAAGGTAGTCACACTCATTTTAAGAAGCGGCACATTATTTTGAGGCTGAATTTAGCTAATTTCAGTTTCCAATCTTTCCCTTTTTTTCTCCCCTCTCTCTAGTTTGACCAGCTGTCTGCTATCAGATATCATTTCCTCATAGGGGTATCATAAGACTGTGATCGAATGCTACCTTAATTCATTCACAGATAATCTGCACAGACCGAGTTATATGCATTTCTCACATGACACACACACACACACAAGTCATTTCATTAACGACCTTTCCAGACCAGACTGCAAGTGGCTAATAATATCACTTCCTTATCTCTTTTCCAGGGACTTTTCTTGCAGTCCAGATAAGATTCTTTTCCTGACCCTTCTCAGTCTGAACAGCTCAGTGCCTGATGCAGTAACACCACTTCTGAATGTGACACATGATGAAGGGTAGCTCCTGTTCATGTTAGCACAGAGAGAAAGCGTGTGCCAGGGGGATTCATGGGAACCTAATGAAGCTTTATGGGGTGATTAGTAAGGGGAGATGGGATGGTTTGGTTCCACACCCCCAGAAGGTGGGGTTTAGGAGGTAGGATTTTTTGTTTGGTTTCTACCTTAAATAAACTGGTTGGTAAATTAGCTTGACTTAATGAACACAGTCAGATCTACCAATGTGGACATTTCACAAATGGTATGAATGTTTATGGTCCAGGGTCATTCAACCCTAGAGCAAACCTCTGAGAGTCTCCAGATAAGGATATATCAGCATGACTGAGCTATTATAGGGAGGGGAAGGGGAGAAAACCAAAACAAACAAAACCCCATCATCTTTTAATAAGCAGTAGAGAAGCTATAAACTCAATTTCTACAACCAATAGTGGAAGACTGATGATTTCAGAGGCAGACATAAAGTGTTTGCTAGAGTTGAAGAGTTTCCAGGTGTTTGACAACTGGATTTCTTCAGAAGGGGGGGAGTGGTTTTTGTTTTCTTTCCTAAAGATACATTTTGGCAACACTGATTTCATTCTCACTTGTGCTCTATCTCAACATGTATTTTTCTCGGGTTATTAATATCACTACTTCTATTATTAATTAGTTAACAGAAAAAATACAACCATGAAAGAATAATAAAATTTATATGATTTCACATATTTGGCATGAGATAACTGAGGCTGTTCAGACAAAAGAGTAGTTAATATTATTAGAATAAATCTTTGTTTGTCAGCTATTATCATCTAATCTAAAAAATGAAAGTATGTCCTCTCAGTCAACACCTTGGACCACTAATGTGTTTTTCCATCTGTAGCAAAATTCAGGCCAAATTTGTTTGGGCCCACCAGCACCTCAGCTTATTACCATGCTGCGTAGCCCATTAATGTCTACAGCTAAAGATATGCTATTGACTCTTCAGTGCACAACTCCTTGTCACACACTGTTTACAGTCTAAATATTATTCTCTTCTGCCAGGTACACAGCAGCCCAGCGAGCATGACTTTGTTCCCAGGAACAGACAGTGATAAGGACTCAGCTACTCTTGTACCTTTGGCTTCTGGGGTTGTGATGTTGGCTTCAGCAGGGGGTCCAACACCAAACTCATTAACTGCCACAATACTCAACCTATGGTAAACCAAGGAGACAGGTTTTGTTTTGCAGGTTGCTTTTGTAAGATTGCCTGAGATATATTTAATTAAGTAGGGCAGCTTCTACAGAAGAGTTGACTTTGGAAAATGCCCATTTAAATATAACGCTCTGGGAAAATTTATAATAAAAGTAAACCCACCCAGAACATGAATTTCCCAAAGGTGGGACAACAACAGAATCTAAATTAAAATTTAAGATGGGGTTTCAGACTAAGAATAACTCGCTTTCATTTCAAAGGGAGATCTGTATTTAACAGGGCCAGCAGAATGCAGGCCTTTGTGTTTAATATTAAAAAGAAGGACTTTTTCTAGATGCTTAGAAGACTAGAAGACTTTATCATTTCCCTGAATATACTGAAAACATGCCACATAAGCTTAAAGAAAAAAAAAAAAGACAGCTAAGAAAATGTAGCCTGCTGGCCTTATATCAAATTGCTTTTCCTTCCTCCCCATCTGACTTCCACACAAGCAGCCAACTCATCAGGAATAACTGCATTATCTCAAGGAAGGTATCCTTGCTTTTGGCAAGAACTTAAGTAAACAGCATAATTGTGTAGAAGTGGTACTTAGTCATACCCTGTGCTATCTAGGCAAGAAGTGCTACAGGACACTTAGCATTGTTGGTTATCTTCTCTTTTCATACCTGTAAGTGGTGTTTGGAAAGGTAGAGTAGAACTGAAAGCTATGCCCTCCTGAGGCTCTTGACAGTTTGTGATTCTCACTGATCAGAAGCAAGTTATATCCAACAATCAATCCGTTGGGGAAAAGTGGTGGAGACCAACTAACTTCAACAGTGTTTGGACTTGAACTCTGAATATCTTTAATGACAGGAGCTGTCGCAGGAGCTGCAAGAGACAGAAATAACTGACTCTGGGGTGGCATTTAAGACATTAATTGTTTCTCTCTTTCTAGGTACATTTTTAAGTTTCATACCTGTTAGTTCACTATATTACTAAATATGATTAGGGACAGCATAAAATTTAATCAATGGTTAGTTTTTTTCCAGTGTCCAGAAAGATATGTAATTCAGTCAAAAAGTTAACATCCATAATTATGCACAGAAGTATCCAATGTGCACTCACAATTTAGACTGTGGACTTTTCTGTACATGTTTTTAAAACTAAAAACAGGAAGCAGCCCTAAACCTTCTAGTTCAAATAAAAAGAGCCTGTAGTATTTTAGTTCAGCCTTCAGCAGCTACTCAGCAGACAGCATACACATCATTCTGAAGATTAAGCATTGATGTTTTCTGTGAAAGAAACAACAAGGAAACCTAAATGTTTCTGATATGGTCCTGAAAGATGCAGTTAATAGTGTGATTCATTACCTCCAAAAGCACGTGTCCGGTAACTGGGACTTGATGGAGAATGGAGCTGCAGTTGAGATGTAATGATCCAGTCTACTCGAAACACATACTCTGTGAAGGCTTGAAGATCTTGGACTGTATATGAATTTCCAGATACTACCTAGATAAATGCACAGACACAATCTTTTTTTTCCTACGTCCTCCATCTGCAGTTACTATGTAGGGTATTATCAGGATGAAAGAGGTCTCATACAACAAACATATTTCAGGATACAGAAGTGCAGCATCCTAAGTTTAAATAAGAGGAAATCCTAGGAGTTATTTTCACCACAGTCTTTGATTTTCTGTCCCACCAAAGCTTTTTCTCTTTTCTTTCCTTCAGAACACACTACCATATCTAAACAGTGAGTGGATAGATGGAAGGAGGGATACAATATAATAACAAATTTTAAGCATAAGACAAAAACACCTGAAATAATGATATATTACAGGAAATATATTTTAAACTGATGATACATATACTACAGGTTTAAGATCCAAAGGCTCCTAGTTACCCTAAAATATTTACAGCCCAAAGTAATTGTTGCCCATTATTTCACCAATGATTAATTCATAAGAACTTCCTGCTTAGGAAATTATCTTTGCCTTTGATTTGGGGCACCAACTTGTCACGCTCTGTAAATTGATTCAATAGACACGATGGCAAGATAATGAGCGTACAGCTGACGCAAAAGAACATAACGTGAGAATAACTGTATTGAGTCAGAACAAAGGTCTAACCTAGCCAACTATTGTGTCTTTGACAAGAACAATAAATATCTCTAGGGAAATGTTTTAAAAACCCTAAAACCTACAGTGATATATTTCTTTTAACTAATCCACCTAGTTGCTTTATAAGCACAGCTTGACATGAAACAGTGTCAGTGTTCACCCTTAGTACAACCAAATTTTTTCTCTCATTAGCTTGTCCAGTCACTTTTTTAACCTAGTTTAGTAAATATTTAGTAGTTTAAGTGTTTAATTTTAGTAATTTAGCATAAGTGCCAGGAAGCAGCTGAACATTTACACTACACACCCTGCAAGAAAATACCTTCATTTGCTGATTTTGAACCTGCTAGTTTCCATCAAGGTCCCTAGTTCCTAAGATGAAGAAAACAAAACATTTTTCTACTTCTCAGCTTCTCTGTGCTACTTATGATTTTTCAAACCTCTTTTGTGTGCCTAACATATTACCCAATGCTTTTCTAAAATAAAGCAAAGAGCAGAGATGACAAGCACAACTAGTGACCTGCAAGTTCACAAAGAATCCCAAAATATTTTACCAATCTTAGCCAACCACTATAAAAAGATAAAGGAATCACTTAATTCAGCAGTACATTACAACCACTTCTGTTTCAATATCTAGTTGCTACTTTCTTTCCTCCTGTGGTTTTTTGATAGGACTGCACTCTATTAATAAATTACCCTCTTTTTCTCCAGTGAAACAAGATTGGATTATAAATTAAACCAAGAACGTATTTCTTTGGAACGTAAAAGCAATTGTCCTTCTTTACCTCTGTGTACCTCCAGTCTCCAGGGATCTGACTGAACTTCCATTGGATAATATATTTCACTCCAGAGATGTTAGCTGGCTTCCACCCTAACGTGACACTGGAGCTTCCAATGGTAGATACAAATGGTGCTGTAGGCTTGTTCAAGTAGTCTGAGGGGAAAATACAATAGAACAGTAAGAAAAAAAACCCATTCCTGGCAATCTCTGAGGCTTAAAGGTAAAATGCTATTACCCCACACACCTGAAAGCTGTGAAGCCAATAAAAATACAGAAAAAAGTATATTGGAAGTGTTGCTGGATAAATCACATGACATTTTAAACAGTAAGCCTGAACTGGGCCAAGATCAAAGTGAGCACATATGACTACAACTCTGCACTTAGGTAAATGAACTTTTAGCTACCGGTACTTAGTAAAATTTTGCAGAATAGAAGCCTAGAGAAGGTACGGGACACTTATTAAGAGACTTTCAAGAAGCCTGTTTCAGTAGCACTGTGTTTGCCCAGTTGTTCCCATGTAAGTTGCAGAAGCTTTTGGCACTGATTTCAGGTCTTGACAAAGTATCATCTTAAAAAGTTGAGATTGGATTTTAAAAAGTCTAATTTCCATTAAAGGGAGGGAAAAGAGTCTTAATACAAGATAGACTAAACTTCATTGTATTTGTTCAAAGAAAGAAAAAAAAAAAAGAGGAGTGGCAATTTTCTGATTAAGAAAAACACTCGAGACATCCCTATTTTTAAAAAGAAATCCAGAGAGCAGAACAAGACAATAATCTTAAAACTGAATTTACCAGTCTGTGAATAAGACACAGGACTATTCAGACTTACTCTGTACTTCAGTTCTATATTCATCCTCTGCACAGCTACAGCCAAACTTACAGGAAATTGTCTGTGTAGGGTACAGAACTCACTGGTTAGTTTTGTGTGAAGACAAACTTCGTCCTAGAATTATGCAGACACATTCTAGATATGTACAAACCCTGTGGAAATCATTACATTCATTCAAAAAAACACCAGTACCACAAACTCACTCCCAACAAGCTTCCTGAGACCCTTCCCATCAGTTCACTGGGCACTGAATTAGGGGTTGGCTACATTAAAGTTGGACAGTAACAAGCATGGAGTCAGGAAATAATATTTTTTAACCTGTTAACGATATATGCCACACGTTGGATTTCACCCTTTCCTGCTTCATGCCTTTCCTATGAATGAGGGACATTCTTAAAAATGCAGTTCTGGTCAATTTTCAAAAAAACTTAAAATTAGTCATTTGCCAGATCAGCAATATCTAATTCACACTTCCTTGATAGTAGTTATTCCTTCTGATACAGTCTTGTCTGCAGCTGTAAACATAACAAATATCCCAAGACGGTGAGTTCTCCACACTTGCATCCTAAGAACAGGAGACTCCTAATTTTCACTTTAGGTAGAGAACATATAGTGTTACCCTGCTTAATATGTAGACCTTAAGAGGTAGGAACATTTTCCAGGTGAATAACAGTAGCTTAAAAATTCCTTGGAAAACTGCATCTCCTGGAAAGCCAAAACGTTTGAGAAGCAATGGTTTGGACTTTTCTAGACAGGTATTTCATTTGGGGTCATTTTATTCTGCAAATTCATTTGGCCTTATAAAATCTTGACGTTTACTTCATACAGCAGTCAACTTTCGAGTGATAATTAACCTTTAGATCATTCAGAAGCAATTCATTATGTTAAGTGAGAAATTTTTTTAATTGCTCTTCCTATAATTCTAGGATATTCACTTCCGGCACCCTACAGAAACTGGTAAGGCATGTTATTTCAAACACAGTTGCAGCTGAGACAGATTTAGAAACTTGCTTAGCATTATATTCCTATATACACTCATTCCCATCCAGACATTCAGTGCCAAGTGCAAGCACTTTAAAAGTTTCTTCCAATGTTTCCATATTCACAGAAATAAAGTATTTCCAAGTGGATTCTCATGACTATTATCAAAGATCCAGGTACTAGCAGACTTCAGCAATCAACTGTACACTGGGGCTTTTCATTTACAACCAAGATTTGTTTAGTTTGTAGGGGATGGTGTCCCCAGATGTCGTAGGGCCTTCTGCATCATTTAACAGACATTTCTGACCATTTGGGTTTTGTTTTGTTCTTTCTTCTGATTTTGTCCAAAACATAAATCCAGTTTTTGCTTGAGGTAAGAGGATACCATACCTCCTAGACTTAGAAGTTTTAAGAGAAATTTGCAACCTGCTCTGACTGAAAACAAGAAAGTGTCGTATCTTTTCCATCAATCAGAATTGCTCCTGTATGAGCCAGATTCTGCAACACTTTCTTGAGAGTATTCCCACTGAATTCAGCAGCATTCCCCTGTTCCTAGGTAAGTAGTAGTATCTGACAAGAATAAAAAGATTTCAGTCCTGAGGTATAGTGACAGGACAGAGCTGAGCCAAAGGAAAAGTCACACTCTAACTCCCCTCTTCTCCCCTGCAGACTGCAGCGACCTGATCCTCCGCAGGCGGTGACCTGGTGCTCACCTGACCATGTGGGGAGTCAAGTCAGCCAGCTGATCCAGTGGAAAAATAATCATGCAAGAGCCCTCGCAGAGTTAGTGAATTTAACTGGCATATTGGGTGGCCAGATAGGCAAAAAACCAAAAACACAACAAAAAAACCCCACACTACTTCTGTGTTTCTACAAAATTTAGTTGCTTACTACTTGGACTGCTCCTACAGTACAAAAATCTTCATTTAGCATATTTGTAAACCTTTTTCATGAACACAATTTCATAGATTTTTAAAAAATCAACCCCTTTCAATCAAAATTTCACCTTGCTGATGGGTTTGTGTCCTCTAACTGCACTACTGCCTGCTTGAAGTGTGTTTCCCCAACCTTCATGCTGAAGCTTCAACAGTTCCACTCCTTGTTTCCACTTCTTGTCAAGTTGGTGTCATACCTGCCTTAATAAGCCTTCTGGCTGGTTCATCATCAATGAAAAACTAGATAGAACAAGACTCCTGTGAAAGCCTAGAACATAGTTTAAATAGGCCTGCACTCAGTTCTGTACTAGTGTGATTAGCCTGCTTTCTTTAAGGTAATATTTCACTCTACACAGCAGTTTTCAATGCAAACATATCCTTAGCCACCATGGAATGCTGGAATGAAAGGATTCAGATACTTAATTCATTCTTCAACTTTAGGGACCACAAAGCAATTAGACCTGGATTGATAGGTTTGTGTATCTACATTGTATTTCTTAGCACTATATAGACACAGTAATCACTGAAATAATGATTGGGGGTTTTTATTGCTCTGATAGCCTTTAACTTACCTCACATGCTCTGGTGTATGTCTTGTTCTGCCAAGAAGAAAATTAATAAAGTGTGGAATTAACATAAATATAATCACAGAGTATTTCAAACAGATAATATCAATTAGCTAGAAGTTTCTTACAGTGAAAGCACACTACAAAAGCCTTATCACTGACAAATAAGGAAAGAAGGAAAACCCACACTTGAAAAACCAGAAAGTCAACATTAAAATGATTCCAAGGATAAGTGAGCTTCAAGTGTACACGAGGTCCAGAAAAAGAGCAGTTTAAAAACTATCATGGCAGTTGTCCCAGACCAATGCTAATTCTTGTCCATCTGGTTTAGTAAAAGCAGAAATCAATCTAGTAAGGATCGTGTGCTTCATTTACATCTGCATACAACACTGAGACAGGTCCCATTAAAGTCCTGAAAAACACTAGTTCTTTCTCACTGCCTGAAAATATAGGTGAGTGGTTGAGCTTAATGAACTGTAAAATGTCCCCACATTTTGACAAACATAATGAAAACTTTGGATATTACAGGTAACTCCCAAAGCAAGAATTATTAACTTCCCAAAAGACCATTTATAAATGTACCAAAAGAAAATATGGACATATCTTTTCATAGAAACACTGCTCTGGTTCATTTTTCACCTCTGCTATTGGATAAGGTACTTCATGGACTGGAGACAGGTTCTATAGCGCTAAGGCAATACTCACACATTTCAGTGGACAATCGGTTTGCACTGTTGCATTCCAAAATTGACATCCCTGTATGCACTGTAAAGACAGATGGTGGCTTTAAAAAGGACTTTGAAAGGACATTTTTTAAAAGAAGACATACTCCAGCAGTAAGGATGGAGGCAATAGTTCAATTTCCAGCTGCAGTAAAACATTCTGCATGACCAAGTCACTTAGCTCCTTCATGGCCTTGATCCTTAGCAATAAAATAGGCATTTACAGCACTTAAGCTCTGTAGAAAAAATATTAAATATACCAAAGATTATAAGTACTCAGAGTTGTATTGTGCCCTTCTCAATGTAAAATCAAATACAGAGCAGAAGAAAAAACCAAGTAATTCTTAGAGATTGGTTTGTGCAAATCAGTAGATGTTCAACCACCTGCTCAACTCTGGTAAAGACTTTTACACCTTCCCATGTATGGAGGGAAACCACAAGCTTTCAAAGATGTAATAAATATTGTGTGGTTTGTACTTGATAATAGATCTCACTTACTGATCCTGTCCCATCCATTTAATAATGGGCATTTTCTTCTCAAAAGGGAGATGGAAGTGAATGACTTTGGAAGCAAGATACTCTGACAGCAAACATTGGAAAGCCTCATTAAAAAAAGTAAAACTTGATAACACTGAGCAAAGATACACAGTAATCAAAATAGGCAACTCAGACAGCACAGCCTTTTATGGCCATCATAAATGATCCAGCTTCGCTAGATACCAGGTGCTGAGGGGCAGATTCTCACTACTCTCTGTGGAAAATATTGATGACTGAATCCTCCACCGTTCTTCAAAGAACATGTACAACTGCCAGCTTGAATTGCATTTGAAGTCTGAACTAGGTAAACATCTGCTAAAGTACACACAAGGATGCTGGTATGGAAAGCTCACATTAAGCTAAAAAGCCCCCCATGATAGACAAAACTCTTTGAAGTCCTACAGACAGTTTAACAACTGTCATTCTAGGTTTTCTCCCATCAAGTTGCTGAGATAAAAAAATAAGCTCTTTAACTGTACAAAGCTAGCTGAATAAAAGAATCTTAACAATTTGCATTTCAGAGAGAATCACAGAATCACTAGGTTGGAAAAGACATCTGAGATCAAGTCCACCTATACCTCTCCTCTACTAAACCATGTCCCTGAGCACTTCATCTACCCATCTTCCAAATACATCCAGGGTTTGCGACTCAATCACCTCCTTGGGCAGCCTGTTCCAGTGTCCAACAACCCTTTCGGTGAAGAATTATTTCCTAAGGTCTAATTTTTTTTCCTAATGCCTAGAAACCTAGTTTTGACTCATTTTCTCAAAAATTACAAACTCTGTAGATCACAAATGTGAACACGCCTCCTTGCAGAGATCCACACAATTTATGCATTTTCTTTAAAGAAAAAGGCAGATGTACCTTTAATAATTTGAGCCAAACTTAAGCATGCAACCTAGAGACTTATGCCAGACAGTCAACTGTGTACATTTATGTAATGTCTTTGACAATATGATCATTGTACTCATTTTATTCAAATAGCAGGAACATAAAACGTCAGTAATTAACAAAGTAAATCATTACTCACCGCTCCAGTGATGTCACTAACATTGCAAAGGTTAGTAATTCCAGGTTCTCCTTCCTATAAGAGAAATACATACATTTGTACAGCGGCAAAATGTTTCCCCCAAATTCTTTGATTTAAATATATTTTAAAATTGGTTTCTTGCTAAACAGATTTTTTTTTACTAACAATTTCCCACTTAAATAAATTTATTGGTGACAAAGCAGTATCTTCTCATTTGAAGCTAATTGCAGGGTACCATCAAACAAAGACATTGGCGGAATCAGTTGGTGTTAATTAAATTATAATCTCAGGTATGAATCTGGCTCTCACCTCCTGACCTGGTTCACCGAGTCAATAGCAAATGCTTCACAAATACATTGGGTAAAAATGTCAAAGCCAAGTGGCTTTGACCTCTTGGGAGCAGAAAGACCTTCCCCTCCAGGCTAAATGCCTTTTGTCTGGCCTCCTTTTGATGGGGTTTTATGCAGCCATATGGTTACCTCCCTTCCTCTCCTGCCAAAAGTGCTCTCCAGCCAAGGTGCCTGTTTTCTCACATCATGTGAAGTGTGTAAAGCCAGTCACCACCTGTGAAGTTTGAATTATTTGAGGACTGATCTAACATCCTTGGAGAAGCTGAATGTAAGGTTTTAATTTTTGTCCTGCAGACAGGTAAGAGCACCCTTAACAAAACAACTCTCAGGAAGAAATTTTCAGCACACTGGTCACACCGTGACTATAGTGAGAATCAAAGGTGTCACAAAGGAAATGTGAACACAGTAAGTAGGGCTGAAGGCAAAAGATAAGATTTACAGCTCTCAGACTCTCACTGAACATGAATGTGATTTGCCTGTCTTTCAAAGCTGAGAGGAATAGCAACTTATTTCTTATTCTGAATTGATTTAAGTTTAAATCAAAGGATCCCCATTAAAGTTATCATAGCATGATAGGCTTCCAGCAGGGAAGGCAATTAACTCTTTCACTGGTGCAGGAGTTAGAAATAGTTTTAAAGGAACTGTCAGACAATTGTATGAAATAAAACAGTCATAGTCTTCTGCTGTGGATTTCCACAGTTAGTCAGGCCCAAGGCACAAAATGTCCCTTTTACAGAGTGAAGGCACGTGGTCTTCTAAACAACATCAGCATTTCAAGCAAATAGAAACACATAGGTAACTCCTGAAAGCCTCATGCAGAATCATTGTTTGGATTAGTGAGGTTTTGCTTATCTTTACTGTGCATCAGGAGAAGGAAAAATAATAAATTCCACTTGACTACTCAAAGGAACACTAAGAAAGCATAAGATTAAGGATCCAAACACTTTAATACTTACAGAAACATCCACAATTAAAAGCTTAGATGAGTTAAAAAGAAGCTGAAACTACTTCAGGATAACAGTGCAAGCCACAGATTCCCAATTTCTCTTTTCCTAGGTTTATATAATAAAGGTCACAGAGTAGAAACTGATAAGTGAATAAACTGGAAGACCAAAGGTTTCTCTCCTCCACCTTCCAGGGTATTTAGCATTTACAGTAACTTGAGCAGCTGCTAGAACACAAGCATATAAAAAAATCATAAAACGAAAACCCACACAATCTGTTTAATGGGATTTCTTCCTTAGCAGGTTCCACCAATTCACGTGTTAAACATAAGTTCTCCAATTCTGCATTCTTCTTAAGTCTTTGAAAAAGAAGCTGATAAGCAACAGCAAAGCCTTATGGCACTAACAAAAGATTAAGTCCAGTTTTTCAAAACTTACCGGGTTATTTGTACATAAGTTTTGACAGTTTTTGGAGAAAGTAGAGTACGCTGCAGAAATCCACAGGCAGTATAAAGCAGCAAGTCTGTTTAGCGGGAGGTCCCACAGGCAAGTGTTCCTCATAACTTAAACGATCTCATCTGTCAGGCTGATTCTTTCCTGGCCTTGGCCACAGGAACTCCTTTTAGTCTAGGTGGCGGTGACGTGATTTGTGAAATCCCTGCATCTCAGTTTATTAGATATTCTTAAATCCTTGTTTACACTCGGTCCCTTCAGCAGTTCTTCAGCTTCCTGGAGCCCTTGTCGTGGAATTGCACAACGCCTATTTCATAGTTTCTTATTAAACCACCGAAACAAAGGGGTTGACCAATGGGAGACAGTGTATCTCCTTACATAAATATCATTAACGTAAAGAGGAAACTAAGCGCAATGCTTTTAATCCCGTTCTCCAAGCAACAGGAAAACAGGGAGAGTGTGAGAGAAAACTGGCCTAATCTTCATTTCTACTACAATTACGCTATTTCTAAATATTTTCAAGTGGATACAACCATGAAAATCTGTTTGTGATGACGAATAACCTTCCTAGAACATTACGGTTTGTATCAGTCAGTATGAAAATGTTAATTAATTCTCTATTTTAATGACTGTTTCTGAGTGTTTTGTTTCCACACCAAAATAGCACTCAAACCAGACCCCTGACTGCCTTCTGATGCAAGGTAGACACAAACTAAGCAGAGCCAAACTTCTAGGGGTTCTCTACAGGAGTGGGTGCAATTATACTAGTAAGCTTGTGCCTATGGATGGAAGAAAATTGAAGCTGATGAAAAAATCATGTATCTGATTTAAAGAGAAGTGAAGGCTCCTACATGAAGTTGGAGACTCACGTTAAAGAGGTTAAAGTGGTAATTCAAGCTTCAGAAACATCCAGCTCCTGGTCTGTGGCACATCACTGTTGTACCACAGAGTCACTCTGTGAACTGTAGTAGGAAATCGATCCAGCTTATATACATATACACATAAATGAACAAAAGCTATGTCATTTTTGTGCATGTGTATTATGAATTTTAAACAAATTGTGCTATTTTATAAATAACATAGCATTTTGATGATCGGTGCATCCTGTCACTGCTGCTTGGAGAGGAGACCCACTTCACCACACCTTCCCAGCCCCCACTCACTTGCCAAGGAAGCATTCCTGCAGTCATGTAATAAACCAGGCTGAGAACCTGACTAACACTTACCCAGCAACAACAAAAATTAATTGGCTAGCATTAATCTGATAGTGTATTCTCTGATTCAGGCCACAGCTCAGCCTGCTGTGGTGCTGTGCCCTTGTGTGGTAGGTGAAAGGAGCGAAAACATGAAACAGGAGCAAAGGATAAGGTGGGAGGAGGAGAGCTAGTGGGAATCGCCAAGCACATGTCCCAAAGGTGGTCAGATGAAGGAAAGGCTATGTGGAATGGGCTCCTTCCTTTTCTTCCACTTGTTCTGGGTAGCGTTTGGGGGTTTCCTTGTGCATTCTCTCAGCCTCCTCATAACTACTCAAAAGTACACCTAGATGAGAGTAAGACTTATCTTAGTTAGCTAAGGGCTTTCAGCTACACAGGTGAGGGGGAGTTACTGTTTATTTGTCACTTCTCCACTCCAGAAGGATGCTGCCCTGTCTCCATCCCACCAGCAAAGCTGCTCAAGAGGGAACTCCTTAGCTCCAGCCAAAATAAGCCAGTTTAGCCTGACTGCTTAAATAGTAGCTCTTTGTTAATCCAGCTCATCTCAGCTGAAGAAGCTTTGTCAGAGCTCACATGAGCAGCAGAACTGAAGAGGAATCCGGTGACAGGCAGCTGTAGGCTGCAGTTTCTTCCTGAGGCAGAGAGCACTTTGTGCTTTATGTTGATCTTTAGGAGTTTTAGGACCTTCAGGATTTGGTCTCTCGAGGTCTATAGCACCAAATTAAATGTACCCACACACACACCCTAGCAGGTGACATAGGATAACTCAGATCCACACTTTAGAAATCACTCACACTCCAGGAGAGGGTGGCCACAACTGAAGGTCCAATGAGGAACAGCTCCCAGGTTTTGCTGACTCCTTAACTGAACCTGGATGTTATTAGTGCTGATGTGGACCTAAACCAGCCAGGGACAACTCTTAACAGTTGATCTATGTGGTCATTCAGCATTAAGAATGCATAAACAAATGTGCCTAAATTCAAACTTTTTTTAAAAAAAAAGCAATTTCATTTAATTATTCAACACTTTTGAGGTGGGGTTTTTCATTAGTTTTAGGAGCAATTTATTGTTAGGGTGTGTCTTGGGTCTTGTTTAGGGAGGAGCAGTGGGAGGGGAGAGGAGGGACCTAGTCAAAGAGCCAGTCGAGGAATGTTATCAAGGTGCATCTGGAAACTTGAAAAAGCCATCAGCCACAAAAAAATGTTGGCATTTGGCTCTTTGGGCAACGAAATTTGGCTACTCTCAGACACATGTGGCTAACCCTTTCCTTATAGCTGGAAAGATTTGCAATCAAGGATGCTGATCTCGTGAGAATTTGCAGTCATACACACACAGTGCATGCATCCCTTACACAAATGGTGTCTGACCGCAGATAATTCACAGAATGATAACGCTACATACACTATTAAAAGAACAACTCACTTTACGAGTGCCGTGGCTGAGCCCCAGGCAGCGGCTGCGCACCCCCCGACCCAGCGGTGGGGGTCGGGACAGGCACT
This sequence comes from Laterallus jamaicensis coturniculus, assembly GCA_022605575.1. Taxonomy (NCBI): domain Eukaryota; kingdom Metazoa; phylum Chordata; class Aves; order Gruiformes; family Rallidae; genus Laterallus; species Laterallus jamaicensis. The sequence goes on along the minus strand of JAKCOX010000102.1, from coordinate 1,173,747 downwards.
GACCCGCACCGCGAGGGGGAACAGCCGCAGAGCCGGGGCAGGGCGCACCCGCGGTGATGACACGGGGCACTTACCGACCCGGTGAAGCGGTCACACCGAGCACTGCAACCACCAGCCGCACTGGGACAGCCCCGCAGCTGCACGGACCGCCCCCCCCACCCCCGACCAGCCCCTTTTATGGGGGCGTGACGTCGCGTGGGGTGGAACACAGCCCGGGGCTGCTCGGCTCGCCGGCGCTGGCTGCGCGGGGAAGGGAGCTCCGGCCTGGCCGGAACCAGGACAATGAGGCAGAGCGGGTTCTTAGACTTCCAACAGTGTTTTCCACCAGGTGTCACTGCAGCATCCCACAAACCAGGACCTTCAGCGGGAACAGCGCTGAACCGCCTCCTGTTTACGCCCCTTCAGACGCGTCGGCTGAACGAGTACTGGCAGTCACCCGAACCTTGGGATTTTTCACCTAAGTTCTACAGATTCTTCGGTAAAAGAGTATTTATGGGCTTTAGAACCGGAGTTTTAGAAGGAGGGTTTGTGAAATCCCAAAATGATTTGGCATGTGTAAATTTTGAGGGCACCTCTTCTGTCAGGCTGCCTCCTGGCAGAGAAGTAGGGATCCAAACTCTGTGAAAGCTCGTTACTAAACCTGGTCCGTTACCTTACTGATCTGCCTTCAGAATATCATTTTCTTCATCCCAAAGACCAGCACAGGGAGAGAAAATTTGAGGATCTGAAAGGGAGAAGACAGTGAATAGGGAGAAAAATGCAGTGAGGAACAGAGAAAAGTGGCCTCTACTATGATTTCCCTACCTGAAGAGCACTATATATCAAAGTACCTCACAAAATGAGGACTCCTTCAAGAGCAATAGAAATATATACAGGTAAATGAGCAACCCTGGTAGCAATGAATACAGCTGTTCTATTTTGAGGAGAAAAATGCACATTAGTACTGCCAGCAAGGCAGCTAACATCTTCTTTGTACCTGGTGCCATCACAGAATCATAGAATCATAGAATGGTCTGGGTTGGAAGGGACCCCAAAGATCATAGAGTTCCAACACCCCCCGCCACAGGCAGGGATACCAACCTCCAGGCCTGGATCTACACAGCGTTGCCCAGGGCCACATCCAACCTGGCCTTGAACACTTCCAGGGATGGGGCATCCGCCACCTCTCTGGGCAGCCTGTTCCAGCACCTCACCACTCTCTCTATAAAGAACTTCCTCCTGATACCCAATCTAAACCTTCCCTCTCTAGCTTTAATCCATTCCCCCTTGTCCTGCCATTCTCTACCTTTTTAACAAATTGATTCCACTTCAGGTACTGGAAGGCTGCAATGAGGTCCCACCCGCAGCCTTCTCTTCTCCAGGCTGAACAAGCCCAGCTCCCTCAGCCTCTCCTCCTAGGTGAGGTGCTGCAGCCCTCTAATCATCCTTGTGGCCCTCCTCTGAACCCTCTTCAACAGTTCCACATCTTTCTTGTACTGGGGGCCCCAGATCTGGACACATGATCAGTAAAGACAAATCTTTCCCACATGTGAGCATGCACATGTTTGGGGACATGTATACATGAATGGTAATAGTGTAAGCAGACTAACGATTTAAAGCACAGAGTTTTAGGGCTCCTGTGCACGTGCTTACAGCAGAAGACTGAGGTGGCTGTCTCACGGTGGGTTGGCAGCCTCCCCCACCTTAGACCCGAGTGCACAGACACAGGGTCTTATGCCAACAGCCAGAGGGATCAGTTGGAAAGCATCTCCTGGGCTGCCAAAAGTTACAGCCCAATACATCAACATAAACTGATGCCATCATAGGGTTATTTTCATACTCCAGAGCAAAAGCTGTCAAATTTCAGCACAGCTCCTCTCTGCCCCAGTCCAGGAGCCATACCATCATCCCTGCTCCAGCAGCAGAAACCTCCAGTGAAAACGTAGGCCAAGCAGCTCAAGGTAACTCCCACTCCAGCCATCTAATTTTAATCTGCTCCCATGTGCAGGTCAAGCACGTAAAATCTCATCAAATAAAACACTTGACCATACACCACCATTTAAACCCGTGGTTTCCCAAAGCCACAGCAGACAGCAGCAAATGGAAGAACCGCAAAAGCAGAAAAGGGGGTACCTAAGGAGGCAAGAAGGGGGCACCCAAAGACACCTATGTCTAAATTGAGCTGCTTGAGTCCAGTTACATAGCACTAAAAGTTCCTCGAAGTGAGACATCATTCTTGAGTCCTGTCTTTGCAGGGGGTGGGTGGGGAAGTTGGGAGAGGTGAGAAAGGAGAAACCAAATCCTGCAGCAAACCTGTGAAAAGGAAAAACTCAGCTTTTACTTATCAGTTTCTAACCCTTTTGTCTTGTGGGGGTAGCCTTGAAAAGACATGCTGGTGTGAAACACTCACTAGTGGTGAAGGATTTTCACTCTTTCCCAAACATCACAGATTATTCTCGTTTTCCCTCTAGCAATGGTGCCTCATTAGCTTTTGAATTTCTCAGTAAAGTGAGGGGGGGAAAAAGGACCCTGAGGGCCAAAAGCTTCCCACCACTGCCCCTGCCTCCCTCCCCTTTTATTTGTCAGTGCAACAGCTAAGGCAGCTGATTGCCTGGCAATGGCAGGCAGTGGGTCAGGGAGCGCTTTGCGGAACAGAGGGAAGGCCGAACAGGAGAAACCCCCTGGAGTCTGGCTCAAGATTTATATCTATCTCTGCAGATTAGAGAAGTGGGGCTGGGGAGGGGCGGGGGGGAGAAGCAGACTGTTAAACTGGATCAAATTGGAAAGACAGTCATGCGTGAGATATTTAGCTAAACCAGTCAGGAGACAGGGATTTGTTTCTATTGATCTGCAGTAATGATGACTGGCGAAATGTCTCATTAAACGATATACAATGATGGATTTCAGACTGGGAAATTTGAGCTGTGGAGATTAACAATAGCGAGAGATGTGAAAGCTTGGTCAGGATAGAAAACACAGGGAATGCTAAAGGTTAATGAGGATCTATAAATATGCTCCTGAAAAATTCAAATCTAAAAAAAGAAAAAGAAAAAAAAAATACTATATCAGGGCTTACTAAACTACATCTGTCTAATCGTCCTATATGACATCAGGAGAGAGAGAAAGAGAGCGCAAAGTGACAATAAAACCCTTGCTGTTAAGTAAATAAAGCTTGCACTGCATTTTGCATTACTTTAAATAGGGTAGGTTGGTAAGACATTTGAGAAGCCCTTTAGTGATCTGTTCAACTGTATTACCTATTAGATATCTTCTGATTGTTACTGCTCAAATGTGCAGTCTGAAATGTGAAGGAAAATAGATTGAACGTGCACAGCTAGCAGCCAGTGTAAGCAGAAAATGGCTGGATGCAGCATGTCTGAAGAGGACTGCATGGAAAAGATTTGCAAAGGTTTTTAGAGGGGAACAGAAGGAAAGAAGATTGCATACTGTAGAGGGAGTGACTTATCGCTCTGAGCATGTAGATCAGTGTATAAGAAGATATAAAGCCAAGATTATGAGAAAAAGACAAAAGGAGCAGGAGCAGTAGTGTAGATTACATGATCTTTGTAAAGATCTTCAGAACAGTCGTATGCTCAGCCTGCATAAACATCTCCCATAAAAGGCTTTACCTCTAACACCTCCTGGTTTCCATGGTATTCCAAAATACCTGAACATCTAATCACACAGTAGTTTCACAAAAAGACATTGCCCACCCAACAGTCCAAAAGATAGCCCATCTGCATGAAGTCTGTGACAGCCAGAGAAGCAAGACTGTCCACCATGTGGGGCAGGAGTTATCAGGGACTGGATTTGACCATTTCAGCTACCTGCTTGTGACAGTGTGTGCTGGAGTGCTGTTCAGATGCACTCCTTGCTAATATTTTGGTAAATGTCTGGAGCTTTAGTCCATCTCCCCCCAAAATTCCCATCCTTCTCTCCTTGGCTGAGCAGTGCCCCTGAGTACAGGCACTGTTTATTCCAGAGGAATAAGTATTCCCCTTCTCCACATAAGCAAGAGCAGAGCCACTCATATAAGGGAAAAAAAAAAAGAAGAAACAAGTTCTTTAAAATGTTTTTGAGCTTCCAACAGGCAAACACAGGCTTATAGCAAACAGCAGGAGATAGGTCTGACCCTTTGTTGTTTGAGGGACAGGGAAGTGTCCTCTGGGAAGACCATGGTTAGCTGAGTCTTCCAACATGAGAAATCCTGGGGATGGTAACCCAGCATGCCATCTCCACCTGCACTGACAGGTGCAAAGATAAGTGCTGTGGGAAAGCAAACATTTTGTCTCAACTCGCTAACATGTGCCAACACCACAGGCAGCCCTGTCAACTCTTAAGACATCCTGTAAGAGTTTAAAACTCTTTTGGAGTACCAGCAACAACTATAGTTAAAGACATGGCCTTTCCTCAGGAGTCACTTGTCACCCCTCTGGGCAGAGGGAAAAGACTGAGCGCATCTCTACTGCCCCCAATTTCAGATCAAGCCTTACAAAGAGGTGTCCAGTGCTGAGCCCATGATGGTGCGCCTGCTCCCTGGCTCTGGGGATGCCTGAGTCTTGGTCCTGCTGCCTAAACAGCACCTGCTGTTTTAGGGTGTCCCAGAGGTACACCCAGGGCTGGCAGTGTCTGGGAACCACAGCCAGGGCCTCCCAGTGCAGGGACCAGGAGCAAGGCCTGTCCCACCCTCAGCCAGGAGCAGGGCAGCAGGGGTCACCAGGACAGCCACAGTCCCGGACATCTGGCACCTCACTAGGGATGAGGACTGGCCAAGGGCAAGCTGGGACAGGGGTCCACGGCTCAGGCAGGCAGGGCAGGGCTGTGGGACTTGGAGACTGGCCCTGAAGTGGTATCGCTGCAGCAGGGACTGATGGTCCTGGGGGTCTGACATGAGATCCTGGGCCATGGCCAGGGGTTGGTCCCCTTGGGCTGGGCAAGGACAGCCAGGGCCCCCTCAGGGCCTCTGGGAGCAGGTGTCACCTCAGGGCAATGGAGACCTTCCTGGGCCAGCAGCTGGGAGGCAGTGGGATTATCCAAGGATCTCAAAAGGCAGAAGGTGCCTCTGTTTAGGCTACTGAATCAAGTCTGACTGCAACATTGCCTGCAACAGCAGTTACCTGCATTTAGGTGTATTGATTTTAAATTAATTATGATGTTTTAAAACAGCCTAAGTAGCATCTGCCCTGTCCTGGGTTGTGTGTGGCCAGAGTTAATATTCCCAAGGAGCCAGCACAGGAGAGCCGAGCTGCCAGAGGGTATTTCTGTACCGTGTGATGTCACACCCCCATAAAAGGGGCTGAGCAGGACAGGCTGAGTGTGGCGGAAGGTCTGGCCGGCTGTTGGGTCGGTGTGTGCTCTGTGTTATCTCTATGTGAATGTTCTGTCCTGAGCACTGCTGCTGCTGTTATTCCCATTCCCAGGGCTGTGCAGGCAACCTGCCCTGACCCCACCGGTGGGTGCTTGGCTGGGGCTGAACCTCTGCAGACCCCAGCTGTGAGCACTGCCCCCCCACCCTCGCCACTGGCACTGATATGTTGTCAGACCTACAGCAAAGTGGTTGTTTGGATGTTCAATCAGCTTTTCCTTTTCCGTGGCTGAGGAAACTTCCTGGCAGCTGAGGGAAGTTTCTTTCCTGAGGAAGTTTTCTCGGCTGAGGAGTCAGGCAGAAGCCAGAGCAAGGAGGGGGCAGACATGCAGAGCTACACTTGAGCACTAATAGAAGGGGTGAGCATCGAGGCCAAGAGGATTTATTGCTCTGTGAAACAGAGCAGCTCTGACATTTTGCACTCACTTTCCCTCACACTATGTCCCCAGACCTCAGTTCCCCCTACCTGCTCTCACACCGGTGTGGTCATTCCCCCTTGCACCAGCTCTGGTGTGTTTTTGATTCTCTACTGAGATTATTCAGGTCCCCAACACAACAGAAAGCCATTCACCCTGTTGCCAAGGAAATGTTCTGCTGGCTCAGCAAGTTGAATTGGCTCTACACAACTTCAGGTGAGCACCTGGAAGAGGGGAAGCAATGCCAAGGGACTCTGTCCTGGCTGGTTGAACTCTTAATAGCTGCCATTGTTAACTAAATTTGGGTCTGAGGCTACATCATTGTCCCTTAACAGAGAGAAGCCTGGGGAAAGGGTCTGCTGCTCATGATGTGTTTGAATGTGATCTTGCACAATAGAGCATTGACCTCTCTCTGCATTATGATAATACAAATAATAAGAGTTGGCCTTTAATTGTGAGCACATCTGGACTCCTAAAAGATTTGCAAAACAATTACATGCTTAAGCTGTATTGACAAATACTACCTCAAGGTAAAGCATGGTAAGAGAAGGAGAACATTAAACAAGAGATATCACACTGGTTCATATGTTTATGGTCCCAAGATTAGCGATATAAATTGGCCTGTGAGAGGCATGTCATTTTTTCAGTATTACTTATATGCAGCAGCACAAGCACACAGCCCACACCCCTCCCCCCAATGCTGAAAGGAGTCAGTGGAGCTCAAAAAAAATGGAATACACTTGAAAGAGAAAATGTCTAGATCAAAACAGGTGTAACAATTCATTATTTTAAAACAACTAATACTGTAATAACTATTTTTGAGAAGATGCTTCCTTGTTCTTTTTCTTCTCAACACCAGAGAAACCCAATCTTGCGAAAAGGCCTAATTTGCCCTTTTGCAGTAATGCACAGCAGAGATTGCAGAAGAGACTATATCCTTCAACCTCTGCAGACTTTCCTGTTCACAGTCCAGTGTATTGGTGGGATGTTGAACAGCTGAAGTGTGAGCACACACCCTCTTCTGCTGCTCTACAAGCTGCAGAAGTTGAGCAGAGAGCTATGGATACAGCAATATCTTGAAATGCTACAGCGAGATCCTCAAAAATAAGGGCCCCAAGGAGCATTCTGTGCTGCTATCAGCACCGGCTCTTCCTGGTTCCTTCAAGGTGCTTTAGATTAGGCCCAAGACCTAAACTGAAGGCAGAGACTCTGTCCAAGCAGAACTGCTAAGTAGTAATGCTGCCTTTAGAAGAGTTTCCAGGTCCAGAAAAAGAGCCTGGGCACATACACTTTAATGCCTGTATGCCAACCAAAATAGCTTACTACCACTTGGCACGTAGTTTTCAGATAAAGACAGTACATATGAGAAATCATCTACGTGTGTATCTCTCCAGGACCAGTAAAACAGAAGAGCTTTTTTCTCTTGTGTACAACAAGCTAGCCTTCACTTGGTAGAACATCTGTCTGTAAACGTTATCATTGTTTTCTTACTGTGGTGTCTCTGCCATGGCAGTTTGGTTTGTCTTGTTTCAGTGTTTGCTGGTTTATTACATTAACGTAATTCCACAGATTAAAACAACAACAATCCCTGGACACTAATGAAGAACAAGGAACATGAAGAAAAAGTACTGGTTTTAAGACGTGAGGAAGTAAGTGAAGGTTCATGGTCTGCCATAACCTCTGCAACCAGATGAAACCAATGTGGGATGTCATACATGTGTTCCGGCAGTGATCTGTAACTGAGAGGAGGCTGAAGAGCAGACACACTCCCCGCTCCTGCTTGTTTAGAAGAGGTTGAGCTGGCAAACTGAGCAGCCACTCATGACCTTGCCAGTGATGGAGTGCATAGTCTCACACACTCTCTAGATCCTTAGCTAAGAGGGCATATTGGTAGGAGTGGGACTAGATGAGAATGAATCAAGATCCATTTGATTCCTCTCCCTTCCAAGGAGAAGTCACAAAGTCAGTCAGAGACAGTTCTATAGGGCTAACATGAAGCTTGGTGACTGATTAATATAGCATGCTCATCTTCTTTGAAACAGTAGGTCAAATACCTAAAAAAGCATAAATACTACAATAGTCAAATATAGACAGCAGAAGTCTGAGCCTAAAAATACCCTGGTAAGGTAGATGAGTCCTCATAATTCCTGGGTAATCAGGATGCTGTGCGAGAAAGAAGCTACAGGGACTTGGGTCCTCTCTACAGACAAGGGGTATGTGTTTCCACTGCAGGACTGTCCCAGGTAATTAATACCAGGGTTAGTTTTGCCCTGATTTGAGCAGCTATCAGCATAGCCTTAGCTGTGGCTGGCTGCACCAGCGGCGTGCTCACTGTTTGGGATTCTGGGTGTGCAACCTGCATCCTTTTGTGCTGCACCAAGCTGAGCTGTCCCATGGCACCTCTGTGAAGCTGGGTACCAGAACTGTGTCTGGGTAGTGGGGACTGTTGCAGGGCCTTTGGCCACACAGGTATTCTCTGCCAGGGTCAGTCATGTCAGCTGAAGGTTTTCTTGTTGCCAGCTGCTCAGCACTGTTTCCTCACTGGGAGGAATGTCTTCAGACTAAGCCAGTTGGATTCATTGAACCTTTTAAGCTGCTGTGGATGACTGTGTATGAAACAAGTAAGAAAACACATCTACTGTAGAGCCTTGAAAGCAGGAACTCCACATGCCCAGGTAGCAAGAGCTGCTCAGCTGGTAAAAGCCTGACCCTGGCCTACCATCAGCCCAGGTGAGCAGCTAGCAGGAAGTAAATTTCTGGGCTGAATCCACATAGCCACCCTGAACCAAAACCACCATCATGCTCAACAGAGAGAGGGTGAATCACATCTGATTTCAGTAGACTAAAGCCATACTGGATATAGGGGAAACAGTTAAAATATAGGCACATTTAAATCTAGGAGGCAGACCTAATTAGGTCTCAAATATATATGTAACATTTTGAAAAAGGCTTTTAGGACCATTTGTGAACCCTGGGGCCAAGAGCAACCCTGAGTATGCATGTTGAGCGTAAGAATACAGCTTCTTTAATGAAAGGAACTTGACAGGATTCAAAACTTCTTACTTTGGGAAGGAGTTTTTAAGAAATACTGTCTGTGTTAACCTAACTTAGAGTGATAAAAGTTTACCACTATTGATCATTTATTATATTTTGAGGAATGAATGTTTAAAACTGATTTGAGTGTGGGCAAACCTTCTGCATTTTACTTTGTTAACCATTTATCTTTGACACGGAACTTATGGTAGGCTCTGATTTTTTTTATTTCATCCACAGGCACAATAATACAGTGAGTACTGTAATGAAACATGAGAAAATATTCACACTCAAGCCCTTTTTTCCCCCCAGTTATTAAAAAAAAAGGCACAAAGTTCTTTATAGAGACAGATGACATCTGATCAGTTTTTTACATTTAATATGTAGTCTGACCTTAAAAGCAATTGACAGTGAACCCTCAAACTATATATACATTTGTAATCCACAGCTGTGACAGTTATGAATTGCAAGAATTTGACCTTGTAATTCATTGGTGTAATGCCCCAGTGCTATGTGGAGAAGTTGCACAAGAAGCTTTTTCTCTGCACATAATGATTATTGCAGATTTATGGGCCATGCTTCCACTATGCATAACTGGCTTTACTTCTGCGAAGCTCCTGAGGAGTCCAGGCTTCTACAGGGCCCAAAAAGAGCATGGGGAGGGAGCACAGTCACCCACATCACTAATTACTAAATTAATAAGCATGATTCCCATCCCTCTCTCTTCAAAGAAATCAACTGAAGGGAAAGAAGGCTGTCTCTGGACTTACCCTTCAATCCCTGAGGCTTTCTGGCCCAGTTCATATCGCACCCTGCAAGAGAACTGCAGTGTGGCATGAACACTTGGAATGAGGAAGAAGGGCTAGATCTGGTGTAAACTGGATGATTTCTGTTAAATCAAACAGTGGCTCAGCTCACACTTGTATTTGCTTTCAGCTCTCTAAGCTTACTGGTTTAGCCAGGGGTATGGTGATCAATTAAATAGTACATAAACAGCCCTCTCTAATATACATGGGAGTAAGTGCCACACTCACTGAATTAGAAATGGGTAAACTCTGCTGACTTGCAATTACTTTCCCATTACTCCACACTGCTTTGGTTGGGTTTTGTTTTTTGGGGATTTTTTTTTTTTTGGGAGGCTGCAACTAGAGTGTTTGCTGTCTTTGTTAAAAAGGCATGTGATTCCAATGTAATTGGTTATTCCTGGAAGTGACCACGGGATTGCTTCATATTTTGCACAAGTAATTTCTTAGCTCCTACTTGGATGCAGCCTCATAAACATAAGTAAATGATTAAGACTACTTGTTGATCAAGGGAAAAAAATTACAGGACATACATATTCAGCTGTAAACTCCCCCTGAAAAAATAATTTAAAAAAAATGCTATAAGTTAAAAATTGCTACCTATGCATTAAGGGGGAGAAAATTGTTATCTTTAAAAGGCATGAGAGCTAATATCTTACAGGAGCAGGAAAATTCTGTAAAACACCTATAAAAAGCAATGAGAGCTTTGTCGCTGACAAATTGATCGAGGATGCTGCCAAGTAGTCAGTTACAAAATAGTAGGCTCTGTTTTGACAAAGAGTGTCATGAATCTTTAGATCACAATATTTTTCAAGACAACCCTAAAACAATATGTTTAAATGAAAAGGAACATTCTGCCCCATATTTCTTGACAGAATTTAAGATGGCAGCGTGGCATGTCTGGTTGATTGTCTTCAAAATCCAGATGATTAGCAACTTTATTTCAGTTCACTTGAAAGTAAGGCAAATTATGACCTAAGACTACCAAGCAGCTGCAAGAAACTGCAAAATATGTGGCAGTGGGACAAATGATTAGTCTTCAGCTTGATCTCATAATTACATCATAATAGGTGACATGATTGGATAGGTTACAGTAATTAAAGTGATGAAAAGTGCACATTCATCCCCTATATGTCTCTCATTAGAGTTACACCCAACTGCTGCTGTTGTAGTTGAAGGAGGCTTTGCATCCTCTTTAGCATCCAATTATCCCACCGTATCCCCTGCCAGGCTGGTGAGGACCCTGCTGCTGCTCTGTGCAGAGAAGACTTGTCGTTCTCTGCTGCTGTAAATGAAAGTCTTGGAGCCTGCTGCAGTTTGATTTATCTCTCCCAGAGATTATTACCGAAATTTATGGCCCTCAATTTCTTCTTCCACGTTCTTAAGGCCTAAGAGTATTTATGGTCTTTCCCTTCAGGGTGGGGGTTGCTACCAGTGTGATTGCATAATGCCAGTATTATAGTTATAACTCATGGATGTAGGTGTGGGCAGCAACCTGTGCCAGTGCAAGTTGAATTGTTTCTCTTATCTGAAGTTTTGGGGGTTTTTCTGTTTGATTTTTGCCTCACATTTTCCCTTAAAGCAATGAAGCAGACTTGGCCTGAGTAACTCAGTAACGTTTTCAGGTGGAAACGTTATTTTACCAGCTCCTTCACTCCTGTGCGTTTTCACAGCTGGGGAGGGAGTAAGGATGGAGGTGGCTAAAGTGAGCCTTGCCAGAACCAAGGCTGGCTCTGACAAGGAAAGCCCAGTCCCACAGTTTGCTAAAAACAGAGTTGACCTATTTTTCAGCAGCAGTTATCTGAACCCAGAAGCCCAGAGGAGTCCTGGGGGTCAGTCCATCTCCAGATGGTTTAATGGTATGCAGGCCTTAATAGAGAGTGGTGTTGTACAGGCTGAAATGTCTTTGTTGCTCCATGGACATGGCCTTGGCCTTCCAATGATACAAACCCAGCACAGTATGGGTCCATCAAACACTCCAAATATACAGAATAATTCAGATGTGTCTCCAGGAGCTTGCTAGACTTTCTAAACCATGCCACAGCCTTGAAACAGCACTGACTTTGCTGTAGCCTACCATTTTTAACAAGGAGGGCTTCTCACATATCATATACAAATGTTGAATCTGGACACATCTCAGGCAGTTACTTTATATGTTTCATTCTCTGATTTTCTTTTATACAACCACCGCAGAGCAGTTTGCTCTGAGCTTTATCTTGTAAATCCATTATACTATTTGCTTTGCAACAACAAAAATGCAAAACCTGGCCCACTTATAAAGACCGTTCAAAGGCCTCTTGATCTGCAAGCTAGACTGCTGCTAAATGATGAGATTAACATACCTCTCAATGTCTAAAATTGTTCTTGCGCTTTGTGATTTGTGACCTTGGGTCCTCTACACTTCATTGTGTGATTCCTCCCCCCTCTTCTACACAGTCAGCAGAGAAAGTGCTTACAGCTCTGAAGAACAGGAACTTCCCTGTTAGCCACACAAAAGCAAGGCTGCTCCAGTAAGATGAAACTTAAACCACCTCTTTGTATTTAGATTTGGGCTTCTTTTTTTTCCTTTTCTTCTAGAACAAATGTACTAAACAAGATGTTTTTGAAAGAAAGTATGTATACAGTCTCAAGCTTGCAAGATAAGTTTAGGTGAACTCTTCAGTGTGTTTTGCCTCCTCTGCCCTTTCCCTCAGACAAACTACCAGCTTAACATCACATAAGGCTTGCAAGGACTCATTAGACACTTTAGGGCTGCTTACAAGAAGCTCTTTCAGAGTATTATATACATGTATGTAACTGTATAAAACAAGTATAGGTAAGAAGGTAAATCCATGAAGCTATAGACTATAGAAGAGTATAAATGAAACCTGGGTCTGTCCCCACCATACTGACAGACCATCTTCTAAAGTGTGTTGAGCTGATTTTGTCTCAAAGTCCCGTCTCGCTGCTCATCCTGAGGTCGGATATCCATGGAGTAAAGACACCATTTCTCATTTGCAGGTGGCTGCACAGTAGAGGTATCCATATAATGAATACCAGATGAGTTATATCTAATTCAGTTAATACCATTAGAATTAAACACATAAAATACTTCTAACTGGTATGCTTGGAAAACTGACTGTAAAGGAAGGGCACATGTTGATGCTGAAAAATAACCTTCCTTGGGTGAATCCTATCTCTTCCAAATTAAGTCAGAGTAAGTGACCAAAGTCAGCTGCACTAAGCTGTCAGAAGTGGTCTGGTAGAGTTTTCATGTTGAAAAGCTCCCATTGTGCAACATCCCCACAAGTTATTCATCAGGCTTGATGTATGTCTTCTTTCTGAAATAATCTTTTGCCTTGACTCAAAGCCCTCGCCTTAAAAAAATATCTTAAAATTAAGAGCTGGCTTTAATTCTCCGCCTTACAATGGGAAATTTGGAAAAGTACTTAGGAACCAATGTAGCCATGTGACAGGGGTTACACAAGTCCTTGAAAAACAGCTTTGAGAACTATAGAATACTTCATTCATCTTGATGATTATTTAATCTTGAAAGCTGACAGTAAGTTCCTTGCCTACAGCATATTGAAAACTGTTGGGGAGAAGGCATGATAAAGTAATGTGAATTTAATAGCAAAATAAATAATAGAGAAGCTACTTCACTCCTTGCGTTATTCGTTATCCTACTGAAGTCAATAGGAAACCTGTGCTTCCAACACCTTCTGCAAGAGGTCAAGTTTTCACCTGAACATTACAGACATTTGCAACAGGAAACACGTGGCCTTGGGCAAGCAGCTCACTCTGCAGAGCCCAGGGCGGTGAGAAGATTGAAAAGGCAACCTTCCTGTGCAGTTAACTCCTTCACCAATCACAAAAGGAAAACAAATGCCACTCCCAGATACTTTACAGCCCTAGTCTCAAGGGTGTGACTTATCATTGTACTAGGTATCATTGGAATAAAAAATAACTGTGAGGAAATTATTCTCTAGCTATCTGTCCATGAGGGCATTGTCAAGCCTCCAACACTGAGAAGGAAAAAGCTTCCTTTTACAGTGTCTGCCAACCCATCTTCCTCCTCCTTATGAGCCTCTGGAAAGTGTGTGGCAGGCCATTTTGGCCTCCCAAGGCCACTAACTTGCCTGTATGAATAGCTCCCAGTCACTCAAGTTCTGCTGAGACCTCAGCACTAACAAAGTTATTTGCAAGCACCAGAGGTGGTTGCACATTAGCTTGCCCAAGACCCCCAGATTTAAATTTTTGCAGCACTGCCCCCATGAAATTACTTGGGATCGACTAGCAGGGGGTTTCTGCCAGAATTTCTCATGACCCTTAACAAACACAACTAAAACGTTGCCCTGTGATTAAAGAAAGTGTATCTTCTAGAACTCAGCTGATGGAACGCACATCAGTGTAATTCCCAGAAACATCCCAGGGGTGACTGACTGGTTTTGCTTGCACTCTGAGACCGATACAAAACAATGTATGTCATTATGCTGCTACCTTGTTTTTTCAGTAACTGCCACTCTTTCACAACTGATACACCTTTTGTAGCATCAATATTGTCCTATTTATTTGTCTTCCTCATGTCTTCATTTCTGTTGGGTCTCATTTGTAGGTTTTGAACCAATATTTGGTATTGGACAACTTATGTTCTCCCACCACAATATTTTTACCAATTCTGAGTTCTTTTTAAATCCAGTCTTGAGGCCATGTCTGAGTTTGACTTTCTCGTCCCTTTGTCCTTTTAAAGAGGATATGCTCCTCTTTTAAAGTCTCTCAGCCTTCTGATTATTGAAGTGAGTGACCCACCACAACCTCCTCCATACAGAAGGATGCTGGCGTTCACTGATGAGCTCCAGCTAGGGTTAGTCTGACTGCTGAACTGCTGTGGTAATGAACTCTCTGCCTTACACCATAGCTAACATTTTAGTCTAGATTTCAAGCTCTCCTTTGCAAAGAAGGGTTATGTCTCAACTACTAAAAACCCGTATCAAATACTTATACCAAGAATGCAAAGTAGCAGGTACATGTCTGGTCATGTCTGATCACATATGGTGTCTGAAAAGTCAAGAAGCACTGTTATTTACAAAACAACTGCTTAACTAGAATAGAAGTTTGCTAAACTTGACTTTTTCTAAAATATTATGAAATCTAACAATTAGCAGTTGTCTCTCAGACACACAAGTTAATTAAGTACTTCAGTTTAGCACAGCAGGGCAGTAATTTCTGACCTGCCAGCAGTGTAAACCTACCCACCTCACAGCAACCCATCCTCAAAAAGGCTGTACAGAGCCAGAGAGGCTACACAGGATTCTCCAGCATGCTTTTGAAAGGCCCACCACGGTGGCCTGTTTAATGTGTGAGTCTCCTGCGGCTGCTGGCACTGCAGCCGTTTCCTTCCCATGCACCTGTGTCCCAACCTGTGCCACAGGTCTTCTCCCACAGAGACCTGCCCACAGCATCCTCTAAAAAAAATAATCCATAATTATTCAGTGTAGAACTTCAGCACACAACACCTCGCACGTGTCGCACAGGCGTTTCGCACCCCTGTGCAGGTACCGCCCCAGGAGCAGGTTAAGGGCGTGGGAAGCCCCAGCACGAGCCCAGTTCTGCTGCAGGGGCTGGACACTCCCGTTCCCCTCCTGTTGCACGCCCACCGGCCCCACTCGTGTCCGCCCCCCAGGCAGACACACCGGGGCGCCCCCGATCACCCACCGCGCCCCTTCTCCCCGCGGCAGCGGCAGCGCCGCCTGGGAATTAGCCTGCAAACGGCAAAATGATCCTGTTTGCTTTAAAATACGCATGTATATAGGCGTGTGTAAATATTTGTGCATATATGTGGCCTGACAACTTCGGGGGCTCGCAGGCGATGCTCGGGGCTGCGCAGGTTTGGGGTAACCCTCCCCGCCCGCAGTGCAAAGGGAAGCCCCCCAACCGCGGGGGAGCCCCTCGGCCCCCGTGCAGCACCCCCAGAGCAGCGGCGGGTGGGAGAAGCAGCACCAGGGGAGCGGAGGGGCGGGGAGGGGGAAAGAGGAGGGGGCGGCGGGGCGCCGAGCCGGCCCCTCGGTCCACGGCAGGAGGAGGAGATACCCCGCGCTGCAGCCCAATGGGAATAGTGGCGCTTCCCTTTCTCCCGCTTCCTTTCTCCACCCCCAGCCCCGGGCTGGGGAGGCGGGAGGCGGCAGCGCTGCAGCCCGGCGATCGGCTGGGCCAGAGGCAGTCCCGCACGGCCCCTTCTCCGCCTTCGCAGAAACACCTGCGGGGGTAAGGATGTCGCGGGGCGGCCGCCCCTCTCCGCGGCAGGGCGGGCTGGCACCCGAGCCACCCCTGCGAGGAGGAGGAGGAGGAAGAGGAGAGGAAGAGAAAGGAGCAGGAGGGAAGTGGGGAAGTTGTGCCTTGGCCGCCCCGCCGAGAGCCGGAGCCATGGGCCCCGCTGGGGGGGCGCCGGCCGCCCCCTCGTTACTGCTCTCGCTGCTGCTCGGAGCCTCGGCCCCGCTCTGGCTGCGGGCGGAGAAGCTGGGTGAGTCCGGGGAGGCGGGTGGGGAGGGGGTGCCGCATGTACGATCCCCTGGAGGGGGGATGGTGTCCACCTCGAGCTGGGGACGGGCGGTGCGGTGTGGGGGGTGTGTTGGGATGAGGGGGGGGGAATGTCTCTGCCGTCCGCGCCTCGCTGCTCCGCGGTAGCGCAGCCTGAGCTGCTCTCGGGGCTGTATATAGTTGTCCTGGTTAATCCTCGCCGGGTTTATCCCCGTGTCTGAGTAGCTGCGAGATTAACGTGGTAACCGGCCTTACGGTAAATGTATACTACGGCTTCCGTAATCTTTCGTTAATTAGGGCTTTTTTTTTTTAAAAAAAAAAAAAGTCAAATAAGTGAGGAAAAGTCTCCGGCAAGTTGCAGGCAGGAGGCCGGGAGTGGCTCCGGCGGTTCCCGCTGCAACCGGGGGCCCGGCTCCGGCCGCGCCTCGTCAGCCCCGGCGGGAGCCCCGGGCGCGGCGGCCGGCGCTCGGCCAGGGGCAGCGCTCCCCCTCCTCCGGCCGGGGCCGGGGCGGGCGGCCCCTGTCCCGCAGCTGGGCACAGGCAGGTCTGCTCGCCTCTCCGGGACAGCAGCGCCCTTACTGGTGCCGGGACAAAGTTCTGTGGGGATCTCAAGGGGATCTCGCAAGCCCCTTATTGTACTGCAGCTTGCTAAAATGAGGGCCCAGGTGCCCTTCTCTTTAACCCGTGTTTTGATGCCGTTCACGGTTAGGCTTCCTGTGTAAATTACTAGTGCAACTCACTCCCACCGAGAAGTTGGAACCTTTTGGCTGGGGGCATTCTGTGGCCTGATGCGCTCCCTTTGGGAAGAGTTCAGACAGCTACCGGTAAAATAGTTAACGCCGGACATTAAGCGTCATCGTGACCTTAACAACACATTCTGATAAACGAATAGTCCCCATACTAATGCCCCAACTCGGATGCAAGCTTGAGAAGCCGGTGCTGTGTGATAGCATTGCGTGCAGGCAGTGCTACACAGTGCTTTGGCTGATTTATACCTGTTGGTTTGGGGGTTTGGTGGGTGGGTTGTTTTTTTTTCTTCCCCATAGCTCCCTATTACCAGAAATTTCTAATGTGGATCTCCACAGAAGGGAGATCTTGGTAAGAGTTCTGTTGCCTTTCCACTTGCCAGCCTCATGCCAGTTTTGCTGTTCTGCCCCCAATATGTTTCCCTATTTGAGACTCTTAACTTGATACGCTCCAGAGGAAACACATATGTAGCAAAGAAAAAAACCCAAGAACTCTCTCGGTCCCCTCTTTTCATCAATATTTGGGATTTTTTGTTTGTTTGTTTCCTTTTTCACCAACATTTGTCTCGCACATGTTGGCATTAAGAAGAAAGTAATTTGTCAATTGGAAATAGTCCGTTTGCTGGGATTTCTGGGGGGGGTTGGTACATAGAGTTGCACTGAGCAGTGTGTATTTATTAATCCTACTCCTTGTCTGCCTATCTAAATGAATTGGTAAAATTACTTATGTTGCGTCCACGTTAAAAATGTTTCTACTATCAAACAGCATGGAAGCACAAGAAATATTTTGCCTGGTTCTTTCTGGACCAAATTGAAACTTAGAGGAGAGTCTGTTCGGTAGCTAGAGAGCAGAAGGGATTCTGACCCCTGTCTTTCCTTTCTCTTCAGGGGGCAGTTATTCTGTTTGTTTGTTTATCGACATTACCCTATAAATTAGGGGCTAAGTGTTCTAAAGTTGCACCAGCAAGGAAGGAGATAAGGATAAGTGGGTACCAACTTCCTGTTACAAGAGTTTCTTTCCTTGATTTGAAAGTTGTAGTGGAGCAAGGGAAGTGCCAGAGTGAACCAGGCTCCAGTTTCAGTTAATTCTCTATCTTGTCACCACTGGTGTCTCCCACCAGCTGGTTCAAAGAAAGATATTGATTTAAAAATACTTTGTGGTACATTTTCCTGGCTTTCCATGGGCTGTGCAACCTGCTCTTTTTTCCTTTCTTTCCTTCCCCATGCATGACCAGCTTACCTTCCTCCAGATTTTCCTGGGGCATGCTACAGAAATACGATGAAGCTGCTGTTACAGCTTCTGTTCTCTTACTGAAGTTCAAAATTCAGGCAAGGCCTTTTTTTCTGTGTGGCTTGGTTACTTCATCACATGTCTTGTGTCTGAGCGTGACTGTGCTGAGCCCAGGTGTCGATTCTTTTTCCACTGTTGAGAATAAGCTAAATGTGTGTTGTCCAAAGGCATCTGTGAAACGTGAAATTTTGTTGTTTGTAGAATGATGATAGGAAAGACTGAGCACTTAGGGAACTGATTTTAATTAAAACATAGTTATGAGCTTAGTAGGTCTCACCTGGGAAAAAATATCACATCTATGACTGTGTATGAGTAATAAATAGCTTTGGGATTTATAATACAAGGCTTTCTCTTCCCTTTTTTTATTCTGTTGTACACTGATCTTAACTTCTCTTGTGGTTTCAGTTGCCAGCTCTTTGCTGACCACTGCAAAATATAACTTGTTTCCCACATGCCAACCTCACACAGCCATCACTGCACCCGTAGCTCTTCTTGCAAGCTCCTTCCAGCAGTTCGAAGCCAGAGGGGAGGCAAACCCGAAGGAATTACCTTTGCTTTTCACCATTCTCTGTCTTTTCTTCTAATCTAATTGAGCAAGACCTTGAACCATGTAACTGTGGGCAGCAGAAATCAGAGCTGAAGTTGAATCTTTAATCTCAGAGTTTTGAGTCGTCCTCTACGTTTCTGGCCAGCCTCACGTAAAACTGACCTTAACGTTGGTTGGCATGAGAAGAATGGTGATTTTACTCTATTAAGAACAAGATTTAAGGTGCTGCTTTTGCTTCAGCTCATTTATTTTCTCTTTAAACAAGACATGGCAATGGAAGAAAAGTTTATGTGGGATTTGCAGGTCAGCACCCAAACATGAACTCCTCTTGAAGTGTTCCTGTGGCTGTTGGCAGTTCTGCCCCATGGCTGGTTGGAAGAATTGATGGTTAGTAAACTTTTAAACACTTTGAGGCAAGACTGTTGTTTAATGTGTCAGCAGTGTATGCAGTAATTATGAGAGACTATGCCTGTTCTCAGGGGCTTCTACAAAACCCGTACAGAATATTGGTGTGATCGGGCTAATCCACTTCGCCTGTTTCCAGCAGTTTGAAATGCGGATAGAGATGAGTCTTCCTCATACCCCCCTCCCTGGTTTCTGACTATAAGTGATTGGTAAATTTTCAGTTTGTTTGCATTTTGTCCTTATGTCTGCTTCCTTGCTTGGCTCCCTCTATCTTGCCTCGTGAACGCTGACTAGAATCGCTAAAGAGGGAGGCAACAGTTTTCCGGTTGCAGTTCATAAGCGACGCGTGTACCCTCTGCATGGAGACTGCAATGTTTTCAGTTGCACAGACTTGGCTATAAATAGCTCTAAGCCCTTTACACATACTTCTCTTTAGGTTATCAGGGGACGTATTTCAAACAAAACCAGGGACAGGGAGGCTGCTGGGAGTCTCCCCGACAAAGAAGGGAGAAAAAGATGCCTCCAGAAAGTTCTTAGCTGCACACGCACGTAACATGCATGGCTGTTGAATCATATTTCACACAAATTAATTGCCAATTTGCATATGTAAAAATACATTAATTTATATTTATCCAAACTGTGGCACCTTCAGTCCACTTGAGCTACGTGTGTGGCACAGTAAAAATTGCTTTGAAAAACACTGGCTTTGAGGGTGCTTACGCTACCATATAGAGATGCCTAAGGCACCTTCTTGAAGCCACGTTAGGTACCAGAAACTGTATAGTCTTGAAAGCCAGTCTGAGCTAACACACCATGCCAAGAAGCGTGGTCCCGAGTGGTGGCAGGCACTGAAGTCCTCAGCATAGACATCGCTGTAGTTTGGGGCCGGCTGTATCGTATCAGATGCTCTCCTGTGGCATGTACTCATCAACACATGGGTTTGCACCATCTGCTAAGAATAAAACAAGCCAGACAAAATCAAAATAAAATCCTTCTGACTGGATTCAGTGGAAGAGCATTGGATCCCAGCTATCTGCAATAAAAAATGTTAATAGCAATGCATAAGAATGAGCACGCAACTTCCCCAAAAGGTTTAATTAGCTTTACAACTGGGAGAAGGCAACTTCAAACTGGGACAATCTACTAGTGATGTTTACATAAAAAAGGATAGTGGTTTGACTAGTTTTAAGGGTATACAGTTATCTTAATTTTTGCTTTCAGAATAAATTATGAACAATCTAATTAAAGTGAAATTTTGTCTGTAAAAAAATTGTGTGAGTGCTAAAGCCACATTTTTGAGGTTGGCTGGGATGCTTGCACATAGAGAAGTTGCCAGTAGTTATGGTTAGGACTGTTGATCCTGTATAATTAAGCCTGGGAGCTGAGAGTGTTACATTGGTCTTTCATCCATTTCTCCCTGTCTCTTATTTTGACAAAGCTAGGATCTGCCTCTCAGAAGTTTCCTTCCAAGATGTTTAGATTTAGTTTGGTGGTGTGGGACTTTGTCTTCCTCCCTGAGCAGGATTCCCACCGCCAGTGCATCCTTACTCATTATTTCAGCTTCCCTGATGGGACTGGACTGCTGCCTGCCTGCAGCTCCACGCTGCTCCTCTGCAAGACAGAGGAAAGGACGAGTGTGCACAGTCAGTCCATGTTCTCTTTGCTCATCTTCGAAGAGCTTCAATAAAGGTATTTGCAAGCATCATGAAGAGGGACAGGAGAATGGGGAAGGCAGAGCAGGGCAAGACTAGAAACACAGATGCAGGGCTTCCTACAAGATCACGATCTTCATTTAGATGTTTAGTATTACACGTTTAGGCTCTTTCTGCTACTGTGATTACAATAATGTTCATCAGGCATTTGGTAAAGCTCTAAAACGTTATTTCTTCCCTCAGCTGCTGCAGGAACCTTGTTTCCATCACAGTTTTAATCTGTGATGTTCAAGTTGCTGGCACTTCCACTACAAATTGTTCAACAGTATTGGATTTCATTCTAACACTTTGACATGAAAGTTGAAGTCATGTTGATGTCATCTTCCAGATGTTCATGTCTACTGAATAAAAATTTTGTTTATTTGTTTTATTTCAAATTACAAAAACACATGGGGAGTTCTGGATGCGATCCCTCATGCTGTACAAAGGCCTGTGTGTCCTGTCAGAAATCAAACAAAACTTTTCTTCATGGTGTAGTAGGGAGAGGCCTCAAAACATTGGAAACGTAGGTGGGTTTCTTCACCCATCCACACAGAATGG
Source organism: Laterallus jamaicensis coturniculus (assembly GCA_022605575.1). Taxonomy (NCBI): domain Eukaryota; kingdom Metazoa; phylum Chordata; class Aves; order Gruiformes; family Rallidae; genus Laterallus; species Laterallus jamaicensis. The sequence goes on along the minus strand of JAKCOX010000102.1, from coordinate 1,152,394 downwards.
CCTTGTTGTTGCAGCTGCGGTAACTGCACAGAATGGAGACGCGCGGCCTCTGCTCTGGTGCTGCAGCAGTTCTGCGTTGGTAGGTTGTTTTGGTTTAATAGTCAGCTACGTTTCATTTGTAAAATGAACTCCTAAGAGGAGCAATCCATTTTGTCCTCCAGGTATGAACAAATATGGTTTAACCTGTAAAATAAATTCAAGGACCCTGTGGGTCCCCCTCTACTGGGAGGCTTTGACAGCAAGGCCCATGGCCAACACCAAAGCTGTTGCCCTCCCTGTGGCCTCAGCTTGTTCACAAAGCCAAGATGGTTCTGTTATCCCATATTTCATGTGTCAGCATGGTACAGGGAAATTGAAGTTGAGATGCCTGGGAGCCACAGAGGGCTTTAAAACAGAATTTCAATAGATAAGCTGTAATATGAAGTACTGTGCCATGTGCAATGAGTGCTTGTTAAAGCTGTCAAACTTACTTGCTGATCTATCAGTATTTTATCACAGACAGAAGAGACATAGTTAAACTTGTGGTCCTTAAAACAGGTATCTGAGGTGCTGATTTTCAGAAAGTGCTAAAATCTGCTATGTTTTCTATTAGATTAGATCCAGCCTGTGGGGGAAAGCAATATTGTATCAACATAAATCGAGCAGTTACGCTGAAGTGTTCACTCCTGAGATGAGTGAAAAACTGTTCAGATCTTTCTGCCATAGCCTGTTTCAAACCTTGAGAACACGAGTGCTTGATAGTACTGCTAATCATAGAATCCAGTCAAATAAAGTGAAACTACAGTGTTTCAGTAAGTGGTGTACACAGGGTAGCATAAAACATTCTCTTCTGTACTACTTTCCACATCCATTTGAAAATACTTTTTATGCAGGCTCATATTAACGTGTCACAAGACACAGAAATGACCCTGTGGATCATATGCAGTGCCATAACAAATACAACAGTACTTAACTAATAATCTGCCTCCCCCCTCCCCCCCCCTTTTCTTTTTTTCCCTTAATTTGTAAATATATTTCACAGCAACTATAGGTAACCACAATAAACTAGAAAGATCACAAAATTTCCTGGTATACAGAGGCTCTGAAATGCTGTTCTGGTTAACACCTTGATGAGTATCAGGCAGTGTGGTCATGTGAGAATATTGGGGTGGGAGAAAGCATTTCTTCTCTTCACTGCTCCAGGTCAGAAGCTTGGTGTAGCTTTTTGACTGTAGCAATTTTTTGTTTCCACTTCTACTGCAGTTGTGAAGAACCACTTGTTAGATCACAGTAACCACCAAAGAAGTGGCTAGTTTCCTAGAAGTTAGGCTGCCTTAGTCTCAAGGCTAAACAGAAAATTGCATCTTGCTAATAAATAGCAATTATTGTTTCCACCACAAACCAATTAATTTTCTCTTGAGATATTTGTTAATTTATACCTTGGGGATAAGGGGGGGGGGGTTTCATAATTTGCATTGAGAAAAGTAGTGTGCTTTCTCTTGTCCTTTCTTGCTAACAAATCACATGTTCCATCTAGGCGTAGAGGAAAGGGCTGAATGTGTGATTTTTCAAGTAAGCTGGGACAGGTTTGATTTCAAGAAAAAAAAAAAGACACACCCCCCCCCCCCCCTTATTCATCAATAACTGTCAGTCTTGCCTGGCTTGTATCACGTAACAAGGGAATTACATATTTAAAAAAGGCGGATGGTGGTTTCATTCTATCATGTTCAGCCATTTCCTCTTACCCAAATTAAAGCTGTTTTGAAATCTTGCCTTCCCACCTGCTGCTGGAACTGGAACAGCTCTGCTTCAGCCTCTCCTTACCCTGGTGTCTCTGAATTTCCTGTCCCTGTGGGTTTGTCAGTCCTTCACACTGCTGTGAATATTCCTATTCCTGTGCAACCCAATATTCGAGTCTGGCCCTGAGCTTGTAGCATATGTTTCCCACATAGTCCAAATTCGGTGCTATATACTGTAAGTTAATCTCCAGTAAAGCACAGCGAAGAGAGAAACCTGGGAAAAAAACAGATGGAGAAAGTAGAGCAAACAATTTGCATATATATGATATGTCTCTCAGTTAAGATTAGCATTTCCTACTTTGCCTGAAAAGTGCTTAATAAAAATCCGACTGCATATTTGCTCCAAAGCAGCAGATTCAAAGGCCCTAATGGTACGATGTTCCCCCAGCCCAGGGGAGCTCAGTATGGGATGGTGTTCCATCTCCTGCTCTGGCTCCTTGGCCCTGCCGCATCGGTGGGATGCTGTGGGCAAATGAACAGGGAAGAAACGCCTGGCTGTGGGTTACTTGTTCCCCACAGTCTTCATGGCACTGAAGCTTTGCCAGGGTCCTGAGTTACTCTGTGTGGGTGGCTGGTGGAGGAGCATGCATGACTTCCCATTTATCTAGGGTTCTTCAAGTTTCCTTCTGAGCGTGCAGTTGCAAACGCTTTGGCAACAAACTTCTCAGTACCTCTGTGCTTGAGGTGTGTAATGGGGATGTGTATCTTAAGGTGGGCAGCTATTTGTTAGAAAAAAACAAATTAAATTTCCTTTTTGCAAAAAGAAGACCCGATGCTTAAGATTCCTCTGAAATTTGCATAAACATGTAGTTTCATTCTTGTTTCTGTTTCTATAAACTCTCAGGCTAATAAAGTACAGCGATGGTCAATCACAGATCTACACTGCCTCCATAAATGAAAAGCATTGACAAATATTAAATGCAGTTATGTAGGGAATAAATAAATAAATTTAAAACTACAAATCTCTTTTGTTGCAGCAGTTAAAAAGGCATAGAAGTTTTCTCACACCCACAAGCTCGAGAGTGCTGTATTTAGAGTGCTGAAAAGCAAATTCCAGTACTGAAACTCGCTTCTCTGGAGGACTACATTTGGGTATACTGCCGAAGTCCTGGAAGCAGTGACTAAAGCATACTTATTTTTGACATGTACTCTGGTACTGTCTGTCTTTCACAGATTGTGATAGAACAAGATAGTGATCCTGAAAAGCAAAGGCAAACCTAGTTTTCTACTATTTGCATATTTAATAGAAGCAAAGCAAGAAAACCGTATGATGCTATTTACATTTTTGTGTAAACTTTGTCCCCTATGTGTAGCAGAATCTTGTTCTTTACAGAACACAGCGGCTCCTTAATCCTGTGTCCTCATGAATAATACATAAGAAAAGGACTACCAGGCTGTAGCTGCCATTCTCTCCTTTTGGCACTGAGATTTCTACGGTAATCTGAATCTAATCTGAATCAGTTTGTCGTTGTGGTCTCATGCGTAAATGTAGCCAGGTGGTGTTAGGCTTCATTTGGACACAAGTGCCTAGGATGTACATGCAGATGAGATGGTTCCTCTCCAGAAAGCTATTTGATAAAACAGCAACATTAATCAAGTCTTTATGGATACAGTGAAACTGGAAGAGTGTCAGTGTGTGAGTTTCTGGTTCATGTTTGCGCTATTTTAAGTAGGGTTTACTGTATTCCTTGTCCAGCTCTGTCTTTGGTAGGGATGGAAGAAGTTGTTCTTGAGGAGGTTTCCGTTTTCTTTTGATGTTTTAGCAGCTTAATAAATAAAATCTTGTGGCTTGATAGGTTTTTGTCTTTGCAAACTTCTGCAAAGATGAGAGGTTTCTGGGATAATAAAAGCTGCCCAGGTTGTTTGTGATGATCCAGCAAAATCACTCCCATGTAGGGTCAGCACAGCTGGAAAGATTCCACTGGCTTATGGCTGTGCCGGCAGTACTTAAAAAACTCTTTAACTTTGGAAAATGATAGTGCAGTTATAAGCTACTTTGCTGCATAAGGCACATAGAATGGTTGTCAGGAAATTTTTTCTATACTTGACACTGGCAATCCAGCTGGCTACCGAAATAACATCTCAAGTGTTTGAGGCAGAGCATCTCCCGGGGCTGGCTGCAGGGGGACACCCTGAGGAAAGCCAACCCCCTCCTCCCCCTCGGGCTGCAGCCCAACCGGCTGAGAGGCAATCTCAGCTGGGTGCGGGGTGGGAATGTGTGATTTATGGAACCGCCAGAACCAATTGGAGATCATTTGCTGCTTTCTCATTCCTACTTTAAGAGGGACATTACACTAAATAATGTCTGTGAAGGGGAGGGAAAAGCACGCTGCGGTTTGTTTGACCTCCTTTTGCATCCCTTTGAAGTTGGTAAGTAAATAATTTGGGAACGAAATCAGCACTCCACAATGTCCCTTTGTTTCTTCTGCTGCTCTACCTTCCTTTCCTGCTCTCAGCCCTCCTCCCAGCCGCAGCTTGGTTAGCCAGGGCAGTAAAACGGGTGCCCTGAGAACTGCTGCAGCACAGGGGTTAAAATGTTTCCTGGGAACCTAATGGAGTCAAAATAAAATGCAACTCAAAGAAAAAGTTTACTCGATTTATTTTTCCTTTTGTAGTAGGGCATACTGCTAAGTAGGGGACTTCTTCCCTTGAAAAGATACTAACAATAATTTAAAGATTGCAGTCACTGTTTTTCCAGATGAATTTAGACTTGCCTTAATTTTCAGTGGTTTCTTTCATTATTTGAAAATAGTCTTTGCAGTGTTCACAAAATATTGTGAAGAATGTAAAGCTGGATTTCTGTGGAAAAAAAAAAAAACCCAACCAAACTCAAACAACCTGCTGTGGATTTATATGCTACTTTACATGCAGGGCTCAGCCAGCTGCTCTGCTGGTGTAAATGACATCAGCCCTCAAGTGGATGCTTTGTGAAATCCCTGAAGGTATGGTCATGCCCCGTCACCCCCCACTCTGATTCCTGTGACTCTAGTCCCCAGTGCTGTCAGGCATGCAGGTGGAGGGCTGGGGGCACTTGCCTGCCCACTGATGCTTCAGGTGTGATGTTGCCCTTCATTTTTGTTACTTGCTTGAGCTCAATGCCAGCACAGAGGTCTGACATCTTCATTGTGCTCTGGAGAAGTGACCAGGTTAGGTCCTGATTAGGTCCATTTTAATGGTTCAGTAAGGAACTGATGCACTTGACCCAGATTTGTCAGTGGAGAGGTTAGAGATGAAGTGCTTAACTCGGGTTTTACTCCACCACCTCAGAAAGCAGTGAAGTTACAATCCCATTCATGTTTGCAGTGTGTATGGGTGATGAAGGTCAGAGAAGCTGTATGAAAACCTGAAGTGTGGCCAGACCCTGTCAGTAGATTTGGATGGCATCTGGCAAAAAAGCTTGTTTTTCCCATGGTCTTTTCTCCTATCCCACATAAACAGGGAGGGTGCAGGTTTGACTGGAAAGAGTTGAATTCTTTTTTAGATACTTATCTGTTCTTATGCATAGCCCATATCTTCTTTCAAACACAGGCACAGAACTCTTTGGCTCAGTTATTACCGTATTTTTTAATAAGCTGGAATTATTACTTCAGGGAAAGCAGTGTGGAAGATGAGACAAATCTCTTCTCCCCTCATGGGCAATCTTGTCAACGAGTTTGCAAAGCCATACCCGCAACTAAAGGGTGTTTGCTTTGCTTTGGCTGTGTCCGTTTGCAGGTGTGGCTCTTCAGAAAACACTGATTTTTGGCTGAATCCAAAATGTATGTGTAAAACCTCAGTTTTCTGTTTTCTCAAGGGGGGGTGGGGGGGAGCACACTTTGTCCCAAGCACCACCATGAAGGTGGGCATTGAAAGGCACAGAAAGAGGAAGCAGAGAGAGAAACAAGGTTACTGGGCAGGTCTTCATCCTGGTAGGAAAAGATCAGGAGCTGAGGCATGGTGGGTAGCAGGAGTCCTTAGCCAGAGAGGCTGAGAGGAACGTTGGTCTGCAGTGAACCTCGTGCAGTGGGTGGGAGAGGACAGGGAGCTGCTGACTGTGTACACCTAGGTATAACACGTATTTAGCTCTGGAGCGAGTCCAAGTCTGTTATTAATTGTTTAGTTGAGGGTGAACCAGAAGGATGAAAAAGGCAGCTGTTTGCTGCCAGGGTATTGTAGTGATGCTCCTGGAAACACACTTTGATATCACGCGATGTAACTGGTTTATCGTTGGCAGCATAAACATGTTTAGTGAAAGGTGCAGCACATGGAAACTTATTATAGCAGTTATTTGAAAAACCATAGCCTCTTCCCAAAGTCAGAGGTTGCTATGCTGAGTGCTTGGGTGAAGGTGCTGTGCACATCCAGTTGTGCCTGTGAACAAGGGGTGGAAAAGCCCAAGGAGTGCAGGATGGTGGGGCATGGACTCAGCTTGTGCACTGGCCTTGGGAAGATGTGAGAGATATCCCAGACAGGGGTTTTTGGGGTGGCAGGAGAGTTCTTCAAAGAACTAGAATAATTTGCAGATTTCTCTAACTCTCTGTTTCGCTGAAATCACAGTATCTGTCAGACTGTGTCCAGGGCAGCTCACAATGTGGGACTGTTCAAGGGCATCAATTTCTTCACCTGCATCCTTTCTAGGTGGGTTTGATCATGGAGGGGGCCTTCCATAGCCCATATGTGTGACCCAGCCTAGATGCGGCTGACTGGAGATAGATATGCTTTCACCTTGTCCCGCATACATCTGTCACCCACATGTCTGAGGATGGGAAATGGTACCCCCTCTTGCCCTCTCCAGAGGGACATGCATGGTATCCTCCAGAGGGGTCCCAGGTTTGGTTTCACACATACATGATGTTCTCAGTGTGCACCGTGTGAGAGAGGGCAAGGTGCGAGCTGTGTGCCTGCTGCTGTAGCAGAAGGTGTTGGTCGTGGTTCTCACTTCTTGGGGAGTTATTTCCATTGTCTGCCTCAGGAGGCTATTTTTATCTGTGGTAGGGAGCCTTAATTCCAGTGCTGTGTGATCTTTGGTACAACCTGAGCGCAGGCCAACAGGTGGACACCTGCAATTCAGAGACCATGACCTTGATCTTGATTCAAATGCCCATGGGAACTGGGTTTACAAAGCATGTTTGATGTGTTTTTAGAAACTCCTGGTGCTGAGTGGAGAGATTTTATTAAATCTAAGCATGTTTAGACTTTTTGGCTGCTGAATACCTTGTGCTCAGATGTTTTCCTTTACTCCTGTCCAGTGAGAAGTGATGAAACCTTGGATGCCTGAGGCAAGGCTGCCAGATTCTTGCCAAACGGGGTGATAGGAAGCGGTTCTCAGAAGCAATGCCGAGTGGAAGTGTAGTGTTAGCAAGAGTCCAGCACTGAACTGAGGGGTTGAATACACGTATTGGCAGCCAGAAGTGCTGTGCCTATAGAGAAGAGTGAGGTATCGGGTATTTAAATTCCAATTTTCATTAAGAGAAGCGGTTGTGTTTTAAGCTTATTGCATTTGAGGTTTGTCCAGTACATTTCTACTGAAAATAAAATTTTCATGTGGAAAATAAAGAGAAAAACAAAACCAATGGTAGCACTGTTTATGTTTTGAACTTGAAAATGTGAACAGGCACACACTCTGAATTCCTCACAATATGTCTCCGCTTCTGAGTCTTTGGTGTATATAGGGGGATTATATTTACAATTTTTTAACTATGTTTAGTCATTAAATCTCTTTTTGATGAATACTTAGATCCTGAGTTTTATTTTGCCTTCCCTCTGTACTTTCAGACCCCTTCCCTAGGGTATATATGCTAGCAGATTTCAGTATAAGATTTTTCTTTGCTTTGGTAATCTTGTTGAGAATTTCATAACTTAGAGCTGCAGCCAGGCTTCTCTGTAAGAAGCAATAGTTACTAGGACTTGGTCCGACTTTTTGGACATTGTTTCAGTTCTTGTGGTAAACTAGCATTTGTGATGACCTTTGCCTTTGAGGCAGGATGATGCTGCACTTGCCATTCATCAGTTGGAGTGTTTGAATGACCATATTCCACCAGTGAAAAGTCATGAAATAGCATCTGTGCTTTCTTAGCTGAAAAGGTGTTCTGGTACTAACAGGTTTCAATGCTGGTTTAAAGGCAGAATTTTAAAACTTCGCCTAACCTCGACAGTGGAAGATGCCAGGCTGAGGTTTCTGGTAAACACCTACATAGAATAGAACCATAGAATGGTTTGGGTTGCAAGGAACCTTGAACATCACCTTTTTCCAACCCTCCTGCCATGGCCAAGGACACCCTCCACTAGACCAGCTGGCCCAAACTCCCATCCAACCCGTCTTTGAACACTGCCAGGGAGGGGGCAGCCACAGCTTCCCAATATCTCATCTAAATATACCCTCCTTCAGCTTAAAGGCTATACCACTCATCCTATCACTACACTCTCTGACACACAGTCCCTCTCCAGCTTTCCTGCAGGCCCCTTTGGGTACTGGAAGGCTGCTACAAAGTCTCACCAGACCCTTCTCTTCTGCAGGCTGAACAAGCCCAACTCTCTCAGCCTGTCTTCATAGGAGAGGTGCTCCAGCTCTCTGATCATCTTTGTGGCCCTCCTCTGGAGTCCATCCAACAGGTACACGTCCTTCTTATGTTGGGGATCTGTTCTGTTTTTGCTCCAGCCAGCAGCTAATAAGCACCACACAGCAGCTCGCTTACTCCTTCTCTGGTGGGATGGGAAAGAGAATCAGAAAAGTGAAAGTGAGAAAACTTCTGGATTGTTATAAAGATAGTTTAACAGGTAAACCAAAATCCATGTATACAAGCAAAACAAAACCAGGAATTCAATCGCTAGTCCCCATGGGCAGGCAGGTGTTCAGTCATCTTCAGGAAAGCAAGCTCCATCCTGCGTTTAACGGTTACTTGGGAAGACAAATGCCATCATATCAAATGTGTCCCCTCCCTTCCTTCTCCCCCCAGCTTTATAAGCTGAGCATGATGTCATATGGTGTGGAATATCCTTTTGGTCAGCTGGGTTCAGTTGTCCTGGCTGTGTCCCCTCCCAGCTCTTTGTACACCCCCTATCTACTTGCTGGTGGGGTGGTGTGAGAAACAGAAAATGCCTTGGCTTTATGTAAGTGCTGCTCAGCAATAACAAACATATATGTATATTATCGACATAGTTTTCAACATAAATCTAGACCATAGACCCTTACTGGTTACTATGAAGAAAATTAACTATCCCAGCCAAAACCAGCACAGGACCCCAGAGCTGGATGCAGTACTCTAGGTGGGATCTCACCAGAGCTGAGTAGAAGGGGCAGAATCACTTCCCTTGACCTGCTGGTCACACTTCTGTTGAAGCCAACCAAATTCTAGGTTGCATTCTGGGCTGCAAACACACATTGCCAGATCATGTTGAGCTTGATCCACCAACACCTCCAAGTCCTTCTCCTTAGGGCTGCTCTCAGTCCATTCTCTGCCTAGCCTGTAGTTGTGCTTGGGATTGTCCTGACCCATGTGAAGGACTTTGTACTTGGCCTTGTTGACTTTCATGAGGTTTATGTAGGCTAGCCTCTCCAGACTGTCAAAGTCCCTTTCCTCCTGTGTGTGAATCACACCACACAAATTGGTGCTGACAGCAAACTTGAGGGTACACTCAGTCCTACTGTCCATCCACTCCAGCTGGTCACTGACATAGATGACACCGCCTCTTCATCTCCTCTGCCTGTCCTTCCTAGACCCTGTATTCTTCTATCCCAATACTCCAGTCATGGGAACCATCCATTGTCTGTGATGCCAATAAGATTGCAGCTCTGCAGGCATGTGCATATCTCCAACTCCTCTTGTTAATTCCCCACACTTAGGGAGAATATTCCTCATGCTTAGAGGCATTTCAGCAGGGCCTTGATGAAGCTGGAGTGACTGGAATTCCTTGGAGGTATTTTACCAGTGTTTCCCTGTTGGTTCCTATTACCTCAGGAACTATAATGTCTATAAAACTTCAAGTGTTCTTGCAGCATGCCCAGCACATCCAAGGCAACAGGCTGAGGGCCCTCACTAGTACCTTGTTCCTCTGTCCTTGGTGTATCATCCCACAGCCTGGACAGTTGTCAGGGTCTACCATGATAGTGATGTCTTTTCAGCTTTTTGAGGAGAGTTTTGTACCACAAAGCATCTTTGGGATTGTAGTGAGGTGACACAGGCTGGAAGGTGAGGTGAACACTAGGCTCTTCAATTGAAGGAGTTCATCCCCATGACATTTTGTTGTGCTTGTGTAACTTTTCCTTTTGTTTTACCTTTTTTTTTCTCAGTAAGGATGAGTTGTAAACCAAGCTTCAGATTGTAGTTACTTAATTTTCATCTAGCCCAGATACAGTAAATGCTTAAGGTTGGAAACACACAATTTAAATTGAAGGCAGCAGACATTTTTTTTTTTACTATAAAGGTAGGTAGCTACACAAGCAGCAAGGTTGTGCTGTGTCCTGATGGAAGTAATCTGTTTTTATGCTGCCTGGACCTCTGTGGACCCCTCTCTGGGTTCAGAAAGTTGACAGCTCATGTACTGTATTGCTCCCTATATTTTTATCCCTGCAGCAGAAAGTTTCCATTAAAAAGATGATTTGCTCAGGAGGCCAGTTTGCCTTTCATCTTAGGTGTACTCCTGTGCATTCTGAAATCAATAGAGCTTGGATAACTAACTGGAACAACAGATGTTTTTTAAAGCATGTGAACAAGAAGAGCTGAAAAAACATATTTAGTACGTTTTATGGTGATTTGATTTTGGATCTGTGTCTCCTATTCACCTCTATTCTAAGCATGCACCTGCAACAAAATTAAATAGCAGGCAACAAAGCTAGTAATAATGATAAAGCTTCAAAATAAATGCTCTTGCTTGTGAAAAAGCAGTTGAGTGAGTTGGATGAAATGGCAGTGTAATTATATAGTAGTGAGTCAAAGTTTGATAGCTTGGAGTTTATCTTTGCACAGCGTGCCACTTTCCCCACAACCTCAGGTACGGCACGTTTCTTTATCAACACTTTATTTCTAGTTGTTCACCTTTAACTGATCTTATGAAATCTGAAGTATTTTTCTACCCAGTGATTGTAGAAGGAAATTCATAAAGTAATTAACCAAAATATCCCCAAAAGTAAAATTTTGGGTAGTTAAAGTGAACATTGTGAATTCCCAGCTCTGCAGGATTCTTTGTTTTATGAGGACTTCTAGGGCTTGCTTCAATTTTGCAGTGATAAAGGGTAGCAGTATGCAAGACTCCTATGTAAAGAGTGCCTATGCCTTACTTGACCTGACACTGAGGACTGCCTGTTATAAACATGTACGTGTGACACTAAGTCCACTATTGCAATAGCTTCCAATATTTGGAAGATTCAGCAGAATGAAATGGCTTAAGCTTTAATAGGGAAACTTTAGTTTACTAGTATACTTTTAAGCAGTTCACTAAAAATTGCTTCCTCTAGTAGTCAAGGTCTCTTATCTGATACCTGCATCCTTCCCCCCCATGGATGCTTCCTGTTTTCCATGTCAGTCCCCACACCCCCCAAGAATTTCCATGTGCCTTTTCCTGTTGTCATACGTTCTGCTGCAGCTGCTCCTCAGATGTCTTTCCATCAAGGAAAGGCTCCAAAGCCGAGCTGACTTCTACGCAGCACCACAAAGATAAAGCACTTTGCCGGTGCCTACTCTTGAGCAAGGAGGAGGTGGCAGCACTTACATCTCAGGGCATGCCACCATGAAGAGTAGCCTGTGCATCCCACTCTGGAAGCCCCTCTTGTGTCTTTGCCTTTTCCCTTCCGCTTTTTGTAATGTGTACATGGCACAAGAAAACCAACAGGAAAGCACCAGGAGTCAGGTCTGTGGTAGTAAGTAGTTAAATCATGTCTATGCTTTCATGTATGATTCTGCTACTCTCTCTCTGAAGGCTCTTTCTGTGGAAAGAAAATGTGGAGTGATAATTGGGAGAAAACTATTAAAAGGAAGAATCCTACCTTTTACACGTGGAATCTCATCTTCAGGGTTTCAGTAGCGTTTGGCTGTAAAACTGAGACACTGTTTGTACACAACTGTCAAATACATCTTTTAGTTCATGAGTGTTTCCAACCATCCTTGCTACTGCTTCACAAGAGAAATATGATGGTATTTATTTTAGTTACCTATGTTCCAACAACAGCGTAACTGAGGTGGAGTAGAAGCACACATGAGACGTGATTATGTGGCCAGTATTTTCTTACATGTTTTTATTAAGGAATAAGTTTTGTTTATCTTCCTCATTTCTTCTCCTGCTGCAGGGGATGGATGTGGGCACTCGGTGATGTATCAAGACAGTGGGACCCTGGCATCCAGAAACTATCCTGGGACATACCCAAACTACACTCTTTGTGAAAAGAAAATCCAAGTGCCTCCGGGAAAACGTCTGATCTTAAAAATCGGAGACCTGGATATTGAATCACACAAATGTGAATCCAGCTACCTTACCATCCAGAGCTCCTCAACATTGCATGGTATGTATAAGCCAATGGTCCATGCCATCAGCTGATAGAAGTGTGAGAATGTGAGAAATGTTAGCCTGTGTCCTCCTCCTTTTCAAATTAGTGTGCTGTGCTCAGTCTGGGAGGCCATTGCCCCTCACACCGTGAGTTGCTCTGCCAAGGCTGGGGGGGCTGCCGTGCTGCACTGTGAAGGGTCTGCCAGGGCCGTGGGGGCTTGTGGCTGGCTCTGGAACATCCACCCTGAGGGCCTTGACCTCGCACTGGCTGAGCTGTGCTGCCACAGCTTTGGTACAGCAAGTATGTGAATCTTTATCAGCCCTGTTCCCTCTTGGGTAGAGGAATAGCTAGCCAACCAGAGACCAGATGAGATATTGGAGTCCGTGATCCTGCATGCCTTTATTTCCTAGGCAGTTCAGAGCTCAGGGAGGAGATAACCTTTATTATTGCTAGCTATTAGTCACTGATAAAACCTTTGCTCATGTATGGGCTTTAATACTCTCAGATATTAAATGGGTGCAGTCAGGCTGCACTCCTGTAAGATTTGCACAGGAAGATACATGAGCAGTATGCTATAGCTTTGCACTTAAAATCATGACAACAGGATGCTATCCAGGGAGAACCCGAGGCCTTCTTCAGTTTTCCCAATCTGTTGCTGCTGAAACTTTTGATCTGCTCTTTCTAGAAGGGTCAAACTGATATTCGGCTCCCTTTTTCAGAAGTCCAGTTTAAATTCAGGGCTGCAAGGGGTTCCACAGTGCAGGATAAACTCATGAATTAATACAGATCTTGCAATTTTCCCAGCTGGGAGTGGGCTGTAGCTGAGGCTGAATGTGATGTACTGACTTAACAAGCAGGATAGATCCAATGGGAGTTGAGCCACACAGAGCTTGTGCTGGTTTTCCAGGTCAGCCAGCTCATTGCTTGGCTCAGTGAAGTGTGTGGTTGTCCTAGGACTCATAAGGAAGGATGAAGCCTTTCATTCATGAGCATGATAGGCCTATCACTCATCAGGTAAAGTAAGATCAAGTAAGGTATTAAAGCCTTGCTCACAAATGAAGGTAAAGGTAATTATTGTTCTCATGCAGGAGGTACATTTTGAAAGTGCTTTCACCAGGAGTGGGCAGTGACGTGTTGATATCTAAGCCTTGCGTAGAGGTTGATCTGAGGCATAAAGATCATTTCTGTTTGTGTGTGCTGGGATTTTTTATGTTGTTTTAAGTCATTTCAGAACTGTAAGTTATGACTTGTGTTCACCTGAAGCAGTCTGTACTTGGCAGGAAGAGATAGATGTTTAGTATTGTGTTATCATATCTTTGAATAAATTTTATTGATGCTATCTTGACATTTCTCATCAAAGGCTTTTCTAGGAAACAAGGTTAAATCAATATATTGTTTTCTGAAGTGAAAAATAAAGCTTGGATGTTGATTGAAATTCTGGCTCCTTACACATCAGCCCAAAGACATCTTCACACAATTCAGTCCTGCACTTACTCAGCCTGTAAACACAGAATACTCGTGTGTTATGCAATCAAATCCATGAAATGAATTTCTTTAAAGTATTCCCACGCCCATTCTCAGACCAGATTGGTAATCTCTGATGGATGTGGACTGTTATTTGCATTCTCAGTAACGAACTGCACAATTAGCAGATTTTGCTCATATCTGATTAAACAGGTTTTATAGCTTATGCATACATGCCATCTGTAATGGTTTTTGTGGTCTGCAGCTTGCTGTAGGCTTTCCCACTGGCAAACCTACGGAGTCTCAGCTCTACATTCAGGTAAATCTGTGCAGAGCAACAGTGTAGATATACTGCTGTATGCATAAATTCATGATATTGTTTGTGTTATCAAAGACACAGGAATCCATAGGTGAGATTAGAGCTTCTCTAAGTCAGTTGTTTCAATATTTTTGCTATAGCTCTGGGGTTTAGTGTGCATTTATGCACGGAGAAGAAAGGTTGTGAGTCAGCACTACTATGCCCATCCAGTCTGTTAAGCATCCTCTTAGGTAGCTGTTCTGAGGCCCAGATCTTCTCTTCACAACCCTCCCCTCTTCATGAGCGTCCACAGGCAGGTCAACATCTTCCCTTTGGCTAAGAAGGTACAGACCTTTGCTATAGAAATTCTTTTGATAGCAGAGATGACAGAGAGTTGAAAAGATTTTGCAGGTATTGAAAACATCTGAGCAATTAAAAACTAATCTTTGCATGTTTTCTGTTTTTGACCTGGGTTTAAAAAGAAAAATGTAAGCAGCTAAGCCTGAAAGCTGGCAGTGTGAATATTACTCATGTTTCAAATTAGCCTAGCAGCCTTTCCTCTTCATTTAAGAGGTTTGCAATTATAAGACAATAAGGTCCAAAGGGAAATATGTTTTAAATACCATGCTGATCTCTCCAACTCTACAGAAAACAACAGTGTGACTCTCAATATGCATGTGAACATCTAGAGAGGAGTGTATCTAAAGCTTAGGAAACTGGTCAGGGGCAAAACACTAGGTTAAGTGCGTAAATATAAAATGAGTGTAAACAGGTCTTCAGATGACAAAGTATTGTTTCCCTTTCAGATTTCTCCCACATGTTGTCTTTACGTTTAACTGTGATTCATTCATCGTTATAACATTCTGCTGGAATTCATGCGATACAGCACGGAGTAATTCAACTCGTGGTTGTGGTGTTTATGTTCCATGCACTAAGGGGAAGCTGCTATGTATAAAAAAAATGGATTAGTTGATTTTTGTCAGCTTTTGTAAGCCAGTGGCTACAAATTGGATCACTTACACACAAATTTTATTTAAGTTCAGGGCATTCCCCAATCTTTGTAGACCAATAGAAGTGTACCACAAAGCTAATTACTTCCCAGAAAAGCATGTAGTATTGTGTATGCCCATCTACTCAAGGCTCTCTGCTCAACTGGGATACCAATATGACATTAGACTTCTTCTCACCTTTGATACTTCTAAGCTTTGACAGAACATTTAATTTAGATTTCTACAATATTGCCATCAAAAGATGGTAATTAATCTTAATGATTACAACTGGAGACATAAAGTGGATGAAGACGGTATGTCTGGGTTATTACTCTGCAGACTATTTTCTTCAGAGTTCACTGGAGGAAAGAACTGGTAGCAACCTTTTCTTTCAAACTGTTAACTTTGTATCCAGACATCCATGTGAAAATATTAATCATCAGTCTAGAAAAGTAGTCTAACACCAGTTTGGGTGAAACTGAGTCACCTTTGTTTGACAAACCTTTAAATATTTGCACAGCTTTGCATGTGTTTTCTCCAGAAGAAATAAATAGAAGATCATGTGCTGTTTCAAAAGGCATAGCTTTGCACTGGAGAAAATATGGGGGGGGAATGTGAGGGGACGGAATGTCCCCCTGAAAAGGAATCTAGGATAAGCTTTAACATGAAGCATGATCTCAGTGTAGACAAGGTGCAGTCTTTACTGAAATGCTTTTCTTCTTGCTTCTTGAGTTAATTGCATTATCTGAGTATATTAAAAATACTGAGCTCTGAATAAGAGCTTCTGATTTTTTAATTAGTTAAAGGGATATGTGAAAACAAGATTAACCATGTGGTCCCTGTAGTTCTCCAGAACACAACTTGCAGTGTCTATGAAAGAGTAACGCAACTGTTTTAAAAGTTCAACAGGAGTTGCTTTCAGTCAGCTTCTTTTCATGTCTTTATCAGATTTCTGTACCTCTTTTGACCTTTTTTTTTTTCTATCTTGCTTCCTACCCCCCTCCTTCTCCAACTAATGGCTTAGTATTTTTCCCTTTAATTTTGTGAGATGATCATCAGCCTTGACTGGAGAGATAGATTGAGGAAGAGATAAGTGCCTACTTACTTCTCCATTCACTTGCAGTCAGTAGGAGGTTGATGCGTTCCTCTGGGGTGGATGTCAGATCTTCTGAGTGACTAGTAATAATCTGGAGAGTTAGTGCAGTTAACTTCTTGCATAATTCACAGCCAGTAACTAGAATGAAACAGAGAAATTGCTGAAAATGCTTTCTCCTTCCTGCACCAAGTTGCCAAGGGTCGTTAGACAAATTGAGCATTTATTGATGTGTGAGCATTTATTGATGACTGCAGAGAGAGAGAGTGTGTGTGTGTGTGTATGTATGTGCACACATGTACGTGTGCACGGGTGTGCAGGAGAGCCGAGCACATTTGGGTGCCTCCTACCTTGTCATCATGACTTGAGAGGATTCATCAAACCAGTCTTTCCTTATCCTGTATCATTAATAAGTTTCTTGCTTGAATATAGGGTGTGTCCAGGATTCTTTTTCACCCCTCAAAGGAAACTTGTTATTACAGTATTGTTTCTGGTATTTCAGGAAATCCAGTGAAATGCCCAGGCAAGTTCTCGCTGTAGATCAAGTTGAGCTGCTTCTTAGCAGTCAGAACTCTTCTAACAGTTGGGTTTCGCCTGAGTGGTTGCAGTATCCTGAGGTTTCAGCTTTGGAAAGCTGACAAGGAATGTCTGCTTTTATTTTATCAAATGAAGTCTGTCTTTTTTTTTCCTCTTCTCAGCTGCCTAAAGTGTATTGTGTATTTTTCTGTGGGTTTTGTTCAACAGTTATGGCTCTTTACTGACAGTTCATAACTGTTGCCGTGCTTCTGTCTCTGGGTTTGGCCAAAACCACAGACATGTTAGAAGTGGGGGAACCTCACCTGAGGTCAAGCAGACCTGCAGCCCATGCAGGTGGCCCAGACCTTCTCTTTTCAAATTGCAATTACGTCTCCAGCCCGACCCCACTTGGATGCCTTTTTCTTTCCTTTATCACACTCTTTGGCAACCCTTTGGAAACACTAACTGAAAGTTCCATTTGTTTTTCCTAAAACATGAAGCACTTACCACTCAGTCTGAGGTCAGATGGTGTTGCACAGAGTTAAGTATAGAATAACTGTCTGTCTCATCCTGACTAACAAATGTGACTCCACTGTCAACTCGTATCTGCCGAGTATTAGACACCACCTTCCCCACGTCATGCAAAGAAGGGCGTTAGAGCAGCACCTTCTGTCTTCTGGAGCGTCCTTACAGGGTGATGCTGGGCATCCCTGCATGTGAGCATGGTAGGGCTGGAGTAAAGAAGAGGTCTCCTCTCTCCTCTCCCTCCCCTCCACTCTCCCTTCCTGCTTCACAGAGGGGAGAGGAAGAGTTATTGCTTATGAAAGTGGAGCATTTCTGCAAACGTGGGATGAGGATGAATTTCAAGAATGCAGATGTTTTCATACAACAGATCCTTGCTGCTTTTGAGAGCTGCTTGTGAAAGACTTGGGCTCTGGCTGAGCTTTTAGCTCTGCAGTGAAGCAAGTATAATCCATGTTCATCACATCTCCTGTCCTTCTCCAGCTACTGAAGGACTTCCAATTAGTTTAGTGGTTTTTGTTTTCTGGTGGTTTGGGGTTTTTTTTTGTGGGGTTTTTGGTGGGGTTTGTTGTTGTTGTTTTTTTTTTTTTTAAAGGCTACTGAACATAAGGATTGCCGTTTAAAATATTGTTTTCCCAAACAAACTCTCTAGGAAATTACAGTTCTGGAGAGGCAGAACCATGGGATCATTGCTATGCTTTGTTCACCAGCTGTGCCTTACTCTGCCAGTAAAGACAGAAAAAGGGGATAAGATTCCCTGTTGAGGAGGGGATGTTTTGAGTAGA
The DNA here is from genome assembly GCA_022605575.1 of Laterallus jamaicensis coturniculus. NCBI lineage: Eukaryota > Metazoa > Chordata > Aves > Gruiformes > Rallidae > Laterallus > Laterallus jamaicensis. Next base: position 1,134,490 of record JAKCOX010000102.1, on the reverse strand, counting down.
TATCTAAACTGAGTTTCTTAAAGACCTCTGCAAATATCAGACTCCAGACTTCAAATTAAGCTGACTAATTTGAAAGCAGAATGAACCAGACATGCAATAGCTAAAGAGGGAAAGAATTGCTTTTAAAGGGAAGCAAAAACCTTGCAGAAGAGGCAGAAAGCACCAAAAAGTACAGAAACAAATGGCACGAGGTCTTGCCAGCTGGTGTGAGAGAAGTGTCCTCTAGGCACAGCACTGCTTAAGGGAAGTAGAAAAAAAAAAGGAATATAATTCAACAAAGCCATTTCAGGAAATATGCCAGAGCCTCATTGACAGTAGAAGTAAACTAGACATCGTAAAACCAGACAATGCTGTAAAGATCATCAGATTTGCAAAACAACACTATTATGAAAAAGACAAAAGCAGTAGACTACCAGTAACATTTAAAAAATAAACAACATGTAAAATAATATTTTCAGTCTCCAGATGAGCCAGCCAAAGGATATCCACGAGACAATTTGCTGTGTATTGTGCAGGATGTTAATGCTTCTTGGAGACGGTGATTCCAAAATAAAAGTATTTCACTTAAACCACTTAAACCATACCAACAGATCCGGAGTTCTGGATGAAAGGCATTAAATGTGAGTTTAATTATAGAGAATATTAAATTAGGTACATTCAAAATCCCTAGGCCCATAATAGCTCTCCTGCAGAATTTAAAAATTAATATATATATTTATATAAAAATATATAATATATATATAAAAAAAGAATCTGGAGCAAACAGATGAAGCCAAAGTTGGGGCAGCTTGGTAATGAGACACAGAAAGAAGAAAAGTCCTTGGCATCTAGATGTAGTTATACTGAAACATGGAGAGCACCTACCCGTTTTCATGACACATAATGCAACTGTTGATTAAATCAAACTCTTTTCTTTGTTCTTAGTAAACAAACCAAATAATCCTGCCTACTTACCCCAGCGGAGCTCCAGCCGAGTCACTTTAACAGGAACCAGGGAGCGAGAGATCGACATTCATGACTTGTTTTTCAAGCCAAATATGTAAAACAACCCACCTCACAAGTAGCATTAGAAGATGAAAAACTGATAACGTGATCTGGCAGTTCTCAAAAGGGATCTTAAAAAACTTTTGGCTTAGGCTCAAGTTTAGGAATTAAATATTTATCCAGAGTCAAGTCCAAATGCTGCAGTAAAAGTTAACAGGGCCCTATAAACAAGTTTCACATTTCCATACCAGACACAAACCAAGGCTTTCTCCATCATCCCTCCTCTCCATTATGATTGTGCAGTACTCATATAGGCAGCCTGGGGAAATCAATAAATCCTAGGGTGAGTAGACAGAGAACATAGGGAGCACATCTTGAGTTTTAAAAGTAGATGATAAAGTAGTTTTTTTGTCACCTCAGTTGCAAGTGGAAAATATTAACTAGTAAATACAGTTTCAGATGAAGTCTAATATCTACAGATGATGACAGATTTTAATCCAATGTCTATAAAAATCTCACAGTGTATGTATTCAGGGTAATAGGTAAGCCAATGGAGAGCAAATCTGCTGGGTGTTACTTTTAAAGTGCATCTAATTTGGGCATACCACAAGCTGAAATGCAGGGAGCCTGGAGACTTGTTCCCTTCTGGCTTTGTGATAAAGTAAACAGAGGACTGCTGTATGGAAGTGTGTAGGGAAGAGTACATGTGCTTAAAACCAAAGACAATTGTCTTAAGAAAATTAACAAATTAAATGATAAAATTCTCTCATTGGTCAAAATTAAACCCAAAGAAATGTTCTGAACCTGAATCAGTTTTATTTTCTAAACACTTCTAGTTGTCCCCCTGGGGAATTTCTTGGAAGACCATCAATGCAAAATAAATTGTTTAGGGGGGGATAATGGGAATTTGAGGTTAAAAACTTGGCAAAAATGGAAAGAGGTGCTGCTAAACCTAAAATAATGCTATTGGGTATATCAAATCAGAAAGGTGTTTGCATTAGTCATTTTACACAATGAGCACTGAAAAGAGCAGAATAGCTCCTTTTCCTAAAAACAGACCGCACAGGTCTCTAGTTCTTTCACATAGAAAAGAACCTCTAAGCCAAATCTGGATCTGATGGGTTTCTCTAAGAACACTTATAGAGAGGTGAGATAATGCTTATACCTTTTCCTAAACCTTACCTCCCAGTGTTCATTTCTGTATTAGATAGCATGGCAGTAAGCTGCTAGATCTCTCCTCTCCACTCCTCACCTTGTTTTTGCTTGTGACACGTGTGATTTGTTTGTGTGATTACCTGGAACATACCTCGACTTGCTGCTGGAGGAGACACACAGCCCTGATCCAGCCAGCGTGTGGTTGAGTGAATCAGCCATCTAAGTCGTAGCTACAGCGTCGATTGGTCACGGCCGATCGCTGCGAGGGAGAAAGCCAAAGAGCACTTGTGAGAAAATATGTAGAGACAGTCCTTGAGAGGAGAAAAGGACTGAAGCTTTCTCAGGTGTTTTATTTTGAAGGAATGCGATGCCTCCCTGTCTTTTTCCCCTTTCTCTGTCTCTGGGGGGGGGCGAAATAAATCTAAGTTAGCACTTTACTCTTCCCACTGCAATCTGACACAAAAGACCTTCTCAAATAAATCACTCGTGCAGTTGTCTGGTATGACACAATGTCAGATGCTGTCTTTTTGATAAGTTCATTTCCTAAGCAATTTGTTTAACCCTTTTTATAGACTTTGTTTTCTCTGACTAAGTCATGAGTCATTTTCAACACATGAGTACTCCAGGGAAATGTCACACTCGTTGCTTTTTTTTCTTTGCCTGCCTTGCTTCACCGTGTGATTTTTATAAACCAAAAGACAAGAGTTCCTCCTTTTGTTTGTCCCATCCTGCTGACACCTGGCGTCACTGGCTCAAATCAGCTGATCTATAGGCTGATCTTAGAGTTGCTATGAGACCGGTGAAATGCTTGGGAAAGACTCCCCCGCCGCCCCTGCCCCCCCAAGAGTATCAAGCAAAATGCAGGGGCTCTTAGGAGCCTGTTAGGAAGGGTACCACTCATCAGATTTGTGCCATGATTGTAATTTCTTGTATTGCAGAAATCAGTTTCAAGTTACCCTGAAGTAGCCGCCACCAATAAAAATAGGTTGTCTAGGAAAAATCAGAGTGATACTTTTTCCTCCCAAGGACTTGCTTTAGGATCCAAAAGCTTGTCATTCACTAGAACAGATGGGCTGAGGGCTTGTAAAAGTTCTTGTTTGTTTTTTCTCTTGGGAGAAAAAAAATCCAACCACCAAACCTGTTTGTCGTTTTACAAAAACCTCTTCTTAGCAGTTTATAGTGTAAGCATCCTCATAAATTCACAGAAGCGTACCCAAACTGCTTTGGATTTTCTGTAACCTCTGTGCCTGAGGGCAGCCAGGGACGAGTGTATGCACCCAGGAGTGGTGACAGAAGGCAAGAGCAAAGACTGTCAAGCTCAAAAGAAAGCTCCCCTTGGGAACTGACTTCTGAAGGAAGCAAATGTGATGATTAAGAGTCTCAGGCATGCCTGCTGTCACAAGGAAGGAGTGTCCCAAAGAGTGTCCCAAAGCCCATTCCAAGATACTGCAGTTGGTAGCTATAAACCTCTTATCTAATTCAGTATAAGCACGAGGCTCTTGTCTCCCTGTCCCACTCCCTTAATCTTCCCCTTTCTGGCCCTCTCATCTTTGTTCACAACTCTAGAGACTTGAACTGTATACTTCCAGGGGTGCAATGATATGTTTAGAAGGACAATAAGTTAAAATATTTTGTGATTAAAGTGGTACTTGTACTGCAAGTATTTGGCTTACGGCACACAGGTCCTTGAAAACCAGGTACCTTGTTTGTGATCTTAATCTCTCCTGAATAGCTGCCACACTACAGCAGCATGAGCTTTATGTGTCTGGAGAGTTTATCTAGGGGACCCTGTGTAGATCCCTTGGATTGCCTTTGAATGTTCTGTTCTTTCCTCTAATGAGTTACTGCTGGTTGTAAGCATGCTGTACTTCAAAGGCCAAAGGGCATTAATCATTCTCTTAGGGCTTGTGTGATGAGAGACCTGGATGCTGGAATTGCTACCATGGAGAGACAACTGGATCCTGGCCACTCCTTGACAGGGCAAGCTTTGGAGCTCGTACCCATAAAGGACTGAAGCCAAAACCCTTTTCTCAACATTTGGATTGCTACTGAAGGAGAACGACTGTGTTAGGAAACTTTTACTAATTGTGCGAGTAGGCCGGTCTAATTATATCATCTACACTTTTGAGATCTCCTCTGTCCTCTCTGTAGGGCCGTACTGCGGTAACGTGATGCCCGTCCCCAAAGAAATCATTCTGGATAGCAACGAAGCGACTATTCACTTTGAGAGTGGCTCCCACGTGTCGGGACGAGGCTTTCTGTTGTCCTATGCCAGCAGTGATCATCCAGGTAAAGTGAAATCCAAAAGCACTGTGGCGTAGCCCCCTTACTTCATTACCTTCTCTACACACATAGACGTCAGCCCAAATGTTTGGTCCTGAATATTTCCGGATTAGCATGAACCATGGTATTTTTAATAGCGTGTGTGCAACGAAGCACTGTGATATTAGCCAGGTATAATAGCTGCTGAAATCCTACCTGGGCAATTCACAATGCAGGCCCAGTGAAAGAGAAAATTAGTATCTTCTCCTTGAAGCTCCACTCTATTCTGGGCTCCAGCATCTACCACACAGTGATAGGATGAATGGAAGGCAAGATTAAGGTTTAAATCCTACATTTAATATTCTGGGAGAAGGTGTAAAATATGAGAGTAGAAGAGGGAGAGGAAAAGAATAAGGGGAAACCATAGCTGTTGCTTTCTATTTATCTAATACAATTGTTTAAGTATTGCACAGAGAAACTGTTAAAACTAGTTTAATGCATAGCCAAATACTTGTCTATATATTTCTACATCCTGCAATGGGGATTGGCATTTGTAAACTTTTTGTGACCTTTATAAACTTTTCACAGATCTAATAACATGTTTGGAACGAGCAAACCACTACACAAAGGCTGAATACAGGTAAGAAGGGTTTGCAGCTCTCTCTGGTGTGGCTTGCTTTGCTGTAGCTGTCCTCAGGTACATTATTTGTATAAGGCAAGGTATGGTCTGGGTTTTCTGAGGGACTGACGTTTTTTTGAGCTAGTGTACTAGTCTAAGACCCAACTGTGAGAAGCACTAGGGCAGAATAGAAGTCTGCAGCCCGGAAAGGCAAGGGAATACAGTTACATTTGGAAATACATATACATGGTGTACGTAAAAAGAGTTTCCACTTTGAAATTCAAAGTAGCCTCAAATTCCAGTGCTGCTTCTGAGAGCAGATCGTGCCCTAGCTGATACAAGATTATCTGAGGACAAGCTATAATTTCTTGGTTCCTTGAACCTTGTGATAGGATTTGAAATGGTAATAAATTGTGCTCTTCTGGCTGCTGTCTGGATGTGCATGTGAGGATTCTTATCTGGGCTGCGCCGAAAACTCATGTGGGAGCATTTCTAGAACAAGGGAATTAAATGGAAATGCCCTTGCAAAAATGCTTTTCTGGTTCTATGTGTGCTGCTGGGCACAGTCCACTCATGAACCCAAGGGCCTGTTTATTTACTTCCTAAAGTCACTCGTAGACCATCAGCCAGAACTTGGTGCTAAAATATTTATGGGTTTGAGAAGGTTTCTTTTGTACGAGTTTGTTTCTGTGTATTGTCACTACAGTTCACATTTTCAACAAGCCTCCTTCTCTCACTACAGCAGGTACTGTCCTGCTGGCTGCAGAGACATAGCCGGTGACATTTCTGGGAACATTGGAGAAGGATACAGAGACGTAAGTACACAGGATAATGAGGGCAAATTTATAAAGACAGAAGAGAAGCAGAGCACAAGTTGGTTTCAACTTTTGCAGCTTGACTTTCATCAGAAGTTCTTCCCAGCTGTGTCATATACACCTTTTATTGTCAGTACATGAGTGTGTTATCAGTATGTAAGCAGAGAGACACTTTTCAAACAGATCAATCAATTGTGTGAGAACAAAGTCCACTGATTATCAAGTCTACCGACTGACTTTGTGGTCTCTGGCTTTCTGGAAAAACCCTGTGTAGGGTTTGTCCCTCTCTTGAGGCAGTGTTCATCCTCATACTGGCTGTTCCCGTGACTTCAACTTTTACTTGTTCGGGGTCTATGTAAATTTCTTTTCAAAAGTTCTCTCTTGCAGAATTAAAAATACATTTCAGCAACATACAGGTTTTCTTTAAGATTATGCTTGTAATATCCCAGCAATCTGCCCTGATATGAAACAAATACTATATACTGCCTAATCACATCCCACCCTACCACAAATCATAGAACCATAGAATGTGTAAGGTTGGAATGCACATTTAGTGGTCACCTAGTCCAAGCCCCCTGCAGTAAGCAGGAGATGTCTTCACTAGATCAGGTCACTCAGAGCCCCATCAAGCCTGACCTTCAGGGCTGGGGCCTCCACCATGTCTCTGGGCAACCTGTACCAGTGATCCACCACCCTCATATTGAAGAACTTCTTCCTAATATCCAACCTAAATCTCCCCTTTTCTAGTTTAAAACCATCATCCCATGTCCTACTGCTACATGCCCTCCTGGACAGTTCGTCCCCAGCTTTCTTATAGGCCCCTTTCTGGTACTGGAAGGCCACTATAAGGTCCCCCCTGAGCCTTCTCCAGGCTGAACAAGCCCAACTCTCTCAGCCTATCTTCACAGGAGAGGCGCTCTAGCCCTTCGATCATTTTGTAGCAGTTTCTGAGTTTCCAAAAAGTCAGTGCTCATGTTTAACCTGTCTATCCATTTATTGGAGCACTTTTATGCTGCTCCAGCTTGGAAAGTGGCAGAACTGAAGAAACAACTGCCAGGTTACATTCTCATTAGCTGGAGTTATGCCTGCCCTTCCTTCATTCGGGAGACTAGGCAAGAAAAGTACAAAATGGCATGGCCTAATGCAGATCTTATCTTCCCTGAGGAATTTCCGAAAGAAATTTTCCCTCCATGACTAGGGGGGATTCAGCTTTTCTAATGGGAGGAACCTACAGGGCTCCCCATGAGCCCTAATGCCTGTGTGTCCCCAGCCCTCCCTGCGGAGGACAGCCAGCACCCTAGCTGTTCCAGTAGCCTAGCTCAGGCTGTGAATGTGACCAATCTCTGCCAGCAGCCCCATGGAATGTCTCCTTCCCACCTTTCTGCCAGCCCTTCTCTTCCCTGTCCTAGCCCAGTGTCACTGAGATACCAGCTACACTTAAAACCCAGCAGCAGCTGGTAAATGCATGGCTGGATTTCCTAATGTATGGCATGACACCCAATCCCAAGGTGCAGGAATACATTCTGGCACATTCATCAGGAACTACCATTTTCTCTTGGCAAAGATTTGCCTTGCCTTTGACTTAGTTTTGCTGAGAAGTGCCACAACATTTACTAGGTTAAACTCTTCACAACTCCTTCTCAGCAGTGGATTAACGGCTTTTTCATTCATTAAAAAAAAAAGAAGTAAAAAACCCTAGTAACTTTTGGAAAGAGATCTATTTTTTTCCCCAAAGATTACTGTTCTTTCTCCCCACCCTCCCTGCCTCTTATTCCCCTTAAGCCTTTGCAGGATTTTCTGAGCTGTAACACTTGAGTGCTACTGGCTTGGAAGCCAGAGCATTAACAGTTTGTCAGGTTGATCCTCTGAGCTTTGGCTTCTGCCTTTCAGACCTCGCTGCTGTGCAAGGCGGCGATACACGCGGGCGTTATCGCGGACGAGCTGGGCGGCCAGATCAGCGTCACCCAGCAGAAGGGCATCAGCCGCTACGAGGGCGTCGTTGCCAACGGCATCCCTTCCCACGAGTGAGTACCACTGGTGGGGCAGCCCCCCTGGGGCACAGTGCACTGCCCAGGTCAGCAGAAGCAGGTGGGAATGCTCTTTTGGGGAGGGAAAGATGTTAGTTGTAGAGAAAAGGGGTTTGGGGCTTTGGGTCTATGGCTTTATTAAAATGTTGTTGGCACTGGATGTAGGAAAATGTTTCAAGATTTGGAACCTTCTGTACCACATAGGGTGGTATTTTCTTGTTTTTTCCCTTCTATTCCTTCCAAATTGCTTTGTTAGCAGATACATGAAAGTACAATGTTCTGCAACAAACACCTTTAATCAACGTCCTAATAAATCATGCTAAATTCACGTTAAAGTTTAAAAAAAGCTAGGAAGAATGAATAAATAAAAAGTGCTGCTGAGCCATAGGGGATTTAATGAGCAACTTCTTAAACATTGTGCTTTTGACATGTTCAGAGTTTTTCTCTTTTAGAATATTTATAGCAGGGGTGTTATATTTACCACTTATCTTCTGACTTTTAATTGTACTGTTGTTGAAGTAGAAATAAATCCTCTAATCTCCATCCAGCACAGTAAGCCCTTCCAGCAACTGCCTCTGTCATTCCTCTTAGTTTATATTTTTTAATTTTCAGACGTTATCTGGATTTTACATGAGGCTTTGTTGTTGTTGTTTATGTTGGAAGGGAAATATCCTCAGTCCCATAGCTTATGAGAGCTAAGGGAATATGTCTTTTTTTAATATACTTTTTTCCTGTTTTCCCCATTATTTCTCCACATCCTCACAACAATTTTGCAATCATGGTTTCATTCATAAAAAAACCCCAACAAACCAACCCCAAAACATTAATTTGGTCTGCTGCTGTGCTTAAACTTCAGCACAGATTGAAATTCTCTGTATATAATGGCACCGGGGTATACAAAGCTGAGTGGCTTGTAGACCACTAGCTGAAGCCATGTAAAGTCTAAATATTTTCTACTTCTCTTGAAAGTTAATTGCCAAAGAAAATTAACATAAACTTGTCTCAGGCGAAGGAGGACTGAGAGCTCAACTCAGGCACCAAGCTTCTCCGTAAAACAAACAGAGCGGATTCTTTCCATCACACATGGCATCTTACTGAAACTCTAAATTAAATATTTTGTGCCTTATCTAAAGATGTTACAGAGCCATTTACATATGTTGGGATGTTTGTGATCCTCGAGAATCCCAGAAGGAGTAACTCAGGCAGCAGTGCATAACATGTTACAGTGAAAGGCAGCTGGGATTCCCATTTGTAATTTTTTCACAGTACAAGAGAAAGTGGGCAACAAATGATGTGTGTAAGACAACACATGTACACGTGTTGGAGGGAAGCTGCATCTGTAATTAACACATCACCTTAAATGCCAAGCATCCTTTTAATGTTGGCTATGCACAGCATAGCCTATACATTTCACGTGAGTAATAGAAGTTCTCCCAGAGATGCAAACTTGTCTATTACAAGTGGGAAAACTCCCATTTACTTGCAGGAGAGCTGAAGCATGGGCTTTGAGGCTGAAGCCAGCCTCCAGGGCTTGGATTTAGCCCATTTAATGCAAGGCCCCTGAGAGAGCACCCTAAGGAGGAGTGCAGCCCCCTTAGCTCTCCTTCATAGGCATCAGACAGAGGCACATCTCAAAGGGAATGCATTGCCCCGAGGAGATAACTTTCTACAGGGAGCTAAATGGGCTCACGAAGGGTCGGATGCTGGCAAACTAGATGGCACAGGCTGTGAGAAAAAGCAGGCTGTGAGTGAGAGCACAGCGCTTCCCAGGATGCTTCTGCTGCTCCTGGCAGCTGGGACAGTCCCAGGAGCAGATGAACTGCTGTTGCGAGCCCATTATCCCAGGAGAGGGAAGCTGGAGGATGCAGGGAAATCCTTTCATTTCAAAGCAAGTAAAAGCGCTCTCAGAAACAGTGGGCCTATTTACTAAGAAAATGAACCAATGCATTTCATGCTTAAAAAATGCTTTCATAAGATGCATTTCCAAAGCTGCGTGGCTTCCTTGTCCTCAGGATACCTATAGTGCACAAGAAATTCCTGAGGAGCAGCCGGTGCCGACAAGAAAAAGTTGGTGCTTGGACAGCAGTACCTTAAGAGCTCTTTAGACACTCTTAAATAAAAGCTTACTCAAGTTTTTAAAATCTCTTTTGTAGCGGATTTTTGGTATTAAAGATTTAAATTATTTAGTGACTTGAGCTGAAACTGACCTCATCTAAAGTCGCTGCTGGAGTGCATCGAGCTGTTAAATATCTGTGGTGTAATGTGACAGCGGAGTTACGGCTCGCTCGCTCACCAGCACGGAAGGGCTGACCTTGGCCTCCCTGACTCCATTTTTCAGGGCTCTCGTTAAGCTCCATCATCTGTGAGGTTTTCAGTTCTCATGATCCATGCGCCGACCCGCTATATTATACCCACACGGTCTAGAATGAGGAGCAAGTGGCTGGATTTATTGGGCAGCCCTGATATCCCAGTACACGATTACAGGGTTTAACTTTGTCACGTGAGCTGGCCTGTGGCTGTACGTCCCCGCACACAAAATCACTTATCTCAGAAAATGCAGGAGACCGTGTGCTTGTGAGCTGTGAAAGATGAGGTTCGGGGTTAACTTGCACTGCTTATTAAAAGCTTGCTTGAGACCGACTCTGGGAGGGAAAAAAAAAAAAGAAGAAAAAAAAATAGTATCTGATGCTAACAGAAATTCATTATGAAGTCATGGGAAACAGCACTCTTGTTTTGCAGAGCTACTGGTGCAGGTCTCCCAAGCAGTTCTGCCACCAGTACTGCTGGTGAGGCAGGATCCTGAAGGTTGTCAGGAAAATAAGGAGCATGGGGTGATACCATCCCTTAAAGGACAAAGTGAAATTTGTGTGACAAATGCCACCTGTCACATTAGGAAACTGATGAATTACCACTTAGTGAATTAGTTTGTCCTCTTCAGTGACTTGCAGAATTATAGCAGAAATATTTCAGCTTGATTTCATGGCTTTATAGACCTTAGAAATGTTAACCTCCTCCGTTCTTTGTTAAAATTACAGCCCTCTATTTGAAAGGGATCTGGGATGACTTTTTTCATTATTACAAAGTGTTGTGATTTTTGTTTTGGGTAGGATTTTACTGATCGCCATAGGTGTTTATTTTCCTCTTTTCTCTTGAAATGGATTGCTTTGCATTTGCTAAGAAAGCAAAAAATGTTTTGGCTGTAATGTCGAACTGGTTTGAAGCTAGCAGAGCACATCTGATTGCCCCTGAGGATTGCCTGGGGGAAAGATGTGGGAGGGAGGGCTTGAATTTCTCCTTCTAGCTACTCAACCGCCTACATGCCCAAATAAATCAGCTCCCTCCCAGTGCTCTCAGTCATCTCCAAAGGGCTTCATTTGCCTCTAGTCATTAGTTTTCCCTCAGTGACAAAAAGAGGCAGCGTTTTTATTGACCTTGACAGGGGACCACTTTCCTATTCCCAGATTGCAGTGCTCTCAAAACATATAGCCATGCCCACCGCTGCTAGCCCACAGACGGTACCTCCGGGGAAATTTTCCTGGCCAACAACAAAGGGCAGCCTGAAAGGGAGCTGTCTCAATGCTTAAGTGCAGAAGTTGTTTTACTGCTCAGTCACGCTGGCCAAGGCTTTTCAAAAGGGGCAAGTGATGCGTGCAGCTCATCGGAGCGACGATGAAGGGGTCAGATTTTCAAGAAATCCAAACTAATTTCATGCTGAACCCCAGGCTTTTCTTTTTATCAGGCATCCAGTCGCAGTCATCACTTTTGGAACAAAACAAAACCAAACACCTCAGGGGCATCTCATTGGAAATTGGAAAGGGACTCCATGGGACACCAAGGAAAGCACAGCTTTCCTTTGCAGTGGTGATTTTATCTTGTCCTGCACTGTTGTGCGCAAAAAATGCTTTTTCTCCTGAAGCAAGGCAGGCCATGCCAGAAGGAGGGAATAAAGGGTCCTGTCAATGGAGCAAAAAGAACCATTCCTTATGGGAGCTATTGGTTGTGGTTACAACAGGAGCAGTTCCCACCGAAATTAAAACAAGGGGCAGTTTTTCTTCAGTCTGGCTGTGATGCGCCTGTAGTCCAAGGAGGAATGGCCAGAGCTGACGTGTTTAGCCCAGTATAACTCTCTCATGGTACTTAAGGATGTGTTTTTCTTCCTAGATGTAGATTTAGACTGATTTCAGTGAAGCTGCTTTAATTTAAGCTACTGTAGGTGAGGAGAGACCCAAGCTGAGTGCTGGAGCAGTGCACCGCTGCTAGGCCCGGGGTCCTGTCAGCTTTCCCATTCCTGGCCCTTCTGACTCTCTCATGTTGCTGGGCCGAGGAGCAGCAGGGGAAAGTTTTCCTGCTCGGAGCAGGGCTTGTGCAGAGAAGAAAAGCAGAAGCACGCAGCAAGAGTAACAGGCTGATGGGAGGATATGGAGTTGCTTTAAAGGAGCATAAATGCTCAAAAAAAGTGAAAGATGCCTGAGTGTGCTCTTAGTGGGGTTGGCAACCAGCCAGCAAAGTAAGTGGCTATCTGGCCAGAGATATTTTGCCAGATAAACAGCGATTCTGAAACTGTACCTCAGCTTTCCTGTGACCACCTCCTGAAAGGCTGAATTACCTTTTTCTTTTCTTACAGTGGTTCACTGTCAGATAAGCGGTTTATATTTACTTCAAATGGTAAGACTAATGGCTTTATTTTTAGCTATTCAAATTTTACCTTTTTATTTAAGTGTTTTTCTGCGAAAGTTTTGAAAAGCATTGAGGAGGATGTCAGGCTGTGTCTAAGAAAAGTTATTTTAGGACAGTGATTTTTTTTTTTAAAAAAAAATAAATTGGCAACTTGAATATGTTGAAGAGATGTGAAGAGAGCCAGAAAAAAGCCATGGATTATGAGTAGGTCACACGCATGTAGACGAGGAACAGAACTAGTATTCTGCCATTACAGTTCTGGTGCCAGTGTATGAAAAATGGTGATCAGATAATCCCATTTTTATGTGCTCTAGGCAGCAGCAAATGAAAGCAGTTTTTCTTCAGCCATCTATAAATTCCGCCTTCGTTCTACAAGAAGGGAACGAAAACAGAGAAGGAAGGGAAATATATTTACGTTGCGCTGATCTGGAACGAGTTTTTGTTTATGACTTTCCGAGATGCAAGAAAGCGTCTTTAATCTGTCAAGCTGTTCATTTGCATAAAGCATAGCAAAGTGGGGAGGTGGGGGGGGGAAGTTCGAGCTCGTTCATTTGGATTATATTTCAGTCATCTGAGATAAAATCATTTACTATTCCACTGAGAACTGTAGTGCATGTATAGGCCTTTGAAACTGCCAGGGAATTATTTTTAACTTCATTGAAACTTTATTCCACTGGCCTGTTTTTCTCTGAAGAACCTTGATGGGCAGAAATTTTGTGGGTTCTTTGGTGGAGTTTATAATATTTACCTGCAGCCATTATCTTCATGATATCACCTCTTGGCAGAGGTATCAAGGAGTTTCTCTAATGAATAACTACCCTAGCCCTAATTGCAGGTGAGCATCATGAAATATATTTACCGTAAAGCGTTCCTTTCAGCACAATGCCTTCATCTGAGAAATGTTTTGTACAGCAAAATAAGTTAATGCCAGTCTCAAAACATAAATATTATGTTTGAGAAGGAAAATTTAAAAACATAAGGAGTCTTCACAGGAATGAGACAAAACTGCAGAGATTAAAAAAAAACCAACAAACCAAATGCCAAAATTAGCAGCTGTAGTCAGAAGGTGTCATACACTTCTGTTGGTAAAGGAGAGGGACTGCAGTCCTCTGGTGCTGGATCACCCACTGCAAACTGACTGGCAAACACCACCTAATGGATAGCATCAGGCTAGCACTAGATTAAGCAACATCTGACTTTGCTGTTGTGGGTGGTCTTCATATGTTGCTAGCCTAATATAAAAATATGCTGCGAACATGCAAAATAACTCCTGTCTGTCTGTGTGGGGACTCCTAGGCTGCAACAAATCTCTCAGTCTGGAAGAGGGATTCCTCTCCAAGAGCCAGGTTACTGCATCTTCTTACTGGGAGGAGACCAATGAATTTGGGCAACTGTTCCAGTGGTCTCCTGATAAAGCTTGGCTTCAAGTCCCAGGATTGGCTTGGGCCTCTAACCACAGCAGCAATCGTGAATGGCTGGAGATAGACCTGGGAGAGAAGAAGAGAATAACAGGTACATTGCTGTCTGGTTAATAGAAGCTGGGGTTTTGGCTGGAGGAGAAACTGCAAGAGCTGAAAAGCTAATAATGCACTGCCGCAGAGCTTCTTTCATGAAATGTAATAAAATGTTCTTCATTGAGGAATATTATTTTCCTGTTTAAAAAAGCCATGACTATTTACAAGACTGGTCTTCCTATAGGGATCTAGAATTGAACACAAACTGTCATGCATGCCTGATTTGTAAATATGCTCACACAGAGACCAGTAGAGGCTGGACAGATGATAAATGATTTCTTAGGATCTATTAATGATGTGGTTCTGGAATTAGTAAGAAACATTAAAGTCACAGCCTTTGAAATAACGTCCTAGGTGAAAGAAATTCCTGTTTTCCAACTCCTGGTTTAGTTGTAAAAATGTAAATTAGAGTTGCTAAAGATGTAAAGACTGCTGGTATGGACCATAATATAAAAAAGCAGTTACTGCTCTTGGTGTCATTAATTTGGGCTCTGTTAAAATTTGACAATTTTGAATTCATTTCCTTTCTTCACCCAAGTTCTAAACTCGATTCCATCATAGTTTGGAAAACAAATTAAGACGTTGTTCTCCGAATTGTTTTGGCTTCTGTGTTTGCATTTGAAAACACTCCTTTAAAACAGGCACCTAACAAAGGAAAACCTATTTTGCATTTTGTTGAAAGGGATTAAGACCACCGGATCTGGATCCGCAGTGCCGAATTCCAACTTTTACGTAAAGACATTTACACTGAACTACAAAAATAACAACTCGAAATGGAGAACTTACAAAGGCATTCTGAGCAATGAAGAAAAGGTAAGGGAAAGTGGGAGGGGTAGGAAAGCACGGAGCAGTAATGTGCATGCTGCACTGACATTGGAGGGACAGGCTTTCATTGTCAAGAGAGATGAGGAGTTTCAGACTTGTCTAGGCTTGGGTTGTCTTCACCGGTGTAATTTACAGCCGTGGAGTAGATAGCGAGCTTGTCGAAACAGGGAAGCTACCCAGGGCTTGCTGAAGTTGTGAGACACGTGTTGGGAGGCATGTGTACGTGTGAAGCCTTCTTTTAAAACAAAACATGGTGTAGTTGTACAGCAGGCTGCTTGGGGCGAGTGAGCTCAGTGCTTGCCCGTGTTAGGAATGCTGGACTGATGCAGAAATATTGGTCGAGATGGCACCAGCAAAGCTGAGATCCAGCATCAGATGCACTGGGATGGCCAACACACACCCCACCCTCCCAGAGATACAACCCCCTTCCCTCCCCCCCAGAACTGCACCCCTCCCTGACTCTCACTGATGGGACCCTTCTGACACCAGGCTGTGGTCACAGCCTACCGTCTATTAGGAACGGATGTAAACTAAATGCTCTGAGTGTAAAATAAATTGTCTTACACCAACATAACCTGTCAATAACCTGTCCACTGGCTCTTACACCAAAATAACAACAGCTTTCACTGTCTGTTTTCACTGACAGTGACTTTAGCGAAAACAGGTAAAAGCAGCACAACTAGTTCCTGCAGACAAGGCATGTGCTGCACAGGTTTGTCTGATAATGTTTCCCCCCTGAAAACCTCATGTATCTTTTCAAAGAGAAAGACCCCAAAGCCCCCCTCCCTGCCCTCACAGCAGTCACTCCTCCCTTCTGAAGGAGCTCAGCTGGCCTCAGTATAAAGCTGTACTCAAGTCCTCTGTCCTGACAGCGGTTTTCAAAAACCTGGCAGAGCTGTAGAGAGGTTTCCTAGTAGCTCTGTTATTTTTTTTTTTAACTTGTAGGGCAAGAAATTTCCCTGCATGATGTTAACCAGTTTAATATTTTTTGTATGTTAAACTGAGGGTGTGTTGGCCCAAAAAGTGACAAACCTAGCAGTGGCTGGCCTGTGAAGGTTAGCTATTTAAAATCTGAAGCTTTGCAGTTTTCCACTATGGCTTGCTATATACAAATAATCTTATGAAAATATTATATATGATCTTTCGTTCAGCTAAGGTGCTAGACAAAACCCATCCCATGTGGCCCGGCATTGTATCTAAGATACGCTGAGCTGACTTCCCTGTCTCCTCAGGCTTTCAGATTTTCCTAGATCATGCTAAAGCATCTCCAAGAACTAATTTTGCAAGGACTACCATTCTGCACATGGGCTGAGCAGATTCTGGGAAATACTCTGTGAGTGCAGGGAAAGGACATAGAACCGCCCAGTTAATAGTCACTCTTCAAGCTTGATAGAGAAAACCATGTTACTGAAATGTCTAGAAATACTTCCATTTTTCTCTTTTTACATTTTTATCCCCTGTTGCCCTAGTAAGGGTGCTGCAGTGCTACTAAATAAAAAATGATAGCATTATGCCAGCATACATTAACTAGAAATTACACAGAATTGAAGGAGCGATAATCTTTCTTCTCCAAGCTAGCAGAAAAATGTGATTATCTGTCAGAACTAAAAAGATTATTTCTTTCCAGAACTCTCAGTTCCAAAAATCTTGTGGCTGGATCACAGATTATCAATATGTTAGCTTTAGGATAATGAAAATCTTTGGAGTTGAATGTCAGGAGCATTTGGAAGAAAGAGACTTTTAAACCAGAGCGGACAACGTGCTCAACGTTTTGTTGCAGGTGTTCCAAGGCAACTCCAACTCTGGTGACGTAGTACGAAATAACTTCATCCCTCCCATAGTGGCTCGATACGTGCGAATTATACCTCAAACTTGGAACCAAAGAATAGCTTTGAAGCTCGAGCTGATGGGCTGCCGAGTAATGCAAGGTATGGGGTAAGCAGTGCTCCCCCGGCATAGTGCCTCCAAAGCCCCCTGTGCTACCATGGTACCACTGACGCCCTCTTCTCTTTCACAGCTAATAGTTCATTCACACACTCCATGTGGCAGAAGCCGAGTCAGAGCACAGAAACCTCCCTTGGGAAAGAAGACAGGACTGTTACGGAGCCTATCCCGTCAGAGGAAACTAACCTGGGTAACGCCACCTAACACTGCTTTTTCCGTGGGGCCATCATGTCTTCAGCCCAGCCTGAATGAACTTTAGACTTTCTGACAAATCAGAACTTTAATTTTCCCTCTAGGCTTTACTAAAGGTTAATGACAGAGAGAAGAGGGAAGGAGCGTAAGTGATTTTTGTCTTGAGGCACAGAGAGAGATTGAAAGCCTTAAGTTTCCTTGATGCGTGCAACATCAGGTTTTTGGTTTGCCTGTCACATTGGTTTATTTGCTGTGCTTTGGTACGTGGCTCAAGAGACTATACTGAGCACTTGCTCTCGCTATACTGACCATATGCAGCACAAGGGGCTATGCTGAGCACTCACCAACAAATCTGTGATTTTTTTTTGAGGAGCACTTCCTCACCCTCTTCCTGTATTTTATAGTTTTTGTAATACATGAGGCAGCAGTCTCACAAAAAGATTACCTTCTCTCTATGCAAACATGATTCCTCCTCCCAGAGCAGGTCTCCAGCTCAAAACTACATATAGTAGAGCATGCTTGGGTAATTAAACATTTTTTTAAAAATAATGCTTTTGTTCATGGGGGCTCAGGAGACCTTAATTCTCATATTTCTCCCTGAATATGCAGTCTTCATCCTGTAAGACTGTGAGGCAAATTTCTTAGGTCTTAAAAAGCCAGCAAACAAAATTTGTTGCTTACGCTGATTGTTTGGTGGACCCATAGCCAGGCAGGAGTTACCAGGACACCAAACACTGCTACCCATTAGGTAGCTGACAGTTGTAGGCATGCCTCTGTAAAAGAAAAAAAAAAAGATTTTAAGAAAAAAAGCTCCTCTGAAACTGCATTGCTTTTCCCAAAAGTAAGCTCGGTTCATCTGTGCAGCGGTATGGGTAAATTGTATCCATGCTCACTGAGAACGAAATCTACTGAGGTTTCATCTGCTAAATTGGAAATACCCCATGGACACGCATACTACCTTATTCTCACAGCCTGGTTGGCATCTGCTGGAAGAGTGAGTGGCTCACTCCTCACACAGGAGCCACCCCGCTGTTAATTTTCAAATCCCTGCTCTAACCCAGGTCGTGTTAGAATTTACCAGGGGCTAAACGGGTCTTTTCCTCCTCCTCACTCCTGGAAATCTTTGAGCTGTTTTGACTTCAACCAATTCCAGGTGAGCCAGGCACCCCGGCCCGTAAACCCCCACAGTTCATGTGGCAGTTTCTTGAACAACTGAAAGCACAGCTGTTGTAAGCTGCTCTTTAAAAGTTACCTGGCCTGTGATAAGAAAGAACTGCTCTTTGTTAGGATGCACGTAGATACTAGGCCAAGTGTCAGCCTTGAGAAAGTGTATGTATCTCTCCTCTCAGCGCTGCTCCTTGTAGGTGCACATACTCCGGAGCACTGCTCGCGTGGGTTTATAATTTTTATAGTTTCCTGCCCCCTTGCAAGGAGTGTTTCTGTATGATCTTCTGCCTTTTGCTGTGCTCTCTGTAGTAAAAATTACCAGCTTCAGAGTAATTTGCCTTGTTAACTTCTTTTTTCCTTTTCCCTTCCTCTCATGCAGGCTTAAAGCTTACGGTTATAATTGTCCCCGCCCTCATCGTGCTGTGTCTGCTCCTGTTCTCTGGAATCTGTATCTACGCAGCCTTGCGCAAGTAAGACACCGGCTTGTGTCACAGAGGCATTTGTGGCTACCTTTGCTAGCACGCCCGTGTGTGCGCTCTCTTTCTTGGGAGCTGGAGATCGATCCTCTTGGGCAGCCTTCCTTCCAAGTAGAACTCATGTCGTGCCTCTGCAAACTGTATCTCTTAGTGTATATCCCCCCTACGAAGGTAGAGCAGGTCAGAAGTACGCACCCCGATTTAGGGCCCAATGTAATCTGTTGTTCTCTTCAGCCTTACATATACCTTCAAATACTATGGTGTTAGAGCAATCAAAGACAAAATAGATTCCACACCAAAGCCAAGGAAAAATTCAGTGAAGGGAGTAAGATTTGAGGTATCTATGGATCATTTTAATTTTATTTCCTTCCTGTTGGGTTTCTGCTTCCCAGTCCCTTAAGTTGGAGCACTTAACCTGGTGGGCTGAAGGCAGAGCCCAGCTCTAAGGAGGTGCAGCCATATGCTGGCATGCAGCGAAAACTAAGCCACTTCATTTCACACATCAGAGGACTGGAAGAAGCATGGCTAACCGTGGCTCCTGCTACATTTCCATCCACATGAACCCACACTTGCCTGTGTAGCTGGGAAATGCTTCCAAACCAGATGGGGGTTTGGAAGTATAAGCAAATGCCCTGGTGATGTTGCTTCATCACTCATGGTACCGAGCTCTGCCCTGGATTTCCAGTAAATCCATAAAGTAGCCAAAAAATTCAGAAGAACAGGCCCAAAACATAACCTGGAGTGACACATACAGAAACATCAAACCAATGAGTGCCAGACATTAGAAATTTGAACATGTAGATGGGGAAAAAACAAAAGATGAATCCCTGGGTCACATGCTTTATGTTCTAGCAAGCACTGGTCCCCAGGAACTCCAACTGAAGCATTGTCCCACCCGCTTAACACAAAGGTTCTTTCTGCTGGAGCTGAGGCATAAGGCTGAAATGCTGTGAGTGCAGATGTTTATAAATACTTTGCTCCCTTTGCAGGCGAGAAGCTAAAGGACTTTCTTATGGATTATCCAGTGCTCAGAAATCAGGTTAGTGGAGACTCAGGCGCATTGTCCTGCCCTGTCCATTGGGCCAGGGGGAAGGGATTTATACAGCTAAGTATGAAATACTTATGAAACAGCATCCATAATTCCTTGTTCAAATTCACTACTTCGTACAAGGGAAACAGCAAACGATAGTCCCACTTGTGCCCTGAGAAACAATATAATTTGGTTTCTATGACAGAAAGGCAATTAGCAAAAGATCTATTATACAAAGCGCATAAATTAGCATGTAAGAGTGCTCCCAGGTGCCCTCCCTTCTCTTCCCTCCTCCAAAATACCTATTTTGCAGAAAACTGCTGCTTCCCTCTTTTTTTTTTTTTTCTTCTTTCTTCCCCCCGGCCCCCTGCCCCCCAGCAGAGGGGACTGCCTTTCTCCAAGAGAGCAAGGGCTAATAGTTTTTTATGGCTTTAACATTTCCATCTCACTGCCTTCCCTGGTTGGGACTGTATTTATAAAGCCTAACAATACTGAATTGTGCTTGTTGTGTAAAATCTGAATAGGGAATCGGTTTCAGGACTGTGCTTCAGGAGATGCCTTCAAAACCCCAGTGAAGTGACAATCTGTCTTGCTCGATAATGCTTTCTAGAGCTCCCATCAGCTTGGAAGTTGGGGCTTAGCAGTTTTTCCTGGCCTGACATCTCTGTAGAATAATATCCTTCCGAATCTCGGCTTTCCATAAAAAATAGAAAGAAGCACTAAGCAATCCATATTTCTTGACAAGTGCCTTGCAGTCGTTCAGCTCCAAAATTTCATCCCTCAGCAGGTGCTGACGTCAGTGAGAGGAACGCTGTTACCCACAGCAGCTCGCCCTCATTAGAAAATTAATTTGTACTTAACATCATATTTGCTAATATGATTTTTCAAGGTCACATCACAATCCCTTCTCACTTGCTAATGAGGACAAATCCCAAGAAATTGGAGATAGCCTCTTACCCAGTCACTTCATTTGTAGCATGTGCGCTCCACAAATCAGGCTCCTAAGCCCTTGAGAACCAGGCTTGGGACTTAGAAAGCTGGGAGCCAAGCCTACCTCTCCACAGACCTCCTGCCGCAGGCTCCAGGCAACTGCCTGACACGGTGGATTTTCTTCTTTCTGTCTCAGGGGGATGCTGTGGGAATGAATTAATTGACATGTGCTCAGATATCGAGGTAATGGAAGCCACGCTGGCCTGCTGAAAAAAACCCCTTTACTTTTTGCCACATCAGCAGTGGCAAAACACGCAGCTCTCTGAAAGCTGGTATTTTAGTGATGGGCTTTGTGAAGGCATCAGTGCAGGTACCTGGAGAGTTTGAGCCCTTCTTGCCACAAGAAAATCCCCTGTAAAGTTTCATTTTTCACTTGGAAATCCCACCTGACGGTTTACTTTTTCCTTCCCGCCCTCCAAATTGAGGGGGCTTTTTTTACAAATAGCCTGCTTTGCTCTTGTTTTTTAACCACTGTAATGCACTGACAGTAATGAGTACACCAAAAATTAAACTTGCCGATAAGCCTCCTGATTATAAGCATTTAACTTGCTGATCAGCCTTCTATTTTTATTCATCACAGGTTGTTGGAAACAAATCAAGCAGCCTTTCACCAGACATCAGTCAACTGAATTTACCATCAGCTACAACAATGAGAAGGAGACGCCACAGAAACTAGACCTGGTCACCAGTGACATGGCAGGTAACAACCACCTCCCCCTGCAGAGCAGGTACTGGGGAGAGGGATGGGCCAGCAGTGGTACACGCTCTGTTTCTCAGGCGAGCTGGGAGCCTAGGAGCAGATTTATCTGCATTCATCCCAGATACACAGTGAAGCAGCTAGATATATTAGTGGGGGGAAAAAACCCCAACCAAAACACCAACTCTCTTGGAAATTTTTTCCTGGCATTTTTGGGAAAGATTACCTGACTTGGAAACCATGGAAAGCAGTCAGGCATGGATGCAGCATGAGAACATGCCTTGGATAGGGTAGTTTGGCTCTGCTGTCTAATTCTTGCATTTCTATTTAAAGACAAATGTCTCTGGAAATGAGAGCAAAATATAATGCCCCTTGTTGCTGAGCCAATAGAAAAATGGCTTCGTTGGTTTGTAGTGGGATTTCACACCCTGATGGAAGTTGTGCTGAGATCCCTGTGCAGCTTTCCTGGTGCCTGAACTATTTTGGAGATGAGGCTCCCTGAAGTGGAAGCAGTTAGATGAGAGAAGGAAAAAAAACCCAACCACAGAGCTTGTCTCCTGTGCTACCTTGGCTCTAGGTCACTGTTTGGATAGAGCAAATCCCCGCACCAGCACTATTTGCATCCCAAAGGGATGGGGGGTTTTAATTTATCCTCTTAGCACATCTTATCCTCGCCTAGTTTAGTCTGTGTGGAAAGGCAAGTGAGACCAGCCATTTCATGGGATCAGCAGTCTTCCAGAAAGATTGGCTTGCTGTTTCCAGCCTCCAGACCGTAGAAATTCCTTAGAATTTCTCCAGTGAGTTTGGCAGAGAAATAAATCTAAAACCCAAATGGATGGTTACTGTAATTCCATATGGTGCTACCCTGGATAACTTTCAAAGATGGTTTCAGTCCTTCACAGAAACTTTCAATATAAACACATGGAGATCTATAAAGCAGCTTTATTTCATGAAGGAAAGGGAGCGAATGAAGGATGCTCGCAAACCATGGTGACCTGCCTCACCCAGCCATCTCTGGGGAGCCTCTGCTCTCTCCGTCCTCCCCTCCTGCCACGTGTGTGTGGGAAGTCTCAGACCCTCAGTCTGGCCAGGCAGCTCCTCAGCCTTAGTGTTTCATCTGCAGTCCCCTTATAAATAACAAACCTGAAGTAAAAAACTTGAAAGCAGCCCAGAAACGTGCCCCTTAATAATTCAGTTGCGGCAGGCATGTGATGTGCATGGAAGTTAACATGCCACATGAAAATCCCTGCCACTCCCCTTCCAAATCCCCGGCTGCTTCCTGCTTCCCAAAGGCAGCCTGGAGCGAGTCAAGATGCTTCGTCCTGAGCAAGGGAGAATGCTGGAGATGGCGGCAGTGACGCTGTGGAGAGCTGCACTGCTTACTTAGTGAAATATCATAACATCTTCATCCTACATGCTGAAGTTTGGGATGTAGCCAGGAACTGCCAAAAAGATTCACAGGACATATGGGATCCAATTCGACGCTCATGTCAGATGAACCACGATGCCAGAACAGAAACCGAGCTAACTTCTTCACGCCTGCGTCAAAACACGCTGCTTTAGCAGTGTCATTTACTAGAGCTGTTCAGGCCACCATATGCATCCGGAAGAGCTTGTCACCAGCACTGAAGCGAGAATGTTAGAACGAAGAATTCTCTCATGATGGTGTTACTGGATTTCTTGAAAACCCTTTTGGTCCAGATCTCCTTCTTACGCAGCAGCCTGGCTGCCTCCCTGACTGGGGGTGCAACACACGCTGCTTGAGGCTGCGTTACCTCCATCTCTCTTCTTGCTCCTGCTCTGGACATCTGCTGATGCCCAGCTCTATCTCTGCCTATCTTCTGTTCCCATAAGCCAGGTGATCGCCCAGTTCTTCTGGCAGCCCTGGTCCCGCTTCTCCTCCCACAGCTCCTCCCACAGCTCGTCCCCCCTCGCGCACCCGCAACAGTGCTGAGCTGGCTTAGCACATTTCACACTTCCCTTGACTCTCTTGGCTGCCGTTCTGCCTAACTTCATCCTCCTTGTCAGTCAACTACTGCGAGATGCCGTTTAAAGCCAGCACTTGGTTGGGCACAGTAGGAATCCTCTGGGATTTTTAATTATTCCAAAAGCAGAACGCTTGTTTTGGAGACCTTCTCATTTGTAGATCTTCATGCGGTGTCCCTTGTCCAGTTTCTTGCTAATATTTTGTTGACTTGTCTCTCGGTGGTTTTTATTTTTTAGGTCTTTTGAGTGCACTCCAGAAAATATGTTCATTTCTTTGGGCGTGTGGGGAGGAGAAGGGAGGGAGGCAGTAGGGAAAGGGGTGGCTGATTGGAGCTCCTCCATGGAAGAGCTTCTGCCACATTCTCTGATGCTTGCTTGCTGAAGGGAGTTACAGGACCAAGCTGGGGAAAGTTTTCCTAACGTCCCTGATAACTGCATGTTTGATACAATAACAGTCATTTTTCCCCATAAGGTACTTAGCAATGTGTAAGTATTGAATACATAAAATAATCCATTCATGCCTTATTGAGCAGTTGGTGCTTCCTTTTAGATTATCAGCAGCCCCTCATGATCGGGACTGGGACAGTAACACGGAAAGGATCTACTTTTCGACCCATGGACACCGAAAACGAGGGAAGAAGGGGAAGTTTGGAGTTTGAAAATCACTACCACTGCCCGCACAGAGCTAACCGGCACGAATATGCTCTGCCCCTGACCAGCCAAGAGCCCGAATACGCCACCCCCATCATAGAGCGGCACATAGCAAGAGAAAATAATTTCCCCTCTGAAAATGGTTACAATGTACCTGTCCTCTCATCTCAGAAACACTCCCTTTCTTCTGGCAGCTTCTCTAGCTCATGTAAGACCGATGCCAGGAATGGGGACTATCAGACACCCCAGAGTGTCATAAACTATGACAAGCCCAAAGTTAACGGTGTTCTGACCTCCGTGAGCTACAGCACGGACTACCAGAAGCCTCAGCCCAACGCCCTCGGGAGCGAGGGCTACTCAACGCCCAGGGACTGCCTGAAACCCATAAGCCAGACAGCAATGACAGCTCTCTTGTGATCTGCCGAGCAGGAGAGACGCGGTGCGCGGGAAAGTCGCTGCACAGCTTTCTGAAGCGAAAACAGAGTTTGGAGGGACTCTGCTGCGGGAGGCAGAAGGCAAACAAGCCCTGTGTACATAATATTGCAGTCTTGCTGGGTTCTGACATCTGAAGAAAGCATATGCTGTTTATCACTGTTTATAGCAAGAGAGAAGTTATCAGAGAAGACTGTACATCTTATTTTCTGTAACTGATCTCAGTGCTCCGTTTGCAATGTGTGCAATTTGTACATAGCTTTTATTTAAGGAGAATTTCTTAAGCTTCTTTTTCACCTGGGGATCGGAAAGGATTGCAGAAATGCCTGTTTAAGAGGAACAGGCCTCCTTCTCCGCCTGTATTTTACCTGCTGTCATACCAGCAGCTGTAAACAGTGTATCTTATGGTTGTGGTGATTCATCTCCTTTCCTGTGATAACTGAAGATAGGGCATCTCTGTAGTTCTTACTGGGAGGGTAGAGGAGGTAAAACTACTTGAAGCATAACGTGCACAAGAGAAGGCAGATGAGCATTTAAAAGTACTGTGCTTAACCCACCTTCCTGGCTGCATTTTCAGTAGCGATTCTTACATGCTTGAAGTTGATGTAGCGTGTGAGCTGAGCCTCTCCGACTTGCTACTTGTGGTAGAAACAGGAAGAAAGGCTGAAACCGGTTTGGGTTCAAGCCATGGGGATCAATCAGGAATAGGGGAAAAAAACCCAAACGTCCCACAAGCAACAAACCCAACACCTGTCAAACTGTGTTGGTTTGTTGGGGTTTTTTTTTTAGGAAGCATGCGTGGAACCAAAATGTGAATTTACGGATGAGCATTAAATCCCGTTGAAGCCCTCACCAACATTTTTGCTGCAAACCTGTGAGGAAACGTATTTCTTGACACACAAAGCAGCAAACTGTCTGAACTCTTTGTTGCTCCACATATTTTTCTCTCTTACAAATTTAGTGGAACATTTCTCTTTGAAATGTTTCAACCAAGCAAGCAGTGTGTGCACGGCTTCCTGTTGCAGTCAGAGTTGCAAGACAGTGGATCAACGCAGTTGTTTCCAAATAGTTTTTCTTTTGCAGCTAACTTTGCCCTTAATCCTGGTTTTGGACAAACTTGAAGAAGCGTGGGGATGGGTGCAATGTACCATGCAGTAGCTGGCTCCTCTCTCCACAGAGGCGTCAAAGCGTAACAGTGTCTGCTGTCCTTCTACCTGTAGCGCTTGGAGTGTCACTGTGAATTCGAAAGCTTGTCCCTAAATATCAGGAAGCGATATGCTTCTTTGAAGGGAAAATGGTGCTATATTTAAAGCACAAGGTTAGGAAATGAGACCAGTAAAACCTGATCTCTGGGAAAGTCACTATCCCGAGGCCCTCTTGTTTCCTTGCGTGGGAACCGGAGATGGTTTGCACAGGACACAACAAGGATTTGTGACCTGTTTGCTAAGTGCTTTCAGGTCCTTGGGTGGCAAGTGCTGCCAGCGTACGGACTAGTTGCAGTGATACTACTCAGCCATTGCTAACTAACTCTAGCAATACCCAGCTCCAAGGGGAGCCCTTTGGGGGGTCCCTTGTGCACGCGTGCAGCCTCAGGTGGTGCCCTCCCCTCGCGCGAAGGAAGAAGCGCGAGCGAGTCGCGGTAACCTCGTCGCCTTCCCATGTTTGCTGTCAATACGGTTTCTGTGAAATGTCTAAAACACCTCAGGTCCCGAAGCGAAGCAGCAGCAGCCTGTTTGTTAGACCGAGCTGGGCGGTGTTGTTTACCTTCTGTTGTTTACATGCCTGTGTAAATAAAGAACACCGGTGTTTGTAAATCAGTCACACAAGCCTGCTACTTAACTCGGTGACTCCATCATCACCGCACACCCACCCTTGTCACATATCCCGCGGGGTGAGAAAGAAGCGTTCCCTACGCCCTGCAAAAGCGGCGGTTGCGCTGTTGCAGTTCACAGTCCTGTCCCAGGGTGACAGGCTAAAAACAGATTCTCTCTGTGCCCCATTTAGCCCAGCTTTGCTGTCCATCAGCTTTAGTGAAGCAGCGCCCAGGAACAAATGTCTGTGCCCAGCCCTGCTGCTGGATGCATATAATTGAGGAAAGGATGAGGATGCCCTCCTGATGAGCCTGCAACCAATACTCCACCCACATGGCTAATGAGCCTGACTCACTTTACAAACAACCAGTGTTCAGTCATCAGGGCTACTCCCCACCTAACAGCTCACCTAGATGATGCAGCATCACAATGGCACTGGGCAGCAGATGACACAGCTTGTATTATAAATAAGCTTTCAGCATACCTCTGCCATGTGCTTTGTGCATCTGCAGTACGCTGCAAGGGTCAAAGGGTCCTTGGCAGCATGTGCCCACTTCTGCTTCTGTTCAAACCCACCTTAATTTGACCTCATGAAAAGTTGGGTCTCAGTTTGCACCTCGCCGTCAGGCCCAACCCTGCCCCTCTAGAAGCCCTGCAAAACCACAAAAAGCTGGCTTAAAAACACCCCCCCCCAAACACCTTTAACCTCCCTGTGTCACAGCATATGCTGATGGCGATAGAGGCAGCTCTAGTCACTCAGCGCGTGGTCACTGCCGTGGGGTTTTGTGGTTCACCTCTGGGTGATTGCTGAGGGCACTCAACATGTAAAGCCTTGGGCTTCTCAGTTTCAGCCTGGCAAATAGGCATTTTTTAGAGACGCTAGGAGGGGATACGCAAGGGAACTTCATATCTGTGTAGCCTCTCTGTCCTAACGGTGGTGGAGGTACTAAATCCCGAGGTAGGAAGGAAAGGGTACTGCCTGAACCTTCCCAGTGGCAGTGACTCATCTTCATGCTTCTCCTCTGAACAAAGTTGTGACTTCTCCCTCCCTGGCAACATTCAAGGCCAGGTTGGATGAGGCTCTGGGCAATCTGGTCTGGTGGAGGGTGTCCCTTCCCATGGCAGGGAGTTGGAACTAGATGAGCTTTGAGGTACCTTCCAACCAAACCAGTCTGAGATTCTATTTCTCACATACTGGTACATCAAACTCCAGCTGGTCTACATCAGCCTGTTCTTACCACCAAAACCAGTACAGGCATAAGTTAGGTAAGGGCAGCCTTTCCTAACATCACTCACCTAAACATCGTCCTTCCCCAGTGAAGGTCAGAGCATGCACCATTTTGAGACACTTAAACGCGTGCAAGGGCTGCATTAGCTCCAGGGCTCTCTAACATCTCTAAAGATTGTGTGAGACCCTCTGGTTGATGGAGACTTTCAAGAGCGCTTCCACACCGAGCTCCTTTCCTGAGCTGGCACTCCCAGGAGCCTGCAATGGTAAAAGGGAGGCAGAGTTCACAGGAAGGTTAAATATTAACTGATGATAAGTTAGTGAGGGCCTGCCCATCCCAGCTCACACCAAGCCTCTGCCTGACTGCGCCAGGAACAGGCTCACATGCTGTAGCTGCGTGTATGTCTGGCCAAGGGAATTAAAGGTAAGAAGGTGTAAAAGATGCTGCCTACAACCAAAAACCAGGCAGGAGAGCTCAGCATGCTTTCCCAGATGGTGCCTTATATTTAAAAAACAAAAAGACACAAAAGCCCACTACAATAGAAGTTGCCAAAACACCACAGCAAAAATACAAACGTTCTCTGGTCTTGCCTCCTTAGACTGGGAAATAGAATCACAGAATCATAGAATCTTAGGGGTTGGAAGGGACCTCAAGAGATCATCGGGTCCAACCCCCCTGCCAAAGCAGGCTCCCTATCTCATATTACATAGATAGGCGTCCAGATGGGTCTTGAATATCTCCAGAGAAGGAGACTCCACCACCTCCCTGGGCAGCCTATTCCACTGCTCTGTCACCCTCACTGTGAAAAAGTTCTTCCGCATGTTGGTGCGGAACTTCCTGTGCTCCAGCTTACAGCCATTGCCCCTAGTCCTGTCCCCACAGACCACTGAAAAGGGGCTGGCCAATTCCCCCTGCCACCCATGTCTAAGATACTTGTAAACACTAATTAGGTCCCCCCTAAGTCTTCTTTTTTCCAAGCTGAACAGACCCAGCTCACTCAGCCTTTCCTCATAGGGGAGATGTTCCAGACCCCTAATCAACTTTGTCGCCCTTCTCTGGACTCTCTCCAGAAGGTCCCTGTCTTTTTTATACCAGGGAGCCCAGAACTGGACACAGTATTCCAGGTGGGGCCTGACCAGGGCAGAGTAGAGGGGGAGGATCATTTCCTTCGACCTGCTGGACACACTCTTCCTGATGCATCCCAGGATCCCATTGGCTCTCTTGGCCACCAGGGCACACTGCTGGCTCATAGCCAACCTGTCATCAACCAGGACCCCCAGGTCCTTCTCCACAGAGCTCTTTTCCAACAGGTCATCCCCCAGCCTGTACTGATACAGTCGGTTATTCCTCCCCAGGTGCAAGACTTTACACTTGCACTTGTTGAATTTCATTAGATTTCTCCCAGCCCAGCTCTCCAGCCTGTCCAGGTCTCGCTGAATGGCAGCGCAGTGTTCCTGCGTGTCAGCCACTCCTCCCAGCTTTGTATCATCGGTGTACTTGCTGAGGGTGGATGCTATTCCCTCATCAAGGTCGTCAATGAAGATATTAAACAGGACTGGACCCAACAACGAGCCCTGGGGAACACCACTAGTCACAGGCCTCCATTCAGATTCTACTCCACTGATCACGACCCTCTGAGCCCAGTGTAAATTCTTATTTCTTCTGCCAAGTAATAAACCTTTTTTTTTTTCCCCATCAAGTGTAATTTTAAATAGTACTTCCTTTTTTTTTTTTTAGTTCCTGGCATTTTAATAACAGATATGAAACCCTACCAGAATATTTACATCCAACAGGCAATAGATTACAATTAGTCCTTGACTTACAGACTGGAAGTAGGATTTCTCCAGCTCAATGGATGCCCTGCTCACAGCATCACCGTCTCTCTCTTGCTTTCCTTCTCTGGACCAAGCACTTTGCCTCACCTCTCTCTCCAGGCACCATGCATGGGATCACAGAATCATAGAATCACAGAATTGTAGGGGTTGGAAGGGACCTCGAGAGATCATCGGGTCCAACCCCCCTGCCAAAGCAGCTCCCTAGCTCATACTGCACAGATAGGTGTCCAGATGGCTCTTGAATATCTCCAGAGAAGGAGACTCCACCACCTCCCTGGGCAGCCTGTCCCAGGGCTCTGTCACCCTCACTGTGAAAAAGTTCCTCCGCATGTTGGTGCGGAACTTCCTGTGCTCCAATTTGCAGCCATTGCCCCTTGTCCTGTCTCCATAGACCACTGAAAAGGGGCTGGCCAATTCTCACTGTATCCTGTATTTAAGATATTTATAGACATTGATTAGGTCCCCCCTCAGTCTTCTTTTCTCCAGGCTGAACAGCCCCAGCTCTCTCAGCCTTTCCTCATAGGATAGATGTTCCAGGCCCTTAATCATCTTCGTAGTCCAACCAGCTTGGTAGCAGGCTCTGTGTAGGTGGGAGAAGGCAGGAAAAATGCTGGGGCCAACCTGCACGCCCTGCATCTGATCAGCATTTTAAGCACTGAGCTACCACAGCAGCGGTCACAGCAGTGCCACTAGCACCTGTGTGTTTTGGAATTCGGGATCCCCGCTTCATTCTTAAAAAAACCCCACAACACCCAAACAAAATGCACTGAAACATGAGGTTGGATTCCAGCCATGAGAAGCAGGTTGTGAATCCCATGGCTCGTCTGCATTACCGGCATGGGTAAACCCCGAGAAGACTTGAGTTTTTAATGCAGACTTCCTTCAGATTTTCCCCACCGACTGCCATTTGGCAGTCCTCTGCTCCGTGGGCAGATTTTAGTGGAGCCCCATCTGAGGCAAGAAACATTCTCTACACAGGATGGGAACGTCAGGTTGTAGGTCCTGCTACAGGACCAGACACCAAACTGTGACGTTTAGCCATTTGGTGGATCATTATCATTAAAACACATACGATTTGGTTTTCCATGGTGCCGGAGACACCCATCCCCTGCACGGAGAGGGGCTGCTGCACCCTTCCCAGGGCCACTCCAGCATTGACAGAGTCTTAAAGTAACAAAAAAAAGCAAAAAATGAGCAGGAGTTCTGCAACCTCCACAGGAAGAGTCAGGGGTCTCACAGAAGTCCTGCAGGTCAGGCACCCACTGGGAAGTAACCTTGTAGAAATGCAACAGCGTTCTTCTGTTCACGCTCTCTCTGAAACCCGGTGCGGTTTGCTCAGTGGGTGGGTGTCTTACAGGCTCCCCCAAGCCTGTCATCAGGCCGGGGCCTAGGAACGACAAGGTCATGTTGTCCCATTCCTTTTTTCCCTTATTATTTGCCATAACAACAATTCTGTGCTGCCTTTTTTCTTTCCAATGTCAGCTGTGATGTCAGCTTGCACCAACCTCCAACCTCAGCTGCGATAGTTCAGTATAGGGTAAATAAAAGCAGAATTTATCACTGGAAACACCACAGAGTCGCTGACACCTACGCTGAAAATAACCCCACAGAGCTATGTCAGGGCCACAGCGGGACTCAAGGCCTCGCAAAGCAGCAGAGCAATGCCCAGGAATTATCAACAGTCCCAAATGAGCCTCAGGGAAGACGCTTATTATTTAAAGGGAAGGTGCTGTTTCCTCACAATCACTTTCAAACTTAAAATTAGAAACCTCTCCCAAGGACTTCTTTTTTTTTTTTTGAAGCCCCCTGGTACATTTCTACCACCCAGAAAGGACACGTGGGAAGGGGTCAGATAAAGTATTTCTAAACTAGTTAAAGAGGGAAGGCATCCTTAGTTGGGGAAAACTCATGTTAGCCCCGATACGGAGGTCACCCAGCATCTAACTTTCCACGCTATCTTATTGTATAGTCTGGGCATGAGAATTTGGAGACATTTTGATTCAAACTTCACTGTATTTGTTTAGGCTTGGCCTCACATCATGCGCCTGTGAGTTCTGGAAAACATTTGTCGCCCACAGTACATAGAGGTTATTCAGTAACCTCTTCCCTTGGGCTGAGCTAATTTATTATTTATTCAGACACTGGCTACACAGCTACTGAGTCACCACGTGACATCTAAGAGGTTATCACCCATTTATTTTCATACAGAAGAAGTTTTTAAAATGAGAAATCCAGGAATGAGGCAATTTTATAAAGTTAAAGCATAGCAAAACCCTAAGCCAACCTATATGATAACACAGTTCTGTTGCTGAGGCTTTTGTGCCCTGATTAGCTACCCTGCACAGGCCTCAGGAACCTGGAATTTTGACTAGATGCAAAATTTTTAACAGACCTCACTGGAAAAGCTCCCTCTATGATCCACATTGGCTGCTCACCTGAAGAGGAACGGTGTCGATGATTACTCAGTATTCCCTCCTATGAGTCCGAGCTACTAAAAGGAGTGAGAAAACTTACAACATGATAAATTATTCAAAACCTGTGATGTCCTCTCAGACAGATCAGGTGGCAATAGGCTTTAAAAACACATGTATGTTGTCTACTAGAAGGTAGGCAAAAAAGTTACCCCAAAATTCTAGGCTCAAAAGAAACACCAAGAACAGTTTAATACAAACAATATGAAACACAGCGATGGCTGAAGCCCGACCCAGGACAGGGAGATCATGGGAAGTCCTCCTCCATGAGAAGTGGCAGGTAGCAGGGAAGATGCTTGCCGTAAAAGAAGGGGAGAAAAGACCTCAGAAAGGCAGTAAGTTCCTTCAGTCACCTCCCAGTCGCTGGTCTGAACGATTTAATGCCTGGAGCATGTACGAGAAACATCAGACATGCTTTACACACCTTCCTATCTGCGGCCCAGGCAATCGTTTCACAGATGGGCAAACTGAGACTGACAGATACGCTGACACTTGTCCAGAGCTGTAGCACAAATCAAGCCCACCCAAAAATGTAAAGGCCTCTGAA
This sequence comes from Laterallus jamaicensis coturniculus, assembly GCA_022605575.1. Lineage (NCBI taxonomy): Eukaryota > Metazoa > Chordata > Aves > Gruiformes > Rallidae > Laterallus > Laterallus jamaicensis. The sequence goes on along the minus strand of JAKCOX010000102.1, from coordinate 1,102,154 downwards.
AACACCAGTGAAAACATGTGAGAAGTCCTCTGCTGTGCAGGGAGAGAAGACAAGGGTGATAAAGACTAAGACGAGCTTGCAGACCTTGCTCGAAGAGGCAGCTTTTCTTCACATCTATGGCTAAGCTTTTTATCCTTAAGTGACACCATCTGTTCTGACAGACAGTTTTATAAAATTTGAATAAGGTGACCTGGATAAAGCATGTCTGTTATATGGAAGTGCCAGAGTCATACGTGGGCAGGGAAAGGTAATGGCCAGGCCACGCAGCTTCTCTGCCACAGGTACCCAAGCAGTTTCAGCATCTCAGTGTAAAAGTCCCTGCTGACAGGGCACAGCACGGAGCGAGCCACCCCTTCAGTAACAACGCTGCGGCAACTTTTCTACTATCTCACAAATGCCTAGCTGATGGCATTCATAGCAGATACTCCTTCAGGGCACATCTTTCAGTTAAATAGGTAACTTTTTGACAGATGAAGTCACACCTCACACACCTCCCCCTTATATATAGCACAATCGCGTCACTGTGTTAGGACCAGCATCAGGGATTTTTATGCCACAGCGCATTTGGGTGATGAGTTCACTGTTCACCTGGTTAACGATGGCTAACAAGGTCTGGGGGCTGAACTGCTACTTGGGGTTCAGAAGAGATACCAGTTGGTCAATGTGACCTGACCTTCCTCTTTCCTCTGACCAAGGAGTTTCTGTCTGAAACCAGACTAGAGAAAAATGTAAGCATCATCTCCCTCCCTTCACTGCTCCTCTCCAGCGTCTAACGGGCCCATGGGCAGACTCTACTGCAGCAAAGACCCCAGGAGCACGAGGCTGGTTGTGGATCATGATCAACAGATGCTGGCACAGTGCAGGCAGGAGAGTTCACAAACTTACTTGACATCTCATTTTGTGTTTTATCAGTGTGTTTGGTCCCGACTTTTGGAAAGGCTCAACCTGTCCACCAACAGATAAAAACACTTCACTGCTTGGGCCTGAGCTTATCAGAGGGCAGAGAGCTCATTTTTGAAGTAGTCAATGGGGATATTTAAGCTTCTTTAACACGTGATGAATCCATGAAATGATAATTGTGTGTGTGTGTGTGCTCCTGTGTGCCTCTAGGTATGACTTTATGCAGACACAGAGCACAGTTTTTACCATAAGATGTGCAACCTGCAGCACACCCGCTACAGGATGTGAACTAGACTGGATGTTTGCTAGCTCAAGAGTATGCGTTGACAGAAATAGCTCTAATGAATAAAAGTTTTTTCCCCTCTATATATTAAATTGAAAAAGCCACACCCTAAACCACCCACAAAACAGTGGGGGCTGTTTCTCCAAGTCTGGTTGGTGCTGAAGATTTGAAGGAAGCTGCTGCCCCCTCTTGGCACTAAATACAAATACACCAAGAACTTCAGGATTCTGGTAACAACAGTTACTAAAGTAGTAGACAAGTTTTGATTTTGAAAAAAAGTGTAATACTGAGATAGCTCAAAACACACCTGCCTGATTAACCAGGTCACTCGAGACAACCACGTCAATCTACGATAATACATAGCAGTCTTGCTAACATAGAAATGCCTGTGTCCTTGATTTTAATGTAAAAATCAGTTTCCAAGTTAGCAATAACCACTTTCAAAGCACAAAAGAACCGACAAATTTCTACCACCTCCCTGAGCTGTCCCACATCTGGTCAGAAATAAACAAAATACCTGAAACATCACACTGGGCAAAAAGGAAGGCCAAACTGGGCAGTAACACTGACCTGACAGCTATAAAAAAATGCCAGTTTTCATAAATAAAAAGTCTATTCCCTGGTTTCAAGCTCAGCAGCCGAGGTGCGTATCCACTGAAGGGTTTTAGTTGGAGCACCCATTGGGAATCCCTGCCCACGGAGCCACAGATCACCATGTAAACTAGGAATGAACCTAAGAGGAGTTGGTGCCTTTGTGCCTGTAATCCAACAGCTCTGGTCCCATCAGAGTATCAGGATGGGAAGCCCACAGCAGCCTTCTTCACTCACCCTTAGCTGAGGAAGGGTCAACAGCAGCAAAGTCACCACAGGTTGTTCCAACAGGGAGTGAAACAGGACGTCCCGTTTCTTGTCTGAAGGAAAACGTTCAGGGTAAGGACGTTTCCAGCAGCGCAAGCCCAGTGGACTGCATACATAGGTTCTCTGGTTTAGCAGCATGACTGTTAACGCTTTAATTCTCCTAAAGAAATTGATAATAAACACTTGGACAACAGGAAATAAAATATTGTTAACATATTTTCATGACACTCTGTTTTATTCCATTTTACAGAAGCAATAGCTGTGCAAGTATTTAGACAATTAATAGGAAAACGAAGATTTAATCATCAGGACTTAAGGACATTTACAGATATATTTATTAATAATCTGAGGACTTGCAATTCAACAGAAAAGTTACCAGATGCTTCCCAAGCACCCCTGACTTCCAGCACTACGGGCAACCAAAACACATCTAGGAGTGCCTGTACTCCCACTTGCTCATACTTACACCACCTTAACCCCCTGAGACCCAGCCATTGAAAACCTGTTGGCAGAGCGCCCATGGCTGACAGAGGGGATGCTGGGGAGGTGGCTCAGGCTGCAGCATTTCTCCATTTCAGAAAGGAAATCTGGAGAAATACAGAGCACCGAATTCCTTCATGAGGGAACCATGACTGTTCTCTCCAGTATAAAGTTACAAACTAAAACCAGCACAATTTTACAGAGTTTCCCTGGATTATAATGAATTTTTTTTTTAGGGATGGATGCAGTTTTAACATACCTCTAACCCAGGGGGGGTGAAAGAGCATCTTCCCACTGAGCCTTCAAGCCACCAGCAACTCCAACGGATCCTTCCACTCAGCACACCTGGCAGAACCAAGTCTCGGCACATTAAGTAGACGGCTGCCAGAGAGACACCAAATTATTTTGAGAGCTGATTGAACAAAGCGCTTGTGAACGGTGTGGAAAACGTACCCAAGGGGCTGCAATTGTCTCTTTAAAAAAAAAAAAGGAAAATACAACTTGGCCTGATTCCACCACTGGGCCCATAAGCCCTGCGCCTGTCCCATACAACACCAGTGCAGGCATCAGGAGCAGACAACAAAGCACTTCTGAGGTGGGGCACCTCAGGCAAACACCAAGATGGCAAGGCTACTCAAGGTGTAAGAAGCAATAACTGCCATGTTGAGAAACACCCCCTCCCCCCCCAAAGGAATGGAGTGTTTTTCATTCAAAGCCATCGCACTTGCCACTTCACGGCTCCTGGGTTCCCCTCCAACTGTCACACTTCAACAGCTTCCCAAGGATTGGAAATCACGTCCTATTGGAAGAGATGTGCCCCACACAAAAGGCAAACTTCAAACATTTTAGGTAGTCATCTTGTCAGGCGATTGGGTTTTCACCAGCAAAAATGGACTCCTTACACAAAACCTGAGTCAGGACCTGCTTCTCTTCCATCACGTGTGGGTCTCTGGGAAGTAATGCAGAGGACTACTCCGTGACAGTGGGCACTGGGAGCAGCCTCTCAGGTCCCTCAGTCAGGCACTGGGACAGAGAAATTATGAAAGATTCTCCTTCATCTCAGCTGACAAAGGATTATTTTTTTCCCCCTCTTTCCATGTTCACTCATAGCTGCCTCTAATCCCCTGCTTGCTTCATGACAGCTCAGCTAAGTAACTTTTCTCTCCTTTTCCTCTTCCATCTGTTGGAGTCACCCTTATCTAAACCCTCCTAAAAATCTGAGAGCAGTAAAATGTAAATACTCACCAATCCCACATTCTCTCTCTTTGCATTCAGCATGACTCAGGCCTTTGAGACTGATCTATCCTCACTCAGTACTTAACACATTCTCAGTAACTCCTTAAGTACTACCATCATCACGCTACAACCACAGTTACTACGCGATTACCTTCCATTTGAGCTCCCTGATCATGCAGATCAACTTCATGCTTTAGGGCAAGACAGCCACTCGAGTATAGGCCAGAGAGGATTAAAAAAACCCCAAACAAACCAAAACCAATTTGAAACACAAGCCAGATACAATTTTTAGTCCTGTTATTAAAATTTATTTTGTTCAGATTAACTATCTGAGAGAGAAGTGTTTTGTAACTTCATGGAAGAAAAATATATTGTCAGAGTAGATCTATTATTCCTAATGTGGAAAGCAAACGGGGACAGGGAAACTGTCACTTTCCACTGTTTTACCCCAATGACTTACTCCTTTGACAGGGTTGGGTCTTTGTAGCTCTGAAGCCTTTGGTTAAGAAAAATGTTTATGTTATTACTACACAGCCAGACACCACAACTATTCCCTTCCTTCCTTTCTCTATTGAAAAGCATTCAGTAGAAAATGCATCTCAAATAATTATATTTGAGACACATCCCAGAATTCTTTTTGAAAATACACTTGGCTATTACTTGCTGCTGGCCAAGTCTAGATTAGTGTCAAAATTCCTGTTATGTAGTTTTGGTTTTCCTCATATTCACTTTTTGGCCAGGTGTAGACCATGTAGTTAACATAAAAAAAGATAACACAGAGGGTTAAGGTGTCTGTATTTTATATATAAAACCAGAAGAGAATCAAATTAGGTGGAGAAATCACTGCAATGCAGAAGAGTACATTTATTTACAGGCTAATAAAAATATATTGTATTCAGTTTAGCTAGATGTATACATTTGTTGCAAAATGTTTATCTGCTACAGAAATGAGATTAACTCATGATGTAATAATGCCTGGACAGATACAATACATACCTGAATTTTGTTTGATACAACTATGGATTAACATATATTGAGATGGTACAAACCCTCTTCACTGCCAAGAATACATTTGTGTGAAGGAAATACTACATAGAGCCTTTGATCAGAGTTAAATTTATTGCCATAAAGTACTTTCCTTAACTTACATGCTCTTAATTAACATTGGTCCCAGACGCCAACAAACACTTTCCACCTTTAGCTTAAAATACAATGATCTCACTGAAGATTTTTTTTTAATAGGCAAGGAATTATCTACTCAAGAAATCTGAAGAAGTCTCTTTAGAATATTATTTTATTTTAAGTAAAAATATATATACACACAAGTAAACTGTTTTACATTTTAAAAAATAAAAATTAAGTCTGAATACTGACTTTCCTCGGAAATTCATCCAAGTCAAATTCATTCAACCTCTGGGAATCAGCAGGACTGAGTTTTCCAGTTACTGACACAGGGGAGAATACACACTTGTCGATTTAATCTGGAAATCCCAACTTGCAAAACTCTTCTCAGTTTAAATACTAATCTCTAAGCATCTCAGTATGACTACAATAAACCAGTGCGTTAAACCAGGTGGTAGGAAGTATGGAGTACACAGAGACAGACTGTAGTGTCTGAGCAAAATCCTCCCGTTCAGGGCTTCCTAAACAAAGATTATAAAAACTGGAGGGAAGGAAATCTGGTGGTATTTTACTGCTACCTGATTTGTCTACTCCTAGTCATTTTCCTCATCAGCTGTTCCTTCTGTTGATCTCATACATCTGTCTCTGAAAATAAACAAGGTAAGAGCAGAGCAACTTCCAGAAGATGAAGGAAAGAGCATAATGAGAAACTAGTAGACATGGAATGTTAGGAAAAGAACTCCAGAAAACATTCTCCCACTTCAGGATAAAAAAAATAACCTGATCAAAAGCATTAAGTGGAAAATAAGGTGTGCCAAGAAGCAAGGAAGAACAACTAAATTAAAAATTTCTCCTTTCCCTCAAATAAAGGGAAATTGTACAGGCAAATTTAATGCCTTTAAGAGTTAGCAGACTAGCTGGACAAGCCTCAATTTCTTACGACTGCAGCAAGATTCACACAGCAGTGACTTCCAAAGACAAAGGCTTGGATTTGAACTATCCTCTTTGACAGAGAAGGATGTCAAAGTATCCGGGCTAGAGACAGTTTCAGAGCACATTCTGCTTGAGTTACTGTCACAAAAACACAAGTTTGGACGCGAAGTTATGGCAGCGCATTTATCTGCTAACACTCAGCCAATGTGTCCTCAAGTTTCTGAAGCTTCAGAAAAAGAAACATGCCTGGGGACCTGTTTCTTCTTCTTCACAGAGCTTTATTTTTAAGTACTAGTTTCTGTTTGGTGAAAACTGTACAGCTTTGACTATTTTAAAAACCATCAACAGGATGCTGTATGACAAGGACAACTATAAAAAAAAAAAAAGTGAACCAAATAATGTCATTCCACCGAGTGGAACTCATGCACGCACGCACACACACACACACACACACACACAACGATCATGTAAATAGCAAAGTTAAGGGATTTATAAATAGCAAAATCTTTGAATAAAGTATATACATTTTTAGGCTTTTTCTATAAACATACATATATATATATAGTGCTCCTAGGAGAGACAAGTAACTGTGTTCTACATCACAATTTAGAACATAAGATTAGTTGATGTTACTCTAAAGGCCTTTGAGGTTTTTAACTTATGCATGCACATCCCACACAGTAACACTCCAAGAATGTCTTTTCACATTGGTTCCTCTCTCTAAGGTGCAAAATCTTCTCTCTTCACATTACAGTTCAACAGCCTGCAGAGCAGTGAGCGGGGAAGCCAGCGTTGCACGCGATTACCGTGAAGAGCTTGCACACGTGGAGCGATGCACTTCGCCAAGAGACCGACAAACAAGAGTACGAGAAACTGGCCAAGTAACCATCCGCAATGTTCCCATCTGCAGGCATGCCCTGGGCCTTTAGATGTACACCAATTAAAAGCTATTGTAAGCTCTTAGAAAAGGAGTAACGTTCTGTTTCAACAGTAAGACAATTACAGGTTAATATGACTGCTGTAGCACAAATAGGGCCAGACACCGTATGATTCTGAGCACCTCCTGGAAAGTACTGTGCACTCAACTTTCACTGCTTTGAAGAATTATTTTAATGTGAAATGAATATGATCAGTACCCATCAAAAGCACTCAGCATTTCATAAGGCCAAGCTAACAATGACCAACTCAAACCACGCCGCATTAGCGGTAACCATACCCATATTCAAGAATGAAGGCTTAATTGATGATGCTCAGAAAAAAAAATAATACCAAAGGGCCCACATAATTGTGAGTATTTTAAAAATGGATTTTGCTTTTCAACCCCTGTAATACTCTGCTTAAATACCTTTGGAGCAAGTTTCAAAGGGAACAACTGGCAGTGAATTCATTTAAAGAATGCCAAAAATCACACTCAAAATTATCATGGGCTGAAAGATCACGATTAGCAAGTACTCCACTGTCCCATTTGTGCTTTGATGATCTTTACTCAAATAAAAGCTCTGCTTTTAACTATTCTGAGGGAGAGAGAGAAGAAAAAATAACTTTCTTTCAAAAGTTGCAGTTCAAAAATCTTAAGTACAAAACTTAGGGATGCAATGGTAAAATCTAACACTCCCATTCTTCTAGAGTTAAAGCTTGTTTCACACCAAACTGCACACCAGTCGTCCTTTTAAAACATCAAAGGGTCAAAATGAAGCTGGCCACATTTTACTCTACTTCCTTGGGGACATCAATGAGATTAAAAGTTGAATGTATTGAGGTTATCCTTTTAAGAAATTCCATGCTTTGGTGCTTATTATTGAAAGAAAATTCATTTCACAAGCCGTGTGTTATCTGACTACTGTGTGTCACGCAAAAGACAGTTTTCCACATTAAGAATTGCTCACAAGGAAGCCCTGAGGTAACCGCCTTTTTTCCAGGCAACAGTAATACAGTTCCCTTTGACATTTAATCATCCTCTTACAACCTACACTAGTATATGAAACTTGGAGCAGTCAATATTGATTATCAATTGTTCCCAAGGATGGGATCTGTCCAGTTGATTTGTTGTTTGTTTGTTTTTAGGATAAAGACTCAGCAGAACGGGATAATTTGGGCGTAGTGTCTTCTAACGGCGCTTCCACTGAATTCCCCAGGTCTCCATTTTCATGTCCATCAATACCTGGTTTCTTATCAAACACTGTAAGTTAAAAAGAAATTTTATTTAAGAAAGAGAAATAATCTTGGGAAAACAAATCAGCGAGCCTTATTTCAGGAACTGGCAAGTGTGCTGAAATGACCACTCTGATCTATTTATAAAAAGTATTTGAAGCAGCCAACAAGAAGTGTTACTGGGAATTAACTACTCCTAGACCAGAGACAGGAAAATATAAGAATAAATTTTAATTTCAACCTCTGGGAAAAGGTGACCAGAACTCACCCCCCCAAATTAGACAGAGATGAATTAACTGAAATAAGTAAACCAGGCCAACGAGTGAGGGAGCAACCAAGAGAGCTGACAGCCTACTAGCAGGTTAATTGAATTAACAGTAGATTAATTTTACAATGAATATAAAAACAGTATCTTCCAGAAATTGGTTTGCATATTGAGACTTCAGAATTAAACTCTATGTAACTAATTTTAGAAAGTTTACCTTGTGAGGGTTTGACATCCACATTTGCATCTTTCCGATTAGAATTTGCACCTTCTTCCAATTCATCAAGATATAAACGGTAACGGTGTCCACTCTCATCCTCATATTCTACATTTTCATCGTCCGAATCAACTTCTGGAGCAACGTACACAACTTCAAATTCAATCTCACCTCTCTAAAAGGCAACACAAACCACACATTTACTTACAGCTGCACAGCTATCTAATAGGGTTGCAGAGATGTCCCTCTCTACTCTGCCCTCGTGAGGCCCCACCTGGAGTACTGTGTCCAGATCTGGGGCCCCCAATACAAGAAGGATGTAGAACTGTTGGAGAGGGTTCAGAGGAGGGCCACAAGGATGATTAGAGGGCTGGAGCACCTGCCCTACAAGGAGAGGTTGAGGGAGCTGGGCTTGTTCAGCCTGGAGAAGAGAAGGCTGCGGGGGAACCTCATTGCAGCCTTCCAGTACCTGAAGGGACCATACAAACAGGAGGGGAATCAACTTTTTAAAAGGGCAGATAATGGCAGGACAAGGGGGAATGGTTTAAAGCTGAAGGAGGGAAGGTTTAGATTGAATATTAGGGGGAAGTTTTTTACAGAAGGAGTGGTGAGGTGCTGGAACAGGCTGCCCAGAGAGGTGGTGGATGCCCCATCCCTGGAAGTGTTCAAGGCCAGGTTGGATGGGGCCCTGGGCAACCTTGTGTAGATCCAGGCCTGAGGTTGGTGGCCCTGCCTGTGGCAGGGGGGTTGGAGCTTTATGATCCTCTGGGTCCCTTCCAACCCTTGCCATTCCATGATTCTATGAGCCCAGGATATTAACCCAAATACACTTTACTGTTGTAAACACATTTTCAGTTGTGCTGAGTATTTTGGATGTGTATCTGAATTAAGTTTTTACCGACTAAAGTAGTACAACTTGATAGTCAAGCTTTACCAGAGCTTCCTGAATTTCTCAGTTATGTGCAAATACATATCAAACAGTGACCTCTGAAGAGTACGTTTTCTGATAAATTAAGTGTACCTGGTAACTGTCTGAAAATGGGAAGCAAGGCTGGAATATTCTAGACCACAAAACACACACGAAACAGTTTGGCTGGAGCTTTCCAGTCATAAAAGAGTAAGACATACATCCCTAAATAATTATTTCTGGAGGAGAACACAAGAAACTGATTTCCATCAGCCTTACTGAATAATCATTAGCCAATACATGGGTTTAACTGAGCCAGTACTGGCACGACACTCTTCTCCTTAAATTGCAAGATGTAAAAGGATTATGTGTGAGGTAATGCAGCTTCAGGAATCACTGTACCTTATCATATCACTGTTCTTAAAACAAAACCTTAAAATTCAAGGTAATTCTGGAGGAAGAACACAAGAAACACCTAAATGTGCCTATGGATAACAAGACTCAACTGACCTGTTGGGAAAGAATAGTTACAGCTTCTTTATGTTTTGCATCTCTTAGATTAACTCCATTTACTGCCAGAATAGCATCACCGACATGCAGTCCTCCGCACCGATCAGCTGGTTGTCCAGGATGGATTTCGGAGATCAATATTGGAACACCATGCTCCTTCCCACCCTATAACAAAGAAGAAAAAAAAAATAATTTAATTAGCTGAGATGTCCATTAGCATAAATTCAACATTCTGGTAGATACTCTTAATGCCCTTCTTCAGACTTCTATTTAGAAAACTAGAAAGCATGGTTCAGACAAAAAAGAATGCTTAAGAAGAACCCATGAGATGTTTCCCTTAATTCTCCTCTCCACAAAAGAAGGAAAAGTTTCAAATACATACCCAGAGAGTCAAAGGAAGCAATGCTGAATAATAATGGAAGTTTAAAATCATATGTAAGCTGATGAGACATTAAAGTCTCATTAAAAAAAAGTCTAACAGGCTTGCATGGAACAATATTCAAATTTACAATAAAAGCGTAACAGTGAGACTTTTCAAAATTTAATACAAAAAATTTAATATCGTTTTTCTCAGGTTTTCCTGGGTGGCTGATCTGCTGAGGTGTCTATACCCTAAACAGGAGTTGAAATTGTAAGCTTTGCAGAAAGTGTCTCACAGTCCCTTGCTGGACAAATTGTCCAGCACAGAACTAGACAAAGCCATAATGCTTTGGGTGGGCAACTGGCTCAAGGGTCAGGCCCAGAGGATTATAGCAAATGGGGTTACACCTGGCTGGTGGCCAGTCACTAGTGGGGTTCCCAGAGGCTCCAATTTAGGCCCAGTTCTTTTTAGTATTTTCATAAATGACCTGGACACAGGACTAGAAAGTGCCTTAAGTAAATCTGCAGATGACACCAAATTGGGAGGATCGGTTGACTCCACTGAGGGTGGAGAAGCCTTACAGAGAGACCAGGACAGATCAGAGCGCTGGGCAATCACCAACAGCATGAAGTTTAACAAGGACAAATGCTGGATTCTGCACCTGAGAAGGGGGAACCCCAGCTACACATACAGACTGGGGGATCAGATGCTGGAGGGAAGCCATGCTGAGAGGGATTTGGGGGTCTTGGTCAACAGCAAATTAAACATGAGCCAGCAGTGTGTCTAGGCAGCCAGAAGGGCCAACCATATTCTGGGGTGCATCAAGCACAGCATTGACAGCCAGTCCAGGGAGGTGATTGTCCCACTCTACCCTGATCTGGTGCAGCCTCACCTTGAGTACTGCATGCAGTTTTAGGTGCCACAGTACAAGAGGGACACAAAACTATTGGAGGGTGTCCAGAGGAGGGCAATGAAGATGGTGAAGGGTCTGGAGGAGAAGTCTTATGAGGAGAAGCTGAAGTCCCTTTGTTTCTTCAGCCTGGAGAAAAGGAGCTGGAGGGGAGACCTCATCATGGTCTATGGCTCCCTGACACGGGGGAGTGAAGGGGCAGCACCAATCTCCTCCCTTTGGTGACCAGCAATAGAACGTAAGGGAACGGTATGAAGCTGAGACAGGGGAAGTTTAAGTTGGATACTGGGAAAAGGTTCTGTACTGAGAGGGTGGTTTGGCACCGGAATGGGTTCCCCAGGGGAATGGTCATAGCCTTGAGCTTGGCTGAATTCAAGAAGCATCTGGACGATGCCCTCAGTCCCATGCTCGGACCTGGCTGGCCCTGTGTGGAGCCAGGAGTTGGACTCGATGATCCTTATGGGTCCCTTCCAACTCAGGAGATTCTATGAAGGAAAATTTGAGTGATTCTCCTTCACCTACGCTGACAAAGAAATCTTTTTTTTCCCTTTCTTTCCACGTTCACTCATAGCTGCTTCTAATCCCCTTCTCACTTCATGACAGCTCAGCCAAGCATAACTTATCTCTCCTTCCATCTCTTGGTGTCATCCTTGTCTTAAACCCTCCTGAAAACTTTAGGGACCTAAAAAATAATTGTGATATGGTCACCAACTGGGTCCCTTCCAACTCAGTATATTCTAAGATTCTATGTATACTCTAAGATTTCCCAATTTATCAAAATGAGCCTTCAAGTTCAATGACCACAGGTATGGATTTGAATATGCTGTTTTCTCTGCACATTCTAACAATCCATTCACTGATCCATATATTTCACAGAAGTAAAAATACAAATTTAAAATGCTTCTGCATCATGGAAAATAAATGTAAATGCTTACTGTGATTGAAATTCCTAGTCCTTCATGGTCTTCTTTAACTAGCAAAACTTTCCTGATTGGACCAACACCTTGACTCTTCTTTAAGGCATCAGGATCCTAGTTTGGTAAGAAACAAACACAGCATAAATATAAACATGTAAACCAAAAAGTGATGTGTTTCTGCACTGTGGGATTTTTTTTAAAACTGTATACAGGTAGTATACCAGCAACAGAGTTTTAAACTAGCTCTCAGCAGGACAAATTTATGGTGCCCTTTACAGGCAGGATACAAAATCGGAAAAGATTCTTCACTATGCACTCCTGATGAGAATAGTTATTTCAATTATTTCAGTGCTGAGTGATGCACAACACGGGACTGAACTTCAAAAGAAAGAAATCAACCACATATTAAACAAATAAGAGACTACAAGACAGAATGCTGATCACTGCTGAAAAGTCCTATGATGTAAACTGCAATTTAAAACTAATCAGATTACAGATGATGATCTAATACAGTCCCAAGGAAGAGGCTGCTTGCTCAAGATTATTTTTGTTATAATAAAACTAAACTGTACTAAAAGCTATTCAATTCAAAACTAAAGAGAGATAAAATAAATCAAGCTGTTCATTTAACTTTTGTTAAGTTGCTGCTGCTATTATGTATACCCTTAAAATCACACACACACACACACACACACATATTTCTCCACCAATATTTTAGATGAAATCAGCAACATAAGCAGTAAGAGCCATCTGACCAACTAAGGTATTCAGAACAGATCCAAGTAAGCACTTCCCTGAAAGTGTCTGGGTTTATGCACTAAACACTGGGGTGATTAACTGGCTGTGTGCCAAGTTGGGCAAGTCCTACCAAGGCTACCCACAGTGAAATGCCTTTCAAAGGTTTTATTTTAAAGGACCGTTTGGTGTTGGAGGCTTTTTAGCAGACAACGGGCATGTGAGCAATCCAGCCTTTGAATTGTAACAACCGCACGTGTGCTGTAAGGCATGTAGCCAATCACAGAGTGTGTTGGGGCGCGTGATCGAACGTGCTCAACCAATAGGGGGCAGACGTGTACAACAGCGGGGGTGGAGTTATCCGGAGGCGAGCGCGTGGCACCAGTCTATGTAAGCTGACCAAGGGTTTGAATGAACGGCATTCACCTGATCACACTGATCCCTGAGGGTTTGTCCAGGGTCTTCCCAAGGTTTGGAGTGGGAAAGAATTATTTAACAAAGCATCAGTTTATCTGGGCTTTAAAACACTTTCAAAAATACATTTCAAGTTCAATCTAATCCTAAAAGTGTTATTGTTCTTGATGTTTGTAAATATACTAGCTCCACATTTTGAAATCTAGGTAAACTATGCTGTATTTACACACACACACACAGAGACCAGAGGCTCAGTTTTCAAAAGGCCTGAGTGTTCCCAGGTTAATTCAAAGAACTATTATCATCTTTCAGGGTCACTTACAGGGACATGCTACTCGGCATGGGGCCATCCTTCAGCTTACAAAAGAATGATGTATTTAGAAGTGACATTTGAAAGAACACAATACTGAAGTGAAAACAATCACAGAAACAAAAAAAAAATAGCTCCCATTCATTTCCCCCAAATGCTGAGAATTATGGAAGAACAGCTCATCTTTTCAACTTACATGTCCTGGTGGTGCTTGCATTGGTCGTTTCAGATCATTCCGACCTCGACAGGCTCTGATAACAGTTTTGTGGCGGTGAAGGTGTATTTCTGCTTCAAGCTGATTCCAGAGCTTGTCATGAGCTGGTCCCTTCATATCTCGGCCCAGTAACTGAATCTGCTGGACCCTAAATAATAACAAAGAAAGTCAAATAAGCTATACTATGACTGAAAACCAACGCATTGTGTAACTGATACACTTCATGGGGCTACAGCACACAGTCACACAGCAACTAGTGCAAGTGCAATAACTCTGGGGATTTTCTGTTTATTCCTTTGGTTCAATCAACTGCAAACATGAGACTTCTACTTAGTCATAACTTACCTTCCAGCTAATTCCTTATCTAAATACTTGGCTGCCAATCTTGCTCCATAAACTTCAGCCTGAAGCACAGCTATGTGTCGACGAAGAGCTTCATTTTCCTTCCTTAGCAACTTTACCTCAGCTTCCAGCTGAGCTTCTTTCACTTTTTCTTTCTTGTTAGCTTGAAGTTCTCTCTCCTTACCGAAAAAAAATACAGGTAAAAAAAAAAGTTGAAAACTTTGACACAAGTTAATAATGACAGAGCTGTTTCTGCAAACGCAAAGAGAGGTAACTCTTCTGTGTACGTGACATACAGGCAGGAAAAGAAAAAAAGTAAGCGGGGACTCTGGCACTGCAGCTAGTGGTTTGCATACTACCATGGGGGGAGAGGAGTCCTTGCATTTAACTTTGTGCTCCTGACTTGATTTTTACCCAGTTTACAATTCCTTACTTAGCACAAAATCCATATACTGGATCAGAGTCCAAGAACTGCAACTAGCAACACTGCTTCACCCTGTAACACACAGGTGGTGAAATTTAAGTAGCCTGAATATCATCCTTACTTTTTTCCTCTGTTCAAGCAGAAGATCCATACAAGAGAGAAGATAATTTTAAAAATTAAAATATTTATTATAGTCCTCAACTATTTAATACAATTTTTAATCTGTGAAGGAAATGTAAAGTCTGTATATTCTTGAAATTACAATTGTTTACATGCAAAAATCAAGAAATGTCCAGCCAAGGACATTTCCAAATCAGACTCTGAGGATCACAAAAATAAAGCCAGAGATTCTACACATGGACACGCCTGTCGTGACGAAACTTAAAAGAAGTTAGCACAAAATAGCTTTGTTAAATAAAAAACAACAACTAAAATAAAAATACCCTACCCTCACAGCTGCCACTGTAAGATGTGTGCCCTTAATGCACCTTTAGTTTACCCTTCCTTTTTTTCGTTCCTCTCAAAAAGAAATTACAGAAATACAAATCACTTCTATACCGGTTCTTTGCAAATGTACAGAAAATGCATAGCCATTATCTTTCCTAATACTCAGAGTACTGGCAACAAAGGAATTAGTATGTTCAACTCAGACTGCTATTCTACAAAATCTATTTTAAAGGGAACACATTTGCTTACTTGGCTATTTTATATCTTTTATATATCCCATTCACAAAGTGGGAAAAGAAACCCACTGCAAAACAGGAAAATAGCAGAGACAGGATGGATGACAGCTCCCTTTTAAAAATGTCTGTCAGCTGAAACAGAAACCATAACATCACGACAGTTTTGAAGGCAGAGTACCTCAGAAGTATTCTTTGTACTGGCACCAAATGCACTATTAAACAAATAAAATCAGGATGTGCTACTAGAGAAGCGATAGGACAGAAACAATATTTTACAGAACTGGCAAGACAAATCTGTTATCAAACCGCGAATATGCTTATTGGCCATTCCAAGCCTGGATAGAAAACCATGAATATGGCTGGTATTAGTACATTTGAGATACTAAGGAAGGCCGGTCCTTCCCAAGAGAGGTATTTTCACAACAGGTTTATGCAGGCACTTAGAGCTGTTTGTCAGAAAGACAAGTCGGCATTTGACGGACTCAACGATCTCCCTCGTGAAGCACTTGTATCGGGCTAAGTGAATGGAGTATGTCACATGTAGAAATGCATTGCCCAGGAGCTGCCTAGCTCAGGGGTGATGGCACCAGGGCTCCCTGAAATCACTGGCATTTCACATCCCTTAATTCCCATGCTGACCCAGTTTCCAACCAGGTTTGACTCCACACGCACATTGGCAAACCTGTCACACTCAGCCTCTTCTGGTCTCCAGCCTCTGAGTTGGAGGCTCTCTTGTGAGGTGACCCCTTCAACAAATCTCTTTCTGAACTGCAGGGTTGCTCCTACACCAAGAACTCTGACTAATCTACATGTGAAAAACAGGAGCTTCTAAAATGACACCAATTCTCTTTACTATTCTGATGGTCTTGGTCTATTTTAATTCACACCTATTGCCAGCAGCCAACAGGCAATTACAAGAATTCAAGAGTGCTGACATGCTGTGCTGCCTCTGCCACGCACTTTAGCTGTAAGAAGAGTCACAGTTCAGATGCAGCACTTGTTTTACAGTGTACATGGAGAGTCTGTGTACAGGTACAGTGTTCCTGTAACACTTAGGCTAGTAATGTATGCATTGCCAATGTTGTTCTAGTATAGGCCCCCTGTTTGTGTATGCACTCACTTTTAGAGCACCTTTCATCTGGTAAACATAAAAAGACTAGAATTTGCCAGATACATGAAGGTACATTATTCCCACTCAAACCTCCATTTTCTTCCTCACTGGATATTTTTATAATTTATTTACAGAATGAAAGTCAAAAAAAAACATAGTATCTTCACCAACAGCTTGTTAAAATGTACCGGTCCTGCTTTCTATTCAGATAAGAGCTTTAGAGACTTAGAAGTTCCTTGATGTATCTGAAATACACCTTGGGAGAATTCCAAACTCTCTCAGAAAAGTGAATTGCTAAAGAGATCCCAGGTACTTGCTTTACACACTTTACTGTATTCATACAAAGTAGCCAGCTTAAAAACTTTCATCAAGACTAAAATTTTCCATTTGTTTTCTCTGAATTTGATTAATGATTTAAGTTACATAGAAAGTCAAATGTTGTATTGCTACGTCGAATCACTTCTAGTCATGCATTTTAAGTGTCACACCTAAAATACAAGGCACAATGTAATCCCACAGTTTTCATTTTTTCTTCCTATTTTCTTCATGACTATGACCCTGTGACTGAGGTGGACAATTACACCCAGAAGCCACTCTTAACACTATTCTCCACTGTCCAAGTGATCACCACAAAGAAAAAAATAAAATCGAAGGTTTGCAATACTGAATATCTAAAGATGTACTGAACAAATGAGTCTTTTTCTGACCAACTGTGGTGAGATGTCCAAAAATCTTTACAACAATTGAGGAAGTTACAGCACAATTTCATGCTTTTTAGTGTTCACAGTATTACATAGGTTCTGCAAAATAGGAAAAAAAAGAGTATTTTCTGTTGGCAATACAAAAAAAAACCCCAAAACCCTAACGACAAAAATACAACTGCAATGTTGAAGATCACAGGTTACAGTTACCACTATCCTCTGGCTTTTCAAAGAGCAAATACTGAACAAGAATAATGAGGTATATAACAGAATAAAAATGGAAAAGCTGTTTAAAAACTTTTCAGGTCTATCATCACAAAAGACCAAAAGATAAAATTTAACTTTGCATCACTTTTTCTTCTTGTCTATGAATTATTGAGTTTATGTGCTTTGGGCTGCTGCACAAGACAGTAAATTAAATTAAATCATGCCCAGAAGAAGCACTGAGGAAAGGGAAGACAAGGAAAAGCTGATGGGATTTTTTTTTTTTTTAAAAAAAGCAATATATAGAATACGTCATATTACACTATATGTGTGTTTATGTTTTAGAAATTGTGTAACACCCTGAATTTTTTTGAGATGGTGCCAAAACAATCTTTCAGAATGTCAACTTGTCAGTTATCACCCCAAATTAGCTGTAATGATGATAAATAAAAACACAGAGACAGGGAAAGGGACACCAAAGGAAAAAGGACACCAGAACTAGAAAAAGAAACCTAAAATGCAAAGAAAATTTTTTACACAGCATCTTGCCAACAGATAGAAAGAGGGGAAAAAGCCAGATCTGTTTTGCCAGTTTCTGAGGCCAACACACAGAAGCTGCTGCACAAAACAAAAGCGCTACTTAAACATAAAAAAGGCAGTCAGAATACTTACCATTTCATCCACAGAAAGGACAGACTTAAGACAGAAGAAAAGAGTTCCATAATTAGAGAAACAGGCAATGGGAACTTCAAGAAAATGTAACAACATAAACTACTTATCCCAAAAGAAATTTACCAGCAGATTGTGTATTTCATTAGAAGGCATAAAGAGCAAGCACTTTGCTATAATTATATTTAGTAGCAATTTTAGTATTTTGCAGTTAAAGTTATGAAAACTCATATTAAAAACTTTAACCTTACTATAGTACTGAAAACAATACTTTCTCCTAACATACAAAGAATATCTATAAAGAACAGCAAGGTAATCTGAAATGCATGAAAGCAGTTTTGAAGCTAACACAGAAAATCTATTCTGCAATAAAACATCTGTTACAAAGTTAGGGGTTTGTTTTTTCGTTTCAGAAAGGGTAACAAAGTACCTATTACAAAAGGGACATAAAGGACAGGGAGAAGTACCAAAAAACAATGTATCAACTATGAAACTCAAGGAAATAAAAATTCCACCAACCAACCTCATACGCTTACATAGAAAGAGTTCCTGTGCCCGGACTAAGCTGTTACACCACTCCTAAAGTACATGATGTTATCGATTGCTTAGCAATCTGAACCATTTACACATGCCTTAATTCACCAGCATATATAATTTTATAGTTTGCAGAATATACATTTCTGCTCAGGCTACCCACAAAAGAGTGGTTGTGATTAACAAAGCAAGCAGGAAGTTTAACTAGTACAGAACTTTATTTCTCCATTGCATATTATCTAGACAAAGTCCCTCTTTGCCCTCAGAGGCTTTCTGACTGCCAGAAGGTCAGCATGACAGTTTTTATTTACCTAAAACTCAGACTTCTCATTTTGGTGTCATTCAAGCAGCTTCAGTTTTGCTCATTGCTAAACCTTTACCGCTTTCCATATCCAGAACAGTTTCAAAGTGAGTTTCTCTCTATTAGAACTCTGAAATCCCTAAAAGTAAAGCCAACTCAAAGTATCAGCACTGATGTTTATTTAAAAAAAAAAGAAGGAACTAACTGCAATTCGGGAGACAGTATCATTCTAGGCTAATAATAAATTCCATTTCAAGAAGATAGAGTTTGAAACAATGCAAGTAAAATGTATTTATTGTCACCTGTGAGAAAGACTGCTGTTAATAGCATGGAGATTTAACATATCTTCTAAAATTGTTTATGAAAAGGTAAGGAGAAATAAAAAGGTTAAAAGTAATTCTCTCTGTATCACTCAAATATTAAGCCTCACTAATAAAGTTTAGGGACTAAAATCACTCAGTGATGTGTTGGCTTAAAAAAATTGCTACATTTAAACCCACAGCCTCACACTTACAAAATGCTGGTGATATTTACTTAACACTTATTTACAGGGCCATAAAATCATTAGCAGCTCTGAAGACATTTTATCATGCTTAATAACTCAATACAGAATAAATTATGTGCAGACAACCCAGAAAATGTTACTCTTACACTGAATATGCAGGTATGTAGCCCTAGGAACACAGTAATTCATTTACAGCTTTTGGATCTGAAATGGGAAGAATTTGGATTACTCCTGTAATTCAGCCCATTACTGTTTTATCATACATTAATTAACCAGGCAAAATAGCAGAGGAGACTAGTCTAATGTCCTATATATGTTGGGACTAGGTATTTGCAACCAATCTGTGAAGCTATTTTAAAAGCAACCAGAGAGCCAGACTTTGATTTAGGCCAACACTTAGAAAAAACAATCTATATACAACAGTACTTATCTAATTCATGTAGTCTCAGTATGAGAGCCTGCATCTGTGCTGTGGCTAGTAACAAGACCGACAACTTTCTGGTTATCAGTCAACGCCAACTAATTGCACAGATTGATTGTTGTTTACTTCTGGTGGGCTTTGTTTCGACAACACCCATCCTACTATCTGTGGCTTAAGGAGTTCTTTTATGACAGTCTGCTGCACGTAGCAATGCACAGCACCACAGGTGCATCTGCAGCATTCTTAAAGGCAAAGAATGCCAACAGAGGAAGGACTGTGATGCTGCCTACCTTCTTTCTATATGGCAAAACATTCCCAGTCTTACTCTCAGTATAACTACAATAAAAGCAATAGACCTAAAGCACCTCAGGCTTTTTTAAGATACATGAAGATTTGGTTGTATTTGTGTATTGGAAGCTATTACCTTTTGCCACTTCTGTCTCCAGAGAAGTTTTATAAACCACCAAAATACTTTGCACAAAAACAACTTCTTACATTCTTATTCATTATTCTGATGTTATTTACCTTAATTGTAATGGTTGCTAAAAAAAACCATAAATGTTATTTAAAAAGGAAAAAGTTAACACACTCTAACATATTAAATGTGAAAACGTGCAGCCAGTTTATCAGCACCTTCCAAGGAAGGGCTTCAACCAGGAGAGGGAAGAGTATAACATAATCCTCCGTTCAAGCTACCATACTCACCAGCTTTGCCTTAATTGCCCCAGAATCAACATTCTGACCAGTTTTGGCATGTAGCTGAAGTTGAACAGCATGGAGTTGCAAAAGTTGATCATGCACTTCCTTTTCCAGTACCGTTTTCTCTGCCTGTGTTTCTGTCAGCTCAGACTTCAGATCCACTAACTGTGCCTGTGAAGACATAATCCATCATCGTATTGAGAGCAACACCTAAATGGGGTTATCAGAACAGAGATACACAGATACATCATTTGCTGGTACATATGTGCTATACATGGTGTAATACAGAGAAGAATGTATGCTGTCACAAATTCCTCTATAACTGGATCATTTGCAGGTGTTTCTACTCCCTGACTGCTGCCACCAGACCCGGCAATCATACAGCTGGGTTTTTCCTTGCACAGACAATGATGATGCCCACCCCTAAATAGGGCAATAGCATTAAACCTACATAAGAGACTTACAATCACAGTAATGTAAAGATAATCTAAAAAAAAAATTCAAATATTAAGTGTTATTTTTTAAAAAAATTGACCAAAGTAAAATTACAAGTATTTAATGCAACGCTGAAATCAAGTAACCTGATTTGCAAGCGGTCTCTTATCAACAGCTTAAATGAAATTGTAAATGAGGGGGGCAAACCAGAATCCATGAATTAACATGCCTCTGAAATACATTTGTAAGAAGCCAGTCATAGTTATTAACTCTTAAAAAGTGGGTTTGAAACACTGTTAATACAGTTTACATGTAGTATGTACCTCTGGAATAAAAGCACAGGTTCTAACGTGTTTACCAGGTTACTTGTTATCCTTAACCTTATGTAGCACAAGATAAACATGTTTATATATAAATATATACATACACACATAAACATTCATAGAAGCTTTAAAGCTACTATTTGCCAAAAGAAGCACAGATGATGATCTCAAGGGGCAGGGAATTTTGATCATGGTTAGTATTTTTAGGTAAATTCCCAGATTATGTTTTTGCTTTCAAAAACTTGGAAGTAAAAGGCAAAACAGAAAAGCCACTGGTTCTTAAAAAAAAAACAACCCCAAACAACCTACCCTCCAATAACCCAAACTTGCATGTTCAGTAGGGTATTTTAGATAATTTAATAACATTACCTTAATATTCAAATTTACACTGAATATCAAACTGCAAGCCAACAATCATCCCATTCAACTACAGAAATCACCATTTTAAAAGGTCTTTAAAAGTAGTGTTGTTGGGGTGGGGTTTTTTGGTTGGGGTTTTGGGGTTTTGTTTTTGTTTATTTTTTTTAAAGCAGGAAGGATTTGCCTACCAGTGGGGAGTACTTCCTGGGTCTAACTTTAGGTACCTAATTTAGATGGGACAGCCTCCTTAAGCTTCAGCATAGTTATCTGACTTAAGTAGGCTCTGACAGAGGTGATTCAGAGCACCTAAATTAGAGTGCAAATTGAAGAAAGGGGTCAAGCCAATCTCCAGCTTGCAGCTGCCAAGAATGATCTCCCTTCCTGCCCCCAGCTATGTTCCCTCAGCCCACAACTCCAGGACCAGAGAGAGAAAGACATTCCATGACACCCATGAAGAAGACACACCATGGGAAGACATCCATGAATCAGCTCTGCTAATTTCCACTCCGTCCTTGGGAGTCTGATCTGAACCATCTCTCTGTATATTTACACAGCATCTCAACAAACCAAGTCAGCATTTACTTTTAGTCAGAGAATGGGGCTGTGTGTGCATTTCCACCTTCCAACTGCCAGAGCAACGAAACACATCAGTAACTTGTAAATGCTCACAGGACTCTAAAGAAGAAAATCCCTTCTACTGTAAGATGATAATTAAAATACCATAAAGCTGTCTATTTTAAGAGAAATGGGGTATATATCTACTTATAAAACTGCATTATTCTCCTACTGCTAAAGTCTAAAGCAAATGCCTCAAAGTAACAATAAAAAAAAATTAATCAGCATAAGAGGTGATGATACAGTACAGAGCAGATAACTAAGACCTTAAAAATGAAGGCACAGTTTGACCCAGTCACAATTTCACATAATTTATAAAAATATTACTTCTGCTTTATTATTTGTTCTTACTATAACATGTATAACGATATTACTTCTATTTTTAAAAAGAGACCACTAGTGTCTTCCTCCTTTCAAACAGGTACAACAAGCTAACAGACTAACTTTCATTACTTTTCTGTACACAGACACACTCATCCCTTCTAATCCAAAATGCCTGAAGAAGCAGGAAGTGGCAGAACAGATGAACTACACGTTTAACATTGTCCAGCCTCACCTACTAGAGAATGAAAGAACAGAACAGAGTTCATGGGGAGGAGGGGGAGAAAAAAAAGAAAAGGGAAAAAAAAGAAGTTATTTTCCTTGTGTAAATCACAAAGATGCAAGAATGATGGCTACCAGTTTCATGATATGCATGATGGTCCAAAGGGATCACAAGGAGACTGTCAAACTCATAATGAAAAATACAGTACTCTGCATCTGACCCAGGATTTAAATTAACATCCTGCTGTTTTAATAATGAGAACAGAATGAGAAATGGTATGAGCACACATCATGAAGTAATCTGTTTACACATTATGAAAAGTCATAAATCTATCCTCAGAAACAGAGGCAGATATGAGAGTCACGCTGAAGAGAAACACAGTAAGTTGGTTTCAGATCTTGTGATCTACTGCTATGAAGGCTGACAGATCTTTGCATTACTTCAGAGAAGTTCTGCCCCTCGCAGCTTGGCCAGCTCACTTAATTCTCCTTTATATTACACTTACTAGCACTGGGCTTTATCCACATTCTCTCACTTTGTTATAAAGGGATCATATGGAAGGATCACTGGAAAATCAACAGCTCTACATTCAATTTTGGAAGCTCCTCAGTAAAAGACCAAGGAAGCAGGGATAGCAAAGGAAATAATGAGCAGAAAGAGGAGCAATCTATCGGTATGGCCATGCCTTTAGAAAGCACTGTGCACTGTATGAGGCAGGAGGTCTAGAGGCAGGTGTCGTATTATATAATGTTTCAATTTGCATAAGCACAACAAGGATAAATTAATGATGCACAAGCAACCATACCAATCCTTTAATTGGTAGCTTTTTGGATGTACTTTCCAACAAGCCTGCTGAACAAGATGTAACGAAGGTGTCCTAGTTTTGGCTGAGATAGAGTTAACTCTCCTTCTAGTAGCCGTGTTTTGGTTTTAGGATGAGAATAATGTTGTGAACACACTGATGGTTTTAGTTGTTGTTACCTAAGTTTAGTATCTAAACATGGACTTCTCAGCTTCCAAGGCCAGGTGCAGAAAAAGCTGAGAGCGCCCAGCCAGGACAGCTGGCACAGGCTGTCTAAAGGGACATTCCCTACAGTTTAATGTCACTCTGTATATAACAAGAGAAACTGGTTGGGAGGTAGATTTGCTGCTGGAAACAGTCTGGGTGTTGGAATGTGGTTTTTGTTGGGTTTGTTTGGGTTTTTTTCCTTCTGTATATGCTGAGTTCAATTGAGCATCACTTGTTTTACTTTTTACTATTTGTATTACTACTGCTATTACTCTCTTCCTTTGTTATCCTAAGAAACTGCCTTTATCTCAGCCCATGAGGTTTTTTTTCCCCATTCTCCTCCTCATTGCCCCCAAGGGGTGAGAAGCGAGCTACTGAGCAGCTGCGTGGTGCTTGGTTATGGCCTGGGGTTACACCAGATTACAGAGGGTCACCAGCATCTGATACAGAATTTGCTGGGAAACCCCCGCTTGGGCAGAAGTAATGAACCCCCACAGACCAGAGACCACTGAGCTCCATGGTTAGGAGGGATTAGGAAGTGCCACCAAACAACAAACAGAGAACAGAAACTTTAACTGGAGAACAGGGGCAGAGGCTGAGGAGAAGGCAGAGTATATTTACTTTCCTACATCCTTTACAGGTACCTTGCTGATTCATGGAGAAGATGCACTCTTCTCTCTTCAGGGCAGCATACAGCTCTGCAATTATCATGCATTAGCATGCACCTCACTGCAAGCTAACACCCGAGTCCCTTCCTGCTACCTCATCCAACTGGCGGTCAGTCACAAGTGGTGTTCCCCAGGGGTCAGTACTGGGGCACATCCTCTTTAATGTCTTTACTGATGATTTGGGTGAGGGAATTGAATGCACCCTCAGTAAGTTTGCAGATGACACCAAGCTGGGGGGAAGTGTCAATCTGCCAGAGGGTAGAAAGGCCCTCCAGAGGGACCTGGGCAGGTTGAATGGATGGGCAGAGGCCAATGGGATGAAGTTCAACATGGCAAAGTGCTGGGTCCTGCACTTTGGTCATAACAACCCCAGGGAATGCTACAAGTTTGGGGCAGGGTGGCTGGAAAGCTGTACTGAGGAAAATGATCAAGAGGGGTTGGTTGACACTCGTCTGAACATGAGCCAGCAGTGTGCCCAGGTGCCCAAGAAGGCCAATGGCATCCTGGCTTGTATCAGGAATAGCATGGACAGCAGGTCCAGGGAGGTGATCATCCCCCTGTACTCAGATCTGGTGAAGCTGTACCTCAAATACAGTGTTCAGTTTTGGGCCACTCACTACAGGAAAGACATCAAGGCCCTGAAGTGTGCCCAGAGAAAGACAAAGCTGATGAACAAGAGTCTTACAAGGAGTGGCTGAGAGAACTGGCACTGTTTAGCCTGGAGAAGAGGGGGCTCTGGGGAGACATTGCTCTCTAGAACTACCTGAAAGGAGGCTGTGGTGAGCTGGGGACCAGCCTTTTCTCACAGATAAGTAGCGACAGGACAAGAAGGAATGGCTGCAAGCTGTGCCAAGGGAGGTTCATGTTAGAAATTAGGGGAAATTTCTTCTCAGGAGTGGTCAGGCATTGGCACAGGTTGCCCAGAGAGGTGGTGGAGTCACTGTCCCTCAGGGTGTTCAAGGAAAGACTGGATGTGGTACTTAGGGACATTGTTTAGTGAGTAATACAGATGGTAGGGGGACAGTTGGACTAGAAAATCCTGAAGGTCTTTTCCAACCTTAGTGATTCTGTGAGTCTACACCCCAGTCGACACACAGCAGCAGGATTGGATTGTGGCTCATGGACATATGATTTAATGATGAAAGCCTACATCTAGCTCTACAGCACAGATGGAGAGAGAAATGGAGAATCAGACAGGATATGAGACAGAATTTGCACAGCCTTTTATTCTGACATGCGTTAGCAAGGTCAATGCCTTTTGAGGTATGTTCATTTGTCTCTGACTGCAGTCTTGGCTACTTTTCTCAGACCAAGATCCATAATTGGAGTTGGGTGCCAATGACAATGGGAAGCACCTGGTCTGTGCCTTACAAGGGACAACAAAGCTTACTGAAATCAACCAGAAAATAACCA
This sequence comes from Laterallus jamaicensis coturniculus, assembly GCA_022605575.1. NCBI lineage: Eukaryota > Metazoa > Chordata > Aves > Gruiformes > Rallidae > Laterallus > Laterallus jamaicensis. Next base: position 1,076,470 of record JAKCOX010000102.1, on the reverse strand, counting down.
AGTTTCTCCTTCACTAGAGGAAGTCAGATCGTTTGTTTTGATGCTTCACTTTTCCCACCCTTCTGGTCACAGTGGTGACCAAGTAGGTGTTCTGAGAAACCTCTCAATTCAATACTGTCTGCTGAGAACTCTCAGAAGTTACCTAAATGAGACACTATGGAAATGACTAAGAAAAAAAAAACAACAACCCACAAGCCAGCCTCATTCAAGTATGCTCTCCAATTTATCAAAAAATTTTGGACACATTACTGTTAATTTATTTGCATTTACTGTCCCAATTGCAATCCATATGCTGTCAACTATAAAAGACACTACTGGGTTTCTTGCTTTTTTTCCTCCTTGTTCTGAACAAAAAACCCCAAACCAACCTTTACTATTGATCTGATCTCTCTGAGGTGGAGGGAGCAGAGGTAATCTTGTAAGTCTGTTCTTTTCCTCCACAAAGTTCCAGTAAACACATGCTATCTCAGAAAGATCTGCTGTTTCAGATTGTCACTCTACTGGTCTATACTCAAGCTACTTCTAACTCTAAATAAAAGTCTGCATTTCAAGATCTGTAAATTGCAGATCTTCATCAAAATAATCAAACAGTAAAGCTCAGTATTTATCTTTCAAACAATCTAACAGACAGATGATATCAAAAGAATAATTTTGAAAGGCTAACTAAGTATTTGCTCAATTTTGGGGCATATTTTATCACTTACCAGGTGGGTTTCTATCTCACAGAGGTTTTACACCTATGAAAATTAACACAAAAATTTGAACTAGGTACAGAATTTATAAGTTATATTTTTTCTCTAAGATATAAAAGAAAATAAATCATGTAATTTAACAATTACTCTGCAGAGCATTCAAAAATATTATGGCAAAATAAAAAAAAAATCTCTAGACAAAACAATTCAGACATAATATCCTTCTATTTTTAAACAACAGTTAATTCCTGTTGTGAGTTATCAAAAAGTTGGGTTTGATACAAATGACATCATATGTATTTTAAAGTGTCAATACAACTGATTTCAGCTGAAGTGCCGAGATGGATTGCACTGACACTCGTGGAGTTCTTGAAGTCTTAACCAGTGGTTTTTATTAGAAGGGAGAGAGCTTCAAGCCTTCAAATCAAAATAAACATCATTGAGGCCTATTCTGATTATTTTGCATCATATCATTTTTTTCATGTCAGTCTGAACTTCCATAAAAACAACCAACTTATTCATCCACGTCTACATTTTTTCATAGAAAAGCAACTGTCAGACTAACTACTCAAAAATATGTTTTATAAGCCATCAAAGCCATACCCAAAGCAACCAACGCCGAGTTTGTACAGAATGAAGAATGAAACATGGACCTTGCCCTGAACAACTTACAGTGTAAACAGATGAAGGAAACGATGAATAAATGTAACACGAAAGAGAATGACAAACACAGAGGTGCTCATGTACAGAACTGCACAACAGGAAGTAGACAGATGGCATGCCAAACCCCAAGTTACCATTTCTTACAAGCATCGCGGCTTGAGCGCGGCGTTAGACGATGGCAGCATCGCCGCCTCCGAGATCTAAAGCATCCGAGGGAGCGCGCACAGGGAAAGTGAGTGGGATGGTGGTGACTAACATACCCTGTTGACAAGAAACCATCTATCTCTTGTGCTGAAAGGGAAACCAGTTGCAGGAGAGTGGGGGGCAGAGAGATGGCTTCATTGGGTAAAGTAACGACAGTGCTTTTAGCTTTGGGAAAAGCTTTTTTTGGTTTCTGAGCTGTAATTCCAGTAACTCCTGCAGTACAGACAGAAGTTTTACTTGAGCTAAGAGATGGAAGAAAATACCTAAGACTTACCCACTGCTCAGACGTAACGACTCAGAAAAGAGCTGAGATGAATCAGAAAGCCAGGTCATAGGACTCAATAATGCTAGGACAAGGCAGTGGCATTCTTCACCATGCCAAATTCAATGAGAAAACCACTGGAATTCCCTCAGCATCACAGACTGGTTCGGGTTAGAAGGGAGCTTAAAGATCATCTAGTTCCAAACCCCTTCCATGGGCAGGGACACCCTCCACTAGGCTAGACTGGGTTGCCCAAAGCCTCATGCAACCTGGCCTTGAAAACTTAGAAACAAAGAATACAGTTTTCAGTGCATCAGTTTCTAGCTAAAAAAACCCCAAAACTAAGCATAACGGGCATATTAGAAAACACAGGTTTTTCAGCAAAGGAAAGATAGATAAAAACATTGACTGTATTACAAGCCTCCAGTGACTAAAAATCATAAACCAAGCACTCAATTGCCTTTAAAGTAGTGAATATTCTTTAAAGATTTTTCTCACTTTCCTTTCATTTCAGGCCTTTAGGCTGAAGCTAATTCACTCTCATACCAAGCCTTCTAAACTCAGGAAAGTCTGAAAACTGTCTTTTTAAAATGAAATATGATTTTTTTTTCCACTGTAGCATTTCTAGATGCTAGCAGCTAGGACTTCAAGAAATGCTGAATGCCAGCAGACTAGCAATAAAAAAAACCCCAACAAAACTGGTAACATTTCATCATTTCTATCTGAATTTCCTAAACAAGGCAGCCTAGTGCCATTATTTTATCCGCACATGTACATTTCTCCCCATTTTGCCTTCCCTCCTTGTTGGTTGGAACTAAATCTGTTTTCAAGAGTCAAACAAATTAATTAGCGGGCTAAAGGTGTGTATGAGTAAAGTTCCCACAATAGACAGGTGTTGTGCAAAACAGCTGCTCAGTAGGAAAGACAGACGGACTGGTGCCTTCACAGAGGGAGAAGTAGAAAGAGTCAGACCTTTGCCAGTTTGTTTAATCCACCCAGAGACAAGAGCAAACAGCGTGCTGGCTAGGCACCACATGCACAGATCTGAGCTAGCAATTGTGACGCTGCCTCTCATCCCAGCTAACTAACCAGAACCACCAGTGGATGAAAAGTCAAAAGATGCTGTGGTGTGGGAACTCACAGATCATGGGACAGAACTGGGGGTGCCTGAACTGGAGGGTCTTAGTGACTCAAGAAAGTGCTCAACATTTGCATTAGGACAAATCATTGTCCACAAACCAGTAGGAAGTGAGATTTTGCAAGCTCCATTGATTTTGTTACCAACAAAACACAGGCAGTACGTATATTTTAATAGCTAATTTTAGAAGAGGAGATTCCCTAGGAATCTTGCCATGGGATCAAACCAAAATTCATAGACAAATAAAGTATAAGGTGTCTTGACTTCTTTAGTTGAGTATCCTCACGTAATTTATGCTCGAAATGTTACCAACATATGCATTTCTGTATTTAAACATTAACTCCTGGTCAGGACTATCAGCGTTCTGACGTAAAGGTTGACCAACCTAGGATCACAAAATACAACAGAGCACCTACAATGCTATAATTGCTTTGTGGCTTCTGCCTCAGTATACGTAAAAAACATAAATATCAAGATAGAACAGTAGCATGTTTGCTTAGCATCACATTTTGGGGGCATTTTTTTAAAAGACAGAAATGTTGCTTAAAGGCAAAAGTAGGTTAAAAACCCCCAACCTAATCATGCTTCACAAACAATGGAATCATTATTCCTAAGTGTTCCCATAACATTACACAACTGCAGGATAAAAAACCATTTTTCAAGACATGACAGCTGTAGCTCCTACAGCCCGAGGCCTAAATACACTCACAGACACCAGAGACAGCAAGCGGTGCTCATTCAGCAACACAAGTGCCTGTCTGCACAGATGCCAACCAAGCAGCCCACATCACAGCAAGTTTTCGTGGGGACCCCTAACTTTAGCACCAGCCCTTAGAAGTACCCAAAACACTGAAGTATCCTCTAATCTCTGCAATTCCTCACACAACCCTATTAAGGTTAATGGACTGTTTTGAATGAGGAATCATGAAACAGATCACAGTCCCTAGTAATCCCACTGTGCTCCTTGCAAAACGAAGCCATGTGACAGCACTGTACACAATGTGAGTTTCTGAATAAATTGTACACTTGGGAACCACAATTTTTCTTGTTAAACTCCCCCCCCCCATCCCGTCCCACACGATTTCAACACAACCAAACAATGCTTACCACTTGTCAATGATGAAAATGACCAGCCTGTCTCAAGAAATTATTTTAAAAGGCCCTACTTAACATTTTTTAAAATTAAATTAAAAGCCTTTATTTCATTATGACTGTGGCCTCAAAAAGAGACAAGTTTCGTTTAAGTTTTTAGTTAAAGCTTTAAATTTAACAAAAGGGGTTTTATCATGTGGCTAATACAAACATGAATGACAAAACCTATGACTACTGACTCCCATAACAAAAACTACAATCCGGTGGCTATGTAGGTATAGTCTTGGTAGACATGCAGTGCATGAAACTGAACACTCAAATGAATCACAAATTAATTTAGTCCATCTTTAATATGTCCCATACAGAACAAAAAGCACGTGAGACAGCTAGAAATGAATCGGCCAGTTTCTCAGATTCCCTTCTAGTCCTAATTAAATATTCAGAAGATTGGCAAGCAAATTAAAAGGATGCAAAACAACATTCACACTTCTTCATCTTCCCTGCTGAAATCCGTTCTGGCTATGTAATTATTTGCACAGTTTTCTCCCAACAATTAAGAGATAACAAAATAACACATGTAATGTATCTTACAAATTGGGTTTCAATTTACATAATTAGATACACCAACCAAAATTTTCATGCCAGTCACTGACCTTTTTCATCTCTATCATTAAACCACCTGTGACTGCAGCAACCTATTACTGTTTTCCATTTGCTTTACATAATGTTTATTGCCACCGTTTTACTTTGTATTTGATGGTATCATTCTGTTTGCACCTACTTACAGAAGTGCAATTTTTTTAATTTTCTTTTTTAAAATCACTGCTTACACACATTGCTGCCAGGGCCAAATTTTTGTCTGCCTCACAAAGAAATTTGTTCAGGTTGCCCTTCCCTCTAGTTGCTTATAAAGGCAACACTAATCCATTTTTTACAAGTCACACTGATAGTTATCAGTGCCATTATTTTGAAAGTCATGCTAGCTATGCAACATAATTCAATAGATAAAACTAAGAAATACAAGCTAAAATAGATAAAATACTGGTTCCCTATCGTTTACTCTCTGGCAACCCCCCAATGAATGAGCCAGAAAAAAGGAACTGGAACTAACTGGACTAACTGACTGGAACTAAAGTAAGCTAACTAAACTTACAGAGAATTCCAGAGCTTCTGATACAGGAATATATGAATTAAGTATAGGTGACCCCTGTAAAAAAAGTCATGATTATTGTGAAAGAAGTTAAATGTATAAAACGAATGACAATTTAGTAAATAAGCCAACTGGAATATTTATGCAAACCTGTACTTCCACTCCCCAATAACTGAAAACTACTCACCCTTTAGAATACAAAATTAACTGGATCAAACCTCACTCAATTGATTTTCCAAAAGATCACCTTCTACCTAGTACCTACAGAATTCTACTTCAAAAGGAAAAAAAAAGTATTGACAGCTAAAAGTGTATTAAAAATAATTTTAAAAAATCTCAGGAAATACCAGACATTTTAATGGCATTTGAAAAAATTAAACAATTTTCTTATGAAGTTACTGACATTCCCAGTTTTACAGTCATATCTGTCATAGGGCAAAGGAATATATCAGACTTCAACAAACACATTTCTCACTAGAAAGCAAAGGGAAGGGGGGAAATAAAACCCCAAACGGGCCATCACAAGAAGGTGCATGGTCCCACCTTGGTTTAAAATGTACAGCTAAACAACAAAGCAGGACTGTAATTCTGCAGTGTGCTTGATACGATGGATTCACACACTATACGAAAAGTCACCACACACATAAAGCCACTGACATTTCAGGCTTTTGTTTGCTGGTTTGGGTGGGGGTTTTTTGTGGGGTTTTTTTTTCAGATTACACAGATTACCTAGATAATACTACATATGATTTAGCTGATACAGTAACATGTTAGTTACAGAAGAATTCAGCTTACAGAAACATCTTCCTCTATACCCACTAACTGATTCCAAGTTCATCAAGGACATAAAACGACATAGGCAATTAACTTTTTAGATATATACTTAAATATTTTCCTTAAATTTAGCACGTACATTGGCTTAACACAACTGCCAAGACACAGGGTGTGCTCTACCAGACATTCCTTTCTAGCTTGGTCATTTAAAATTACAGGATCAAATTGGCAGCCAAGCACCAGAGTTAAAGTCAAGCTCAGTTTCCACCGGCACACTGACCTACTCCTTTTACCTTTACAGAGAGGCACTATGCAGGACTTTCATTTTTTGGAACTGGACATTTAGACAATGTCACAGTCAGTATCATGAAATTTCTTCACCTCAAGTGACAGACAAACAGGAAAGAACAATACCTATGCATTTCCTTTCAATCCAAGGATCGACCAAAACCCCACACACTGACTGGCAGCATCTGCTGATTTATAATGCTTTCTGAGAGACAGAGTATCACAAAAAAGTCTCCTTTAAAATGGCTGTTGTCTCCTTTTGTTCTAACCACTTGAGGCCCTCACTGTCCTCCATCAAGATACATTTCTTCATACTGAAGTGAAGCTGATCTCAGAGAAGACAGTGGTTTTTATCACCTACCACTTTTTCTGCCCCTTCGATAGGGTATTCAATTCAACTCTGTCCTACTGCAACCAGCAGGAAAAATATGAAAGCAACTCCTCCTTCTGCTTGGTTTAATTAGTTGAATTTAGGGCTGCAAATGTTATTAGTGCAGTAGTATGCTTATAAGCTTCCACCACTCTAAAGCACAAGTAAATTTATCTGCATACATCCACTGTGCCTCTGAGTACCTTCAGGTTCCTTCTAAAAATAACATCCCTGCACCAGTAACATACAGCCCTCTCTTTGGAAACTACAGTATTCCAGAATACTTCTTCCACTATTCAGAAGCCTCCCTCACACAGTATTTTACCTAGACTCCCATCTCTACCAGTAGGCACGCACAAATGATGCCAAAACATGTATTTTTTATTTTTTTGCACCTAAGTCCTGCAGCAGGAGCTTCCATCCACCAAACCAACTCAGCTGTGGCACTTAAAAGAAATGGTATCAACCAGAGAATGCATATTAAGCTGGTAAAGTGGCTGAATCAAAGTCTGAACTGAATTTCTTTATTCTTGTCTGTAACATTTTATTAAGACCTGACAATTCTGGTCAAGGAAACAGAACCCACAAGCAGCAGAATGACATTAATAGTTTTTTACTATTTGATTTTCCTTCAGATAATAATATTACTTGTCCAGTAAGACAAGAGCAGGGAAACACAGCTGCAGGAGTAAAGTCTTAGCTTGTAATAGTCACACATTCAAAGTATTACTTCAATCCAAATAAAGGCATATTTCTGAAGATGGATTTAACTTAGTGGCTGGAATTAGCATTTGAACCTAAGTAAACTATTACTAATGAGACCTATTCGCATTATGAATGTGGTGAAAGCTTTGTTGTCAAATTTATGAGCACTTTAAAGCTGCAATTGTGAGCTATTAAGAAATTACTGCAGTTTTTAAAGAAACTCAGTAACTTGCATTATATATAAAAAAAGAAGTAAATCCACTGATCACAATCTTAACTCCAGTGTTAAGGTTAGCAACTTCTTTCAAAATATGTAACTATATCCTTAATTCTGGACACTGAGGCTTCTGTCTACTGAGGCTTCTGGCTAGACATCTGCACATGTAAAAAGACAAGACACTCAATAGAGCAGCTCCATCTTTTGGAGGTTTTAAACGGGGGTTTTCATTTCAAGTTTATAACACTAATAACCGTGAGGTCTTAAAATTAACAACCTTCAAGACAGCACTGTAATCTTCAAATGGTCTGTCTGAAAGATAAAAACCCCTTTATAGAGGTATGAGGGCTAATTCTAGTATCAGTAATAAAGATATTTTGCAAAATAAAAGACCTACTCACTTCTGAAGTACTCAGAATTCTCAGTATCAAATAATTTATCAAACAATTACTTCATGTACTTAGACATTGCACAATAATTATGCTATTAGAACTACTAATTGTGGTCCTTTGCTCTTCAAGTCACTCAAGACTGAGACACAGATCTTCAGCTATTTAGGTAGTACTGATGAATTCATAAGTTACCAAAACACCTTTCAGGATCTGAGTTTTATAATTTCCTTTCAAAATATTTAAGCTCAAGACAACTTTTCAAAGAAATATTTACCAAACATGGACTCATTCTCTTAAAATAACCTGAAACTCATCTGTTTTGCAGTCTGCACACAAGAGATTCACAGAATTGTAGAGGGTGGAAGGGACCTCAAGGGATCATCGAGTCCAACCCCCTGGTCAAAGCATGTTCCCTAGGAAAACACCCACTATCCCTGTGTAATATGCAATAAATACCAGATTGTCCACCATAAAATCATAAATCTTATTTTACTATGCCTATATAAGTAAGTTTACTGTATAGGTCAATAGTATATATATACCAAATACTGAAATGTATATGACAGCATAGCAATAAAAACACAAAGAATATAATGAACATTCACTACCGTAAGTACTCTAGTAAAATAAACTGCAATGAAACAACCCCTAGTTTAATGAGGTCTTTGTTCTACTCTGAGAAATCCTGTTCCTCTGTTAAACTCTACAGGCTATTTTGCATAACAGTGTCTTCATACCAGGAAGAAACACGATTGAAAACAAAGCCAAATTTTCTTACTTCCTACTGCAAGGCAACGCTTCAGAAGAGCAGGTTACTACTGTTTGAAGACTCTTCAATTCCCTTACTGTAACAGCATGAAGGACTGAAAGAACTGAATTCTGTGGTTTACTTGTCTCAGCTCTTACAAAACACGTATCTCCATGGTTTTGAAGAATTTTTCCCCTGACTCCCATAAAAGTTAGGAGAACAAGCAACACTAAACAGTATGGCCTACAGGAGATACTGAAGAAACTGGAGGGTTTTAGCCTAGGGAAAAGCTAGCTGAGGAAAGACATAACAGTCTGCTAATATGTAACAGACAGACAAGAGGGCATTTAGCATCCACACCTGTTAAGGATGAGACAAATGACATCACCTACAAGGCTACTCAGGCTGAACAATTATGGTTGACACAGCACGACTGTAAAGTTGCCCAGAATCTCCTTCCAGAGCACTTCAGCTCTCGCACAAGTCATCAGAGCTGCAGCCCTACTTCCTGAGCAGCATCAGCGCCAGACAGTTTGGCTCCAGCTGAGGCTTCTTTCTTCCCACCCTGACCGAAGGGCTGGATTAGGCATGAAGACTCTCCAACAGTAAGGACAGTTGTTACTCTCCTCACAAAGTCTGCAATCTCCATGATGAGTTTTCTGGCACTGAGTTTGGCAAAGCTATTTGATCTGCCTCAGAGTATGACAAGAGGACCTGTCAAAATCCATCCCCAATCCATTTTTCTGTTTCACTTCCTTATGAGCAGGAATAACATCCTCGTTTTGACGACTGACTATAAGCTTTAAGCACTTTAATCATAAGTCTCTGTCCCATTTTTAAAAGGCTTTCCAAGCTCACTAGGGATATAATGCAAATAGAAGACCAGTCAACAGCATCTGGTGCTCAAGACGGCTGCTTTCAACATCAAAGAGAACTTTTTTTGGCACACACCTCTTCATACCCACGCCATAATAACCAAAAACAGAGGATCGGCATGGCCAGGCCTGAATCCCAGGGGGCTGGACACAGCCTCCGAGGTTGTAACCCTCCCCAGCTGTGCACCAGGACGGTGCCCAGCAGGCGCAGGCCACAGGAGGGCTCTCGCTGCCACCCCGGGCAGGGCAGGGTCCTCGCCGGCCAGTCCGACACATCCCCGCGGGGAGCGGCCGGGGGGTCGCACCACCAGACCGCTAAGGCACCGACGGTAGCAGCCCACCTCCCCAACCACAAGTTCACCGGGGGCCTCCTCCGCCCCCCTCCTCCCTCCCTCCCTCCCTCACCTCCAGCTTGTGGTTGATCTGGGACACGGTCTGCGCCTTGTGGCAGAGCTGGGCGAAGCAGGAGCTGAGGCTCGTCATCTTCTGCCGCCCCTCGTAGGTGATGTCGGCCTGGTCCGGGTCGATCTCGCCCAGCAGCAGGTCCACGTCCACGAAGGCCTTGTCGAACTCCTTCTCCAGCACCTCCAGCCAGCGGAACATGGAGACCCCACCGCCCGCCGCCGAGGCCGAGCCTGCCGCGCCCCCGCCGCAGGCCGCGGCGCCCGGCCCGCAAGAACCGCCGCCCGCCGCCGACATGCTGATGCTGCTGATGCTGCCGCCGCTGCCGCCGCTGCCGCCCTCTCCCCTCACACGCCCCGGCCCCCCGGACGGGTAGGGCCCGCGTCCCCCACCTCAGCACCCACCTCAGCTGCCCCCCGCGGCCCGCTCCCTGCGTGCGCCCCCTCCCACCCCGCAGGACAAGGCAGCGGCGGCAGCAGCTACAGGCCCAGCCGGGCTCTACCGGGGCAGCCACGCAGGGAAGCGAGAGGAATGCGCCCGGTGCGCATGCGCCTCGGCGTTGACAGGCGGCTTCGGAGGCGGCGCGCTGCCGCCGGGCGGCCAGCAGCGCGCGGCTCGTGCTGCCTGCCACAACTCCAAGCGGCGCCAGGCAGCAGCGGCCGAGCCCCAAACCGCCGATCGCCGCCGCCGCGGTCCCCAGGCTGCGCCGCCAGGGGGCGCTGCGAGCGAGGCCGGCCGTGAGGGAGGGAGGGGCCCCGCCTCGTCTCCCCGGGCCGGGCGTCCCGTCTCCAGGGAGCTCGCTCGCTCGGCCCGTATCGCCCGCCTCTTCCGCGGCGGCGCGTAAGGGCTCCTCCCGCCCTGCCCTCTCCCGAGACAGCCGCTCAGCCCTGTGCCTGGCGGCCTGAGAGAGACATCACCGGGAAAAACGCGTTTAGCATCTCCCGCCTGCCCCCGAGGAACCTGGTACTCAGGAACGAGCCCGAGGGGTCGCTGGAAGCTGAGGGTTTCCCTCGCAGCGCGGCCCTGGCGGGCCCTGCCCCGGGCCGCCTGTTGTTGGCACGGCGGGAAAGGCCCGCTCCTTCTTCCAGGTTCGAGAGGCTGGAGTGCCAATTGCCGGAACAGCAGCAAAAGCACTACGAACGTACGTGGCTCCCCCGCCCGCCCCGCTTCCCCCGGGAGCGGGAGAGGGAAGAGGAGCCTTTGCTGAGGCATTCCCAAGCGCAGCGAGCGGGTGCAGCCCGCACCGCTGGCTTCGCAGTTACACAGTCACTGCTGCCCTCAGCAAAGATGCAGACCTGCAACCGATGGATAACAGCTGTGTAACAGCTCTGTACAACAGCTGTATAGCAGCTCTGTACAACAGCTGTATAACAGCGCTGTATAACAGCTGCATAGCAGCTCTGTATAAGCTGCATAGCAGCGCTGTATAACAGCTGTATAGCAGCGCTATATAACAGCTGTATAGCAGCGCTATATAACAGCTGTATAGCAGCGCTATATAACAGCTGTATAGCAGCGCTGTATAACAGCTGTATAGCAGCACTGTACAACAGCTGTATAGCAGCTCCGTATAACAGCTGTATAACAGCTGCATAGCAGCTCTGTATAACAGCTGCATAGCAGCGCTATATAACAGCTGTATAGCAGCGCTGTACAACAGCTGTATAGCAGCTCTGTATAACAGCTGTATAACAGCTGTATAGCAGCTCTGTATAACAGCTGTATAGCAGCTCTGTATAACAGCTGTATAACAGCTGCATAGCAGCTGCATAGCAGCTCTGTATAACAGCTGTATAACAGCGCTGTATAACAGCTGTATAGCAGCGCTGTATAACAGCTGTACAACAGCTGTATAACAGCGCTGTATAACAGTGCTTGCAGGTTTGCATCTTTGCTGAGGGCAAAGGACGGCCCCGGGCACCTGTGCATCTCTAGCAGCACTGATGAACGCCCTTATACCCATATAGAAAGTGTTTGAATCTCCTCAGTCTGTTCTGGTTCTGAACAGAAAATAAATTGCAGGGAATAAGGTATTGTCTACACGGGTGCTTCCTCCAAGGCATTCACCCGAGTTAACAGCTTGTCTCCTTTGAAGTGCTGCACGTTGATTCTGACGATTTCAGGAGGAGCTTTATTAGCATGTCTTGCAGAGATCTCACGCAGCTTGGCTTTACTGAATCAAGGTACTGATCCCACCTCAAAAGTGAAAAAGGATCATTTTAACCCAGATCAGGACCTTAATCCTGCCTACAGCATGTCCCCACAAACTGCTCTGCCTGCACGACAGAGGGGAAGCATGGGGGCCCCCAGTCACCAAAGCAGTGTATACCAAGAAAATGGGGCCCTGCACGCCCTGCCCTGGGCTGTAGGGCATGTTGGGGTGAGCTTCTCTCCTTGCTCCACTTTGCATAAATAATTGACTGGGACACAGAGGGGAAGAAAGGTATCACTTCACAACTCAGTGGTTAGACAGCTCACCTGGAACATGAAGAGATATGTCAAGGCAGAGAAAAACTGTATTTCTGTCAATCTCTGCTTTCAGAAGAGCTGTGTAAAAGCAAGCTTCACTACCACCAGTAGATACCACATTTCCTCTGGGATCTGCTATCGCCGGCTTGACAAGGAGGTTACGGTGTTGTTAGAAAGCTGCTCGCTTGCCCTCTACCGCTCAAATTGCCTGCATTTTCATTGAACGTGGGTAGTAACAAACTGGGCATCTAACGGGCGTGCTCTTACTGTTACACCCATCCATGATGGAAACAAAAGCTACAAGCACCTTTATAGCCACAGGAAAAAATAAAACTCTGGCTCGGTAAATTGGTGCATTGAGAATAGTAGCTGAGCAAAGGGCTTAAGTGGCTGAAGTTACCCAAATGCTTAACAGAGCATTTGCTTGACCTTTATTGTAACATTTATTCTCCACAGCTATATCGACTGCCTTTTTTACACAAGGTCTGACAGAAAATCAAAGTATTTGCTGTATCAAATGCTAAACTATTATTATTGCTTATATTACTTCAGGCACACAATCAAATTAATTGTTGCAGGACTATCGGGTTTTATGTTAGCTTTGGCTTTGATTGTGGTAGATATCTGACTGGAGAAATACCTATAAAATTATAGGCTGTTACATTACATTCTTTGCCTTTTTAAAATGGAACAGTAATCAATTAGCCAAGCATTAGAATTTTCTACTACTATATCTCAATCATGCATTTGAACAGTATCTGCTTATCTTGAGGAGGAAGTTTCCCATAGTTATTACATAACATATCTATAGCAAATATTGCCTCTAACAATATAATTTATGTACGGCTGCCTCTTTTTAAAGAATCACATATTCTCATTTATTTTAGTGTCCTTTCCCTTTAGCTTAGAGGTTGGTCAAGCTCTATCTTAAATTTGCTTTATGTACAGTGGTATCAGGGTTTGTGGTCATTAATTTTAATTCTTTCTTCCCTTATCAGCACTACCTTTGTTTTGCACGTCCTTACATTTCAGCAGTCAAACAAGGTTTTGTCTTTGCTTATTCCACTCACAGATTAGCTTCTCAAATACATTTCTTTTAGAAGCCTACCTGCAGCATAATATCTGTCTAATACTTGCTGGACTATGGCTAAATGAGAAGGAATGTTATATATTATGAAGAACATCTGCAGTTGTGACACTAAATCTTAGTAAATATATTTATCTTTAGGTACTATTTATATTCCTCACCAGAAATACTGTGTTGAAAATAAAAAAGAAGGTTGAAATTAAAAGCAAATATCACTGATATAAGGGTAAAACATAAATAATTTAATTATCTCAAAACTGTATTTTTTGGGTCCCCTAGGAAATTCTGATCAATTCCAGTTGCCCTTGAAACGCCTGCCAAAAGCCCCCAGACTGCTGTACCTCTGTTCTGTAAGCAAGATGCACAGTAATCACAGAGCTGAACCCAAGGAAGGTTAGTAGTTTTGGCCTTCAATTAGATTAAATCAATTCCAAGTAAACTGTAGTATTCTCTACCCTGATAACATCAACAATGTAATTGAAGAACATTTAAAGAACACTGCTATAGTTCAACTGGTCTAGCTGTAAGAATCCTTTCTACACCCAAGAGACATTTCTAACAATCAAATAGGTGCAGCAAGTTATACATCAAGAAGAATCTAAATTTGCTGAACACTTTTGATGTCAAAAGGACTTCACTGAAAGTTTCTGTGCCTGTTTATATGACCTTATCTTTGATGTGGTAGAGCTGGCGAAGCTAATTACCGGCTAATTTCTACATATATAATTTATGCATGTAATTTCAGTTATTTTAGACAAGGTATAGAGGATGCGAGGTGTCCATGTTACACTGCCATTAAATACATTTGAGTACAAGCAGTACTTCATAAATTTAAACCTACATGCTTTAAGAGATTACTGGAGTACCTGTAATTTATCTGAAAACTTTGTGCTTAAAGAGTAAATGACCTCGAGCATGAGGAGGACACATTTTCATACAAAACAAAGAAATGCCCAAATCAAAGGAAAAAAAAAACCCCAAAACTTAATGATTGACTTCTCCACCACTGTGTATTCGGTATACAGTGAGCAGGCCAAGACTGGGAAAGCATTGTGTGAGATATTCTACAAGCCTTTGGTTAGACCAGGCCTTTGCACAAAGAATTTACAATATAAACATGTGTGTTTGCACATGAGGGTCAGTTCACCCGGCAGCTTCTGTAATTGCAGCTGCCCAGCTGTGCGTGCCAGGCCGCAGCCCGTGCACGTGTCAAGGCCGAACTCTGTGTGGTTAGCGCTAAAGCACCTTGAGTGGTTTGATTGCATGGGTGGCTGTACAGTCACAAGTGGGGACAGCAGAGGGAAAACAGAAAACAAAGAATCTCTCGCAATATCACGGTATGGGAGAAAATTGAGGCGATAAAGCAAGATTTCTGTGTTCTAAAAAGGGAGTTAGACGAGATGATTGGAATGTGTTTTTCTGAAGCATGTTGGAGAGGAGGAAGTTACCCATCCACACTGACATACATTTTCAGTTGTCGTTATAGAAAATTTCCGCTAACAAAATTCAGGCTTTTTAGTATTTTACATGTTAGCTGATTCCTGCCTTGCAGGCCTAGAGAGCTCATACTTGGCTGCATTTTACAGTCCATGCAGTAAGCCGTGGGTGCAACAATTCACTCCTATTTTGAGGGAACACTCACTCCTTTTTGGTCTCCTTTTACACAAGACAATTTCAATACATCACTTCCTTAGACAAGCTTTTCTTTTTTACAGTGCTTATTGTGGTCTCATTTTTATGTACGCAATTAAAGCTTAACTCCTTTAATTCTGAATTTTTGCTTTATTTTTTCAAATGAAAAAACTCCACATGTCAAAAATGCTCACCTTTTATAGTGTAGAAGAATGAAAACCTCTTTTTGTGTACCTAGTGGGTATAATTCAGAAAGCTGCCATTTCAGAGTGCTCATCTTGTTCAAACTGTGCTTCACAGTTTAAAGAGAGAACAATTTTTACCGTTTAAGCTCTGTTCTGTTTCTTTTAGGTGCACAGTCACTTCCAGGCTACTCTTAAAGGCACCCACAGAAAATGGAAGGGCCAGAACTACCTTCCTTCATACAGAACTCTAAAAAGCCCTTACAGGTCAGTGACCTGTACCACTTTTGTGTGTGTGAATCCCTGGAAACAGAATTGTCACGGTTCCAGTGTTGATTGGATGTTCCATCCCTGCCTCTTTAGGTGGTATTGCATGAGGCCTTACATAGGTGAATTACAGATCTTGCATAAATGTTCACGTACAAAAGACCTGCATGTTTAAATTCTAGGTTGAAAATGGATGCAGCCATCATATCTGCCCTCTTTATTTCCTCTTCTTCATTCCTTTTCGGACTAACTTGGAATATCATTACTAGAAAACTGTCATATCATAACACAATCTGTGTTTCATGGGCACTGCTCACTATGGCTCAGTTACTGAGAAGTAACAGTTCTCCAGCAAGTAGATACCAGTAGCAACAGTACTTTGTAGGCCGATTACAGCAGCATTAGTGGCATATGTGTATGAAATTGTCCATTCTGACCCTTCCCCATGTGGGTGCTGCTTATTTCTTGTTTGTGGGGTACCTGCCCCAGATGCACCTAATCTTGGCTAGCACCCATCAGCACTGTCATAAAGCTGGCAATGACTGAAACTCCTTGATAGGTGAATTTTTGTTTAACAAAGTTTCATTCCTTTCAGCAGGTTTCACTGTGCTGGTTCCTCTGGAATGCAAACGTGCCACAGACAGGCCAAATGTGAGAAATTCCTAAGAGGTTATCGCTTTCCATCTCCTCTATGTAGCCAGCACGGAGGAAAAGAAAGAAACTTACCTTCTTGTGTGGAGGAAAAATCTACTTTAAGTCATCCAACAGCTGTTTCCAGTGTATGAAGATAACCTTGCCTAGAGGTAGAAAGCACATTCTCCCCATACTATGAAAACAGATAAAAAATATTTCCACAAATTCTTGGCTTATGAAAAATAATGAGACATCATTTTCAGACAGGCTTCTGACTGTTTTTGTTAAATTCTACTTGCAGTTTTATTTTGTATGAATAAAAAGCAAACTAACTTTTGATAAATTTATAATCTTTATTTTTGGTAAAGTATCTTTACTTTGCCTAGAATGCATCTAGGATGATGTTCTGAGGCTCTTTGTTCAAGAAACATTTCTGTAAAGCAGTTCAGATTATTTCAGCAGATGATAAAGGGAAGCATAATGTTTTTAAAAACAATATTATGATTGTTTCCCTTAGCAGCCCAATCCACTCTGCAGAGAAGTGCTTAATTGGAGGTAACCTTTGCAGCAGACAAACACCATTTGTTGTCCCTATAAAAAAACTGGTCCAAATCCAAGTGAAAAACCTCCAGCAGAAAATAGTTATAAATTCACACGTACTCAGTGGCAGGCACTTGATAGCATATGGCAGCTCAATGTGCCAAGGATTCTGCAGAGCATACGCCATCACTTAGCAGCTCCTAGTTGCCAAACCGCTCGGGCTTGTGACATCCCTCAGGGACCAAGCTCCTCCCTGCATCCTCTGCAGGCCCTAAGCCAGTCTTTTCCTGCAATGCCTCTTTTCCTAGTCAAGGGACACTCCACCTGTAAGAGCTCAGCTTCTCTGGGTCTTTTGGGGTAAAACTGCATCTTCCTTTGTGTGGTCTGTACCGTCCTGTACATTACAAGGGATCTGCCTTCAGGTTCTATGGGCTGTCTGAACCCTGACATTTCTAAAGGCTCTCTAACTAGAGTTGTGCAGATTCAGTCTTCTAATTTTAATGTCTTCTTAATTCTTATGTGATTTTCTAAATGTAATCATAGGTTAAAAAATTATGTCATGACATACATATGTGTGCTTTTGTCAAACCTCTGAATTTGATGAACAAAAGGCCCAAACACCAGTACTGTAGATGCTGAAGTCTTGCATGAGGCAAGCCTTGTACAAAAAGATAATATTTTTATTGGTCTAACTGAAATATTTGGGGGAAAAAAACCCCAAACTTTATGGGTTTTTTTGAGCCTCTCTGCAGATCTGAAAAAAAAGTAACAATCCTGAAAAGATCTTCTAACTTCCATCAATTGGACCTTATGTTTCATCCAAATTTGTCCAATATATATTTTACTACTTTGCCATGATGCTCTGTAAACAACATCTATATTAAGTACCAACAACATGCGAGACCAACATGGACTTTGAGTTTAGCAGGTTTTGATCTAAAGTGTTGACCTCTGGTTAAAGCACACACCATGCAGAATGCCCCTGGGACTTCTTGCATGGGAAGGCTATGGGTGCTACCGTTCGTTCTTTCTAACAGAGAGGAGTATCATGCCATTAATCCCACATTGAAAAATCCCCATTGAAAGGTGGGGAGAGTTTGCATAAAAACTGCTGGCCAGAAATGACCACTGGTGATTGATTTTCTAAGCATCCCCCTGCAAACCTGTGCAGCTCATGGGCCAACCGTGCTGCTTCCACAACGGAGATCCTGGAATGTTTATTCACCATCTTTTTTTGTGTAGTTCACACCTTCCTACTAGGCTTATGCTAATACAGTCCTGTGACTCCTTGTTGGTTCTGTTGCCATCAGGTCTCTTAGAATCGATAAAAACCCCACAGGTCATAATTTTGTGCAAAAGCAAAGCCAGCAGCTCTGGGGGACCTGTGTCAGAATTTGTACAGAACAGCTTTAATTGGAATATCTTCCAGAGCTATCACGTTAAAATACCTAGCTGCTGAAAGTGGGCATGAATCAGAATTTAGTGAATACTTATAATTCTTGATTAAATTGTTGTTAATGTCACATAAATTAACTTTTTAACCTATAAAGTTTCTTTGCATTAGTTTGAAAAGACCAAGGATATAGATAGAACTCAAAAAAACCAGAGTGCCAAGAATACTGCAACTTACTGTGGCATTACCTTGTAGCTACTGCTGTGAATTGTACCATCAGCTGAATGACTTACAATTTATAAAATAGGGAAGGATGCAATACATGGTTCTTAATTAAAGGGATTCTCAGAGTGCCTCCAGAGCTCTAAACTCCAAAGCTTAGGGTTTGATCTGCACTTTTTTTGACCCTCCTTAAGCAAAAAAAACCCAGTTGCTTTTTGATGGTATTTTTGAGGAACACAAATTTCTACATAAGATCCTGAGCATTTTTGTCTTAGTGACCGCAGCATTTAAACTTCAGCCAGTGGAAAGATGGGATCAAAAACACTTCTAGGGTGTGCTGAAATACATACATGTGCAGCAGCTAGTATGCAGGAAGGCTTTGCACTTCTGTCTGGGTACTTTGGCAGGCAAACCAAAACCCCACACCAGGCACCAAACCCTAGATCAAGATAGGTTACAGTATTTGCTTCCAAGCACCATTGCAAATCCTGCTCACCCACTGATTTTTGCTGAGTTGATCACTACGGCATAAGTGGGCAGGATTCTTCTGCATAGCTTATTAAACATGCCAATTTGGCAGGCTGCTTTGGGGAGAGGTTTCTGCTCTTGCTGTTTGTTTTAGCAGATGCTGGGGTGCAGTTCTGTACTTGCAGTGTAGGGAATTAAGGAGACAGAAGGATGTCCAGGAGGGAATATGGCAATTGTCCAGTGTAAACCCAGCTGCATCCAATAGACATTCCCATCGAGGACTGTCCCCAGTTCAGCTATCCATTTGTCAAATCAACTTGCCATCATCTCCTGCTTGGAAAAATAACTGGACTAGTTCTGCATTCAAGGAATAGGATTAGCTACTGCTGACGACATGACAGAGAAGATGGAAGGAAGCAGGTGGCGGTGCAAAGCGCATCAGTATGATAAGCTACAGAGGTTTCTGAATTACATGTTGTAAACTGCTGGCTACAAAGGGAAAAAACAATGCATAGAAAATTCCTAAAATAATCCCAAGCCAAACTGTAACCCTTTCATATCTTTACATCTCTAGCTGGCACAACTAGTAAATATGTGAGAGAAGCACTAATAAGTAGAGAGCAAACTCTGAAGCAAAGCAAAGTGTTCTCTGTCATGGGGCCTTATTGATCATCTACCACTTGATTTATACTAAATGTTTTCAAGCATTTCACATTTATAATTTTCAAATATAAGAATAATTAAAATTTGATTTATGGGAATCTCACAAACACAGGCAACATAGGTATTTGTTCAGTCTTTTAAAAATGTGTAACCAGAGGCACTCAGCTGTATCACAGATATTCAGAAAGATGAATAGAATGTTTTAGCTTTAAAATAATAGCTGCCTGTGTTTTGGGGCTTTCTGGGGGTCTGAGGAAGAGTGAAAAAGCTTCAGTGTTGGCTATAGTTGTGTTTTTACTGTTTCTAATACTGGGTCACAGAAGATACAAAGGTTTTACAACCCCACTATAAAACAGCTCTTTATCTTTTCTCCACTAATTCTGTGGTGTCACATTTAACAAAACTAGGAAACGGGAGATAATATGGATGTTTGCAGATTAGATGTCAGGTCATAAATAACACTAATTTCGCATACCTACAAATGTAAAAGCACCTTATCACTGTTTAAGTTTCTCACTCTTTGTAATGCCTGCCAACATTTTAACCCAGGCAAATTACGGTATTGTTTTTGCTGTTTTTTCACTGGGATAAAATACACAGTCATAATATCCTTTTATCAGATTTCTTGGTATAAAAGGCCTTTGGTGCTTAATTCAAGCTGTATGTTGCCCAGACAATTTCAGAGCTCCTGTTCTGGAAGATGTATTTATCTTACCTTTTAGTTGTCTTCTTTTCTCTTCACAGTGGTCTAAGTATCAGCTGCCCAAGAAGGTGCAGCTGTGACCCTGCCCAGGCAGTGCAATGCTACAGAGCTACGGAGATCCCCAGGGAGATTCCTTTTACCACCAGGAGACTCTACATCAGTCACAGCAAAATTAAACAGCTCCAGGTAGGAAAAAAAAACAAAAAAAAAAAATCGAGTAAAAATATTTTCTGCAGTGTGCTGTAACCAAAAGCTGGGCTTCCCAGATGGTGTTGGCTTTCAAGTGAAGAGAGTAACTTATTCCACATTCTAAAAACTGATGAAATGCTGCCAGATCTTGGTTTTATATTTACTTATTTTTTAAGGATATGTAAATATATTCCTGTAGTGTTCATTATCCTGCAGTCTCTGAGCACCAGTTCATGCTGCCACAATATTTTGTATGCAACTCAAAACCCAGTAATTTACAACCAGGAGCCAAATGTTGACTTGTTTTTTATATGGTCAAATAGCCATTGGCTTCCAGTGTATTTTTTATACTTATTAAAAGATTTTGCTACTTTTGATACAATGATATAATTTTTCACAGGAAATGAAAAGGGTTTATGTAGCTAGAATCATTTCCCTAGTGAATGAAATTTAATTTCTTTTCCCCCTCTGGAGCTGCGAGTGTCAGGTACAACTATGGTTAGAAATGGCAGGGGGAGTAAGGAGGTTAGAATCTAAGGCAGAGCATGAGGTGTATCTAAAAGCAGTGCAGAGCATGAGATGTATCTAAAAGCAGTGCAAGGCCTGCCTAATAACCCATACAAACAACAGCAGCCAGCTATTGCTGTTACTGAAGAACATTATCCTGGGTTTCCTGAGGCATCACTGGATCTAGTTATTAAAAGCATGATCAGTTTATGCTCATTTTGCACTGCACTCTGGAACGGTGCTTCTCTGTTTCCTACCCTGAAACATGTTTATTTAATAAATTCAACTTCTTTAGATAGATACAAGGGAAGTACAGCCACCTGTATTATTCATGCTCGCTGTGTATCAGTTTATTACAGATAATAAGAAATGTTTGATTCAGAAGAGGTACATTTTCTCTTAAGTATGCTTGTCCCCTTACAAAGAATATAGCTGCTTTGAAATGCATCTTTGATTTTGCTCTCAGAATTGAATAAAAATAGGCTAGACAGAAGCTTAGAGCAGCATCTGGGATACCTGTTGCCCACTGAAAAATGTCAGTAATGTTACAGTTTAGCTCTGACAAAGAGTTTACTTCTCTTTTTAGCTCCCATACCTATAAGGGACAAAGTTCATTGGCGTGATTTAACTATGTTGATGTGCTCTAGCCAGACAAAAGATCTGTCAAATCAATTCTTTGCACATTTTCTGTGCAAAAACAAAGCCACCCAAGTATTTTCTTTCCAAGGCAGAGGAGACATTTTTCCTTCCTTAGGCTAGCTGCCCATACCTGTCAGCCACTCATCAGTTACTAGTAAAGTGGCCTTAGGTTCTCACAAGAGCAAAAGATGGGTGTTATAAAGCATTTAAATGTCGTATGTAAGTGAATAGAGTAGTGGAATAAATGTTTTATGACTGTTCAGAACAAATGGTGCGTGAAACCTTCTAAGGAGAGAGTATTTCACTTTATACATTCATTCAGCTGAGTGATCAGCATGCTTCACTTCTGCTACTGACTTTGCACTGCAAGGAAATAAGTTCTCTGATGCTGTCTGCCTGTACTTATGTAGATTGTTTCCTTAAGACTGGATTGTGTCTGTGAATACATTTTTCTCTTTTCTTTCCATGCAACAAATTATGCTTCTGAGGTCTTGACATCATAAATACATATGCTTAATTTTACACAGCTGAGCAATTCCACTGGCGCATATCATAGTGCTTGTAGAAAAAGGTTTTGATTTCTGCTTGTAAAATACGTGTCTGGAAGTGCTAAAAGAACTCTGGGGGGGATTGGGGTTTGGATTTTGCTGTGTTTTGTTTCAGTTTTTGGTTTTTTTTAAATTCTCTCATCTACCTAATCTTAGAGAAAATAACATATTTTTAAAAATATGTTGAATAGAAGTCTAGACTTCCCACAGCTGACCTCCAAGAGACCTCTGTATGCAAGCATTCACATATGCTATGGTTTAGCCACCTCAGAAAAATAAACAAATATTGTTTCAAGCTGAGCACCAATTACTCCTGGGCATACTTTACATTGGTTATTATTAAAATTGTAAAGAGATGTAAAAGGAAAGAAGATATGTTTGTATGCTAAATATAGTATGTTTGGAAGAAAAGCAAGAGAAAAAAAGTACATTTATTTTTTACCCAGATAAACTTTGTATTTGTACTGGCAGGGTTGATCAACACTGAAAACACTGATGGGGATTTTAGCTTGTGGTATTTTTACAAACTGGGGTTTGTTATAAACAGACTTTGTAATAACAAAACTAGATTAATTTTAGTGTCTTTTTTCAATAATTTCTGCCTCCCCCTTGATTTGAAGACCAGCTATAAGTTGTTTATTCTCACTTTAAGATTTGGTTTATTTCTAACTATATTAATATGCTTATTTGCTAAAAGAAAACTGTTTATCTGGCCCTCACAATGAGGGACTAGTTTAAGAAACTGCTTACAACAAATCCCAGTTCACACAATTTCTGAAAGCAAAATAAAAAAGTAATTAAAAATGAAAAATTATTAATTTTTTTCTATTAGAATATTGTTATCTTAGATCCATTTTCAGATGTTCTTCAAATGTGAAATTATATTAGTATCACTTTGCAGACAGTCAGGTCAGAGAATAAAACATCACTTTGTAGCAAAAAGGGAGCTGGTAGTCTTTCAAATATATCTTGATTCATATTGGAAAGACTGGGTGGTTTGTAACAGCATGGATAAATGCTTAAGTCTCAACACAGCATGGTCACAAAGCCCAGCAAAGCATACCAAACAGGCAGAAAACAGAAATTATAACAATCCACATTAAGAAGCCTAACATCATTACAGAATGAATGTCTGTACATTGACCTTCATGTAGCTCTCTGTCACTTAATAAGATGAAAATTAAGCCTCTTAGAGACATACAGCAATCAACTGAGGGAAAGCAGGAAATACAGCTTTTGAACTTATAGCAGATTATATGTTGAATTTATGAAGGTTTACAATTGTTTCCTGGTTTAACATACACAAGTGTGATAACCAAATGTGTTCAGTCAGGATCATAGAACAAAATTACTACCCAGAACCTGTGCTGCAAAAGGCAGTACCTGCTGCCCTCTGTGTAGATTCCTGACTGGGATTAGGAGTTATGCTGTAGAAGGTTTTATAACTTCTCCCAGTGGGAGTAAAATGTGATGATCGCTACTAAGCCCTGGGGTAATAGCATGAAGGCTAGACTGTGAGCTTAACATCTTACTGATGTGGTACTCCCAAAACCTGTACCAGGTTGTTTATTGGAAGGGATAGTGGATGAGGCCACTCCTTCCCGCCTCTCCCATGCAGAACACCTGCTCATCTCGCCATGAGCCTCCTGTGTTTCCCATGTAAGTGAATTTTGACAAATCAAGCACCTAGCTCAATGGGCAGCATCTCCGATCATTCCAGAAAACTACGATTTAACCCACTCGTGTGCTCAGAGAACTGGTTTCACCCTGCGTTGCGTGCTTCCTTGAATCTTGCCTTGGAGAAAACGGGCAGATACACTTAAATTTCCTCCATGACTTGAGAGTCAAGATGGCAAGCTTTGTAAACCAGCAGATTCCAACAGAGCAGAAAAATAAGGAAACAATTGGTATGCCTCTATAAATTATAGTCACAGTCAACATCAAAGTTCCACTTACCAGTGCAAATCATCTGTTTATGGCCAGCTAACAAAAACTAAGTTCCTGTAAAAGCAATCTGTTCCACAGAGGTGATTTTCAGCCCAACCTGATCTGACATGATTGGTTTGGCCAGCTTACTATGTGAGGTTTTTACTTTAAAGAAAAGGAGAGAGAGTTGGGAAAGAGAAGAAATACACATATCAGATTTTAGTTTGCTGACAAAACTTTATAGCAGGGAGAGGTGATGATATCCTTACGTACTTCCTCTGGGGAATACAGGTGGCAGTGACAATATTCCTGATGTATGGAAATGGCTGTATGATTCACTCAAAACGGGTCCAGCCAGCAAGCTCCACTGAGCACAGTGAACATTAACAACCATATTTTCTCTGCAGAGATTACTGCCATTGGTGATATTAGCTCTCCATTTTATATAGGCTATCCACCAGACAGAAATAAAAGGAATATTCCTCCTTCAAACATGTGTCTTTGCTCAAAAACACACACAATATGAACTTAAAGAACAAAATTCTAGAAACATAATACTGGCAAACTGCAGGTACCTATAGCAGCACCTCTTTCATTACCATTTCTCTTAGATTCTCATTCTAAATACACAGTTTCTCAAATTTCTAGCAATTGTTAGAGCATCCAGAAGTAACCAGTGAGGAGATCCACAAATGGATGGTGTACTGTCACATGAATGATTTTTTTCCCCTTCTCTTTAAGATTACTGACTTCAGGAGAATGTCAGCCCTTGAAGAGCTGGTCCTGTCATGCAGTGGCACAGAATCAATAGAAAACAACACTTTCAAAGCTCTGAGCACCTTGAAGTCCCTGGAACTCTACAAAAATCAGTTAAAGCAAATACCCACCTTCCTCCCAGCTGGCCTTGAAATTTTAAAACTTGCTGATAACTCTATCAATGCTCTGCATGCATCTGACTTTGAAGGTTTGATGAAGCTAAGGGTGCTTGATATTCGGAACAACCTTATTGTGACTCTGCCCCCGAGTGTATTTTCTTCCCTTTGCAATTTACAAAGTCTGATTCTGGATGGCAACAACATGGAATCTGTGTCTGCACCACTTAATCTTCCTAGGCTGAAGTATCTGAGCATGGCTGATAATAAACTGAACTCGTTCCCAGCCAACTTCTTTGCATCTTTCAAAAATCTGCAGTTTCTCAGTCTAAGCGGAAACTTTCTGACAAAAATGCCTCTTGACCTACCTAAATCCCTGCTGTCACTAAAATTAGAGAAAAACCAACTTAAAACAATAAGACTTCGTGACATGAAACACCTAGAGAACCTGTCTGAGTTCTTCCTGTCAGAAAATCAGCTAACATCAATAGATGGTGCCCAGCTTCTCCCAAATTTAACGACGCTGGAGCTCTCTAAGAACCAGCTCCACACTATGCCACCCAGGCTGCCTGGCAGACTGCAGAAACTCGACTGCAGCAATAACCTGATTCAAAGGGTGACAGCACAGGACTTCCAAGGGCTGCAAGACCTCAAGCACTTGTTTCTTGACAACAACGCTGTTAGCATGTTCGAGGCGGGAGCTCTCCAGCAGTGTGCACAGCTCTCGAATCTGGCGCTGGAACAGAACCTCCTCATTTCTATTCCGCTGAGGCAAGTGAATCTGAGGACTGCTGTTTGCCAGGTGTCATCTCTCCTTCCTGATATTATGAGAATTATGAGAATGAGAGCCAAGCTGGAAAAAAAAAAAGATGTATGGTAGAAGTTTATCCAACCATAAACCCAGTGCCGTAACGGGCACTAATTAGCACTCATGGTTAAAGGTCTCAGCATAGAAGTAGAGCTGTTTTCATCACACCTGTGGCCCACAGCAAATCTGCTCATTTCCCATCTCTCCCTGCTAGTGAAAGTACTTTGTTTAATTAGCACTGGAATAAGAGGAGCCTGCTAGGAGACTATAACAGAATGATTACAGAGAATGTATACTGTTGTTTAGATTTATCTTCCCCCATAACACAAATTAATACAGTATTCAGTAAAAAGGAAAGACAGCAATTTTAAAGCTAAGGTTTCTACCAACCCACACTGAGTTTATTATTGTTAAAATATTAAGATTTCAGGAACTGAGCCTGGTCAAAAAGATTGTGTTTTTTCAGCGGATATTAGTATTCCCAACTTCATTAAATTCACACATTACCAAGCATTTGGAATGCATATAAGCTCCCCAGCTTCAGGCTATAAGGAAAATTCCAGTCAAAGGAGCACAGAAGAAACATCCCTTGGGCACGCTGTATTCATTAACACCCTGCGTACAGGTTCCCTCAAATTCAGCTGAGTGTTTTTCCTGGCCATTATCAGAGATGGTATGTTAAGCCAAATAGAGGCTAGTCTGATATAAAGTGGCAATTTTATTATTTCAAAAAGCTGTACAATAAGATGGCATTAAAATAGTGAAGTAATTCCATTAACATCAACTTCTTTAACACAACTGCACTATTAAATTTTATTTTTATGGCTTGTGGACAGGTTTAACTAGCCCAAATAAATAATGCAGTAAAATTTCAATTCATTTAGCATCAGGTCCTTTAGCATTTGAATCTATTTGGCAGCAGCTTTATAATCAGAAAGTGATTTAGTGGTGTATAAATATTTTATTTCAGTCTAGCTTGACAGGAATGTTTAATGCTTTCCAGTTACTTTAGTATTGTCTAATCCATCTTATTTTACAACCTACATAGTCAAGAGAATTAACAGGAAGGAGTTCTCTATTAGCCTTTAAACAGTTCAGCTTTTAAGGAGATACTGGGACTTGCACTTTCAACTCCATGGTGAATGCAGATTTCACGGGGAGGCTGTAAACGTAAAAGAGGGGGGGAAATGACAAGATGTAAAATTTGCATACTTTTACAATTAAATTAATTGTCTGATGATCACCAGGTATTTATGAATATACAGAAATAAAAGTTTTACTTCAGACAGTTATCTAATACCTCAGTCACCAGTGTCAAAGGTTAAAAAATACAGTTAATGTGAAACAATTAATGGGTCTTAGCAGTTATTCGGCAGGAATGAGAGGAAAGAAAGCTTCCTTTGGTGTGTTGAGTTGGGTTTTCTTCTGAGAAGAAAATAAGCCACAACTCCCAAGTATTTTCAGGATGTATAGAGAAGAGCCTATACTCCATGAAATCATGGAGGGAGTGGTGAGAACACAGGGAAGAGTCTAAGGATACTCCCTGGGGTGGCCGCAGCACAGTGTGGATGCCACGGTCAGCTCTCAGGTGAGCACAGCTTCTCTGCCACCAGCAGGATCACTCATCGTGTTATTCCAGTGCCATTATTTTCTCAAGATCAAGGCAGCCCCAAGTCAAACAATACAGCCATAAAGCCTAAGTCTAACATTAGTACAATAGGAGTCTTCACAAGTTTAAGGACTTGCTGGTCAGGCTTTAAACTGTAATCAGTCTGGATGAACATCTCAGGTGATATCCTACTGCCTCTGACATAGTGGCACTAGAGGTTTACCCTGGAGTACCCTTCTGACATTACAGGGTCATATTGGGCAACTGTACCCATCGCCTGTGGGTAGGTTACAAAACTGATTTGTTGCAGTCACAAGTATTTGGTAAGATCTAATTTTGCAGAGTGACTCATCGTATCGATGCGTGACATTCTCATCTCCCCCAGGAAATACAGCACAATACAGCACTGCCCTGCTCTTGAAATTGTCCCACTGAAGTTGCGAGATTTACACAGCTGTGGCAACCAGCCTAAGAGGTCAAACTCAGCTTCACAAAAAACGGGTGGCGAGGGTCACATTGCCTCACTTTTTTAGTAATTTTCAGAAGCATCTCATATCATTACATTGATTTAAACTCTCACATCAACCTTTACTGCTTGTGGTACATTGCTCTTTTATTCTGAATAGCTCTTGGTAGTATTATTAATATTTTCCCTGAGAGTTTCAGTGAATAAGTTTCCTTAGACTCTCTTAATTTCATCACCTATAGTAACTATACTACAGTAAAAAGTAACTATAGTACTATCCTGTAGTTAAAAGATTTTTGAAATAGAACTGTCTTATCTTTGAAATTTGTAAGATGTGATACTGACCTGTCTAGTATCATATACAGAGATGATCAGCTTTTTTTTTCCTTTTAAATGTAACCAGTTCTAAATTCTCTAAATTACTATTTATACAGACCATCAAAAACCACTTCTATTTTCCCTGTTGCCAATGTCTTAAATAGGGTTTCATCAGGTGGACTGCTTCTCTGGCAGTTAATGTTTGAATCTGATGGGAACAGGAGAACAAACTGCAAGAAAAATCTAGTTCTTTATGAACTAAAAAGCCTTTTTAAACAAATCACATGTATAAGTCCTTGAAGGAACAGTGCTGTCATGCTTCTCTAAGCTTTTTATCTTTCATGGTGCCATAATTTGGTTGTTGGCATACACAATGCATTTTTAAGCTTGATACTCAAGTGACCCGATAGCTTTCTTCAAGGTGCAGTAGAGTAAGACCGCTCTTTAGTTCACTTGCACAAACATTGCAGTCAGAACTGCAATAATTTTGGAAAACAGTTCAAGTGTGTATAGGCAGTATCCCTATAACTTAAAAAAAAAAAAGGCACAAACACTTCAGGACAACTTTTTTTTTTCAGAAGACTGCATTTTTTATTAGTGATAGTTTTATTTTTCCAGATGTGCCTGGGCAAATACCCATCACCAAATACCACTTACATGAACAGAAGCAATATGATGAACATAACACCTTTGTGTGTTTTTTATTTTTGTTCAGACTTCCAGACACCCTTGCTAGATTGGACCTAAAAGGAAATGACATAGAGGATGTTGGAGAACAAGAGCTGAAGGACTTGAAACAGCTTCAGGTCCTAAATTTACGAAACAACAAGATCTCTGCCTTGGATCGCAAAGTCTTAGAGTGTTTACCTCGTCTTCGTCACCTGTATTTAGATGGAAACCCTTGGAACTGCACCTGTGACCTTCTCCGGACCAGAAGAGCACTGGTGGCCAAAGGAACGGATGTCAGGGGAGGGCAGTGCGTGGCGCCAGCAGAAAGCCGAGGAGAAAGTTGGATGTCTTCCAAAAAGATCCTGCAGCAGTGTGAAGATACTCTGTCTTCCACGGAAAGAGGCAAAGAGGATAGAAAGAAAGTGAAACCAAATGAGGCCTCCAGCATTGGAGTAAACACAGATGATGATTACTATGATTATGAACTATATTAACGCCATGGTTAATCTATGGTGAACCTTAAAGTTGTCCAGAGCTGCCCTCTACCACCAGGATCTCTTTTGACAACCAGTCTGCTGGTCTGCCATTAACTTTTCCTCTTCAATTTGTACTGTAAGAGCTAATACCTGGTGACAAAAGGGCTATAAGAAAGGATGTAATTTTAATCTGAAAATTGTAAAGAAAATAGTTTTTCTATGCCATTAGTACTATGTAGTTTGAGGGAAGTAAGAGTACGACGATTGTCTCTTAGAAAAGCAGACTGTAACTCTGTATGGACCTTTTTATAGTAGAGCATTTTTATAGTTGCATAAAACCCCCATAAATAAAATCCTGCAATAATACCACAACGTACTGTTACCAGGAGTCTGGCCTTCAACGTATTTAAACTCACAGGTCTGGAGTATGAAATGGAAAGTTACACAGATGTGGGCAATTTCTCAGGATTGTGCAGAGATTCTTGCTTTTGAAAAATTAATTCCAGTTTTCCTGAAATACTTTGCCTCTTTTATTTTAGGCTATTTTAAATGAAGTTAGACTAAATTAGCTGAGCTGCAGGCAAAACACAGAAGGCTCATCTTCATCACAGCAAATTCTACAAACAGAAGAACTGGCACCCTGGTTAATGAGATTAAATAGTAGTTTCAAAGTTAATTAATAGTGAGGAATAAAAACACTGGGATTAATTAGACCCAATCCTATTGTTGTAAACAGAAGAGAGGAGATTCTCAGGAAACAGAGAATCTGGCAAATATTAGGCAAAGATCAAGTGAGGCGAAGTTTTTGGAAGAGTGTCCTTTGGTAGTTGAATAGCTAGTTGACTACAGTATAGCTCAAGGTGTTGTGTGTATGCTTTCGGGTTAGGTGCACTTCATGTGGGAGTACACACTGCAAGAGCCCCCCTTCACCGGCAGGAACCTTCCAATCTTTTGCATGCCAAAAAATAAAAAGAGGACCTAATGGTATATGCATCAACTCTGATGTATGCACAAATTTTATCACGCAGCTCTAGAAAACTAAACAAAATTGGATTGCCGAGACCACCAGACCCAGTGACTTACAAACAGTAATCTGAGGGGTTTCCTGGCAGTCCATAAATCTTGGCTGATAACCGGGGAGTAATAACACCAGCAAATTACTTTTCGAAGCAAACAGTTTCTATCATTCTTTATCTGCTGTTGGCATTCGGTACCTGGGTAATCACTCACAGCCACAGAGGCTGTTTTGTCAGGTGTCAGAGCCCGGCCATGTGGTTAAGTCGCCTGTGCGAATGCAATGGACGCTTGTGTTTCTCAGGCACCCGGCACATGAAGCTCTACACCTGCGATAGAAAGGCCCGAGTTTGCTTTTCTTTATGGTTCAACTTCGTAACAGACCACCGGCCAGCCACACCTTTGGTAGCCAAAGGTTCAGCTCTGTAGGGAACTGCACAGGCCCTCCCCGCAGCGCGGCCGGGCTCCTTCTGTTGGCTACTGTTGGTCTGTATGAGGAGCCTGGGAAACGGTTATTTCCTCAGCGAGAAAAACGTCTCCGTGACCCGCAGTTCTTCCTTCAGCTTTACATGGGCGGGTTCTTCTCACAGAGCTGGTTAAACGCCCCCTGTGCCGCCTCAGCCCTCACACCTGTCTGGCGGCAGGGGCCCAGCCGCTCCCGCCTGCCCCGGGACCCGTCTCTTGGCAGCCTCCGGGCAGCACAGCCCTGGGTACGGCAGGTTTTGTGGGAGACCGCGGCCCCGGGGCGCGGCCCCCCGAGGCGCCGCTGTCTCGCCCGCCGCAGGGACCCGCCCGGGGCGCAGCGCTGCCTCGCGCGCGCCAGCGGCGTGCTCCGCGCGGGAGACGCGCGGTGGGGCACGCACACCGGTGGGGCACAGACACCGGTGGGGCACAGACACCGATGAGGCCCGCCAGTCCCTGGGGCGCTCGGCCCGCCCCCCCAAGCGCCAGCGCCAACGAGGCGCTGCGGCGGCCAAGAAGACCAAGGTACGGGGTCGGACACGGGAACGTTCTGCCCGGCCGACCGGCCCGAGGCTGAGCTCGGAAGCTGGCGGATAAGCGGAGCCCGGCCAGACGCTCCCCCAGCGTCCCGCCTCTTTCCCGACCCCGGCCACTGGCGGGGGCGCCGCCAGCATCGCCCGCCAGGGGGCGCAGTCCCACGCGAGCCCCCGCCCGCTCAAGGGGGCGGGGCTTCTCGGGGCCCGCCCCAGCCTCCGCGCCCTTCGTCCCGCCCCGCCAGGGACACGTCACTCGCTCTTCCCGGACGGAAGTGACGGCAGCTCGCCTGGCAGCCAACGGGCGCCTTGCGTGTGGCGGGGTGAGAGGTGAAAGATCAGGCGGGGCGGCAGGAAGATGGCCGCGCCGGCCGCGGTTGCCGGGCGGGGGATGCGGACGCAGTGAGAGGATGGAGTCGGCGCGGCAGGCGGCGCGCCGCGGCTGAGGCACCCCCCGCCCCCTTCCCCGCGGGCCCCGCGCCGCTGCCCCGCGCGCTCCTGTCGGTTGGCGGCGGCGCCGCTGCCCCGCGCCGCGCGCCCCCCATGAGCGGGGCGGGCGGGCTGGCGTGGCGCGCGCTGCACGCCCTGCTGCGCGCCCTGCTCTGCCTGCAGCGCGCGCTGCTCGCCTGCCTGCGCGGCCGCGTCGCCGCCGGCCCCGGGGCCTGGCTCTGGCGCCGCGCCGCCTCCGCCGCCGCCTCCTGCGCCCTCCTGGCCCCCGCCGCCGGGGCTTTCGCCTTCCGCAAGGCGCGGCGGCGGCGGCGGCCCGGAGGCGCGGCGCAGAGCCGGCAGCGGTGGCGCTCGGACGGGCGGGCCCTGCAGAAGCTGCCGGTGCACATGGGGCTGGTGGTGACCGAGGAGGAGCCGAGCTACGCGGACATGGCCAGCCTGGTGGTGTGGTGCATGGCGGTGGGCATCTCCTATGTCAGCGTCTACGACCATAACGGTGAGCACAGGGGGAGGGGGAGGCCGTACCCGCGGGGACCTCCGGTGTGCCGGCCGCCCTGGGGAGCGCTTGCTAGAGGAGGCCGGCGCCGCCTCGCCTGAGCCAGCCGCTGGCGCGGAGCCAGGGGCGCTCCCTCTCTCCGCCGGGGTCTTCCCTAGCCGGGTACCTGCCTCGCTG
The DNA here is from genome assembly GCA_022605575.1 of Laterallus jamaicensis coturniculus. Classification (NCBI taxonomy): domain Eukaryota; kingdom Metazoa; phylum Chordata; class Aves; order Gruiformes; family Rallidae; genus Laterallus; species Laterallus jamaicensis. The sequence goes on along the minus strand of JAKCOX010000102.1, from coordinate 1,044,083 downwards.
TTGGCAGCTCCTTTCCCGGTCCCTGAGCCGCTTGGCCCCGGCAGAGCATCTGTCCCTGGTAAGCCCAAGGAGCGCCCGAATACCTTCCTGCCCCGTATCCTGTGTCGGGCTGCCCCGGCCCTGCCTGCTCGCTGGAGAGGACAGGTGGTGGGGCCCTCCTAGAGCTTTGTCCCCAGCCCCCGGCTGCGGGGAGCTGCTGCCGCCTGAGAGGCATGACCGCCTGGGGCATGGGTTGTTAGGGCACGGGCGACCTGCTCTTGCAAGCTCCGCTCATGAGCTACGTCTGAACTTCTGTAAGCGGTAGGTGAGAGTGGCTGCTCCCTTTCCCGCACTCTTTCTCCTCTGAAGAGGCAGGGTGGAAAGGTAGATTAACATAAGCACGTGTGTCATGCCCGGTGTGGACGTGGCTTGCATTTGGTATGAGGACTGGTGCTGAGGTAACTCTGAGCCTGTACTTGAAAAAACGCCAAAGCTTCCACATGTCTGGTGTGTGATTTTGTTCATTACTCAGTCTCGGGATTCCACTTCACCAGGTATCTTAAGGATAAACTCAGAGTTTGGATTTAAGATTCTGTGGAATAAACATGGAACAAACCTCTTCCTCACACCTTTCTTTTTCACCTCCTCAGGTGAAACCATCCAAATGCAAAATGTTCTTAGGTGTAGCTTTCAGCCCAGCTGCTGAGAGATGATCTCTGAGACTATACAAGCTATTGCCTCAGAAGGGCTAACAACACATGAGATGGACTGTGTCCTATGTTTCTTGCTTCATGCTAAAGATCCCTGTACTCTTGCTGTTAGTGGTGAGACTGTAAGACACCAGCTTTTTACCAGTTTTGAGCTGCTCCTAATGATTATCTAGAGATGTTGTGCAGATTAACTGTAGTTTTATGCCAGGTTACAGGTACAGTCTGCAGTGGTGGTGTGCTCGTGCTGTCAGGAAAAGCTCAGCAGTGCAGGGCATTCTTCCTAAGTAGGTGCAGTCTACTGTCAGGTGTGCAAAAGCATATGAGGTACACAGATCTCTCCCAGCCTGTATCTTACTTTCTTCTTTATTAAAATCCGCTGCCATTAATAGATTGTCATCTATGGTGGCTCATATGTGCTATAAGATTCAAATGGCTTAACTTTCACTAAATTATCTAAGATCTTTTTAAGAAACTAGGGTTAATACCAGTCACTTAGCAGTTTAAGCTGGCCATCTGTGCAGGGCTGTTTGCTGAGTGTGGTTATATTGTGTTTCAGTGGGCGAGTACTTCCTCATTTGGGAGTCAAGGAATGGTGTAAAATATTTGCATAAGATCTCAAGGACACGGGAAAACAGGCAGCACCTTCTGAAAAGCCATTTATATGTCAATGTGGTTTACTTTCTAATTTGGAAAGTATTAAACCCGGTTAAATGTTGCAGAGCAAACAGTACGAAGTGAGTGTCAGACTTTGTCATAGCCTGAAGAGAGGCATTTTAATTGCACAGCATCTCTAATTTCTGTCAAACCTCAAATAAGCTCTCTGCAGTATTGCCTGACATGTTATGGATGTCTGCTTAGTCCCTTTTTAGATCCCAGCACTGTGCTGCACAAACTATATATGAGAACAGAACTGAGGAACAGACCCAGCTGAGAGTTTCTGTGTGGTCTTGGTTTTCAGGTTACTCACTGTGCAACCACACAGCTCTGAGGAAAGAGAAGACACCATCCAATGCTTAGGTAGCCGCTGTCACAGAGATCCTGTCCGGCAGAGGAGCCAGTGCTGTTACAGCATGTGATTCCTGCATCATGGAGTAGCTACTTCTGCTTCTCCAGCATATGTATTGAGATCTTGACAGCTCTAAGACTGACTGTTCCAAGGTGGCGAGTGTGATGACCAGAAATGACAAGGTTGTGCTCCCTGAAGAGCAGCATAGCTGAAATAACCTGCAGAACAGTTATCTTTTGCTAACAGTTCAGAAAAATAATATCTTGGATGATATTTGCTGCTGTTTCCCTGTATTGTTATATTCATGTTACAGTTGCATATTAATAGGTTTTGTTAACACCTTTGAAACTTGAAAAATACAGCTTTGATCTCATCTTTAGGTCAGATGTGCTGCTTTTCAGTAGTTCGTTCTTCTGTTAGTTGTTAGAGACCAGAATATGCCAGCGTGAATTCCAGTTTGTTGGCACATAATTGAAGAAGGCAAGACTAAATGCAGAGCAGCTTAAACCATTTTGAATTTGTAGCTTTTGCCAAACTTCTACATTTGATGAGAGTAGCCTCCAGTTTGTTGCACAAATGCATGTTCTTCACTGGCATTCAGTGGTATTCAGGGATAGCAACCACAACAGCTTTTTGCAGAGCATCTTGTCAGCTAAGCCTTTTATACTGGTTTCAGAGAGCAAGCAAGTAGTTCATAGGGCTTGAGTATACACTTACTGCTGGTAGTGGCAGATACGCTGCCTTTCCCTCAGTGCTAAGCTCCTTACGGTGTCTGGATTGAGCATACAGCGCTTCCAGATGGACATCCTGCTAAGTAGGATGTTGCAGTTGTCACTGAATCCGGTTCTGAATAATTGTGATGTTGGGAACCCTCAGCAGTAACTCTAGTACAGCGAAGGTGGATAAAATCAGGTACAGTTTGCATTTACCTGTAGCAGAGGGTGAGCCTAAATTGCATTGAGCACTTGTCCTCTCAGGTGGTGAAGCTTGCTTTTGGTCTGCTGAGCTGCTTTATAAGGTTCTGTGGTTTATATGATTGTACCAGCTATTGACTTATTAAAGATAATGTTGTCCCCACTGATGCTGGCTGTGGTGAAGAAGGAAACACAATGGCAAATGCTCTGAATCTGTGTAGAATGTTGTGAAGTATACTTTGTTTCCTTTTCCTTCATTGCGTATTTGTAGTACTGAGATTCTTCTTGGTGCAACAGGAAACTTTGATTGCAAGAGTGGTCTTCCACAATTGCATTTTTCTGGAAGAAATATTGTGTCAGTTTCCTGCAGAAGGCTTCAATTAAGTGTGTCATTAATTGCCCCCTCTATAGGAAGAGGGAAGCATGAAGTTCTCTTAAGAAGTGCCAGACAAGCTGCTTATTTGATTATAGTAGTGAATTTCTATATTCTAAGCAAAATGACTAAATGGAAGGTTGTGTTCTGTGTCAAAATAAGTAGCTGCATCTGAGCTGACACTAGTATGTTACAGCAGCTGCACCAGTAACTGTAAGGGCAACCTGGTTGGAGCTGTGCTGATTCTCACAGGCAGTTACAGAACCCAGTACAAATGTTACAAATGCAGTGGATGATACTTGTGGGATGTGATCAGGTGCTTGGCTGACTTTGAATCCATGAAGATCAGTATGCTGGAAGACTGGGGTGGAAAGGTCTCCACAGAATGCACATAATGTAAGGAACTGCCTTGTACTTGAGAAATATGTGGTGCTGTGGGGTACAGTGCTCAAATGTAAGATTTGCCCTCTTCTGTCCCCCAGGGCCCCTGCCCCTCCCCTCCCTGGCCAGGCTGAGAGAGGCCAAAGGTGTGCTTTTGCTGCCTCTGACGTTTAGGGGTTCTCTTCATTCTTGCAATTTCTGCTGATCCACAGCAGAGTGCAGCTATAATAAACTTAATGCTACTGTGTGCACCTTGGTTATTAAAGCCAGATTAGCTAAAATTGTAGGGTTTATAAGGATTTATTTGGGTGGACTTCTGTGTTGCCAATCCTGTTACTTGGTAGCAATCCAGTCATGCTGATCAAGACCTTATCTCCAAGGAAATAATGCAGCCTTCTTGCAGTCTGAAGGCAGTGATGATGCAATTATATAGTGGCAGTTAATATATCTGCTGGGGAGCAGAAGCCTTTGACCAGTGTTTTATACTCCTACTTTCTCTGCTTAAAGTTACTTTGCCACTTAAAAACTTTCCTTGGGTATTACATCTGTCCATCTATGAAGCCTTCCTGAAATAGCTTAGGACAAGTCTAAAGTGCTTATTGGGAGCTTGGTATTTGAGTACTTTGGGCTCCTGAACAGATGGTTTAAGTTAAAGATTTCTTAAAGCCCACAGTATGACTGTACTTAGAACTTGTGTTTCTTCATCTTGGGTTTAGCTTTCCAGTGAACTGTGTTACTTCTGACCAACTTTCTTAGAAATTCTTCGAAATTACCGATAGAGTACTGCAGTAAGCAGAAGTAATTATTTCATTAGCCCCAAACACAGGCTTTCAATTTCTTCCAAGTTACTTAGTAGTCTAGCTGATCTCATCAAGCTGTAAAACATTCTGCATGTTCAGTGGGGGAGATAAATATGTTGTGGTTTTGTGTCACAGGAAGACTTCTGTGAGATCCCAGTATCACGTGGCATTGGCTGTGGGTCTTCACCCATGTGAAACTTCACGTTTTGGTGTTGAGTTGGGATTCCTCAGGCCACATTTACTAAAAGGACTAATGCTAATCTGTAGAAGGTAATCTCTATAGGTTTGGGTAGTGTGAAAGTAGTATATCTACTCTTGACTGTCAGTAAGCTCTTGTTTTCCTGGTACAGAATGTCCCTCCAAAAAGAAATGTGGGAGGGATGGTAACCTACGAGATGATAAATTCAGACTTGAATTCTTCCTGTTTGGTTAGCACTAGGCTTTAATGTGGGTGAGAATTAAGTGACTTCACCCACTTTCAAACTTGGATTATGTTATTTCTAGACACCTGGAATAGCTAAGCCTAATATATTTTTCTAGCCCCCCCATGTCCTGTGAGTGAGGTTCAGTGCAATGTCTCAAACTGTTCCTCAGTTGTCAACCAGCACGAGGTGGGTGTAAGCAGAAGGTCACGTGCTAAGGCACTTTCTTGCAAGTGTTATTTGAGTTGGGTTAGGATTTGTTGTTTCTCAAACAGTTAATACTTTGATGTTCTAAGTAGACTTGTGTTAGCTTAAGGTTCTTCCCTCATTGGGATGAGAGTTGAGAAAAAGCGAATAAGTGAAATGCTGTGGGAAGGTTCTCTCCTAGGCTTAACTTTTGGTTAAGCCTGACTTATTCTGTGTTACCTGATTCTGCTGCTTTAAAAAGCCAGGCAAGAGAGAAAGTTGAACTTTGAGATGCTACTAGGACACTAACAGGTGGTGGCTGTGGTAGTCTGACAAACAACTGGTTGACTCCACCTGGTGTTCCTCTGTGCCAGTTGTTCCCCCTCCAGTTCACAGTTCCTGTCACTCTTGAACTTTCCTTCTGCTGAACTCATGGCCTCCTAATTGCAAATGGTGTCTGTCAGTCTCTAACCCTGAAATGCTGCAACACCACTGCTGACTGAACAGGACATGCCTTGTAACTGCTAGTAACTTGTAAAACCAGGCAAAAGGTCTGTGCCTTGGAAGAGACCTGTGTAGTGAGGATTGCTGCAGGAAACTTAAACACTTCTGGTCTGCTTCAGCTCTAATGGGAACCTAATGTGGCTTGTGTTGTAAAAACAAGAATTATCCCTGAAATCAGCTCAGAAGTTCTCAGTAATTAAAGGGACCCCCCCTTGTCCATTAACCAAACTGAAGTTTGATATTCTCTTGTTTTGTTTTAATTTTTAAAACACTGACTGGAATATACACACTTGTACCAGCTTGCAGAGGCTCCAGAGTTCTGACTAAACAAAAACTTTTTTCTGCTTTTCAGAACCAAAAAATGTCTAATGAGAAATAATGGTGACAGTTTCATATTTGTGCTTCCTTTTAGAAACAGTAATAGAGCTACAGTTTTCCACTCTTTACAGCAAACAGCTGGGGTATTGCTAAAATAGATTAAACCTCTTGTTAAACATTACCTTTCTATAATATTAAAAACATATTATGGGCTTGCCTTTGCCTTACACAGAAGGCTGTGAACAAAATTGGAAGGCAGTGTTAAATTGAGACTGAAGTCTTGCTGCCTAGGAACACTTCTGTGAGTTGATCTATGCAGGCACTCTTGTTTACTATATTTATCATGTATAAATTAGCAACAGCATCTTCCAGAACTAAATTCGATATATTTTCAGTTTTTTAAAAAATAAGCCTTGTATAAATTGGGTTTCTGAGATACTGGAAAGGAGTGTGTGTCAGCAACAAGCACAGAAAATAGTTTGTAAAGTCAAATGTGAATTTGGCCTATGTACGTTGCCTCTGGTAGGGCTGTGTTTGCATTCATAAGTCTCTTGTACGCTGAGGGAATAAAGTTCCCCAAATGTTATTGGTTTTAAACAAAGATTACAGATATCTTGGAAGTTTGCTACCTTCTGATGTGCTTTGGGATCTTACCTGCAGGAGAGCTGCGGGTGTCTTGAGGTTGGTGGATCAGTTGGAATGTAGGTGTGGAGGCCTGTCCAAGAAGGATACGCTACAGCTATACAACTACAGTAGCTTCCAGTTTATGTTAAACTGCTATTCCAAGAGCAACACAAGACCCAGATTTGAGCAACTAAGGAGGTGGGTGAGATAAATGAGTAGAAGGGAAGTGCTGATGCTCTTCAGATAGATCTATCTACTGCGTCCATTAGCGACCTTCTCTTCAGTGCTGGACCAAGTGCTTTCTGGTGTCCTTTTTTACTGACCAGTAAGCACCTTAGTCTTTCCTCCTACCTGTTGCCTGCAATGTCTTCATTTATATTAGAGTGTGGATTCTTAAACATGTTCTTCCAGTCTCTGGGAATAGGTAACAAGTTTTGTTGAGAAAAACATCTTGCTGATTACTAGTGTTGGGTGAGGAAGGGGAAGAAGAGAGCAGCTGTTTCCCAGATCGGGAACTCTTCCAAATTGTGCCAGCTCTTGTGAATATTGAAGATAGTTCAGGTGTTTTCCTCCTCTTAAAGTGGGTGGAAGTCAAGTGACTATTAGAGGTGAGGCACATGCAGCCTTGTACAGATCTGCACTGCTGCTGACCTTAAGTGTAAGGAAGACAATCAGTGCTGATTCCAGCAGAAAACAGACTTATGCAGGCAGAGCGGTGTCAAACAGTACTGTTCACAGCAGCATCCTCCATTTCCAACATGTGCAAATGTGCAGGAGCACAAAGTGTGGCAATTTAGTTATAGACTTAGTAGAAGTATTCTCATGCTATTTTTGTCTATCATGGTTGCTGCCTTACTGAGATTTTTCTTGTCTGCCAACATGTGAAATCAGTTCTAAGTATCGCTTACAGTTGTGTGATGAAGTTAACTTAATTTTTGAAGGAAGTATCCAGAATGAGAAGGGAAAACAGATGCTTTAGCACCTATTAAAGCCTCTAATGAAGCCTGTATGAAAATGCTAACTCATTATCCCTGAAGGCTAGCATATTAAATGAAATGTACTCTATCAATTCATGTTGTAAACTAACTCCTAACATATTACAGTCTTAACCCAGTGTTTATACACTAACCAGTACTTATGTGGAAACTGCTGTTTGTTCTAATCCCAGAATCACCTTTAAGATGATGTGTATAATTTTGTGATCAGGCTTATGATTCAAGTTCAGTGTCTCTTGAAAGATTGTGTGGGCATTTTTACACCAGTCAACAGAAGAGCTTGAAATAGGCTTTCTGAATGAAACTTAGGTTCTTAGTAACAACCCCTGAATGCAAGGTGATAAGTGTTATCAGTTCCTAAGTAAATACGCCTAGTCACACTTTTGCACTGTAAATATTTAAGCTGTCACATTTAATTTTTACTGTGGCTTTTAATTAGAAATAGTTATGTTGTCTTTCAAGGGTAAGAGTTTTAGAACAGGAAACCCAGTATGTTTGGTTAAGCACATCTTGGTAATCTCCTGTACTCCAAATACGTCTGCCAAAACCCATGTAAGTTAAAGGCATTGGGGACTGCACTAACTCCTTGGAATATGCAGCTTGTGAAATCCTCTTATTAGGAAATCCACAGCACTGGCCCTGGCCTAGGAGTGGACAGCTGCCTGATACGCTGCTTTCATCTTCTGGCTCGTGCTTTGTTGCCTGCAGCTGTAGTGGTGTGGCAGGAGGCAGTAGCAGGCATTATTAACACTAGGGTTCTTTAGTCTGGCTTGGTAGGGTAATGCTATCTCCAGCTGTTGCTAGCATACTAAGGACAATAAAGGAAGTCTTTAGCTATCCCTTATGCAATTGCAGCTTGCTGAGTGAGAGAGGAACAAAAGCATGTGAGTTGTCTTTCCAAGGTCACTGAAATTAGTCATGTGCAGTAGCATTTGCTTTGGATTCTTATCGTACTTGTGAACTCCAGTTTGCAACCAGTACTGACTGCCTGATTTTTTTTCCTACCTAGTGTCAGATTTACTTTGTAACACCCTTTATAGGAATTGGCTGACATGCAACCTTTTTTAAAGGTATTTTCAAGAGGAATAATTCAAGGTTGATGGATGAAATTTTAAAACAGCAGCAAGAGCTCTTGGGAATAGATTGCTCCAAGTACAACGTGGAATTTGCAAATCAAGACAAAGCTGATCAAGGTAAGATGGATTGTGACTGGGGATTGGTGTGACTCTAGTTTTGAGTAAATCATAACTCTGCTTTTACTTAAACACATTACTGTGTACAGCAGCCTTTCTCTTCTTTAGGCACTGATTATCAGAACACCTGAGCCTTCCTGAGCTAGTATTAAACTTGCATTGTGCTATTTTGTTCTTAACTAATAGTAAAATGTTGCTCTCTCCTGCCCATAGCGATCGTTACTGGGCAGTCTGATCTTGCCCTTTAGCCCAGCTGTTGTGCTGTGGCCCCTTTGATGCATCACTGTAGCTCGACTTCCCACTAATACAGTGAGACAAATTATCTTGAGAGTTGAAAAAGCACTAGAGTAAGCATAAGGTAACTGATGTGTGCAAGTTAATGCATGCACTCCCATCTTTCTGAACTTTGATGTGTACGTGGGGAGAAACAAGAGGAAGAACAAAACTGCTGGTTGTCATGGCAGTATATAATGACACCAGGAAGGGAAAGGGTGTAAGTTAAAACCAAAACACTCTGTGATAGCAGCTTTTGTGTCTAGTAAAGTGGAAAAGAGTAATATGCTTCTGGTTTAATGTTCCTTAGTCAATACTATCTGCTGTAAGTACTCATTTAGGCTTGCTGGCTAGCATAACTGCTACAAGTCTGTTCAAAATGTAGTAAATCACCAGCACATACTTACTGAAGCAGGTCTTTGCCTTGGGGGGATAGGCTGATACTTACAGCTCTCCTAACTACAACTCATAATATTTAAATAGGTCTCATAATAAAAAACTCCCAACCCTTAAATTTTAAGACAATCATATTACATAGTTGAAAGACTTAAGCAAAGACTACACTTCATAAGTTGTAGTACATTTGGCTGCCTTTAAGATGCCACTGGTTGAATTTTGCTTCCCCTGGAAGAGCTGATAGGATGGTGAGATCCTTTATGCCAGCTTGAGTCCTAGGTCCAGTGTTGGAGCATAAACTTACCTTGTAAGCATCTTAGGCTAAGGTGCTAGGATTTACATGGAAGCATCCAAGTTTCATGTTATTTAAGTCCCAAGACTTAAGTGTTAGATAGGAACTGAAAAGCAGAAGTGTTTTCAATTCTCTTTAGAATTTTTCATTTTCACTTATAAGGTTCCACAATCAGATCAGATGCATCATACCTGGAGCTGAGCAAGCTGGCCTCTATCCAGTTAATAACATTAAACTGCAATTTTCCACCACCACTGAGAGGCAAAAGGACATGTCTTACACTTACAAATACTGTCAGAGAAATAGTCTTTGCCGTAGGGAATGTGACAAATTAAACAATATCAAGGAAACATTATTTGCATTGTGGTGGCTTTAGATAGATTCTTTGAGGGGGTTTAGGGGGTGTTACGAGTCTTCGCACTCTACCCTGTGGTCCTTTGCAGTTGGGTTCTGCAGTTTTAAGGAATGCTGGTTTTAAGTGTCTGGTGATAACTACCATTAGCTCTGTATAAGTCTGTGTCCACACAGTAGTGTTTAACCCAGCTACTTCAAGCTGGGTGTAGTACACTCTAGCTTTCAGCTTCCTGGGTAACGTCACCTCATAGGTACCTTATCAGAACTGACAGCGATGCAAGTCTCCTCATGTGAGAAGACTTATAGTAATGTAGGCAGTAAGATTGCTGTGAAATGTAACTACAGATTATCTGCTTCCTAGCTTCTCTTAGCAATTTTAGATCAATATTTAACTCTTGCATCAGTTTTGAAGTGCTGATGCAAGATCCTGTGATCATACTCAGGGAGGGTCCTGGCTTATCAGCGTGTCACATGTCTTTCCTCTTTTAGGGTAAAAATTGGACCTTTTATCTTTCTGCATTAGTTACAACCTCCTAAGTTGTAACCTCCTAGGCACTGTCCTCTCACTGCTTTGCCTGACAGCATAAGACCACTGCAAATTCCCTGGAAGACTCTACATGTCAAGACTGACATGAATTAAACCTCTCTTTCCACAAGACTCCTCAAAATAGTTGCCTTAAATTTGCAGTATAGTAATACAGCAAATCCACAGGACACCCACCTCTGTAAGAGATGGAAGAGGTACCTCTGTGACTAGTAGTTAATGTATTATAAACCAGATTGCTTTCTGTCATATCCTATGACTATCTAAAGCACATTCAAGCCAACTATATTTCTGTTGCTTTTAAACTGTGTTTTGTACTTTCAGTTTTAAATTGCCAATCTACATTGAAGGTGCTGTCTCCGGAAGACGGGAAAGCAGACATCGTAAAAGCTGCTCAGAACTTTTGTCAGTTGGTAGCACAGCAGCAAAGAACATACACAGACCTGGATGTGAATGTGTTAGACAACTTATTAAGTAGTAAGTATGACAAGTCTGTGGGGAGGGGGAAAAAGAGTACTCTAATACATTTGGTTACCAGTGTGCTTATTGCTTAGAACTTATGCATCTTGATGCTTAGCCTATCAAGGTAAGTTATGATTGGTGCTTTCAGGCTTCTGCTAAGGTTTCATACTGGTTTACCTCCTTTTGAGCTTTTTCTTTAAGCAGAAAAAGAGAACCTTAGGCTGAATTGGAAAGTCTCGGGTTTTTTGGAGTTTACAACCTCTATGGGATGTTCTGCTATGAGCTTTCTGAAAAAAGTACTGCTGGAGTCACCTGAAACTAGACTATTATAACTTAGGTTAACTTCTTACAATTTAGTGTGCTGCAAACCTGGTTCTGGGCAGAGAGTCTTTTCCAGATCTAGTTACAGCAATTAAAGCTGCTGCAAAACTACCACCCTTGCTGACCTCTTGCTGCTGTATAAACCACACTAATTCTCTTCACTACTAATTTACATGGATTACTTACGCTACACAGAGGAGCATGGCTATGTGCAACAGCTATGAGAAGGGCAGGGTTGCCCTAATCTCACCTCTAGAAGTAGTAATTTAGAAGAAGCTTCTGCTTCCCCAGTGGTGCTGTGGAACTGTAATAGTTACTCAGCTTTCCTAGATGATCCATGCATGTTAATTGAGCTGTAATTAACTTGGCAGGGTTCAGGTTTCAGATCACACACTTCAGTTTCGATGTCTGCAGGCACATTATTGTGTCTCCCATTAATTGGACTTCAGAGAGTGATTATTTTCAAATGGGTGGTCAGCTGAATTGCTTTGCAGGTTGACTACCATGGCAGTTGGCACACTTAAATCTTAATTTCAAACTCCGTTCTATCCCTGTTGTCAGCATGCTGCATAATAGCTTCTTACTGTAACAGAATCATTAAATGTATTTAATAAGGCACTCTAAGTTACTTAGACATATACCTTGTTATACCCTAAAGACAGTTTATGGAAATGAATAATTGCTTCTTTAAAACAATCACTCATTCTATGAAGAACTAGTGGCAGTTAATACCTATATATGTATTTTGGCCAGTGATGTTCAAATGGAGCTTCTCAAAACACTTGTTATCTTCTTTCCATGTATTTAAGTGTCTGGATATGTTGAAAGTATTAGGTCTGGTCTTAAATAGATCAGACTTAATGTCCAAGTGATGCATACTAGCTGAGGTCAGAAAGAGAAATCTCCTAGGCTTTTAATCTATCAAAACCATAGTCTTTGAGAAGAGGCTGCTTAACCTATGTGGCTAATAACTAAGGATAGCATCTATAACTAGTCCTGCTTATTAATTTGCTTGGTTTTAATGTTTAAGGCAGTTGGAGGTGAAGACCTATTCTTTCATGACTTGGCAGCAGCATATGAAACTACTCAGCTTAGTTCTAGGCACATTTTAGTTTCTGTGCCTCCTTAGTGTAAAGGTACTGAATATAGACATCTGTGAGTTGCTAATCTAAATTGAGAGCACGTTCTGAAAAGCAGTACTTGAGTAATGATGTTTGTGGTGACTTCTGTAAGCTTCTGGCTTTTCATATTTTGATTTGAATATCTGATGCTGTGTGTTTTGAATTTCTGTTCATATTTAGGATGCAGTTATTGAAGCCTAGTCGTAAAATGGTACAATTCTAGCCTGTTGCTTGGCTTTTCTGGCTCTTAATCCAGTCGTGCTCTAATTCTTACAGTTTTTCTTCAGTGTGAGAGTAGCTGCTTCTGAGCAGTGCCTCAGCTAACCACCCTCCTTCCAGAAAAGTAGGTGCTAGCTGCATTTAATATTGTCTCTACTTGCTGTCTGCCTTCCCAGTAAAGAACGTGACCGTCAGTTAAGGCTGTTCTAGTTGCCCTGTAAAAATCTATGTGAAGGGTAGTTCTGTCAGCTCCTGCAATTCCTTCAAGTTCCCCTTACAGAACTTCTGACCTAGAAGGGATGTCGCCAGATTCCTGTCCCTTCAGTGTTCGTCTTTTGGCCTCTTAGAGTCTGCTCCCAAATCTTACCTTGTGTATGTTAAGCTTGAGTGCTGTAGCAGCGCTGAAGGAGCTTCCACATGTAAAGTATCTGTAGTGTTGATATGTTTAGGTACAGGAATAGGTGCAGAGTGGAAAGCACAGTACTGTGCTTTGAATAGACTGTTCTGACGGTAATACTACAGTGTACATTTTCATTTTCCTTCAGATAAGAACCAGAAGGAAATATTAGCATTAATTGAGCTCTCTGGAGGCCTTTTCCTGTTTGAAAAGCCATTGCAGTGTTGAAGATCCTGCTGCTGAACTGGCCAGCTGAGGAGTACTCAGCTACTGAATCAGCTGATGAGTAAAGCTGTCCACTTCCTCCAGAATCCCCACTTCTAAGTATTCATTGCTTCCCTGCAAAGCTCTTTCATACTAACAGGCTAGCTTCTGAACACACATGTGGCTTCTGCTTTGTAATTTTTTCTTAACTTTGAGATAAGATTTGGGCTGTGGCACAAGGTACTTGTATCTAAATACCTCATCCTTAGAGGTGCATGTACACAGGGAAAAATACCTCTGGTAAAAGGATTACTGTTGTGATGAGTCAGTGGGGAGGGAGGATGTGAATTTTTTAATCTCCAGCTTCAGTTGCAAAACTTGGGTGGAGTGAAATCTGATAGGATCCTAGTTTCCTGTTCTATTATTCCTGAAGCAAAGTTCCTCTACAACTAAAACCTAAAGGCTCCTGACTGATTGGTGTGTCATAAACAAGTGAGGAAAAATTGAGAAATAACATCTGAAGTTCAGAGCAAATAGGAAGTACTGACTCTGTTTGCTAAAGGTAGGCACTGCGCGGTGTAAACACTCCTGCAGCTAACCTGTGGAATTAATGGGTAATGGAAGGGGTAGCAAGAATTAGTGTGCAATAATTGTGGCTAATTGCAGCATTATAGCAAAGTAGGGTTATGGCCTTTGGAATGCTTTTCAGATGAGCTAGGTAGGGGCATGAGAGCAATTTACCGCCTTGGGTACCCTTGAGGTACCATACTGGTTTTCACATGTGGCCCTAAGCAACTTGTTAGACTTAGCAGGGAAAGCTGGGCTGAGTCTGTTCCTTTTAAGCTTATTGCCTCTCTGTTAACTTCAGCCTGGAGTAGTTTGGGTGTGGCAGAAATATACAGAAGGGAGACACTGATTGTCTTCAACTTGGGAGGATCAGTAGGGTGCTCTCACTAGTGGAATGACTGGCAGGGGAGTTTAAGGTAGAGGTGGTAAGAGAGTGGGCACCTAGTGAAGTGCTGCAGTGTTACCTAGCCCTGCCCTGGGATGGGGTATGTTGTCCACTTAGTAACAGGAAAAAAATGTTGCCCTCACTCATCCAACCAGGAAGTTGTCACCTGCAGCAGTTTTTCTGAAACTTCATAGTAAAAGTTGTTTTTAAAATTGCCTGTCTGGGTCCATACTGAGAAAGAGAGAATTCATCTGACAGTGGCTTTTTACAACTTTTCTCAACGATCTGCAACATGAGTTTGTTCTTTAGTGGAACCTCTTTCAGAGTGGTGTGTCATTGTGATAATAGTCCTTTTACTCTGCTGCATCTCCACATAGTTGAGTTAGAACTGTTGGTAGGTAGGGGTCAGGGTGCAGCATGTTCTACACTGCTAAATTCAAGCTTGCTAAGACAAAACTAGAACAAACCAGTTTAAGCAGTAGCACTAAGGTTTGCTTTTCCTCAAAACAACATAACTGTTCCTATTGCTTTCCTTACCAAACCTTTAAAACCTACCTGACATAAAAATAACAGTCCACCTGGGCCTGTAGTGGCTGGTCCTGCTCAGGTAGCGCAAGACCAGGCTGTCCTCTTGAGCTTTTAACTATTAACATGTCCTTCACTTAATTTCTTTTAAAAAAGAAAGGGCACTCAATGAAAAAGCAGGTGTGCCTTAGGGCTTAGAATTAAACAAGTCTTCTGGTGAATTTGATAAAACCTAATTTATCTTGTTCCTACAGGTACAGATGGATTTCCTGATCCTGATTTAGTCTTGAAGTTTGGTCCTGTGGACAGCACCTTAGGATTCCTTCCATGGCACATCAGATTGACCGAGATCATGTGAGTTGCCTATAGTTACTGTAAAACAGGTTGGAACAATATTAAAGCAAAGAGGTTTCTATATGACTTACATTATGGAAGTAGCTGTAAGCAGAGATCTACCTAATAAAGGTATCTGGAGATTGAGGGTTCTTAAAAATTGCTAAATAAAACCTGTCAGACCCTCATTTTTGCTCCTTCAGCCATGATTAGGCAAAAGCAGGCTTTATTCTTCCAGATTTAAGGAACAATTTCTGTCACCATCTAGTCTCAGCAGTTCTCAGTCCTGGTTCTGTTTGTGGATTACAGATTTCTGTCAGGGAAACTAAGGATATAGGGGAGAGAGGATCATGTAAGATGATCGTGCCTCTAGAATACTTTCTGATTTTGGCAATAACTGAACTGACTGGTGTTGCTGTTTCTTGAGTTTGAGGGCATTTATAGAGCACTTGAAAGTCTGGGTGGACCTGTGCTCCTCCAACTTTCTCCCGAATTTGAAGTGCCAAACAACTTCAGTTACTCAGACAAGAACTTGCTTTACGGAGTGATATTCCTGACTGTGTCTGTATGAATCCTGCAGTGTTTATAAAAGCTTATTTTAACTTTATTCTAACTTGCTTTCTCAGTTCTTTGCCTTCCCACCTGAACATCAGCTATGAAGACTTTTTCTCTGCCCTCCATCACTATGCAGCCTGTGAGCAGCGCTGGGGAAAGTGACTTCTGGCTGAGCACGTGGAGTCGGGCTTTCTGTGGGAA
Source organism: Laterallus jamaicensis coturniculus (assembly GCA_022605575.1). NCBI lineage: Eukaryota > Metazoa > Chordata > Aves > Gruiformes > Rallidae > Laterallus > Laterallus jamaicensis. The sequence goes on along the minus strand of JAKCOX010000102.1, from coordinate 1,028,529 downwards.
TGAATTGATGTCTGTTTACAAGCACCTGTGACCCATAAGTCTGGTTCATAGTCCTTTCTTAATTTATCAACAAATTCAATAAAGTGTCTTACCTTTCTAGAGAGTCTGTGTGAATGCGTGAGAATCTATGGGGAGGGGAAACTTGCAGATTTCCTTTACAAAAAAGACAGTTATTGGAAGTGAAGCTGTTCCAAGCTGAGTTACCTTCGTTTTTGTGTCCGAGAGACCAAAATAACATGCAAGAATTAAGTCTTGTGAAATCTACAGGACAACATAAATAGCAGTTCCCTGCCCTGAAGGGCCTTACATCCTGTCAGCTTGTTTCCTTTTGATTCTTCATGGTCAAGCATTTCAGAGATAATCACTTGGTTTATCTTCAGGCACATTCACTGTATTGTGTATGAATCCCAGCAAGGTCAGGTCTGTTAACTATGAGAGTAGTACCTGCTGCTTGGCTGTGGTGACTAAGCCAGCAGTAGGTATCATGTTCTGGAAATGCTGAGAAGATTCTGTAAAAAGCAAGGGAAGCTTCTATGGTAAGTGGAGTAGACAGTCTGTGTAGCATTACCGATCCTCTCTGTTTTTTTAATTTAAGAGGTAATATCAAAGTATTCCTACAGCTGGAGTGACACTTGTCTTGGCATCAAGTCAGTTTTCCATAGGGAACAAGCCTTAACAGTACTATGTATTGTTTGTAAACCTACTTTTCCCATTAAATTCTCACTTCAGGTGACAAGCTGGCTATGGCTTCAGGGGGTGTTTGCTGAAAAAACTGGAAACAGGCTGGGTCTGGTTCCATGGCTCATTGTGTGCCCAGCCAGGGAGGCTGCTTAAGCCCTTTGCTGGGCTGGTTCTGCACCACGCAGTACAGGTTTGAGTGGGAGCCTGCAGCAGGTGAGAAAGATGAAGTGAAGCTGCACTGCATTGTCTCAAAGCTGAGATAGCTAGAGAGACACTGAGCTAAACAATCTTCATCGCAGAATGTCCTGTTCCAGTTGCTTCCCATTGTCCAGTGTAGTTTGAAATGGGAAGTTTGAATAAAGCAGTATCTTTAGAGCTGAGTTAACTACAGACAAACCTTTATGTTGCAGCCTTCTGCCCTGCAGGCTGTGGAGCTGTTGAATACTTCCTTCTGGAAGTGCTGCTTTTCTCTCTTTTCCCCCTCTTCAAAAAGTCCGACTTTAGCTCCTTCAGGATAGGCATAGGGCTAGAAGGGAAAAACTGCTTTTAAAAGGGAATTGCCAGATTTTAAGTGAATGCCTGCTTCTTTGTGAAACAGTACTTTAGCTGTGGTAGCTTGATGTAATGCTATAAAGCAGATTGCATAAACTCTTAGCTGCAGTTTTCCATCATACTGAGATAAGATTGCAGTTACTGGAGAGACTTGTAATTTTCTCTCATGAAAGAGAAAGGGATGCTTGATCAATTAGCTAATGGTCTTGACATCAACTAACATTCCACGTGAGCTGGAATGCTCAGAGTAGTTGGCTGCCTCTTGTGGACTAGCCTTCGATGTTTGCCAGTTCCTGTATTGTGGAGAAGATGAAGTCATGCGACAGTACCTGGCTTCTGCCATTGCCAGAGAATCTTTCTTGTTGAATATTAAAGTTTACTTTTTGTGGGGAGCGGCTAGCCTGTTGGAGGGCATCTTGGGTATTGAAGTTTATCTGTAATAAGAGTTTCGTTTCATTAAAATGTAAAGTTGTGTTTAAATTACTGTATGTAAGTGTTACTGTGTCACTGAAGCAGTTCTGGTGCTGGCAGTAAAGACAGAAACTGGGTAAAGCTTAGTTTTGTCCTCAAAGTAATCTATTTTTTTATATTTGTATCAAGCTGCCAAAGAAAGCTTCTAATAGCCGAGCTCCTCTCAGTCCTCAAACTTCTGCATATCTCAACTAAAAGACTGGTTTTACATTGGAGACAGCTCTCGGTCTTGGGTTGTTCTGTAGAGGAATGCTTGATGATTAGTTCAGCCACATTTGATTCAACTTAATCAAATCTCTTCTGATGGCCAGTTTAATCATGAATTAAGTGTTCCTCCTGGAATTAATGTAGTTGAACTAATCCACATAACTGCTTAGTTGAGATTATTTTACTGTCCCTGTGTGGGCAACCTTCAGTGAGCTGTGCCAAAGGCGCTGTGTGGGTCCAGGACTCGGTCTCTGAACGTACGTGGTGGCGGTGAGCGCCTCTCCCCGGCTCGTCCTGTGTGAAGGTCTGTGGTGTAGCTGTGACACGGTATGGCTGTTGTCTCTGGGTACCTGTACATAGTGTGTAAAACAAGTTTTTATGGTTAGGGAATTGATTTATTGAACTTTATTATTGAAAGTTAAAACTGAATCTGTAAAAAGAAAAAAAAAAATCAATAAAGGACTCTAATCTTTCTACAGGCCATGGTGGTACGTGAATACTTCTGCAGGTCTGGCTGGGGAGGTGTAGCCTCATCTGTATTGTTACGTAGCTCTGGGAAAGTAGGGAACTTCAAACAGCCTGCTCCTTTGCATGCTGCTTAAATTGCTTTCTGTGGTGTAAGAACTCTTACACCACAGAATTTTCTCCTCCTACCACTTCCAGCTCTTTAGAAGCTGTTACGAAATCCCAGGAAAGCATTTACTGTAAAAGTGTGTCTGAGAGGCCTGGGAGCTTGCTAAACATGTTCCTGGCTACTAAAAAGCTTGTTTCCTCTCCTTGCTGCTGAGTCAGTCCTGAGCCCTGGACTCGGACTCCTGCCAGCTGTCTCCTTCAGAGCAGGGTGGAGGGAGGGTGTGGAAGAAACCTCAGCAATCAGAGTGTTTCCTGGGTGCTGGGCATGACCTGCTTTTGAAAGAAAGCTAGTGTGCAGGCGAGTTTTGAAAAAGCATTGGGCTTGTGGTGGGTAGGAAGCTGAGTGCCAGCCAGCCTGCAAGGATGGACATCGATCTCTCCCAGGTTGCATCAGAGGAGGCCCACAAAGATGATTAGTGGGCTTGAGCACGTCTCCTGTGAAGAGAGGCTGAAGCTGGACTTCGTCAGCCTGGAGAAGAGAAGGTTGTGGGGGACCTGATTGCCGCCTGTCAATGCCTGAAGGGAGCATATAACCAGGAGGGGAATCAACTTGTTAAAAGGGTAGACAATGACAGGACAAGGGGGAAGGATTAAAGCTGAAGGAGGGAAGGTTTGGATTTTTAGGGGGAATTTCTTTACAGAAGAGTGTTGAGGTGCTGGAAGGGGCTGCCCAGAGAGGTGGTGGATGCTCTGTCCCTAGAGGTTGGATGGGGCCCTGGGCAACCTTGTGTAGATCCAGGCCTGGAGGTTGGTGGCCCAGCCTGTGGCAGGGGGGATGGAACTTTATGATCCTTGGGGTCCCTTCCAACCCACACCATTCTATGATTAGGAGGAGAGTTGCCAGCAAGGTCAAGGGAGGTGATCCTTTCTGCTCTGGGCTGGTGAGATAGCTGCAGTGCTGGGTCCAGTTCTGAACTTCGTTGTTACAAGAGAGACTTGGATGTACTGGAGCTAGTCTAGCAAAAAGCTGCGATGATGATGATGAGCAAGGAGTGGAGCATCTGTTGTACAAAGAGAGTTTGAGAGCACTGGGACTGCTCAGCCTGGCGAAGACTCAGGGGATCATACCAAAGTTTATAAATAAATGATGGATGAGTGAAAAGTCAGACTTTTCCTGGTAGCACTTAGTGCCAGGCAGGGAAGCAATGGGCATGAATTGAAATATGGGAGAATCCATTTAAATACCAGAAAAACATTTTCATGTGAGGGTGGTCAGATAGTGGTGAAGGTTGGCCTGAGAGGTTGTGGAGTCTCCTTCAAAACTTGACTGTGTGCAAGGGGGTAGGTGGGATGAGTGGTAGGCTAAGTCATCTCCAGAGATGCCTTCTGATCTCAACTGTGCTGTGAAGTGGACAACTCAAAAGGCAGACAAGTTATTTTACAGATGTTTATGGCAAATAGCTTGCTGCAGCCTGAGTTGCATAGGCTTCTGAGGAAGGGGGTAGGTGGTGGAGCACACTCTGCTCAATGTTGAAAGAGTGTGCTGGGTGGCGGAGAGTTTTCAGGAAGCTTGTGTATTAACACTTGGGTCTCAAAATCCCTACTGTTGATGAATCCTTTGCTCACTTATTTTGTCATAGAGATTGTTCTGTTGTCTGTTCTCACAGCCTTCAGGTTTTCCTTCCTTTACCCAGTGCAGCTGGCACTCCAAGAAACAAGCTTCTGGTAAGAAAACTGTGACATCATTGAAGGTAACTCTTTGGTGTATCCCCCGATGACACCAAAAGTTTGTTACCATGTAACTCAGTGGACAATGAATGCAGGGGAACTCATACAGCTTTTCACCAAATCCACTTACCCCTAACTTCACACTTGCCAGCATCAAGCTGGCTCTTGAAGAGCAGTTTGGGTGTCTCGGGTGCATTTTGAGTTGTCACTTGCACAGGTACAGCTTCCTTATAAAGGTTAATAGTCATTTGCAAACTGGAGTTAGCTCAAGCTGTCTGTATGGTGCATTGCCTCAGTGTGAGAGCCCCTAATCATGGTAACTGCTACTCAACAAACAATTCAAGTTCATCTTTCCTCTTCTTTTTTCCCTGCCAGTGGTGCGCAGTAGTTGATGTCTAGTAGAGGAACTCAATGAGATTCTGAAATGGTTGCTTTGCAGCAGGGAATGTTGGGGCACGGTCAATAATACAGCTGTTAGAGGAAACAGGCTTCCAAAGCAGTTCTTGAAATTATAGTGATTTTTAGGACTTCTTGTCATAAACGTGCATTGCAGCATAGCGTGCTGCATTGAGAGAAGTCTGAGGAGCAAGCAGAATGTGAAGGAAAGGTCACATATTTTTAGGAGAAAGTACATTCTTATACACTTGTATCTGTAGGTGCTTTCCAAAGTACTTCTCAAAAATTACAAGAAAAAATAACCTGCTGGTTGGATTTCATGTATGTTTCATGAATTCAGTGTGTGTGTGAAATCATAACTGCCCCCAGTAGTCTCAGTGTTGTACAAAACAAGGACTTTTTAAAGTATAGATTAAGCACTCTTTTTAGTGTGTATCTTTATAGTTCAATTAATGTTGTGCTATTGATGGCATTTATTCATTGGCACTGAAAGGAGGTGCCTACCAATTGGTATGCCCAGACAGTTTTAGCTGATCCAGATATGCAGGAAGGCTCTGCCCCATGTCACATCTGCAGCAGGGACTATGCTGCCCAGACAGCTCCTTGGGCAGGAGCAGCTGGGGACATGGGGACAGGCATGCTGGTTTCCATGCTGCTGTCCTCTCCGGGCTCATGGCCCTCACAGGGCATTTTCTTGGAAAGAGTTTCTCACTGTGGCTCCCAAGCACTTAGTGGAACAGCAGCAGCTTCAGCTGGGGATCAAGGAAGAAACTGCAGGTGAAGGCTGAAGGGTAGCTCGTCCTACACAGGTCTTTTCACCTGGCCTTGCTGTTGAAATTTGTCCAATTTTTACCATACCACGAATGACTGCAAGGAACTTCTAGCTATCCTCCAGGAACAAAATTACTTTGGTAAGCTCAAAATGCTAAAGGAAATGGGTCAAAGGCCATGCTTTAAGCCTCCCCCCCCCATTTTTTTTCCCCCACAGATCTGCGAAATTAAAAGGGAGAGAGCCTTGCAAGTCCTTCCTCTGCTATATGTTTGCCTGTGCTAAATGATGCAAGGCCTTCCTGAATTTCACTGAATCTCTTTGCTGAGAGCAGTAGGATTATTCTTTAATTGCATCCAAACCAACTTTTTTTAGATGATGAATAATACTACATATTATACAGAAGCAGGCCTCAACCTTAGCTTTGAAGTGCTTTGCAAATTAATGTTTAATGGAACTGTTTGCCTTGAGGTCTTTGCTATGCTATCTAACTGGCCAAATCCGAACACAAGCCTAGGCTCTTTCATCTCCCCAACAAGCCTTGCTGCCTTAGCACAGCACATATTCTCCCACCGTGTGCAGCCAGTCAGTTTTCTATATTGTTTCCTACACATACCTCGCCGGCCTGCAAAAATACTGCCCCTTCACCCTCCACGCACCCCCCTTACCCCCCTCATCCCCCAGCAGAAGACCCTAATAGTGCAGCAGTTTTGTAATGTAGTTAACATTGTAAGTATTAGAAGCCCATTAGGTGATAAACCAAACCAAAGCATTTGTCTCATTCCTTGGCTGCAGGTGTTAGCTGTCATTTAAATGGAAGATTTCTCCCTGAGTCAGCTACAGAAGGTAAAAGTTTCCTGTTGGACTTGGTTTTCTGTAACTCTGCAAAAGTTGATAACTTTGTTGGTAGGATGCCCAATATTTTTTTGTGAGAAAGGTACCAGAAAATGTCATTTCAAAGGGCTCTTCTCCCTAAATCTGGCAGTGCAAGGTCAGTGTAGTTAAACTGGTGTAATGCGTCTTTCTGTGATTCCCAGTATTTAAAGCTGACTTCCAGAGAAAATCTCTTTCTATCAAGACAGAGCAGTCACACTGTCAGAATCAGAATCCCAGGAGGACCTATTTGCATTATGGAAATAACACCTTACATAGAATTAAGTACTCTGCTGGTCCCAATTCTTGGTAGTGCTGTGGCATTGGAAGAAAGCTGAGTAAGACAGTAATGAGAATTACAGAAGTGCAGGAAAATGATGTTGAAGAGGATGGCTGGAGATCACCTAGTCCAACCTGAGGTTCAGCTTTTCTCAGCCCATTTCCAGCACTCTGTCATCCCTGCAGTGTCTCACTTGCAGAGCTGGGCTGCTGTAATTCGGCACCCCAAACCAGCAGCTTTCAGGTATGAAGGAAAGTCGGGAAGGTTTCAGAAATCAGGACTAATGCTTGGCAGTCACTGTGCGTGCTGCCCGTCAGCTGCCGGTGGGCTCAGCTCATTGCCCAGCCCATTGCTTTGGCACCAGGGATGGTGGCAGGACTTTCCCCCGTGCTGGCTGGCAGTGCCACGACTGTTTCCCACCCTTTGACTTTGCTACCGAAGCCCTGCTCAGTCTGCGAGAGCCTCTTGCTCGAGGGGCATAAAACAGTGTGTCTGATGATGGTTGCTGCCTTGCAATTCTCTCCATGTAGCTACCTCTGACCCCCTTTTATTTAGATGGCCTGGCCACAGCAATCTCTGCTCTGAAAGCCTGCCGCCTTCTGAAGCTCCCAAGAAATTCCACAACCTCCTCTGAAGGTTGCTTTGACTTTGTTCTCCCTCTGCTCATGTCCAGAAAGGAGCTGGGCATAGCCTGGCTGGTCCACCTCAGGGGGAAGACTTAGGTGAGGGTGGTGCCTGACAATGTAGCAGCGAGGAGACTTTCACAGCTACATATGTATCTTCCACCCATGGCTCCTCTCCCTAGCACCACCCATTGCCTCCTCCTCATCCCTGCAAAGCCCTACTTCTGCATGGGCAGGAAGTGTCCTTTGTCCCTGTGCATCCCTTCTGTTCCTGCATGACTCAAACCCACTTGCCAGGAGCACACGCTGAGGACCAGCTTCTCTCCTCAGGGGTCCCCTCATCCTGCCGGTTCTGTGGGCACTGGCATGGAGTGATGCTCATCTCCATGCAGCACTCTCCAGCAGCAGTGTGTCTGTGGTACCCTTGCTAACAAGGCTTTCAAGTTCTGCATCTCCAAATCAAGAGGTCTATCCTCATTAAAGATTTTATTTTAATTTTTTTCCCCAGAAATAGCTGAAGGAGTTGGCTTACTTTGAAAGCAAGGGCATGGTTTTATTCATAGTGAATCTATAAAATACATGGAATGTGTAGGAGGTGACAGCAATGCTGGAAGATGAGATTTTTTGGGGTTTTTCAATGTAAAGAGGAAAGAAAATTAAATTTCTATTCATGCATCTTCTCTGGTATGTATTTAAAAGTGCATGAGGATGGGAGTAAAGAGATAAAACTTCTACCAACAGCAGCTCAGCTGCATTGCGCATGTTGCATATAGGCAAAATGATGCAGTTAGTACCACAAGAGTGGTGCAGTATCCTCAGTGAGGTGCTGCTGTGATGTACTGCTTCCTGCTCTCCCTCATTTTCCTGAACGTGGCATTTAAAGCCCAGTACACTGAGATCATGTTCACCCAGTTTATCCTACATTTTTATTGCAACCAGGTTAAGTTAATCCATCTTCCTTACAGAAGAAGCAAGAGCAGTGGTTGTTACTGCAGGTGAGACCCTGTTTTACAGGGTCTTTTGCCTTCATGGACAAAGAGATGGGACCAACTGTTGCGACTGTTGTTTGCCCTGCATGCAGGCCTCTGCAGCTTATGGAAAAGGTTGTGGAGACCTGCAGATACAAGAGACAGCAGTTTTCTGCATGGGTTTGGTGTGTACATTCAGAGACACTGGCAACCTAGCCACCACAAATCTGAAACAAGCTCACTCTTCTGCTCTTTTTAGTATCTGCCAAAGTGCTGCTTTTCTAGGGGATCGGGGCAATGAACGTCACTTTATGTGCCAGTGTCCTTACAGCTGATAGATTTCCCCATGTGTGGCCTTAGAAATAAATGAATTGTCTAGATAGCTGGTGAAACAGCTGCTAAATCCTTGTGAAAAGAAGAAACATCTGAGGCAGTGGACAGCAAAGTTGCAATTCCAGTTGCAACCCAAAAGCACTGCTCTCAGCAGGCACTCCACCCCACTCCCCAGCACTTGCGATTTGCCCTGCTGTGCTGTACACTGAAAGGGCAGGGGTAATGTACCAGGGCAGAGAGTTACAGATGAGGATATCTTCACAAGAAAGGAACTATGGGCTCTGAAGAGTAAGTACGAGCTTTTGCTAAGCTCCTTGTAGGTGGTGTTCTCAGCCCTCGGCCAGCCACCCGTGCATTACAGTAACAGCCCTGTTAAACTCCTGAAAACGAAGCATCCAGAGAAAGAGCACCCAAGTCTCAGGATCTCTCACGTTCAATTCATAAAATTGAATCTTTCTCATAGTACATTAAGGAGGCACAAGAGAAGTGAGGGCACCCATGGGGCACTTGCCTTGGCTTCGGGACAGAGTTGTTCGTAGTGTCTTGGATGCTGCATTTGGAGGTGATACTAAGCACAATGCTGCCAGACACAGCACAGACCCGGCAGGAGCGATGGGAGTGCCCAGCCCTGTACCTGTGAGCCCTCCCTTGCTGGCGGCTGCTCGGTACAGCTCACCTGCAGCATCACCAGAGCACGTTGGTGGAGCTGTGCTCTCTGGCTGCCTGCTGGCAATGCGCGGCAGGTTGGGTTTTGGACTCCCAGCTGAAAAAGCCTGTGGAGGGCATGAAGCCGGCTGAGCACAGATCTCCCCAAACACACGAGGCAAATGGAGTTCTGAGGATGTGCCACGCTTCAAAATGTGCAGAGCCCCCAAAAGCCAGACAGGCTGGTTGCCTGTGTTGGTCTATCACAGGTCTTTCTTTACATGATATCATGAGTTGGTTTTGTTACAGTATCTCAAAAAGCCTGGGAAGGAGGTACAACTCCATGTTTTAGCTATGCCAGGAGATGGTTTTTTCCCCTTCAGTATGTAGTTAGAAGAGTTCTTACAAAGGCATAAATACTAGTTAGGCAGAGATCACCCACTTCCAACGGTGCCAAAGTCTGCCTGAGCCATCACATCCCCTGCTGCTCACTGTGGTGCCGTTTCTGGCATGACGTCCAGAGTTATCCATCTATTTCAGTTTTTAGGGGCTTGCCAATGTAGCTGTACTCATTCTAATTGCAATTTCAGATCACCTTGGCGTTGGATCCTATTGCTTTCAACAACAGCCTCCTGCATCTTTAAACTCCTAAAGATCTTACACATCTAAAACCAAACCTTGTGTTGCAGTTCTGGCTGGGATAGTTAATTTTCCTTCTAGTAGCCAGCATTAGTATGAGAATAATGTTGCTAACACACTGGTGTTTTTAGTTGTGGCTGGGTGGTTGTAGTGCCTACACCAAGTCGGGGACTTTTCAGCTTCCGAGGCCCTGCCATGTACCGAAGAAGCTGGGAGAGCCCAGCCAGGACAGCTGGCCCAGGCTGGCCAAAGGGACGTTCCCTGCCACAGAACATCAGGATTGAAATGGGGAAGCTGGCCAAGAGGTAGGATTGCTGCTTGGAAACACACTGGGTTTGGGTCGTTGGGATTCTTCTTCCTTCTGCATGTGGTGAGTAATTGCATTTGTGCATCACTTGGGTTTATTGCTATTGCTATTGCTATTACTATCATTGTCACCATCATGTCTCCTCCTTTGTTATCCTATTAAACTTAATTTCAACCCACAAGGTTTGTTTTTTCTATTCTTCTCCCCATCCCCTCATGGGAGGGAGACTTAAGCTGTGTGGTGCATGGTTACTGGCTGGGGTTAAACCACACCACCACACGATGGTACAGTGAACAGAAATAGGTCTGCCTGTAACAAAACTCATCTTGTTCATTGTTTGCGTTTTTCACCGTCCCGAGGACTGAATCTCCTTCAGTGTCAGTCCCTGATCCTGTATTAGATATGTTTTGGTAGGAGAAACATAAAGCAGAGCTGTCACGCTTTTGCAGCTGCAGTCCCATGTCCTCACACTGCATCCACAGTACTAACAGGGCAGCACAGAGTACTCAATGACCTCAACTGCCACTTTCCTCCCCGGTACCTCTCAGAGCACACCATGTGCCTGGAGGTGCAACCAACCCCGTGTTCCCAAGAAGTACCTGAGATACCACCTGTGCTCAGTGAGCGCGGTATCTGCAGGGAGCAGAGGTCCAACCCTGCTGACTACAAGCCCAAGGCTTAATGCACCCTGTAGACACAAGCACAGTAAATCTTTGTGATGTTTCATGGAAGCAGCAAACCCATTTCTTTTGCCTAGGGGTGGCAGTTGGCTTGAACTACTGTATGGTAGCTCTAGAGAGGAGGTCACTGGTCCAGAAAGAAAACCAGACAGATGGTGGAAATGCCCATATTCTGCTTGGACAAAGCATCCAGAAAAGAAAAAGAGAGCATATTTGGGAAACCTGAATGGGCAGCCCCAGAGTTACTGTGTCCTGAAAGATCAGCTCTTGCTCTGACCTGAGGAGAATGTCTCCTCTTCAAGCCCTTAGCATTTTGCTGACCCATGTAGAAGGATGGATTCCACCTTCAATTACTGCTTTGCAAACAACTAGCATCTAGAAAATATAGGTCACCGGATCTTTTACAGTAAGATATCCACCACCAGATAACATCATCTTTGACATGAAGTCAGAGAATGGGAGACATAACCTACACTTACTCATTTTTATTAGGGTAGTAATGAAGATGGCTCAGGTAGCTCACATCAGAACATGCCATCTGACAGCAGGCTCACGAGCCACCTATCATAACACTATTCCGACTTTAAATCGTTCACTATCTTATTCTTCAGGGCATCATGTCAGCTTATCTTGATCATTAGACCTCTTGAACTGGGAATCTATTAAATGTCACCTGATCTCTCTAATCTGTAGCACACAGTTTATTTTCATGCAGGAAATGAAAACGGCAGCGTGATCGTATCATCCTGCACCTTCAATTTCCGCTGTGTACAAACACCAAATGAATACTGCTGCTTTGATGTGCTTGGAACAATACTCCCCAAAAATGAATGTTTATTTTCAGTGGCCTAGCCTAGGGGAAGAAATTTTATTGATGAGGAATTGCAATATTCCTAAACAGTGTAGTAACACTTTCTTCGTTAATAAATTAGGTTATCAATCTAAGAAGATTATGTCTGAGGAGTCAAAGAACAAATTGCTGGGTAGGGGGTTTGGAATCTTTTTTTGTTTTGTTTTGTTTTTTCCCCCTTTGGAAAATAGCTCTGAATATCTTATTTGCTTTGATGTTAGACTTCATCGTGTGCATAAGCTTTCCAAGAAAGCACATTTGTGAGGAAAGACGTGCTAATGTTGAAAGAGTTAATGTGAACACAGGGGGCACCAGCACCCCTCTAAAAAGAGGAAATTCTAGGAAGGCTGGTTCAAACCAATCGAGCCACGATCTGCTGAGAATAAAGGAGCATTCAAAATTAAAAATCTCGGCTGCAAATCTCTACTATTTTTTAATGCACAAGATTCTCCACGCTCAGCCAGAAACAGCACCAGCCAGAAGATACGGATGTGTAGACTCGAGATTTTTTGTTATCTGACCTTAGGGAAGATGCAAAAGGCTGCAGAGCATCCACTGCTGCTCCAGAGGGAGCAGGATCTCTGCAGAGGTGACTCCGAAGGTTACAGTATTGTCAGGCTGAAAGCAGCAAAGTGGAGAGCAAGAAAAGGAAAGAATAATATCACACTGATTCCAGATCATGCTTGGGGTTTATATATATATATATCTTTTTAGCAACAGACTGGTGCTGGAAGTCCACCTGGGGCTGTCCTGTGGGAACAAGACATTGCGCACATGAGCTTAATTCAATCATCTCTAGGCTTTTGCAGTCAAACTCCACTGTTCTAGGGAATAGTGTCCAGTCCCCAGACTATTAAAAAGAGAATCTGGCTTCCTCTTCCTTTTATCTCTAAAGCCTCTTTTGTTGTGTGCAGGCTGGTAGAAGAAAGTCACTTGCAAAGGGATGGAATGGGGTTTTTTAACATCAGAAACAAGGACAACAGGAGGACATTCTATGCTGCAGAATCTGCAAGCATGCAAAAAATGAAAGTTAGTGATGTTAAAAAGAAAAAAAAAAAGGAGCATGTTCAAAGTGAAATGCTCAGTAACGTATTTTTTTATCAACAGAGGTTTGTGAGGGGGGATGGGTATAGCAAATTTGGAGATATGTCAGAAATTTAAATAACAAAAGAATGAATTTTTTCTGGCCACACAGAAGCTGCAGGTCTAGCACAGACCCTCATAAATAAATAAATTGGGGAAAAAAACCCTGAAAGCCCATTTTTTTCCCCCCCATGCCTAGTGCATAATACTATTTCTTACATTTAGCATAACGCTGAGGTGGCATCCAAAAAGCCCTCACTTGCAAAAATGAACTGTGAAGACCTACTCACACTCTCAGTGACCCAGCCTGAAAGAAATACCATTTCTTAAAAAGCACGTAGCATCTTCTCCCAGAAACTGAGGCCTTTTGGGACAGTCAGCATTACTAACTGCTTTTCAACATTTTGTGTAGAGCCTTGGCTGGTCTCAGCTCAGAACCTTTACACTGCCCTGACAGACAGCAAACCTGGGAGTACAAGCATTGGAGTGCTTTGGGCAACCTTCCTTCTCCAAGAAGCTGCCAGCTTTGGATGCTACTACAGCTCCTGCAGTTTAGTACTCAGCCAAGGGCACCTGAGCAGGGAATCAGCAGATTCCCTGTTTTAATCAATGAAGGGTCACAAGAGTAAAATATAGGGGAAAAATAGAAGACTCCATTAAGCGTAGCAAATTTCAGGGCTATGGACAATGTGCTGGGTCTCCTAAGAAAGCTTGGGAAATATCTGATGTTCCTGGTTTTACACCAGAATTTCTAACATTCCAAATCAGCACTATGATAAATCAAATAGCTACTGTGGGTATAAAGGAGAATGAAGACCGTTCTCTTGGTGTATCCTTATTGCAAATGCAGAGTCAGAATTACTGGACTACTTTTCCTACAGGAAAAGGAAGCTGCAGAAACTGGCCACGTGCTCCCACTCCATACTGGAAAAACTCCTCCCAGCCCAAAGTGGTTTTCAGCTTTTAAAAGCATGCTTTAAAAAAAATAATTCCAAAACCCAAAACCAAACCCCAAACTGTTGGCACTCAATAGAAGATATTCTTTACCTTTACAGCCATGCCTTGTCCCCTAGCTGGGCACACGTACTATGGTTAGAGCACAGCCATTTCTTACTCCAGATTTGCCTCCGAATCACACAGAGAGCGGCAGTCCTGCTGTCCTTGCTGTGCCTCAGCTTGGCCATTCATGGACTTGGTCTTCCTTAGCTGGCTTCAGGTGACTACGAAATTTAAAACGTGCCTCCAGCTTCTGAACAAAAATCCAAGTTACTCCTAGGATATCTTTTCTAGTGCATTTGCACCCGGTTGGTGGTGACTTTGCTACACCCACCTGCCCTTGCGATGCTCAGAATCATCCTTCAGGTGACTGCTTGGGAGCTCTTCCCACAAGAGCAGGCTGTTTTGTCTCCATACACTCTCAGAAATGCCCATACTGGCCCAGGCGCTGCAGGCTGTGCATTACAAACCTGTCACTAGAGCAAGTATGGCAGAGAGAGGACTGACAATGCCAAATGCCTGTAGGAGTTTGAAGAAGGAAAAGTCACAGAAGAAAAATGCACTGAGATCTATTAAACGCAAAGAAAACGCTTCTAACTCAGGGGCTGAACGCAAGTGGAAGCTGTGAGAGTACTGTTCCCAGTCACTCAGGTGTTACACTCTTCCCTAGTCACTCGCAGTGGGCCGCTACCAGAGGCACTGTACTGGATGGCCTTGGGTCTGACCCAGTAGGGCCATTCTCAGATTCTTCATATGGCCAACCTAGGAATCTCCTTAAGCCTATTTAATATTTGTCTTGAAGGACCTGGCATATGCTGCTGACATACTCTGGCCCTCAAGAGCCAGAAAAGCATCTCAAGCTCTAGCTTGCAGTGTCAGTAAGATCTTTTTTATTCAAATAGGACAATCTTATCCTCAGTGACTAAACATTTGGCTAATGCCTTCTTTTCAAAGGTGTCTGTTGAGAGCACATTGTATTTCCAGCACGGGATGAAAGCCTGTTAGCCATTTGTTGTTTTGACCATAGGGGACTGAAGTTAAAGTTTGCACAAGAGATGGATGGCAGCTGAGTAACAGCTGGATTGTTTGGGATGGAGCAGATACAAACTGGCTCCTTCAACAACTGCTTCCCAGGAGCACACACACCCTCTTGAGTTTTGAGAAGATGTGGAATTTTTCAAATGAAAAGTAACCTTGGGTTTGGCTGGTATCTGGGCTCTGCTGGAGAAAAAAAATAATATTATTTTAGCTCTGTTTAAAATGATGTTCAGAAATTTATCAGTGTCTCTTTTCACTTGAACCTCTTGAACTGAGGCAATAGAGGAAGGAAACTTAAAAAACCACAGGAAGCCTTGAGCATTATCTTAGACACTTGATTAGATTGTAGTTCTTGTCCTGTATAATTTTTGCCTCTAAGCTCCCTTCCTCACCTTTCCTTCCATCTGCATTAAGCAATATCTTAGTATAAATGTTTCTAGTGCTACAGCTCTTGTTCAAGTGAGAAATACTTGCAGGGGTAATTTGCAAAACCAGTGCCATTTTGTTGATACAGGCTCTCTCTGCACTTTACATTTTTGTAAGAACAGCGTAACTCTGGGAAATAAATTTGTCTTAATCAAAGAAAAAGTAATTAAAAGGCTTGTAGCCCAAACTGCTGGTGTTGCTTCTGAGTGTCACAATAATGGGATTTCAAGCAAAGCGTGCTGCTTTTCATATGGACTACGGGCATGAAAGAGATGAGAAGGCAAAAGACTGTCATTTAGAAACAGTGCTCTAAAGGCAGGAAGACTTAACAAACCTTGCACATAGAGGAATTGTTGAAGAAAACATATGTGTATTAGGGGATGGGATCATGGACAGCTGCAGTGATCTTCCCAGAACCCTTCCAGGCCAGCCAAGCTGCACATGATGCAAACAAGAGATTGCTTTTACATTGTCATTTTTCCAATTTTTTTCTTTAACTTAGTCTCAAAAAAATGAGGTGTGGGGAGAGAGAGCCATATACATTTGCAGCCTTCCTTATACAAAATAAATAATCCCTGCCTAGATGTTTTATTTTCATTACTTCTGACTCTCCAGATTTCTTGCTCTGGATTAAGCAGGAGTGTTTTACACCAGCTAAGATTTGGTTGATGGCTGAAAAAACTGGTGGCTGAAATCTCCTGTGGACCTTAGTCATCACCAATGGGGAATAATTCTGTGCACAGGAACTGAATGAGCAAGAAGCCTTCCTTTCCAACTTTTTACATTTTACAAATCTCTTGTCCTTTGGGTCTATTTGCTTCTGGAAGAGCAATGACTGATGGACTCATCTTGTGGGGAAAAGAAAGTGCTTGCATTTACCAGTGTGTAAGACCATACAGGCAGAAAACCTGTGTCTGTAAGTGAAGTACTTCTACCATGGGAAGGCTTCCCAGGTAATATAAATGAATTAAAACCACCTCAAGGGGCTAGAGAAATCTGTATTCCTGACTGCCTCACTACAGCAAACATCACGTTTCCCACCTGCCACATCTGAAATGCTACACAAAGTATGGTGAGGAGGGTAGCACCAGGTGACCATACTTGAACCCTCAGCAAGAGGCCCCATGAGCAGACCCTACCCAGCCTTCCCTCTGCCTGAGGCTGTCCCACTGCAGGTGAGGAGCAAAGGGAGTGGCAGTTCCCTCAGGGCAGGTGGCAGAAGTCACTCTTCCCAGGATTGCCAGCCCCCAGCCCCATTGCTCCAGCTGTGGTCTGGATGTTTCTGTGGCTGTCCCACCTCACCCCAGGGCTGCAGGGCTCCTCTTCCTCTCCCTTCCACCTGCTGGTGACTGCTCTCATCAGTGCTGCTCCTAGATGCCTCTAATCTCTTGGCATTCCCCAAACTCTTCAGCAACAGTGTACCTGTAAGAAGGAAAAATAAAGCATCGATTTATTTGGGAGCCTGATATTATTTTAATAAAGGAGTCTACTCTTGCTGTGCAGGAGCATGTAGGGCAAGGTCTGCACTCTTGCGGAAAGGGAAAGTACTCCCATTCCTCCCTTTCAGCAAGGCCTTTGCTTAACCTGTAGTCCTGAGGGTCCTGGGAAAATCAGAATATTTTATTAATAAAGCATCTACAGCATGGCTGTGCTTATAGGTCATACCTGTGCTGGGACTGCACACATAATACTTAGTCAATGCTGAGAGTCAAAACAAGCAAGAGAGGACACGAGACCCACCACAAAGCAGGTCTAGAAAGGACACACAGCTGCTTCTCCAGTGCTGAGCCACAGTGCCCTGCCCTGGCATGCTACCCTTGCAGCTTGTCCTGTGGGATGGGGAGCATTAGAGGAATGTCTTGGGGGACCATAATGAGTTTGAGTTAATCTTGATCAGCTTAGCTGCTCCTAAATTGGAGGGATTTGTCAAAAGTTGGGAGTAAGGAACATCTACTCTTTTGTAAGTGAAAAGACAGATCGTGCTTTGTGTCAGTTCTCAGACAAACTTGATTTTTCCTGTTTTGTGGGTCCCAGAGCTTTCAAAAGCTTCCTGGCAAAACCCTCAAAGCATGACAGTATTTGTAAAGATTGGCTTCCTTCTATTTTCTTTTCCTTCCCTTCTTTGAGAGGAAAAATCTGGTGGTGTTTGCAATGCAGAGATTATTTGTCCAAATGGGTTAAATCTTCGCAGGCATCCCCTGCTTGTTCAGTATTTTAGTATGCATGCAGTCAATGAACTCTTTTCAAAACAGCCCCCTTCATTTTAACCTTCAGACATGACTCCAGTTCTTCAACTTCTGTATCTGCAAATACTTGCCATAAGACATGATCACATTAAATCAGAGTAACATCCTCAGTGTAAATGCAGACACCTATTCTAAATTAAATGCATTCTAACCAGGAGGTCCCATTGCTACCTTCATTTCTCCTGCAAGTCATGTGTGTTCACAAAGGGTTCGAGTCATGTCGATGCAAAAAGGTTTTCCAGTCACAGATCAAGTGTCAGCACTCTGTATCAGAAGCTCTTTAGTCCCCCAGAGCTGGTGAGTGTAAGCGTAGCGTTACAAAATAGTGTAAGGGTGTCACTGAGAACACTCAGGTATAGAGCAAAAACGCTCAAATTCCTGTGTATCCCTAGGGGCTGACTTGGTACCTCAGGGTGCACTGGACCTGGCATACATGAGGACAGTCCTGCATCAATGTCACTCTCTGACATACAAACAGCAAAATCACTTTTAAGGAACCAACTGGCATCAAAGCACCTTCAAAATTCCATAGGGATCATCTTCCCACTCCTTCCTTCTGGCTTAGGTGCTGGTGCTGTGGTCCTTGAGGGAGCAGGCTGTGGCAGCCAGAACTCGTTTCAGCCCACATTGCTTGGCTGGGTGGCATTTCAGGGCAGGGATTGAGGGAGGCATAGTCACTCTGGCCTGGGTGGTCCAGAAGAAACTAAATGAGGCTCTTATAATTGATGGTACAGTTTTGAAACCAGTTCAAAAAGTCAGGCTGCTGACTATGGGAGATCAAGGTGAGGGAATAACCTGAAATGTTTCAGGCTCTCCTGTAACAACGAGGAACAGCCTGTCAGCGCTGGCCAGGCATACTTAAATCTCCTACACCTCAGCGAAGCCTAAGGACAGAAAACATCCAACAGGCTGATAGATGTAATTAAAGGCATTTATGCACGCTCACATTTGGCTTGGGGAAAGTGCTCGTGCCAGTGCTCAAGCGGGGAGCAAGGCCATTTCCACGCACCCGCGTCGCTACCATCAGTATCAAAATAATCCCAAGGGCTTCTTGACCAAGAGGTCTGTCGGGAGGTACCTGCCTTTGAGCTGTACCTGTATTTTCCAAATGCCTCGCAGAAGCTTTGGCTCTCCTTCAAGAACCTGGGAAAAGAGGGTACAAGGAGGAGGTTGGGGGTGGTCTTGTTTTGGGTGGCAGCCCGGGCGCATCTGCCCTGCCGTGCTCTGCCAGGTTACGCTGGACGCTGCCCCCTAAATCCGCCCAGTTTTCCTGGGGGCCAGCTCGGAGGAGCGGGTTAGTCCCTAATTTTCCAGAAGATGGAGCTCAAGAGTCTCCCATGTGAAATAGCAAAAGGCTTGCCTGTGCCTAGGGAATGTGGGAGGATAGGTACCTCTCCTGGGGGGCTACGTGAATCAGAATTTTACAGCTAAAGGCTTAAATATCTTGTAGGGAGAGAAGCAAGCACTGCCCCTCCCGCACGTAGTTTGTTTGAGAGAGAAACAGAGTAAAGTGCAAACCAAGAAGATACCAGCTGCTGAAGGAGGAACTAGAATATTAAATAACATTTTCTGAAGTATCTTTGCAACCAACACACCCCCCTTATTTTTCTTACCGGCCAGAAAAGTGCCTTCCCTGGGAAAAACTCAGGAAAACAAGGAGGAGATTCTTATTTTCTTGGGACTGAGCCCACCACCAAAAGCCTACTTCCAGAATGGCTTAAAACATCTTCCAGTCGCTGCAAGAGCACTGCCAGAGGAGGCAGGTCGAACCGGCTCTTAAGGAGAGAACCGTGCACGTATGAGAGGTTAGGGGGAATTTGCAGAGATTAACAACTAAAGCCATCTGCAATCTGAAAGAAGTCAAACCTGTACCGTATATTGTGTGGGAAATCCAGGCAGCAGCTCCAAAATCCCTGGGGGTCCTATTAGTCAGACCACTAGATAGCCATGTGAAAGCAGTTGAAATGAAAATTATTAGCAGCTTGCTCTCTTTAGTAGTCATGTTCAGGTGCACCACAGAGCATTCTAGGAGAGTTTTTGAAAGAAAAATATGAGGTAATTCTCTGTTAAGCTTTTTTGGCATGGATAATAACTTCCTCTGAACCCTGTCAGACTTTTATATCATGTCTCAGCTGCACAGTTCCATACTGAAACATACACATCCCAGCCCAACTGAGATGATGTTGATGAAAAGCAGCAAATATTTATTTTTAAGATACTGTTACAGCATCCATATAATATGTATATTGTTAAAGAGGATTTATTTAGCTCAACTTAGATCAGAATAAAGCTGAGTTAATAAAAGTTGGAGTGAATTCTGCTGCTAGAGAATATCTGAAGGCCAGGTACTAAGAAATTAGAAATCTCCCGGCTTTCATTTTGCAGCTGTGAAAATGAGAAATGTGTGTATGTGTGTGTGTGTGTGTGTGTACATTTAAACAGTAACGATGAATTGGCTGCTGTTGTTGCCTGGGATTAGCAAATTCCCAGACTTACTTCAATCCTGTTTCCTCCCAACCATAGACCAGGAAAAACACAGAAGTCTCTGACAAATCTGTCCTGAAGGATTTCTTTCCTCCAATTTCCTCCTCAATTGGATATTCCCATTGAAAAAGACCAGGGCACCTGCCTCTTTCCTCCTTGGAGCCTTTTCAGACAACACTTTGGAGATAGGCTGATGGCAAGGATGTCCGAAAGGTCTACTGCTGTAAACTGACATGTTTGGGATGGTTCTTCTTATCAGCTCTTGCTGGGAAAAGCTTTGGGTGGTGGTCTACATTCATGAGAGTTGAAGGTTTCTTTCACTAGGACACTCCAAAGGTAGATGCCTAGAATTGAAGTTCAAGGTGAGCCACATCACACATATATGTAAGAATTAGATAAAGAGGCCGCTTTAATGAATGGAGCAAGAGAGATGGTTCCTGTCATTCAGTGTAGTTTGTGCAGGGAACACTTTTCACTTTTTGTTGCATTGGAGAACTTGTTTCCTCCCCCTTCTCTCTGCCTCTCATTTTAGGCATGGGAATAACTCTTTCTTTTTATATTCAAACATGCTTTTGAATATATTAAATAATCTAAACATATATGTATATATGACCATACTTCAAGGGCTCACCTGCACCTCCATTCTAAAACTGATTTAAGTGAAAACAGGCCTTGTAATAATTCTGACAAGCGAAACCTGAAGCCTCTCTCTCTGAAGGCCCTTTTTGCAAAGAAGTGGTGCATGCATCACGTTAAGTCGAGTCCAAACCTTGCTATGGGGGGAAAAACACCAATTTGCACTAAAAAACGGGCGTGTTTTGGTTTCTTGGAACCTGCCACCTCGAGACTCCTTAGACTGAATTTAGCTTTTTATTCCAACTGCTGTCAAACAAAACAATAAACAAAAAAAAGAAATAATTCCAGGATTTAATTTTCCTGTATCAAACCAAGCAGCTGTCTGCAAGTATGAAGGGGTATCTGAGACTGTGACTGAGGCACGCCATAACCCCAGCGTGTGACAGGCCTTCCTCTTCAGCAATATTACCTCTATAAAATTTTTTACTGGCAATTCCTGCCAGGTCAGCTTTGCAAGAATACCTTCAGGCTCTTAATATATACCTCTTATACAGAGGTAACTAATGGGGTGAATGAAACAGATGTCAGTCATTTCGTGGCAAAGAGGAGTGCAGACACTGCTGCCACAGAACAAAAAGTAATTTCTGAGACAAGGACAGAGAACAGCCCTCTGGAAATTCTCTTTGCTCAAGGCTGCAGACAAAGAAAGCCCAAAGTATTGACTGAGAGAACCAACGTTTTGATATCCATCTCCTGGACAGAAATGTCCTTTTCAGTGTCTCTAGAACTATTCTGTGATCTACATTTATTATTAGATCTCTTATAGGCTCTATTTGACACAAAATCAGACAAATCAGTTTAGATACTTTTGTGACAAATGGGTCTTAGCTGACTTTGCCATTAACCTTTATATTAAAAAAATAACGTTCAGATGCAAGAGTTTAGCCAAACTTGTTAAATTGGCTGTTGGAGGCCAATTACTGTGAGTTTATGCAGAAAAGCAGACTATTCATGAGATACCGAATAAGCAGCACATTTTCAGGAACACTGGGTAAAGATAAACAAGGCTGAGAGCAAGCAAAAGGCTAAGCAGGTTTTTTTTTCCCCTGCAGAAAAGCAGATGCTTTAAAGAGTGTGGAAGGGAGAAAAAAAAGTACAATCACTGCATCATAAAATGGGATTTGGTGAATTGTTCTTTTGTAACTTAGTGATAAAGTAGATAAGACATATAAATCAATTATCACAGAGAAATTAAAGCATCAGACTAAAATGAATCAGGCACTGACAATTTGGAAAACCAATTAAATGAAGGACCCTTTGCTTTTGTCTGGCTGGAAAAGGATATGTGTCAAATATTTATTAAAGCACAGGCTCAGCATCCTGCCCTAGTTGTATGGAACCAAGCCTCCCCACATTCCCTACGCCTGCAGAGATAAATACATTGCTGAGGAGACTTGTAGACAAAGGGAAAACCAAATTCTGCCAGAGACTTGACTGTCTTCACCTAGTACTAATGGAGAGGTACAGACTGAACATACTTTCCCCCCTAACCCACAGGTTTTGGTTGCAGTCCAGCCACCAAAGCATTAATTATCTGCCTGAAAAAACCGGCTAATTAGACCTATTGGGGCAACTGTTTTTAACTGGGTAAAGATGAAACATGATTCATTGCTCTGTGGTAGCTTGTACCTGCAGGAGCTTGAAGTTAACCGTGCCTTTCATGTAGCAAACAATAGTAACTTCTGTTCTTTTATTACCTTCCTTACACCTTTAATTTCCATTTTTTCCCCCTTTTTTTTCCTTCTTCAGTAAAACTCACACAGTTTGGTTAACAGCATCCAGATCAATATTCCATGATGCAAGAAGTCAGAGAGATTCCCAACACAGAGTGTGCTGAGCCTTGGGGTGGACACATGTAGTAACCCTCCCTGCGCAGTGGATACCACACGCCGTTCATGCAGGTGTTGTGCACAGGGACACAGAGACATGGGGGGTCAGAAGAACCATTTCTTGAGCTAACTGCCTCTGAAACTACTTCAGATTTCCTGCTGGTGTGTTCAACGTGATAGATCGCTTCTCACCTTTTCAAAACGATGACCTATTTTTTCTACTGTCACTGCAGAATACATTATCATAAACCATAGTTTTCATATTTATTGCTCTGGACTGCAGAATCATTATTTATAAGAATTATAGGGTTGTCTACATGTTTTATTTTCAGCATTAAACATGACTGAAGTTTAGAACAAGCTACTTTCCATTCCTTGCCTTATTTTGTAGGCCAAAAGAACTGTGTGTGGGTGTCGAACTACAAGAGGTTTCACAGCATTCAGAATTACAGCGTTTCCCAAACTACTTCCAACCTTAGGCTTTGAAGTAAGGGGAAACACCACTTCAAATGTATTCATTTTCTTTTTTCTTTAAAAATACGCAATTTAAATACTATCTGCTTGCAGGATGAAATAACTCCAGGCTAGGTCTTTAGGTTGAAACTGACCTGAATGCTACAGCAAAACAGTAATTTTGTAGTTTACTAGAAGTGTTTTAAAAACAGTCTTTGAAAGAAGCATGGTGCTTAAACTATGCATCTTCATATTACTGAAGTATCCAAACAACCTTACCTCTGTCTCTCTCACAAGGCCAAACTCTTTTTCTCTCCTTCAGATATGTTTGCCTGTCATTTGGATTCATGTTCTTCCCTTGCAAGGAAAAGAGCTCTCCCACTGAATGACCTCTAGACTAGAGAGAACTTGGCTTGGAATTCGTCTTTATTTGCTGACAAGTAATGCTAAAAGGAAGCCTGAAGGATGAGTCCTGTTCTTTTCTTGTGAGAAAGAAATATCTAACTCATCCTGGGGTAGAAGTATAAAAATAAGTACAAGTACAAATCTTAACACTGCTAAGGGAAGATGATCTTTCCATCAGGGGTGGAAAGGGGGATTTGTGGTCTAGGTAGGGTCAGTAGCCCTGTCTTCTGCTAAGCTTACCTGACAGGTCCAATTAAGTAAAGGCAAGACTCTGAAGACAAACTTTTCACAGGTAATCCCTAACTAACTGCTGAACTTGAGACACTGGTGCTTGACTGAACAACTGCTGAGAATTCATGCCTGCTAACATAATGGAGATGAGCCGTACTCTGGACACAGGAGAGCAGTACAGGTTGCTGAGAGCTCTGAGAAGTCACCCTTTAGACCTCTAGTACTGAGCACCCCAGTTAATGTCTCTGCTCATCAGTAAAACCCACAGTTAAACCTGACTATTCAGCTCTGCTTCTTTGCACCTCCAAGATGCTCTGGAAAGATAACTTGCAAAGTGATTGAGATTAAGCACAGTGAAAAAAACCCGAAGTTCAGGTCTAATGTGAATAAAGATTAGCATTTACTATGTAAAACTGAGACTTTCAACTGTTGTTCTGTGTGAATACTGCCATCCTGTGTCCTGAGTCCCACATAAAGCAAGGGGATCTATGGGAAAGAAGGTGCCCTGAAAGATCCTTCTGTGGTGGGATAGGTGAGGAGCATGGGCAACCTTCACCTCTGCAACTCTTCCTTCCTGTGTGCTTCCCAGGTCTTTGCTGCACATCCCACTCTCAGGGCTGTCACTGCAGCGTTTGACATCCCTCCTGAAGCTCTGAGGGGAAAAAAAAAATCTTCTCTAGTTCAGTGAGTGCATTTTGAAGCAATGAGTGAAAGCAGGAAGCTTCCTCTGCAGCCGAAGAGGAGGTTTTGCACAGGTCGGAGGTGACATCTTTTGGAAATGCCTGAATATTCATACACACACTGGCTAGAGCTACAAGTAGGTAGGTAAGGCAATATCTCTTCTCTGCCTTCAGGGTAAGTGGGGCTTCCCTGTAGAGGGAATAGGAGTCAGTGAGGGTTTTCCCCTAAATGCTCTTCCTCTGAGGGAATGAGTGAAGGAAACGTGCCAAGATCAATTCTCTGGAGACAAAGTGAGGATAAGTTCAAACCACTGGCTTCATGACTGCTGACAGGTACTTTTGGTCTTGGTTGCAGAATTTTATGAATGGGTGAGAGAGGCAACAGGTCACTGATAGGCTTGGGCTATCATTGCTTTCCTTTCAATGGGCGTTCCATGGCTCTGTTTTCTGAGGGTTTCAGCAGGAATCCAGGCTACAGAGAAGTCCTAGACTTACTCTGGCTTTGTGTACCATGCCACTCTTAACTGTCTACATCTTTACACAGAGGCCAACGAGGGGTTTTCATATGACATTTAGCTGCTTTCTTCTCTGAGTGTTGGTAAGTTTACAAAAGTAGTCACAGACTGTGGTTGAATAAAGCAGACAGCCCTTCAAACAGATCCTGCACACTGCAGCATGCTGATCGTATCTCCATCCTGTTCGTAGCCGTGTCCTGCCGTGGAAAACACCACTTCTAATTTTTCTGCTGTGTGCCATACTTGGACAGCATGTTTTTGTGATAGCAGATTTCCTAAGCTAAAGTTAACAGTAGAAGAGTAGTAGGATATCTGGAGCCCACAGACATGCTGTATTTATAAAACTGTAGAAACATTTCGGGTTTGTCTCCATTGTACAAATGCTTGAATAAATGCAATGTATCTTTGCTAAGAAGAGTTCGTGTACTCCAAAACACAATCTGACATTTACTCTCATATATTTTGAAATGCAAATGCATCTGGTTTATTCAGGATTCTTTTGCAGCTTACCATCTTATTAGTGATCATGCTGATAACTTGAATTTCTGAAATGTTGTTGCTAAGCAATGCAACTTCAGGCATGTAATGAGGCTTTCCAGTGGCTACTTGAAGATGAAGAAAATTATCTTAGCTTCACAGGTTGTTTGATCATCAACAACATTATAATGGTTGGGTGATAAATAAGTTTTCGGCTTGCCCCCATTCTCCTGCAGATAATTTATTTTTGTTTGGTAACTGAAGATCATACAGTATCAGGAAGAAAGTTGTATATTTTGGGATGCAAAGGCAGAATGAAAGAACTTGCGTAGCTCCTTTGTGTAAGTTTCTATAAACAGAAGATTCCTTCTTACAACTCATCATTTGGGGAAGGAGTACAGGAGAACCAGGATCTAAGGCTGTCCCAGAGGGCTCCTGCCCCACACACAGCAATGCTGTCCCCTCAACCCTTGCAGTGCAGATGTCCTGTTCGTGGGACCTGACCGAGGAGACCCTCCAGCTGTGACAGGAAAAGGCAGCTGAGCTGGGCTGTGTGGTGGGGCAAGTCTTTTCACACAGGCTTTGTTCTTGGGAAGCAAAAGCCACACACTGCACTGGGACAGGTTGAATTCCTCTGACTTACCCCAGCCAGGTGCTTCCTGGTGCATACCAGCAGCTGATGCCTGGCAGAGCTTTTGCTATGGTACTCCATAGTGCAGCAGCACCAGCTGGGGTCTGGCTATTCCTGAATCATCTTTCTATTATTTTTCTTCATTACTGCAAAGACCAGTCACTTAAGCCTACTGTCATGAATTTGACGTTCCCCTTTTCCTATGGGATCATCCTGGAGCTCTTTTTGTTTTTTCCTTTTCCCCTCCATTGTAGATATGGTAATACCTGCAGCTGAAGGAGGTGGGAATGATGTCCTGAACAGCTAACCCACTCATTTGGGTCTTGCTCAAAGGAAAGTAGGTCCAGCTGCCTCATCAGGCATGCACCACCCTGACCTTGATGCCTCAATGCCTCAATCTTGCACCCACCAAGGGAGGCAGTGTCTATCTCCAGGGCAGTGAAAATAAACCAGTGGCTGAAGCAGTCAGAAGTAACAATGATGAAGGCTGAAGAAAGGACATGGGGAAAATAGACACATCTTTATTCAGAGCTGGTTTGAAAAGTCTGCAGTAGACAAGGCCTGAGGCTACAAACTGAAGAAAAAAAGGAAATAAAATAAAATATTGACCATCTGCTCAGTGAGTGCCTTACCTTCTCCCATGCACTTCACAGCACAGGGAACTGAGGGAGAAAGGCTGTGTAAGACTGTGCTGTATCATCGTTGTGCACGTGGACTGAATTAAAGCTGCCCAAAGAACCACCACGTTGTCTCTCCCTTTCAGTGGCTGGTTTCTGCAGCCTAATGTTTTTGAAGTAGGTTGGGGGTGGGGGTGGTAGTGTATGTCCATGGTATTGGTGTGCAGGGCCTTCCTTGAGGATCAGGAGGTTTTATGCCTCTCACCCTGCTCGAGTAAAGATGGCTCCTGCTATTGAGAGCTGCTTTTGCGAAATGACGGAGCAGTCTTGCATTGCAAGATGGAAGCGTAATGTAAGATGATGCAGTTCTTACCCTGAAGGACTTATTTTTACATCCTTGTTTTTTGCTGAGCAGGCCAATGCTCACAGTGAGGCTGTGGTTTCAGAGGAGTCACCCATCCAGCCAAGAACCTTTTTTCTGTAGGTGAAGAAGGAACATTTTTCTGTCTTCATCGAGACAAAGTTTTGCTGTTCAACAATTAGCAACTTCAGGATTTAGTCCTGGAAAAGAGAGAACAGTTTATGTGCTTGTGGTTTTGAGCCTCTTTGATTTCATTTCTGGCCAAAAAGCCACTAAATCCGTAGTTACAGTGTATAGACACGAACCTAATCTAAACATCAGATTAATTTCCTTATCCGTGGGCAAGCAAGCCTTAAAACACATGCGGCCAAACGTTTATGTAATATTCAGGGAGCTGTTCCCATAACTGCAAGATGTTTGTGCTCCAGGAGAGATTTCTGTCTGTTTTCCTCCTGCATGTTCTCCGGATGCCACTGTCAGTCAGTAGGTGCATCATTTGCTGCAGCTTGTTGCAGTGGCAGCCAGCTATGTCTTGAATGATACAATGAAGGCGAAAGTGTGTGGGGAAAGGTGGGGAGGTGAGGTGGGTTTTTTTTTTTTTTAACTTTTAAGGAAGAAGGAGAAATTGGAAATTACAAGAAAAATAGCTTAACTCAGAGTGTTTGTAAATTTAGTACGTTTGGTCCCTCAGCATGGTTCTGGCTGGGGCTTTGAAGCTCAAAGTCCCCGTCATGTCCAACCCAGCAGCAGCCTCTAAGAATCCAAACCAGGGCTTTCCATTTTGGGTAAAAACCAGCCATCAGCACCTGTTTTCTTGCTGCAGCAAAACAAGGTATTCCCACTCACATAGCCCCAGCGTGAAAGCACATACCCCTGCTTCCCTGTGCTGAGAAAGCCAGCTGGGGCTGTGCAGAGGCTCTGAACACCGCCAGAGAAAGTCACCCCTGGGTAGGCAGTGCACCTCATATTTCAGCCCCACAGCATCAGCACTGGCCAGGGAGCTCAGTGACTTTGGTTCTTGTAATGGTTTTTGTCTTATCACTACCGTTAGCCCGTGCAGGAGCAATCAGTTGTTACTGGCTCGTGTGGTTCCTTTCCACAAGGGCACACATGGTTTGTGCCTCTCTGGGAATGGGATCTATTTTCTGTATCCATGATACAATTTTTTTCAGTTAAGTCATTAATCTTCTAGAATGACGTTTAACCCTCTGCTGGCCCAGGATTTCAGCACATGGAATCCTCTGCATGAGAAGCTTGGTTAATTAAAACCCTCCATCTCCAGTCAATTAGGAGAAATATCTTTCCTAACACAGAAATAGCACTATAAGAAAAGGAAAAAAAAAAAAACTACAACAACTAGCATTCAATGAGAATAAACTGATAATGTAATCAAAGATTCTCTCTAGCGTGGCAGTTAAAATTAAACACTGTGAACAGTGCATAATGCTTCCATCTCTTAACAAGTTCATAAATAGCTTAACCCTTAACAGTCTGCCTAATTCTGCGCTCTTAAGCTTGTCTGATATGGTCTAGTCACACACACACACAAGGAGGAAAGAACAATGCATTTTTAAAAAATAAGTTTTTCCTTTCTGTGTTGTTTTACACTTTCTGTTTGTTTTTTGCCCCCACTGCCAGCGTCTCTGTGTGATGCTCTGCTGTGGCAACCTGGCCCTGGGGAGCTCTGGCAGGTGGCAGTAGGGAAGATGGGGCAGGTAAGGCAATGGGTGGTAGGGTGCTGTTGGTCCCCAGGCTGGAGACTGCCCAGAGGATGACTACAGGGTTAAAAAGGAGTGGAATACGTGGGGAAATGTTGGAGAGGGCCTTGAGGAAAGAAAAGGATCCATAGCAGCCTGAGCACAATCTCCTGGCCCACATAAATGCCTCCTCTGTGCCATATGGGAGGGAGTGACTTAAGTGGTTCAGGCAGGTCTTGCTGAGGGCTCCTCATTCATGAGGAAGCTGATCAAAGGAGTCAAGAAAATGGCTTCTAAACTTGGGGTGAATGAGAGGATTTGTATTGCCTGTGCCACCTTCAAGGTCACTGATTTCATTATGAGATCAAGCTCATGACAATGATCAGTCCCCAAGTGTGTGGACGACACGCCTGGGTGGAAGAAAGTTTAGATTCTGTTCTGTTGTGAATGGGCAGAAATGCTCTTTAGCCATTGTAATTCAAGAATCCACAGTCAAGGAGGAGACAGTGCCTCTAGGAATGAGATTAACAGTTAGTGTGCTTCACAAGAGGGCTTGAGGATTGATTAATGCACTGCGACTGCAGTAGAGAAGTAGTAGAGAAGTGCTACGTATCAATTTACCAAGGGAATTGCCAGTCTTGCAGGAGATTAGAGCACAAGTCCATGGACCTCAGATAAACAATCCTGCTTGAAGTGTTAGATGCTAGACCTTGTAATGGTGAATGCAGCCAAAGACGTATGTAGGGCCAGCGACCCAGGTGAAGAGGGTAGTGCACTCAAGTATAAACCAGCAAGCCTTCAGCTAAGGAATAACAATGTGTGCATTTGTGTGTATTTTCTTTTGCATAGCTCATTAACAGCCCATTAAAGTGAAAGCTCCTGGGATGAAGAGCATGCTCTCTGGTTTTATGTGAAAATCTAAAACAAACAGAGGGACACAACTCCCACTCTCCTTCCTCCCCTCTCTCCCCATATTAGAGTCTGCCATAAGTTGAGTGTTCAGTAGCAGGATCTTTTTCTGGCTTCCAACTACTGCGGTCAGCAGACCTCAGGGAGACAGAGGAGTTTCCATCCTGACCATAGGATGTACTGCTCTACTAGGCCTATATTTGCTTGCAGTCAGCTTTTTTACTGTCTTGCAGCACACTGTCATTGCATCCTGCATCTCTCTGGCAGATGCCTGTATCCACAGGTCGCCACAGATAATTTACCAGGATTTATCCAAAGGGCTGAGCAAAGGTCCCTGTCTTTCAGTGGCGTGCTTACTCCACTCTTGCCAAGGGTTTGTCACAGTCACTAAGGAAATGGAAGATTTCGGTCCGAGTTACAGTGTGTCTTTACATGCACTGACCATTTTAGCTAGCAACTACGTCATATGCTCTGAAACCACACAGGTTGAAAGAACCAAACTCAGCTTCTCCCTCTCCACCCTGCCACTGTCCAAATGATGGACTGTCACTATGCTGGCTCTTCTCTCACCTTAGCTCCAGGCATCTTGTCCACAAGTGCAGAAAGTGAGAATGCCTTCACAAACATAGCTTTCAAAAGACGTTGGGGTAAAGAGGATGCATTTTCCAAAAAGGATGGATTCTATTCAGCTATAAATCTGCCCAGGCAAGGTACCTAATTTGAAAAATAAACAAGAAAACAATGCTGATCTAAGGTCAAAAGCACTTATTTTGGTTCTGTTTTTATTTCACAGCAGCTCAGGGAATTAGGAGAAGAGCGATGGAAGACAAAACAGCAATGTGTACCTTGAAATATGTCAGACAGAAGCTGTGTTTTTAATGTGTCTTGCAGTAAAAAAGATCCCCATGTCTTCCACTTTTCTAGCATGCAAATCTTTTCCAAGACTTAGCATAAATAAATTTCGCATAAACAGATTTTTTTTATTTGGCACTGAATATGTAAGACAAACAAGACATTTAACAATTGTGGAAAAATTATTCATTTCCTCTGACAATTTCTAAAATCAGAGGCATGTATTTTGGAATAATACATACTAACTAGGGAAGTAATTTTAAAAAAAAGTCTTTCACAAATGCTACCAAATTAAATATAACCTTCAATGCTGTTTCTGAAACATATATTTTCTTATCAGAGGTTCCTTGTGTTCAGTTTATTCTGTTGCGTTGCTTCTTCATGACAAAGAAATAGTCAATGACTGGAAAATACACATTTATGTAGGAGAAATAAGTACACCAACACTCTCTCCCAAGTGTCTAAATGCTCTTTATCATTGCATTTAGCAGACAAAAGCAACTTCTCATTCATAACTCAGGAAACTTAACAAAAGGCAAGCAGATATCATTGCTACTTGATCCTGTAAAATATTCAAAGGGAAACAGTGAGTTGCAAGCAAAGTCAAGAAAATAATCTACATTTTACGAAGAAAGAGAATGCTTTTTTTTTGGACAACTGGACCAAAACTAGTAAAACACATATTTTGCAAGGAAATCTGACATGACAGAGTGGAAAAGGTCAGCGTGGACCGCAGATTGCCTCAGATCATTAAATCAGTAGTACTGTCGGGGGAAGACTTACTTGAGTCATGCATGACAGGTATATCAGAGCCTGAAGCAGGGCCATAGAGACAGGCCAGCATCAGGCAGCTTCTGGCACATGAGCCAGACCAGGGCTACATGCACATGAGGAGCTCAAGCTGCACCATCCTGTAGCTTGACCAAGGGCAAGAAGTGCTCTTCCTCCCCACAGACAGGTATTTCTTTTGAAACCATGAAAGATAAATACAGAATTATTAATGATAAAACATTTAGACTTCAGGGAAGTGTGAGGGCTTCTACCCTGAAAGGCTAAATAGCCCTGGAGACTTCTCGTGACGAAGATGTGGCTGCTTTGCAGCTGTCTACCAGTACCCAAGAGACAAGCAACACAGATTTTGCATCTCACCCCCTTCCAGCCTAAGACCTGTTTTTCAGAAGCTTTCCTTCTATTATACTGAGCGCTTTTCTCAGTTGTAAGGCTTCAGGACAGATTTTGTAGTAAGCCTCACCTAAGACCATCACCAGCAAAAGCATCTGCTGAGTGCCCAGAATTCGGAAGACATTTCCCTTTCATCGTAAGTGGTTCCACATCCATCCATAATTCAACCATCTTCTCAGATCAGTTTTGACCCCTCTGATCAAGCACGACAATTTTGATGGTGTTGCCAGTGATGTTAACACTCTCCAAATCAAGCAGACTGTTTTTTTAAAGGTATTTAGGCACCTAACTTGCCTGCAATAAATTTAAGGGTCTCTGAATAAATTCTTATGCAAGAAAGTCATCTCAGGGAAAGAATGCGTGTCTTTCTCACTTAAAATGAAATAAAAGATCTAAAGTCTGCTAATGAGCTGTGATATTCTTGAGTGCCAATTTAAATGGAAAAAATTGCTTTCATTATGCAGATTTTGATGCTGGCCGTGTCGTGACACCGCTTCCTCCAGAGGATTAATTTAAGTCCAGTAAAGCAGAAAAGAATCCCCTTGAAAGTGATGAGGTGAACAAGAAGCAAAATTGATTTATGCAAAGTAAGAAAGTCCTGAAAGTGTTGTAGATTATGCAAATGATTATTTAAAAAACCCCACAAAAAACAGGACTAAAGCAATTTGAAATTTTGAGGGGGGAAAATAATCAAATTGTGTTACACAAGAAACAGTTACTCTTCAATTAGAGGGCTTATTATTTGATTTTTTTTTAATGGAATAAGTTAATGATAGCTTTAAAAGAAATTAAGAATGCAATGCATATTAAAACGGGCCCAAATCTTGCCTGGGACCAGACCTTTACCAACTCCTGTGACAGAAATATTGAATAACACCCATGTGTGGTTATTTTTAAATAGCATCACTGCCAGCTGGCAGACCGAATTGCACTGCTTCAGAGAGTACAGAAAGAGGAATCTGATTAGTATCTAATACAAGGTGCAAGTTCAGGCTCATTAGCCAGTGGTGATGAAAGCATTAACGCCCTTCAAGGAGTGCATTTACTCTGAACACATTTGCTCATTAGGAGGATGAAGGTCTCTTTCCTCACAGTGCAGCTGAGCTGTGAAAGAGCCTAAGGAAACTCTTTGCTTTATCAGGACCTTCATCTCCTCACACTGAAAACCGAAGGGAGGTCCCAGCAAGATGTCACTGGGGGGTGGGACTGACTTCTCTTGGCAGCTGCCTTCACCCAAGATGCCAGCTAGGTTTCCCCGTGGCACATAGAAAGCAACTGTCACTTCCAGGGTGGGAGTCTTTAGAGGGGAACTTGTTAGAAAAGCCCACTTTAGAAAGGGGAGACTTGTTTCCAGGGACCAAAGAGGGATTTAGATGACCAGTTTGTAGACAATTACCCACATTAAATTTGGGCAGATGAGGTGCAGTCCCTTGCCTGGCACAGAGCCACTGCCACTTCGGGACAGCCATTGGTGCAGTGGGAATTATTTTCCTGTGGATCATGACAGCATTTACAGCCAATATGAAGATGTCTACTGGCAGCCTCCTAGTCCATCCAGCCACTGAGGCAGAAGGAATGACCGAAGTAATCTGGAAGTGGAGTCATCAAAATGCTTTAAGAGGCAGTCATGACTTCCTTGAGAAAACAGCATGATCTGTTGCAGGAGAAATGCTACTGGTGATTGCACACATTTAGAAGAAAGGTCTGCCCAGGGAAATTTTGCTACCTTTGAAGTAGGATCACAATGGACAGCAAACCAAGCAATGGACTGCTCATGGGACATGCACTTGTCTCTGTCCTCCCCCTCCTTCTAATATGGGGATCTGCTTCCAGACCCAACAGTGGCTGACTACTCTCTTGCTCCTTGTCTTTCAGAAAAGAATTTAGAAGTGGTTAGCAGAAGTATGGCTATAGAAAAAGCTCGCTCTTAAAGTTCAGTCTCACCAAATTTAGCCACAACTGTTGCGTTTGTTTACTGTCATCTGTCCTGGTTCTGGCCAGGCCAGGGTTGACCTCCCCAATCAGCCAACACAGGTGAGCTGAATTAGCCCAGGTGAGCTGAGTTAGCCGTAGCTGTTTTCCACACCACCTGACACCACTTGCTTACAAAAGCAGCTGGTTGGGGAAGGGTGAAGGCTGGTTTATTGCCTCTAGGACAGTTGGAGTGTGGCTGGGACATCGGGTTGGTTGGTTCTTGCCATCGGGCTGCCCTCTGTAATCGTCGGGTCAATAAGGTACTCTGTGTTAGCACTGGGTGTTCCAGGACAAACCACCACAGTCCTTTTTGGCGCTCAGTGTGGGGCTGTGGTGGTTTTGGCCCTAGCCAGAGGCCAAATACCCACCAAGCTGCTCGTTCACTCCCCCTTCAGCTGAAAAGGGGAGAAAATAGGTATTTGGAGGCTTAGGACCTGAGATAAGGGCAGAGGGATTGCTCTCCAGTTAGTGCAATGGGCAAAACAGACTCAGCACAGAATAAAGGAAAGTGATTTATTACTACTACAACTAATACACCCGGTGAAATGGAATGAGATAAGAAGCGGCCAGGTCTTAAAGCACCTTCCCCCCACTCCTCCCTTCTCAGCACACTTAAAACTCGTCATGATTTTACTCTCTTCTTCACCCACAACATGGCACGGGGAGTGGGGGTTTCAGTCCATTCTTCCCGAGTTGTCTTCCGTCTCTGCTGGGGGGAGGGGGGGCATTCCACACACACACGTACTTTCCTGGTGGCACCGTGGGGTCCCACCCACGCGAGAGTCGTATCCACAACTTCTGCAGCGTGAGTCCTCTCTATCGGGGAGCCATCTCCTCACCACAGGCCTCTCAGCAGGGCTCCTCTCTATGGGGTGCTGACATTCGGGTCCAGACCCCCTGGCCTGGTCCCCTGCAAAGTCACAAGTCCTCCGGCAAACTGCTGAGGCGTGGATCGATCTTCACAGGGTATAGATGTCTCTGCTCCCCGTCCTCATCCATGGGCTTCGGGGGGACACCCGTTTCACTATGGGCTTCACCAAGAGCTGCTGGGGAAACTCTCTTTTTCGCATTCTTCTTTCAAAGCTACTTAAAATCTCTTCTCCCTCTACAGCCCATCGTGGTTCAGGGAAATGTGACATGCTGACATCCCTTGAGAGCAGCATGAATACTTGTGCTTACCTTTGTTAGCCTGCATACAAGTATTTCTACAAAAATTGTAACTTGTGAAGCGGGTCAAGGTATACACATGTTGGCTCAGTGAAAGTTTAGAGAAAAACAGAGAAGATTGCAGTCCATGCTCCAGGAAGAAAGAGCTTTTTTTTTTCCTAACCCTCTCTTTCACAGGCTTTTGAGTGTCTTTGATTTCTCAAATCTTCTCTTCAGGCATGATGAACCACCAGCCATTGTGCTAATGTTGGGAAGCTCCCTGTCTTCATCAGCTATCTCAGTATTTTGCATGTTGAGTTCCATTATACATGGCAGAAAAATACATTGTGCAGAGAAAGACGCATATATATGTGACACAAAATCCCTCTACTGTACTGCATCCAAAATGGGGAATTCTGACACCCAAGAAAACAATCCTATTTCCACTTGTACCTTTCATCCTTCTGATCTTCTATTAACTATGCATGGAATGTGTTAAGGCTTTTTATTATTTTGGGGAATACTAGTTTAATATAAAGTTACGTGTAACTCATCGTCACCAGCTGCTGCATGTCTGCAAAGACAATCGCTTCATGAGAATTATTACACTTTACATCACAAGAAGTTATTCCAATAAGAAATTTCTGATGAAAAGGAATTATACTGATTATTAATGAGTTCCAAATGAATTCAAGTCCCATGGTAATGATAAGCTTAAAATAACACACAAGCCAAAAATATTAGCAATGGAAGATGGCTGATCTGATCAGAGCTGTGTTGAAATGTAGCTCAGCCTGTATTGAGCTGATTCAACTTGAGAAAAATAATCATTTTGCCTACGTCCTACTCACCTCTCAAAACTGTTCAAAAAAGGAACCTCATGCTTCACAAATCCATTGAGTTTTCTACTTTCTCAAGAGGCAAATGCAAAAAAAGAAGACAAAGAAGCAGAGACAACGAAGACAAAGATGAAGACGAAGAAGAAGACAACAACAGAAGAGGGTTGCACATTCTGAAGTGAAGAAGAAAAGGGAGAGGAGTAACCCGTAACCCAGGGACACTGATCATTCAAAAACCACATCAAAAGAAAGAAAGCACAGTACAGAGGAGTCTGGACAGTCCCCAGAGCACCTCAGTGAAGCCTGAAGATAAATACAATGTTTTGTCAGCACAATGTGCCTTGTTATAAGGAAACTGGCAGAGAAAGCAAAGACAATGGAAATAAAACTATTAAAAGAGTATACATGGTGTTTTGAAGAGAAGAACAACAATGTTTCCATCCTGTGAGGTAATTTCTGGCATTGGAAGATTTGCATCACTGGCAGCCCCAGGCACTACTATTACTGTAGTGACCCTGTGGTATAGAGGTGAGTCCACAAAACCACCAGAACAAAAGCTGAAGCTCCTGGAGCCAGGATTTTCTTCTGCAGTGTAAAATGAGTGTCTGTTGCCTCTGTTTCTGTGCTGCAATGTGAAAGGCGTGCTGCCTTCACGGCCAAGCCCTGCCCTACGCAGGATGCCCCGTTGCACTTCATGTGCCAGGAGCCCTCCGTCTCCCCTGCAAACAGCTGCCAAGCAAACTTCAAAAACTTGCAAGAAAAAGACAGGAAAATGAAGTTTCCTGGAGTACAAATAAGGCAAAAGCAATCTTTGTAACATCTTTTCACCTGTGACCATGCTCCATTCGACCTCACTGAGGTGCATGAGGAGCAAGATGCATTCCTGCCCACAGGTCTCGTCCCTTGCAGATGCTTGCTTATGCTTACATACTTCTTGCAGTGGCAGTGCCCCCTAAAGCAGCTAGTGCTCCTCTCCAAGGCTCTCCCTGCTCCCCACCCTGCTCCAGCTCAGCCCTTGCAGGTAGAACAGCAGCAGGATGGGGTTGGACTTTCTTCCTGACCGAGATTTATTTCTATTAATGAGCATTAAAAAGTAGATCCTGGCATAGAGACAAGCAAAGCCTCTGGATTTTATCTGCCATTTCTTTGTGTGATATTTGCAGATGGAGTGGGTTGTAGCATTTTCTCTGATGCTCTACTTCCCTCTATGGAAAAAAAGCACCTTGAAGAAAACAAGAGCTGAAACTAAGGGTGGTGATTTTGGTTGGGGGAGAATTATCCGCCACTTTAATTAGACTCCACGTACTACATGAATTTCAATTGAGTAAAGGCACACTGGGATCAGGAGGGATTGCTGAGGGATTTAGCATCACAGATAAACTCATCCTTGAGCAGATTCCTTGAAAATTCACTTTTTCCTCTTCATTCTTTGCGCTCCTGCGTTACTCATCCAGCAAGCAGCCCCATGAGGTGGGCGCACGTATCCTGCAAGTTAGGCTGTTAAAGATGGCACTAATCTCTGATGGTGACAGAACTACCCCTCTGTAAGAGTGTTGCGTCACCAGGCTTAATCTGTAATTAACAGAAAGCACATCCTTTTCTTCTGACAGCATTCATGATTTGGATTCTAATGGCTTATGTAACAGAGGTATGTCCTTATATGAAGAGAGGCAATAGGTGAAATAAAGGTATGACCTCATATATATATAAAAGGGCATTTCCAGCCTGTCATTCCTCCACAGTCTTTTTGAAGTTCTGGGATTTTGAAATCAAGTAGATGCAAGAAATCCCCGTCTTCCCTTGCTTTCTTAATAAGTTTTAACATTTTATTTCCTTTAGCTGTGGTAGCTCATCCCCTCAGCATTCCATGAAATGCCGAGGAGGAACGCTTGTGACTGCTGAATTACCACTGCAAAGCCAGCTATCCCGAGAGGGATCAGATAGTTGTAACTGTTTGGAATGTGTGAAATATCGAGAACCTGAGCTTTCCCATGCACACACGATACATGTCAGGTACCCAATAATGATGGGTGTACACAACAAGCCCTCCAGAAGGGACTCTTGTATCGAAACACGTTTTCATTTGCAGGCAGCAGCAGTATCTTTTCTCACCCTCCAGCAGATAAACAAGACTTCAGGGTTGCATTTCCTTGTCATGTTGACCTGCTTCTTTGGGATTTTGTGTTGCCGTTTAACGGGCTGACATGGCACATGCTACCGCAGGAACAGTGTGAGCTTCCTCTTCTTCAGAGAGGCACTGGGCTGAGGTTGGGAACTGTTCTGGGCTGTGTGCAGTCTCTGGGACTGCTTTTCGCTACACTTATCTACTCCATAATGTATCATTCTCCTTTTATGCTAATGAAATAATTCACTGATATGGCAAGCAAGGTGAGACACACAAGCCTGCAAGCTTCTTGGTCTTTACCGTACTTTTGATACGAGGAATTCTGTGTGGCTGCCACTGACTCTTCTGCAACATCAAGACTAAGGGAGCACTTCAAGAGCCTGAAAAGCGCGAGCTCATGCCATTTCAGGTACATAAACCACCTAGACAAGGCTGAAAGCCATGGCACAAAGCCTGCCACAGAGCTTGGACCAGCAGCTGGAGACCTGTGTGACACTCTGCAGCACCTCAGACAGTCCTACAGGGCTGGGGCTGAGTCACCTAAATCACACCCCCAGGGTAAGCCTTGGAGAAGACAAGATTGTGCAAACATAAAACTGAAGTTCTAACATTTCACTCACAATTAATTGCTCTCTCTCTCTGTTTTCCCACATTTCACCTCATAATTCGAATTTGTTCCTCTGGGTATTCCCTGACTCAATATCAGCGAGCAGAGCTGTGGGCAATCAAATTGAATATCTGCTTTGTGCTCAATAAATTCTTTTTGAAGAAAAAAAATTGTCACATAAGGAGAAAAGCTGGATGCAGAATCTGATACCCTAGATGTCTGTTTCTCAGTGTGAGTAGATATTTTGCAGTTATTTATTCTTTCATATATATGTGTAGGTTTTGGGATTTTTTTTTAATAAGATTTTTTTTAAAACCATACTTCCATGAATAACTTTTGAAAAGTGAACTTCTTTTTGCCCCTTGTCAGTCTTTTATTGCTGAATAAGAAATACTAGTAGTGGTATTCTTAGAAGTGATTTTATTTTCCAATGTCAGCATTTTATTTTTTTCTTCTGGGGAAAAAAAAAAAAGAAAGAAGCTTTTTCATAGCTATTTCAGAAGCTTAAATTAACCAGGAGAAGGACCAGTGATTTTGAGTAATAAAAGAAACAGTCAGAAGGAAAAGAAAATGATGAAAGGAAGAGAGTAAGAAATAGAAAGGAGGATAAAGGAATGGAAAGTTAGGAGTCCCGTTTAGGCAATATTTATAAAAATATGCATTCTGTCACAGTCTTGCTTCTACCAAAGATTATTTTGACAGAGAATAAAACGTAAGAAGGGTATGGAGGTCTGGCTTCAGCTCCCCTGTTCACAAGGTATGCAACTATTTTTAAAGAAAAGATAGAAATGTCAGCATTTCTATACTTGGGAAGAATGAGAATTAACAAGGTGACTTGTCACAAGATCAGTCATCATTATGACTATCTTGTTTGCATTCTGCAAGCTGCTCCGGAGCTTTGCGTCCATTTTGTGATCAGCTCACACAGAGATACAGACAATTCACTTCACGT
This sequence comes from Laterallus jamaicensis coturniculus, assembly GCA_022605575.1. NCBI lineage: Eukaryota > Metazoa > Chordata > Aves > Gruiformes > Rallidae > Laterallus > Laterallus jamaicensis. The sequence goes on along the minus strand of JAKCOX010000102.1, from coordinate 989,563 downwards.
GTAGGGAACTCCAACCTTCACAGCATTTTTCCTGTCCCCCCAGCATCCACCAAGTGATGCCTTGTGTGGGAGCCACATCATGCCTCACGACGTACCTGCTCACAGGTGGGCATTGCTGGTATTTTAAAGCACCCTCAGGAAAGATGGGGGTCAACTGGAGGGAGTTCAGGGGAGAAGGGGTGAGCAGGCAAAGGAAACATGGACATCTCAGTGAGCCTGGCTGACCTGGACTCCTTTGGCAGCTGGGCTGCCCTAACCAGAGAGCAACTGCAGGCTAAGGGGAGTGGAACAGCTTCTCCCCATGGTTTGGCACTTGCAAACCCACAGCTGGAGCACCAGCTTTGTCCCCCAGTACAAGAGAGATACAGACAAACTGGAGAGGATCTTCTGGGCTGGTCAGGGGGATGGAGCACCTGCCAAATAATTAAAAGCTTAAGAGGATTCAATTTCTTAGCCTTTTACTTGCTGTAAGAACTAGGCTTTGTCACAAGACGGGTAATTAGTAAGCTATATAATTAAAACTGCAGATAGTTAGCTGGGTGTTTTAAAGACTCTTAGATGGCTCTATTAACAGGAACACCTTGGAGTTTGAGATCCACCCCCTCCCTCTTGCTTTTGTGGAAAGCCAGCAGAATGCACATGACCCAGGTAGTAGGAGATGTTTTCTGATCACCAGTAATGGTGCTTGCACACAGAAATACTGCATGATGAAGGTGTTTTGTTGCAATCATTTTCCCGCACTTGCATTGCCAGAGCTGGTTTCCACTGCTTTTTGGTGAGGGACAGCTGTCCTTAAAGGGGGATGAGCTGAGACCTAAGGGTGACCCCAGCACAAGCCATACCCTCACTGGTGAGTGCCGTCCCACGCAGTCTGACCATGGTGGGCAGAGATGGTGGCTATAACAAGGCCCATCAACGACCCCTGAGATAGAAAGGTGAAGAACCAGGGCCAGGGACCATCCAGGGGTTCCCATCAGGAGCTAAAGGAGAGGGGAATGGAGAAAGGATCAGAATCAAGGTTGCAACATACGACCAAGCAGTCCCAACATACAACCAGCACTGCTGTGGCATAACTAGGGCAGGGACTGATGGTCCCAGGCTGGGCTGAAATGGGACTCCTGGCCTCAGGTGGCCCCAGCAGAGGCTGGGTGGGAGCAGTAAAGCCCTTGACTGCCCTTGGGACCCTGATACCTATGAAGCTGACTTGTTGTAAAGCAGGAGAAAGTATGAAAGCTTCTCAGTAGTTGCTCAGAGTGCTGCATGGCTTCAGGCACAACTGGCAGAAAAAAAAAGTAGGTCTTTTCTCTCTCAAAGTTTTCTGGTGGATGAAATATGCAGGAACCTATTTTTGGAGGTGATCAGATAATGAGTGGGGAACTCATGTATTCTGTTTTGCTCACTGCATGGAAAACCAAATTGGGCCAAAAACATACCCTAAATTCACCAGATAGCTAACCAAGAACATCCATCTGTGCTCACCATTTTGTTCATATTTTACCTCAAAAAAAGGGACTATAAAATAGGTTTTCTAGACACATTTCAAATGGCTAGGATTCATTTTTATGAAATTAAAAAAACCCCACAAACAAACAAGCCAAAACCAACCAAACAAAATAATCATGATGTTTCAAAAAAAATTATGCCCTTACATTCTGGTTTGCTCCATGGGGCTGAGGTGCCGAGCAGGTTCAGAGACACCCACCAAGGAGCAGAGCAGAGCAAACCAGGCACTCACTGACTGCACCCTGTTGCAGAGACCCATGCACCCTCACAGGTAGCGCTGGCATCACACGCTGTGAGTCAGGCCACAGCCTGGCCTCACACACAAAAGTTATGTCCTGTGGGGACATGTGGTGACACCCTTTGTAGGGCAAGGCATGACTGCTCTTCACAGCACAGCCTGTGCTGCCACCACCCCTGGGTCAGAGCCTGGCATTACTCTGTCATGGGAAGGCAGAAGTACTACCTGGGCTGGGCTCTACAGGACAGTCTTCCCCTGGCAGTCTGCCTGTTTCCAGTGGCTCACTAAAGCTACTCCAAGCCAGGGTTGCTTTCAACATGAAGCACGCCAGCAGTCAGAAAAGGAAGGAGAGAAGGTGCTAAAACAGATAACTGGGTCTCCCTGAACCTCATCCTGCTCCTTCAGATTTTAGGTAGGCTGCACTCAGATCCATCTTTGTGTCAATGGATGCACAGGAGAAGTGGATGCTCTTGGCAACTGCCAAAACCTCACCTTGAGCACTGCTGCCCTCTCTTCCCTCCTTCAATCCCTCCCTTCTTCCTTCTCTCCCTCTTTTACTCCCTCTGTCTCCCCCTTGGTCCTTCAGTGCACATAGACTGCCCAGGGGGGTTGTGGAGTCTCCTTCTTTGGAGAGATTGAAGACCTGTCTGGACGACTACCTGTGTGACCTGTCCTAGGGAGCCTGCTTTGGCAGGGGGTTTGGAGCCGATGATCTCTTCAGGTCCCTTCCAACCCCTAGAATTCTGTGATTCTGTGATCTGGTTCAGAGATTTGCCTCTGGAAAAGTAAATCTGCTGGTTTGGCCGGCAAGTAGGTAGGTAACCAGGTACCTCCCAATGAATTATGGATTCCCCTCACCCTTCCCTGGGACAAGGCCATGTCCAAGCTGTGTCTACAGCCATGGGGGCTGGCAGGGTCTGCCTGGCACAGGGGCTCAGCCCAGCCTTGCTGAAGCAGCAGGAAAGGAGTGGCATGGTCAAGCCCAGTCTCCTCCTGCCTTTCTGCTCCACTGCGTGCCAGCCAGAAATTAGCCCTTTGTTAATCAAAATAAACAGAAGCCCAGTGGTGGCAGGTTGTTTGTTATGGGCTTTAGGCAAGAATCCCTGTTTCCAGGATCACGTGGAAGCCTATGGTAACAAAGTGGGGCAAACTGGGAAAACGCTGGTGTGACCCTTTGATTAGTGCTAGATATCTGCTCCCACCCCACTCCCCACACCTCCTATTGCTGCTCGCCTGAATTCAGACAGTTAATTGAAAGGAAGCAACCAAGGGCTCCTTACACATCCGAGCAAGGAAAGGCAAAATAATGACCGGGTTAAGCCAGGCTCAGGTATACAGCTTCAAAGGAGTGAGGATAATAATGTCTGGCTCTATCCAGGCAGGCTGGGATATTCCTCCAGTAGCTGAGCCTCCTTTCAAAGGAGCCCCTAACACCTCTGAGATCCCAGAAAAGGGCAGGTGATTACGTGAGCCGGGAAAAGCTGACAGGCTAAAGACATGTAACCCCCCCCCCCCCCGCCACAAATTCATCGGAGGAACCAGGCTGCAAGCATGATGTAAAGCTTCCAGCCCTCCATCTTGGGCGGGAAAAATGCCAGGTCTGCTGAAGCTCCAGCAAGGGAAGTTAGGTATGAGTACAAAAATAACATGTAAAGCACCTCTCTTAAATCCATTCTACAAGAATGGCAAAATAAATCGTATTTTTATTTCAGTTAAGCTGCTGTTGTAGGCTGCCAGAAGGAGACCTTTATGTGTCCCAGTGTTGGCAGCCCCACATACCATATTCTGGAGTGAGATTTGCAGAATTTCATCCCGGGAGCATCTCCTGGCATCTTGGGGACAGGGGGAGGGAGAGAAAAGGGCAACTTAGAGAGGCCAGCACAGGGATATTAACCCAAAAACTCTGTTGCACAGGATTTAAGACATCCTGTTCAGTCTAGGTCCCTCCTGGACAGTGCAAGACCTGTCCTTATAACCCCACATTGTTGATCAAGTGATCATTTTTTCCTTATAAACCAGCCTGTAATTCTTCATAAATCCATCTCGCTGTCTCGCAGAGATTGCATTGACTTTTCATTCTTCACTCCCTGTGGCAGCCTATGGTTAGAGAAAACACTGTGGTGAGCTGGTCACGCTTCAGTAGCTCGCTCACAAACGGGCTCGTCAATAATTAAATTAATATATTTTCAGACAATGAAGAAAATATTTTCAGCAGAGCTGTGAGCTAGTAGTGCTCTGTTTTCAGCGTATTTGGAGACCACAGAGGCCACTGCAGGATCTGAACCTAGCGAAGAAAAGAAGAAACAAAAGCAACTGAATTTCCAGCGTCTTCATTAATTTAATTTAGCCTGAATAATTCATGTAGTGCCTCTCTGTAGTATAGTTTATCTGGAGACGCAAAGGCTCTTTAGAAAGTTGGGCAGTGTAATTATCTTTTTACAGGTGAGGAAGCAGAGATAATCTCTGTACTCAAGCATCAGGCAGCAGGCAGGGTTTTCCCGAAGCAGGCACAAAGCCCCTTTCTGGCAGGTGTAGTTCTTGCAAGAAGATAAATGTGGCCCCATGCATTATGAAACTAACTCCAGAAATTTGGCTTCTAACCCAGAATGTGACACCGGCAGGAGCTACACCTCTGCAAATGATGTCATTTAATAGACCTTAATAGCCAGGTATTTAATTTAGTGGTGCTCTGTGTTGACTGAATGAGTAGAAATCTGAAAACCACAAGTGACGGGGGATCACAGTAGGCTCTCCTTGTGCTTTCAGAGCCTGATGGCACACAGCCCTTTCGCAGTCCTTTCCTCAGCCATGGTTTTGTGATGTCAAGTCTCCAGAAGCAGCACAGACAGCAGTGCTAAAGGGGCTGCTGCCCCGCTCATCGCTGCTTGGCCCAGATCTTCAGGCAAACCCAGCGCAGAACCAACCTGACTTAAAAATGACCAATTAAAAACATCCCCAGATAAACTGTATCAACTCATTCATATGTTTACAGTGTTGTAGGAACATCTATGCCCACGCATGTCAGGCAGCAATGTGTTTGAGCAGAGCTGTCAGACGAGACAGGGCGATGGGGAAGAAGAGGGAGGCAATCAATGCTTAGGCTGGTACCGACACGAGACCTTGTCTCATAAAGGCACAAAATCAGGCTACAACTTATAATAGCCCCTTTCTCCTTTGAAAACACAATTTTCGACCAAATTTAGTTTATTGGCGCAGGATGCCCCAAATTGGAGTTGAAGACCAAACTTTTGGAGCCCAGCTGGACCCACTCATAATCCAGCTGTATTTTTTCAGCTGTTTTCAAGAGTCCTCCTATTTGTACCTGTGCCATAGCTACACAGACTGCTGGTGCTCTCTCAATTCAAACACAATGAATTCAAGTCTCAGTAACCTCCTTGCTATAAAGAGCTGATGCCCAACACTTTAGTTCACTGTTAGTCTTCTGTCAGCTCTAAAACCATAATTTTTTGATGGATAACTAGAGCTGGGCAGCAAACTACTGTAAGAAAGCTCCAAATGTTTGAAGATTATTTCTTGGTAATGGGAAACACTCAATGGACACATTCCCTTTTTTATTAATCAAGGAGAAAGTTTGGTGCACCTTCAAATGCATACCACATAGGACTCGAGCTGGCAGCAGTTACGTGCGACTTTGTGATGACAGACATAACCATTTTATCCTAAACTGCACATTGCCAAGAAGAGTGAGGGAAGCAAACAGGACACAGGGAAACTGCCTGCTAGAAGACAGGATGGAGGAAAGCATCATGCTACTGCCGCAGTGGTAGCAGCCAGTAATTTGGGACTCTTAGTGTACTAATAAAATTTACTTATTTGTGGGGTATAACTAGTGGGCAGGCTTGAGGAAGAGCTGTGATGGCCAGTTCTGTGATTAGGAAAAAGGATATTGAACGTGGTAGAAGGGATGTGACACAAGTGCAGCACTGATGACTTCCTAGTCCTGTCTTTTTCTCTTTGTGCCTGTTTTACCAAATGTTTCACATTATTGTTGTTCAAACTCCCATCTTGTTTCTTTTGCTGTTGCTCATGGTCTCAGTGTAGCAATTAGCTAGACAAGACAGGAGCCATTTGCCATGATTTGCTCCTTAGATATCAGGCAGACTCTGGAGAAAAAATTGCAGAGTTGGAAACCAGTCAGGAATAAGTGGACCAAATAAAATCAGCCCCCTTGGGTTTCGGAGAACAAAAGAACAGAAGTAGTTGTATGAGGATGTTTGTGTGCTGAAGTGAAATCTTACATGATCTCAGACAGAAAATCATGATTTTTTTATTTGTTTAGGGCTTGTTATTATTGAGGTTGGAATTGTTTGTTTTTCTGGGAAATCAGAGCCCAGTGAAAGTTAATTAAGTCTCACCCTGAATGAGAAAGTGAGTGTATACAGTCTTCAATAGTTATCTTTAAAACAAATGTCAGTCATCATGGCACCTAAAAATCCCCATATGGTTTTGGAACTAGGATGGGAGGGAAAACAAACAACAGAAAGCCATATCCATGTAGCATATTCCATCCTGGTCGTACAAATGTTATTTGCTTTGAAAGTGAAGAGAAAAAGAAGACATTCTTTGGGGAGCTGGGGAGTAACAGAGCAAATATGTTTACATAAAATCTTTGACCATTCTGCAGGGAGAAAATTTTAAGTTACCACCATCCCTTCAATGTCTGATGTGAGCCCCAGAGTGGTCACAGTGCAGGCATACAGACCTCCAGCAATAATGGGATGTCAGTGAGTCATCTTCACTGTAACAGAGGGGATTGAAAATGGTGTTTCCTTGGAGGTCACCTCTGGAATGGAAAGAAAGGTTGATGAAGAGTTCTCACATAAAGTCACTCTTTGACTTCTAACAGGTGAGCTCTGCAAAACTGGGTTTGGTACAAATGACTTTGGTCCTAGTCATATGCCGAATGTTCTCCTTGGGAAGGGTAGGGCTTCATAACTTATCATTTTCTTCTGTAAGCATGTCAGCCAGGGGTGCCTGGTGGACATTTTGATGTGTCCCAAACTATTCCATGATACAGAAGTTTGTAAATTACAGTCTACTTGGAAGCACTGCAGATAATCAGCAAAGTCTAGGTCAGGCTAGGGAGTTTAGAAGCTTCTCACTAGAATTTAGGAGGTTACCACCAATCAGCTGAGCTGAGCAACTATCTAGTTAGCCCAAACTGATAGAATTATTTAAGTAAAAATCTTGCTGTATTTTTGCACCTTCCCCAGGGACAAGACTTTCCTTAAAATAAGCAGTTTAAAGGGGAAAGTGATTTCAACTAACAAGTTTTACATAGTAAAAATGGCCAGCTAAGAATGCGCAACAATCAGTTATGCTGCCTCAGACAACAAGCAAGGCTCTTTGCTTTTCTCAGGGGTGACCTCTGCGAGAGACAAGGGCTATGGATATATTGATAATGCACAGGGTTACAATTCAGAATAATCATGCTTATCACACACATCTGTGCTGTGGGGGAGATTTCTTCATTCTGATTAATTTTCTTCTTTTAAGAGGAAGAGAGCTATCTTCACATGGCTCCTTCTCCATGACGCTAACAGTCACTCATCATCTTGAACTTGAAAGTCAGCAGCCACCCCTTTTTTTATTATTTTAATCCAGTCAATGGATTAAATTTGGCACACTGTAAAGCCTTCTCTCTACCAGAAAAGTGAGTCAGTTTAATTAAATTGATTTAAACTTATGTAAATTACTATGATAGATGTACTGAAGCTGGTTTAACCCATGTTCGTATTGATTTATCTTGCATCAGTTCTGCTCCTGCCATGAATGCCAATCATGATTATTTTTTAACCAGCACACTCATCTAATTCCCACAAAGTCACGAGGCAAGGGGAGAAAGTCAAAGTTTCCTTCCTTTGCTGGAGCAAAATGGGGCTTGTTGACGCTAAGCTGTGTGCTGCCAAAAGCACATGAAATGGTGGAACAAGGGAGAGAAGAAGGCACGGAGGCAGTAGAAATGGTCAAAGCAAGCACAGCTGGGCAGGGTTTGGGGAGTAGGGAAATTTCAGCGTGGCAGTCAATGGTAGATATGATCCTGTGTTTTCCATCTCACAAGCATAGCCCATTTAGCTGTAATTTCTCATTAATATTTACTCTACACTGACGATTCCTTATGCTGCAGGAACCCTTTCATCTGCTGCAGAAGCATCCCAAAACACCACAACAGACTCATGAAGAGGTCCCTGGGTCAGAAACGTCAGTGGTCATGACCTTCAAGCACATGGTAGGGCTTGTAAAGAAAAAAAGAAATGTTTGGGCTTCCAGAGTATGCTCAGGGGTTCTCAAGGTTTCATGTTGAAAGCCTACAAAAGTGTCACACTGACATTTTCTGAGTATGTTTTGTTGCTGCAATGTAGCTCTTAAACCCTCCAGACCTTTCAGAAGGTCTTGTTTTGTGCACAAATTACTGCTGTGTTCCCATCAAGCGGAGCTCCAGAGCTCATGTCCAGCTTCTTGGTGTAAACACTTCCTCGGAGTACTGCAGCCCCAAAATAGCCTGCAAAGGAAGAGCACAGCCTCTGGCACATAGCTTGTGTTTCACTTCTGCAGTACTTTTAGTTTAAGTGAAATGACTGGAGTAAATAATTTCTTGTGTTCATAAATGTCACCCACACAGGGACTCTTAGTCCAGCTGTTGGTCCAGGGGGTGGAAATACCAGAATCAATTATGATAGTATTCCTCGAATTGCTTTAACACGCTATAATTCTTTGTGCTTGAATTCAATGTGAACATACCAGTTGCTGCCTTGTCATGAGTCATGGTTTGAATTTTCTTCACCTGGCCTAAATATGTATCCCATGTGCAGCTACTGCACTGACCATTTATGGTATTTTGGAGAACAGAACAATCAGCACTCTCTTTGCCTGCAAAGCACGGAAGAGCTGGCACTCAATCTATGGCAGGTGTCATACTGCAGGAGACTCCTAGACTACAGTACTGAGGATGCTTCTTCCATTGTCCCCTCTGCTCTTCCTTATAATTTCAAAAGCTCCTGTACAATTTCAGAGCATCCCAAACACAGGGTGGGCCCTGTTTTTGGAACAGAGATCTCCACTCTTTATTAAAAGTCTTTGATGTATAGTTTGAAACACCTTTGTGCATTTAATGGACTTTGAAAGCCTGCAGTAACATAAGTTTGGCTGCCCACTCTTCTTTCTGATAAACTATTTGGATAGCTGGAGCTGGGAAGAGTTGAATCTGAATCTGCAAATGGCTTCCATGCTTGTCCAAGGAGAGGGAGGACTTAGTGAGCAGAAAGCCCTGCAGTAGCTGGCAGGCTTTTCATACACCAGTAGGCAGCAGTTTACAGGATTAGCTGTCAGGCAACACATCTTAATGGGTACAAGTCAGTCTTCATCTGTGAAAAGCTTTGCGTGTCTGGCATCCTTCTGGTACTTCCTCTCCAGAAGTCCTGTGCTGGGTTACCGAGTCAGAGAAAGCTGGAAAGCAGTCTCAGTCATCTCAACTGGATTTAAACTGTGTTACCCAGGCCCTGCTTCCTTGAGAAGGATTTCACAGTATGTGCAGGAGTACATTAGGGTGGGATTTACTTCTTTTACTGCGACACGGGCATTATATCTGTCTGCTAAGTAGTTCTTATCGCTGAGGATAGCTCTTGCTTCAGTTGGCATGGCAGTTAAATACTCTCCAGAATATGATAGGCATGTTCATTAATCCCAGTGTAGTAAGGAGCAAATCCTGGTTGCTTGTAGATCAGGACAAGCACATCCTTCATCCTACTCCTCTGCTCTTTGTCCCAAGTGCAGAGCAGGGCAGGGCTCCAGCTCTGCACTTAGATGCAAACGTGCATAGAAATAAGAAGCAAACCTGTGTTTGCCAGAGCAGTTTATGCTCCTGCAGCAAAAATCTGAAACCAGGTGAAATTTCCACCCAAGCCCCCACCTGTTGTTTAGCCTTGGAGGTGGCTGAAGAAGCTCCAAGAACAAGTTTGAAGGAACAAGTCAAAAGGAGCTAGTATCTCAGTCATCAAAAAGAGCTGAGTTCGGTCCAATGCTCTTGCCCACAGACCCTGGCTTCTGTGTCTCTTTTTGAAACTCAGCATTCACTCCCAGAAGGCATATTCTTTGATTGTAAGTCTGACCAGAGAGGGTACTGTGGGACATGTCTTCTCTTACCATCAAATCTAATCTTGGGAATCAAGCAGGATTAAGCATTGAAACAATTCCACTTTCTATGTATCCATCTTTATCTTGAACACTGCTAATGATGGTGACATAATAACCTCATTACGTGATACCTCCCTAAGCATGAGTTGTCCTGTTAATCATGTCTGCTGTTATTTCAGTACTCCAGACCTAAAATAATAAATAGCAATTGACTAAAGCCTTGAACCTGACGACAACTTTCATTAATCATGCAAAAAGTTGACTTATTTTCAAAGTGTAACTAGCAGGTATGAATTTCTTGCCCTCCAAAGCAATGCATTTCCTCTTTATTTTTAATTCATCCAGAGCACTAGCCTTTGAACTTGGCTCAACAACAACCTCTCCATTCACTCACTTTGCAAAATTACAGTTGTGTCTTGCCAACAAGACCTGCAAAACAGAGTGACATGTGAGGAAAGTTAACATGGAAAGGCACTTCACACTTTGACAAGGAGAACTCGCTGGTATCTGGAGATCTGATACTTTAAAAAGATTATGACATTTCACAAAAATGCACCAGACATAAAGAATCACTGGAAAACAGTTGCAAATTGCCCTGAACAGTGTTGCTCCTGAAGCAAGCATTTTGATTATTCTCTTGTTTTATTGGCTGTTAAGTCTATTGATGTATAAAGTAAATGAGCAGTCAGTCATATACATTTTGAATCTTGGCAATAATCCCAATTCCTTGCTTGTTTGTCCAGTCCAGCAAGGAAAACAGTGGATCTGAATCTACTATTTCTATCAGTGAATTTGAGTAATTAAGAATTTGTGTTGGTCGAGTACTTTGCTGTTACTTCATTTACATTGGTTTTATTTTCCCTCTTGTGTAGTGATGCCATGTGGGAATTATCCACTCTATAGATGCTTGTCCTTCTGTGTTTTTCTGTAACTTTCTCCTAACAAAGTGAAAAATACTGAAAAGGTTAATTTTTGCAGCTCTTACCCCTTCTGGAGTTTTCTGACAGCACAGTTACACATCCACATACTGTTGGAACACAGCTCAGCACAACTAAAATGACAATTCATAGATCTGTAGGATAACTCTCCTTGGAAGTGGGCTAGGGAAGCCTCCGGTCCAAGCTCCTGCTGGTGGCAGGGTGAGCCATGAGGTAAAACCAGGCCCCTCTGGGCTTTTTCTAGATGGGTCTTGAAAACCTCCAAGGACAGAGAGTTTCCATCCTGGGTAGTCTGTGCCGCTGCTTGACTGAACTATTAAAGCACTTGGAAGTTCTTGCTGTAGCTTGTACCATAAAGATGCTATGATTTGGTGTCTTTCCAGCATCATCGGTATTAGAAAAAGAGGGTGATTGCTCCTGTATATCCCAGACTCTAAGGCAACCTCAAGGTCCAACCAAGATCCTGTCAGTCCTGGGTGGCCTCAGGAAGTTAGAAATGGTAGGAAGCTGTTTTTGCTTCCAACAGCCTACCCTGCCTTCAATACAGCTGATCCAAACACCGTACCATTAAAAAAAGCAGAAGGAAAGGCAGTGCAATGGTCAGGCCTCTTCTTACCCCTATAGAATTAATTAAAACATTGCTGTGTTGTCACAGATATGTGGATCAGCTCTGAGAAGGTGGCTCTGTGCAGCAGGAGCCGAGGCAGGTGGGACTAGATGGACACAAGACCAGAGAGCAAAGACATGAGAAGATGGGATGAGCACAGGCACAGATGCAGTCACTCCAGTACCACTTCAAATAGCCACACCACACAGGTCAAACAAAGAGGGAGAAGCTAAACCTGCTTGAAAATTGCAACCCTTCTGCTCTTGCCTCCTGCAGCCGGAGATGGTGGGACACCACTCCCCATGACCCTGGGGGAGAAGAAAGGGCCACACTGATCTCACCCTCAGTCTAGGCTGGGGTTGCACACCCTGGAGTCTTTCTCAAATCTCCAGTGGATTTAATTGTGATTGCAGGCCTCCCATTTTGTTTCCTCTGGGAGATATGACAGCAGTAATTAGAAAACAAGAGCCTCTGAAAGCAAAGTGTTATTAACTAGGACAAAAGCCTGTCAATGAAATGTATTATAATAACACTAAGGTGCACGATATTTATGGATGTTTTTCTCCAGAGGTTGGAACACTTGCTGTTTGGAAAGCCCCTTTAATTCCTCCACAGTATGTTTAATGGCTTTTCCTCTTGACAAAAAGCACTCTCATTCCGGAGGCAGATTTCTGTAGATGTTGAAATTCTTTTCCTAAATGTAATTCTTGTCCAACAAAACTGCTGTGTCAGTTTGCCCTGGAGTCTGGCAGTATGTCCCTGTCCTCTCACCTCAAGTGTTTACTTGAATACCGCTTACTCAGATAGTGCATGGCCAGGAGGACCTCAAGATCACCTTATACTACCTCTTATACATCACAAGCCCCTGTGGTTAGCTGAATTATCTCTGTATGGAAACTGTGATGAAACTAGAGCAGTGAAATGGCTCTTAGTCCAAGGGCAACTTCACTCTTGTAATTCAGTCCTTTCTTTGTCAGATTGTTGATTATCTGGCTTGCAAAAGGTATAATAAACCACTTCGGCTATGAAGTGGGCCTCCCTTCCTGTTTTAGGAAGTCAGTCTCTGTTATCCTCGGGCTAGCCCTCCTGATTCACAACAAGGGGCCTTGATGTGTGGATAACTCTGCATGCAGGGGGAACATGGGCAAAGTTCATTCCTAAGGCAAGGAAATAGATGGATGCTCCTGGACATATAGAATGGCTACATCTACTGTGTTCATCCCAAAAATGTTTCCCAAGTGATGGGTCAAAGTGTGCCTCTGACCTGCTCTCTGAGTCTGCCCTTCCCCAGGCAGAGGAAGGCTCTCCTGCACAGCCTGGCCCTTCCAAGGCACCAGCCAGAGGGGGGGGTGTGCCCCTTTCACACAACAGGCAAAGGGTTTCCCAAGTGCAGACACAAGAGCTATGCACAAGTGAACGGCATCTCCAAGGTAGAGGTTTTCTTCTGTACAAAGTTCAGACAAGTAAAGAAATGATGCAATATCAGTTTGTCATAGTCCTCCTGAAAAGGACTTCTCAAGACTTGTTTCTTTAACCTCAAAAGGAATCGGTTTGATTTTTCACCTCTGTGTATCATGTTTTCTGATTGCTCAACAGTAACAGGTTGAAAAGAGTTACTGTTTCATAAAAAGCCAGGATTTAGAACCTCGCTTTTTCTGGACAGGCAGAAACACTTCAATCAGGACGTACTGTAGCTGACATTCAATTATGTAATGAAGAAGGAGATGGAGCATGCAATAAAACAAATAAAAGTAATTGTAGTGGGGTTTATTGAGGAGATCAAGTAGAATGAAATGGTACCAGGCTGTGCAAAAATAGCATCACGCGACCATTACAAGTTTGTTTCTTTTTCACTAACAGATGAGGGACTTTTTCCTGCTTGGTTTTCTGGTACTGAGTATCAATGAGGGAAATAACAGCCTGCCTCCCTGCAGCTTGCTGAGCTGATGAGCTGTGGTTGCTTTCTTTTGAGATTCAGCTTCCTTTCCAATCTGAGGTTTCGAGTCTGTGAGTGACCCACGCTACAAGGAAACCAGGGGAGTTAATACACTTCTTAATGAACCTCGTCAGGATTCATTTATTTTTATGCAAATTAGGAAAAGGACAAGCAGAATAATGCCTGCCACTGTCTGAAAGCTGGCGGCGACTGCGCGGCTACTAAAAGCTCTGCTGAAACGGTGGCTGCAGCAGTGGAGCAAGCGAAATCTCAAAGAAGAGGCAATCAGACATGAGACGGGAGCTCTCCCCATCCTCCTCCAGAGAAACTGAGCTTTCCCAGATGTTTCATTTCTGAACTGCTTGTGAACCTTGTAAGATTGTAAGCTAAGGCATTTGCAAACTATTTATTGTACTTTTTATTGTGGTTTTGTTGCTCACCCAAGGTGATGGAAACAAATTCTATTTAATTTTACCTTTTCTGTATTGTATAACCTATCTTTTTTATATGGACTCAGCTGCTTGGACCCAGGCTCCGATGGCAGTGTGATGTAATTCTCCCCATCTCTCTGCATGCGTGAAAATATTCCCCTGCAAGAGAGAAAACTCCCTCCTGCAACTAATGAGAAACATAAAATACTGTCACTGTGGGTGTGAAAAATAGGCATTGTAACCCTCAACCTTCCTCACCCCTTGTGTGAAGCAGGTGGGGTGTCTTGCCTTGATTTTGCTGCAAGGGAGCGAGGAGGCAGCGGGAGGAGCAGCTCTGCCTGTGTGCCTCCATGCTCCCTTCCCCTTGGTTTGTTAGATGCAGAGCTGCTGTCTAGGAATGGTACGTGGGCTGTGTGCTGAGATTCCCCACAGTTATGTTGCCTTTCCACAGCTGTTCATCCACCAGCACATATGCATAAATGCACTGCGCTCGGATTTGGAACTGCTGACTTCTCATCTCCAAAGAAGCTGACTTGTGAGGTCCTGGTTATTGGTAACGGGCTGGCAGGTGGGCACGACTGTGCTGAAATGGGACACTGGTGCATGGAGGCTGAGGATTAACATAAAGGTTGTGCCTCTGCCCTCTACTCTTGCTTCTTTTCCTCATTGTCAGCCTCTCATGTTGGAAACTTGCAGTTCTTCGAGGCTTTCTCAGATGTTGGAAGGTGGCTGCACCCGTAAGAAAAACTTTCCTGAGAAGGAGCTTGGGAGGATCCTGAGTAAAGGGCTTTTGTGCAAACCCATGCCTTACCCTTGTGGCTGTTGCTTGTCCTCACAACCACCATAACAAGTGCTGTCAGTGCTCCCCTGTGCTGCACTGCACGCAAACATACCTGGGCGAGTTTTAAATAAGCTAGGCAGAAGTACAACAGCTTCAGGACAGTGCCCAACCCAAACTCACCACAAGCAGGAATACCTCCTCCCTGGAATTCCATGCCAGAATGAGTGAGTGGGATGAATCGTGGCTCTGAGCTATGTTGACCCATGTGGTCTAGCAGTAGTGTGCACTAATGAAATGCCTTCTCACTCCCTCCAACTCCAACTATTTCATTCCAGGTACAAAATAAAATGCACCTTGGTTTTCCCACCCCTGAAAAAAAGCGATGGAGCAGGATGATAGCCTTGGGTGTGCAGCACTCACAGCTGCTCTGCATCTTACACCAAAGCTGCAACCACTGGAATTTGGGTTTCTTTTCTTGGAGCTGTTCATCAGCTGGGGACCAAGGGATGCTGGCAGTACCGCAGAGGAGTAACTTCAGCAACTCCAGGTGACTCACCTGGAGTAGCAAAGACTGAGTTTTAACTCTCTAATATTTGACTAAGATGAGGTAAGGGACCAAGACTGCACATCCAGCCTCCAACCTACTTGGAGATGGATGTGTGCAGCTTTGTAAAAATGTTGTTGACACCATTGCCTTGCTTGTAGGTTTTACTGCTGCCATGTTGTCCCTCTGGTTCCTGGTTACCCTCTGGTCCTGCAACAAGTCCTGGAAGGTCTTGAGTGGGGTCAGAGCACAGCTAGAAGTTCAGTCGCCCAGGAGAGGTCTCCCCCACTTAGCTTAAGGCTTGGGCTTCAGGCATTAGGATTTGGGCTTGAGGCAGGTCCCCAGGCAGCATTTTAGCAAGTTGGTGTGGCTGCTTTGTGCATGTTTATTGACAGAAACACTGAAGTATGAAGGACTTGATCCCCTGTGAACTCAGATAACCATGACGAGGTATTTTTGTTTTATTTATGGAGGATGTTGGTGACCAAAAAGGGCTCAGCACCTTCGAGAACCTGCCTTAAAACTCATGTGATAATTTTGGAAAACCCAGACTGAAGAGCAGACTTCATGCAGGAAGGCAAAGCAACTGCTTCAGCATAAACCACAAAGAGGAGTCATTGGATTAACCTCTAGCATGTTCATCTGTTCATCAGCGGGATTAAATCTTTAACAAAAAGTACATTTTCACAATTATACAAATTCTATTCTTATCTTTTGGTAGAATGAATTCAGTTGGGTGTTACATTAATGAAGATGCCAGGCGTGCCACAGTTGAATGTCAACACGCTGAGAAACAGCTCCAAGGGAGCAGAACAGGCTTAGCACCGTGCTTGAAATGGGACCAAGAGTATGAGAGCTACAGAGCCACATCAACAGCATCTTGAGTTATTATCAAACCATTAAAAGAACACTGTTCTCCGTCACTTCTGATTGTATGACACAGTCAATATGCTGATGCTATGGAACAGAATATACCCAGTAACATTGTTCCTCCCAGGAATTTTGTTTTAGCTTGGAAAAGCCCTCAACATGGCTAAGCTGCAACACTAAATGCACAAAGCCATAGGATGCTGTGATGCTACCTGTGTGGCACGATAGTGCGACAAACTGAAAGGCGATTTGGAACAATTTTATTTGATGCAGCAAGAGTTCAGCAGTGTATTTATGATGGACCTGTGCGTGCAAGGAATCCATTCACCACAATGGCAGCGGTGCTGTCTGCATGAACCTACAGTTTCCTTCTGCACTGGCAAAAAGGGGGCTGTCAAATAAGGGGGCTGTCCTGCGAGCAGGAGCTTTCTCACAGCCCACTCCTGTTTATCAGCAGATCCCAAATTGGACTTCAGGTATGCATTCATCAGGTTTAATCAGTAGGAATAAAGTTACACAAACGCTGTTGTTCCGGTCCGCTCGGCTGTGGGATTAGTCTGAAATGGCTGCTGAGCACCCAGGAGCAAACACACCTCTTATCTAAACCCTCTCACAGCGGCACAGGGAGCACTTCCAGAACATTTGCAGTTGCCATTCAGTGGCAGTTTGGGGAAACATCGCGTTTGACGAAGCACATGGAAACATTAGCACAGAGGTGCTAGAGGTACCTGAAAGGAGAGATGAGCGGAGGAGCTGAAGGTGATGATGGCAGACAGAGGCGATGGCTGCACTGGGCGGCCAGCCCTGCTGTGAGCCTCGTACCACCCCAGACACTGAGGCTTCAGAGACTCTGTCCCTTCCACTTTCAAGAGGTGCCAGGGAGAATGAACCTCAGTGAACCTCATCTTCTCTCCATTTATGGAAACATGTGGTTGCCATGGGGGGAATGGGAGAGGGGAGAATCTCTTCAGTAGCATAATCCGATTCGAGCGAGGTTCGGCTCATGCTGAAAACAGCTGGCTTTTTGCCCAGAACGGGGAATGAACTTCAGAGGATTTCCAGTGAGCGAGCCCCATCTTCAAAAGCATTCCTCTGGTAGAGCAACATGCTCCACTGGATCTTGTCTGAAGACCTGTCTGAGGCTGCTGAGGTACTCAGGGTAAAAATTAATACTGGCAAAGGGAGTAGCTCCGGTAAACAGGCATGGCCAGCAAGAAATCTAGTCATTAAAAGAAAAAACAGGAGCAAAAGTAATTTCGAGTCTATCTGATTTCCCCAGGGTTCACTCCACAGCTTGACAACCACATTTCCCTGCTTTCTACAAACGTCCCTCTCACCTTCATGCCTCTGTGTGGGGTGCACACAAACAGGAACAGGGGGAAAGAATCTTTGGCAGAGGGGGAAAGACACAATGGAAAATGTGAAATTTCAGATTTATTTCGCTCCCAGGGCTCCACAAGCCCACGGCACGGTGCTATCGCGAGGTGCCTTTCAGAGGCGCGATGGATTTTAAAGGGTTGCCAGCACTTTACCTCCCCTGAGCCTGAATCAATTTCTAAAATGAATTACCCTACTCTTCAGGGTACAAAAGATGAACGCCACGCTCGCTCCCTCCCTTTTCAGACAGGCTGCCTGCACGTGAGAGACACAGGCACCGCTGCTCCTAACAAGCCTGGGCCAGGGATGAGCTTGTCGTGCACCGTCCCCGTGAAAAATGTATGGGGCTCTGAACTCTGCAGCGACTGCTGTCACTCCCCTGGCCCCTTACGCAAACCTCAGGCGGCAGACGAGCAAGGGGGCTGTTCTGAGGCACTTTTTATTTATGCTTCTCCCATTTCACGGGAGACCAGGCAGGCCACGCTGCATTTCGGAGGAGAGGGGCACATGGTGCTCACACTGGGCCGGCTGGTGGAGGAGGTGCCGCGCTGCCCAGCCATGGGCACGAGTCACCTGACGGCCCAAAAAGCCACCCTAAAAAGGCAACACCGCACGCCAAAAGAAAACCGACGAGCAGCGAACGGGGTGAAGTTGGGGGGGCAAGGAAGCGCTCAGCCGGGCAGCCCCCTGATCCGGCCCGCGGAGCTCAGCGGGAGGGGTCGGGGCGGCGGCACCGGCTTGCGGGGAGGGACGCCCCCAGCCGCCTCCATCCACCCGCTTCTCCGGGAGCGCCCACGAATCCCGCCCGACTCCGAACGCCCCCGGGGCGCCGCGGCGCGGAGGACGGGGCGGGGGGAGCGGGGGCGCTGCCGCCGCCAGCGGCGCCCCCTGGCGGCCTCCGCCGCACTCGCCCGGCGGCATCGCGGCGCGCAGGGGCGGACGCCGCCACATACGGCTCCGAGGGGGCTCCGCCGCCGCGCCGTGACGGGCCGGGCCGGGCCGCGGCAGCAGCCGTGCGCTGAAGGGGTGCGCGGGGCGGCGGCGAGCGGGGAACAAAGGGGATCGAGGCGGCGCGGCGGCTCCGCCGGGGGGAGGCACCGGCTGGGCGCGGGGGGTGTGAGGAGGAGGAGGAGGAGAAGGAGGAGGAGGAGGAGGGTCGCCCAACTGCTGCCACTTCGTCGACCGTGAGCGGCACTCGCTGTCGGCGGCGGCGGCAGCCCGCCCCTCGCTGCATGGCAGCCCAGTGAGGGAGGAGCGGGCGAGGGTCTGGCGCTGCCCGGAAGCCGAGGGAGCCAGCGCCGGCGGCAGCAGCGCCCGCCGCCCTCCCGCCGGGATGCGCCCCGCTCTCCGCTGAGGCGCAGCCCCGCCGCGATGCTCTCCCCCGAGCGCCACCGCCACCATCGCCACCCCCCGCCGCCGCAGCCGCCGCCGCCGCCGCACCACCCGCCGCAGCCCAGCCATGTCGTGGCCACCATCGAGAACCTGCCGGCGGAGGGCGGCAGCGGCGGCGGCAGGAGCGGCATCTCCGCGCCCTCCTCCAGCGTGCGCCAGAGGATCAGGAAAGTGCTGAACAGGTGAGGCCAGGGATGGACCGGGTCTCCGGCGGCACTGCGCGGCGCGGCTCCTTGCCCCGCCGCCGCTCCCCCTGGGGCGCGCAGGTCCCGGGGGCGGCCGTCGGGGGAGCCCCGACCCGGCCCCCTCGGCGGGGTGGAGCGGGAGGGCGCGAAGGCTCCGACTGGGCGGCGGCTGATCCGGCAGCTCCTTTGCCCGTGGAAGCCGCGGGCAGGGGGCGGCGGCGCGGAGCCTCCCCCCGGCCCATTGTTGCCTCCGAGGCGGCGGCGTGACGCGCGGTCCCGGCCCGCTCCGGTCCCTCCCCGCCGGTGCCTGTCGCACCTGCTCTGCTCGCAGGCACACCCCCGCCGCGGGGTCCCCGCGCCTCCCGCCTGTCTCGGCTCTCCCGGCCCGTCGTGGGCACGCGTGGGGCGGTGGGGAGGAGGGAGCCGAGGTCCCCGCAGCCCGGCCAGTGGCGGAGGCGCCGCCGGGGAAGTTGGAGCGCGGGCGCCGGGCGAGAGGGGACGGCGGGGAAGGGGCTCTCCCCTCAACCCCGGTGCCGGCGGGGGTCCGCGGCAGTGACGGGCGGAGCCTGATGCTCCGGGGTGCCCGGTGGTCCCGTGCGGGATTTTTTCCCGGTTCCCGAGCAGCTCGCGTGGGCAGGAGCAGCATGCCCTGGCTGCGGGAGCCGGGCACCGCGCTGCCGAGGCGCCGCTGCCGGGGATCCCGTGCGTGCGGCTCGGAACGGTCAGCGCAGAGGTGGGAAAGCTGCCGGGTACTCGGCGTAAGTCATTGCACCGAGCGCACACGGAAACACCGGAACCATCTTACTCAAA
Organism: Laterallus jamaicensis coturniculus; assembly: GCA_022605575.1. Classification (NCBI taxonomy): domain Eukaryota; kingdom Metazoa; phylum Chordata; class Aves; order Gruiformes; family Rallidae; genus Laterallus; species Laterallus jamaicensis. The sequence continues at coordinate 969,797 of JAKCOX010000102.1, read as the reverse complement.
TCCTTCACCTTCTCATCCTTACCAGGAGTATTTTTTTCCCCCTCCTGCACGGGATTTGATTAGGGATGAGGTTTTTCCCACAAAACGGACTCTATCCAGAGCCTGACTGGTCGCCCTTCTCCAGAAAGGAGCCTCCGAGCTCCTGTCTGAAAAGCCAGCCAAAGCCATCACTTTTGCCTAATGACTTTTGCGTGCTTAATGGAGCAGTTGCAGTGTTACAGGCAGCGATGGGATGGTGCGTACCAGTGTCGGCTCAGTTTTGGGCACAGCTAATATGGATGAGCTACCAAGAAAAACATGAGCTCTGTACATGCTAGTTTGGAAGAGGACACTTACTGTCTCTTTCACGCTTGTAGACATTAGAAAATGATCATTGTTGCTGTCTCTCTTACATGTACGTGAAGGTATTTGCTTGCTCGCAGATCACTGCTATTACGTGCGGTCGATCAGCTGTTACCATTCTAGGAGGATCCTCAAAAGCATAAGCAAGGGAGGAAATATTCATCCTTTGTTATTTCAGCGTGAGAAGGATTGAAAAGAAGTTGAAACAAGGAGGAGCTGCTTAGGCTCAAACTCAATCACACCTTCTCTTGAACATGCCCATTTTCAACTCTCAGCGTAGCAAAATTCACGCAATTTCTCAACACAACCTTAGGGCACCTTAGGTGTCCTGTGCTTGCAAAACCCTGCTCTCCTTCTGCTTTGTCATCCCAAGGTGTTTGTCAGCCCTGGAGTAAGACATTAGTGAAAAGAAGTTTTCTCAAGGGCAGCAAGAGATGTATGAAGATGTGGTGAGGAGATCTGATACAGAAGCAATAGGGACTCCTGTGGAAGAGTGGTAATAATGACTTCTGGGTAGCCAACAAACTGACCCCAGTCTTCATGGCTAGGTGTTGGATTGATTGATATAGTTCAAGCAGTTACCAAGCGTATGCATATATATGACTCTCAGCCCTGTATAAAGAATCAGATCAATATTTATTGTCATATATATGTGATTGAAATGAGAATATCTAGATATTTTTCAAGAGGGGGAAGGACAGAAATTGGCTCTGGTGATCAAGGTTCTGAGTCACAAACTTGACTGTACAAAGGGGATCTCCCATCATGCAGAGGATCTCCCTAACTAACAGTCACATTTTTGTGAACATACAATTTTCCTCAGACATGAAACAAGAGAAATTTTATTTCCAAATTTACGTGATTTATGGAGAAGGGGAAGACTTGTTACTGTGGCATTTTAAGGCAGCCTTTTCTCTGTGTAAGAGACTCCTTAGTCCATCCCAAAGTCTGTCAAAGGAAATTTTGCCCAAGGACTCAGCCCATGTGAAATCATATCATGGCTGTCTTGCAATATTCTTCTGTTGATACAGTGAAATGAATCCCAACACAGTGGTTTTATTTCATCCTCTGTGGAAACAATAGCATGCAAATATGTAAGTCAAGGGAAGAAATCTGTATGCTGTACTCCTAAAGAAGAGCCCAGATCAAACCAAACATTGGCTTCTCCAATTAGTTATTTTCTACTGGAAAAGGGTAGCAATTTCTTTGTGCTGTCTATACTTGGTGTTCACTGTTTGCTTGATACCCATTTGTGAAAGGCTCTTGATTGACTCACTGAGCTCATGTGCTCTGGTCTCTGCTAGTCAAAGTGGGGGTCCGTAGGCAGGCTACCAAAATCAAAAGCTTAGGAACAGCTGGGGATGCCAGAAACCTGGTTGTAGCTGGTAGAATCACTGAATGCTTTGGGTTGGGAGGGCCCTTTAAATGCCATCTAGTTCACCTCCCTTTGCAGTGAGGAGGGGCGTCTTCAACTAGGTAGGTTGCTCAGAGCAGCCCTCCAGCCTGACCTTGATTGTTTCCAGGGATGGAGCATCTACCACCTTCTCTGAGTAACCTGTAACAAAGTTTCATCACCCTCATTGTAAAAAATGTCATCCTTATATCTGGATCCACCTTTTTTAGTTTAGGAACATTACCCCTTGTCCTGTCCCAGTAGGTCCTACTAAAATGTCTGTCCTCAGGGAGGGGTCAGACCCTGGTATGGTCACAGAGGAAACAAGAGAGGAGGAGAATGGGGGTAGAGATTGGCAGAAACTGAGCATTATTTCTCTCTCACTTTATATGCAGTAGCTTGGTCACCCAGGCCCTTGGTGATTCCTGAATTGCCTTCAGAGGCTCCTCTTAAAATTGCTTTACAAGCTATGGAAACTTATTTTGACTTCACCTTCCAACCTGTCCTCCCTGTTCACTCAATAGATCCTGAGGTAATAAAAGAAACACCCCCAGGGTGTTTTGAGTGAGAACACACTGAAAGCAGAGCGGTTTGACTGAGAAAAATCTATTTCAGTGATCACAGCAAACACTGCACTCTGTGAAAAAGTTGGTCATAACAGAAAAGCAAAGTAAAACACGAAACTGGGGGTCAGGATCATGGAGGACTGGAGATGCTCAATGAAATTATAGTATTTGCTGCAACGGTTTGCATACAGATTCTGACCTGCCAGTGATGGTGAACAGGACCTACTGCAACAGGAACAATGTTCCCATTATTCTTGAAGTTCAGAGAGGATGACTTTGAATTGCCATTGCTTTAGGGGGAAATGTGGCGATTGTATGCTGCAGATATGCTCCTGGACCTGTGACTCACACCATGGTCCATGAATCCCAGCTGAAGGGCCCTGCCTGGTACCTGCCTTGTGACATTTGCTCAGCAGGTGTCCCTGGCTGACCCTGCCCCGCTCTAATGCACGGGAGAGAAAGAATAATGTTGGCTGCTTGACTGCTTGCTCGCTTCCCTGCAGCCTCTGCGAAGCCAAAATTGGACTCCACCAACTCTGTCTGCTTGTAGAGGACCACTTAACAAGCAGTGACTCACCTGCTCCGTATTTCCTCCCACCTATAGCGGGGAAGCAAAAAAAAATAAAAATCATGTGGTTTGGAGCTCCATGCCTCCACCCCAGCATTTGTGTTATTTCACAGATACCTGTTGATGGGTCTGAACTTGCTCTGGCTGGCTGGTTCCCAGCACAGATTGGTGGCTTGTCTCCCTTCCTTGCACTCCCTCGTTGACCACAAGCATCAAGAGTAGAGAATTGCCTGCAAAATGTTGCCTGTGGCCCCTGAAGCCTTTTTGGACTAAATTACAGATTGATCTCATGTTGAGAAGGCTGGTTATCACCTCCTTAGAGCAATTGGGAGAGAATAACCATTGCTGAAACACAGGGGGAACAGGTTGCCAAAAGAACTCTTTGGGGGATTCTTGCAAATTATTTATCTAATGAAAGCCATCCACCTGCTTATCTTACTGTCCCTGTAGTCCTAGGCACCAGGACAAGGAAGGAAAGTGAAGTTCCTGCAAGGAAAATGAGTTAATACCTTTAGATACTATGACAAAGTTATTTTACCATGAGTAAATGAGATTATTACAGGAAACAAAGAATACCATGGCCATATGCCCTGGTTTTGGCTGAGGTGGAGTTAATTTTCTTCCTAGCAGCTGGTGTAGTGCTGTGTTTGATATTTAGGATGAGAATCATGTTGATAACACACCGATGGTTTTAGTTGTTGCCAAGCAGTCAGGGGCTTTTCAGCATCTCATACTGTCCTGCTAACGAGAAGGCGGAGGGTGCCCAAGAAGCCAGAAGGGGACACAGCCAGGACAGCTCACCCGAAGTGGCAGAAGGGATATTCCATACCATATGACATCATCATGCTCCATATATAACAGGCGGATGGGCTGAGAAGAGGGGTGGCTCAGGGACAAGCTGAGCATTGGCTGTGGCTGGTGAGCAACTGTGCTGTGCATCATCGCTCGTTTTGTATATTGTGCTATTGTTGTTATTATTGGTTTTGTTATAATAACAATAATCATTGTTCTCTTCTTCCCTATTAAACTATCTTTATCTCAACCCATGAGTTTTACCTCTTTTTTTTCCCCCCACCAAGTCTCTCCTCCATCCCACTGCAGGGGTGGGGAGTGAATGAACGGCTGCGTGGTTGTCTCAGCTGCCAGCCGCATTAAACCACGTCACCGTGTCAATGAGCTCAGGTCTCCAAAGATACATCTGAGGCCCTGCTATTCTATTGCTTTCCTTGATGAGGACTTTTTTAGAAAGCTGGGCAGCACATACATTTTTCTGGGTTTACCTACTTCTATCTTTCAGTACTTTCTTAAGGCATTCTAGCTGTAAAATCTAGCTGTGCTTTATCTTGCTGTTTCAAGGATGTCTTCACATGCTTTTCCTTCCTCTCTGTAGCTAAATGGCACTTTGTATTTTTTATAAGTTTCCTAAAAATCGTACCAGAATATTAGAGACATATTCAGCTTGAGATCAGAAGATGGAATAAGAGTAATTTCAGGCACTCAGGCCCATGCCATCTTTCAAATAGCTTTGTAGTTACGGTCTCTACACTAGTGAATTGTGAAAGCTTTCTCTGGAGCAGTCTGAGTCTCTCTCTGATTCTTTGCCTACTTATTCACTCAGATAAATTTTAGCCTTGAGCATAAAGCCAGTGTATGGTCTAATTACCACCACCTTTCTTAGGAAAAGAAAGAAAAAATACTGTTTCTAATAAGTATAATTCATTAGGCTAAGCAGTGATTTATTGCACAAAATTATGCTAAGAAAAAAAAAATTGGATTCCACTTCTCAGAAAACCCAGCTGTTTGGGTACAGTCTGAGTAAAACTTGTGCTTTTTTAGTGTGACACAGGCTCAGTCCATCCCTGATAATGGAGCTGAGGAAGAATTTGGCCCACTGGCTGGCTAACTTTGAACTTGAACCCTGTGTCAAGGCTACTAATTCTTCAGAGATGAGAGTTGTTTAAATGACATTGCAGGTATCAAGAGCTGCAACCCAATGATATTCTTTTCCCCAGTAATGCGTATCCACATAGTAAATCAGACAGAGGGAGTTTATGTACTAAAAAGAACCTGAAGCTGAATAATAATGAAATTGAGGCAACGTATTTCATTGCCCCAAAGCAATAACATCTTTCAGTTGACTGATCAGAGAGGCAAACAAACCAAATAATTTATGGCATTTTTTCCTTAATGAAAAGCAAGTCAAGGATCAAACATACCGTTCTTTGAATCCAAAAAAAGAGTGAGTATTCATAACCTTCAGTTGCTTCTCTTTCTTCTTCAAAACAAAAGGATCGGCTTCCTTTGGGATTTTTATTCTTAAAAAGTACAAATAGCTTCTCAAAGTCTACCCAGAATAACAGTGACTGTAGAAGAATGAGTTTGAGTCCAATTCAGATAGCTGTAGCTCTCCTTTTAGGTAAAAATATTTATACCATTCTGAAGTAAGTCAAAGAAAATGAGTTCAGAGCATAGATAAAGCAACTAGGTTGTCTTTCTTCTATCTGTTAGTATTATTCTTTTTTCACCAGGGAAGTGGGAAGGTCATACCTACCTGTAGGAAAGCATCTTGGCAGAAGATAAAGAAATCAATTGCTGAAAAATTGTCTGCTGTTTCCTCTTCTCATTAGTTCACTTGTAATCGCCATTTTGGAAGCAAGGGACCTCTGCGAATTAGCTGTGTTCCAAATAATTTGGGTGTGCAAGGGAAATAAATACCTGTAAAACAGGAGAAAAACATGCTCTTTGCCTCCAAGTGACTTATTTCAGTGAATGCACGCTTACTGGCATGCCCTAGTACTCTTAAAATGCTTTGATTGAGGAGTGGAGATGGGCTAAAGTACATAAAGGTTCCCTGTTGCTGCTGTAGCAGGTACTGGAAGTCTGTCCAAGTACAGTTTCAAAGCCTCTGAATGTGGTTTCCTGACATGTTTCGGAGTGGGTGTTGGAAAGGTTTGTCCCCCTAGCCTCACTCTTGCTTCTGAGGACTTGTGCCTTAGGAGAGGCAAGCCTTGCCAGTCCTAATCGGAAACAGGAATTGTTTGAAGCAGAGGGATTCGATACAGTGAGTGCACTGTAATCTAAACCTGACAGCTCACGTACTGATTGGGAAAAAGCCTTTTCCCCAGGAGGGGCAACTTGGCAAGGAGAAATATGCGGGTGTTGTCTGTCTACCTATGACCCTCAGAAGGCCGGTACTTACTGGGTGCCTGTCTGTGAGTGGGAATTTTTGACACTGGCTGTGCCGTGGGCTTTGGGAAAGGGGTTACTGCCTCTTGAACTGGGGGGGTTTCAAAGGAGCAGCACTGTAAATGGCTCCATAGAGGAAGCTGGAGGAATGGACAGAGTGGCTCTTATGGGATGGACAGAGCAGCTTTAATGTGCTAATGAGGGGAAGGCCAGATGCCAGCAGCAATCAGAAGGGCTCTTTGTGGCTCTGTCTCTTTGGAGATGGCTGGAGTCTCTGTCCTTATCGTGGTGGTTTCTGCAGGCAGAGGGAAACACTGGGGCTATTAGTGAGGTGTTCCCTTCCTCTAAGTCAGCAGATAGCCTTTACAGATCAGCACTTGAATACTGATTATGGCTAATTACCAGGAAAGCATAGGAAAAATATCTTGTTGAAGAAGCTTGACTTTAAAACAAAATACCCCAAAATTGCCCCCAAACCCAACAACAACAGAAGAGTCATGCTCAGAGACTTGTAAGCTGAGCTCAAACTGAGCTGAGATCACCTGTTGCAAGAACACCTGTATGGAAACTCATAAATTGCTGAGTGTAAAGTGCATAAGCATTGGTGTTTGTGAATTTCACGTTGTGAATCACCTACCTGTTTCTGCTCATTTCTGTCTGTCATCTGCCTCTCTGGGATTTTTACTGAAAACACATCACTTTTGAAGCTTGTCTTTCAGCCTTCTCTGATTTTGTTTCTCTCATGATTTAAGGAAGTGTTTCTTTAATACATACTCACTCCTCATCACTTTTCTCAGAGACACCAAATGACTGAGGCAGCAGGCTTGGATCCCATGCATCACATTCTCCTCGGTACAGCTGGAACTAAAGAGCGACAGAGCAGAAGGGAGCATCCCCACAGCCTGTCCGTGCTCGGTGACAGCGCCTGTGCTGTACTCCTGCAGGCAGTGCAACTGCTGCTCAGATATGCCATGGTATGCAGTGGTGGGCAAAAAATTCCAGGGACCCTTGGTCTCATCAGAAAGATATGGCCACCAGTGGTGCCATGTAGATGCCACTGTAAGAAATAGTGATACTTACTAAGCCAACCTTCTGTTTGTAGCCAATGCAGTCATTTCAACCCTTAATTTCAGCTTTCCATAGCGGTGGTGGTCAGTTGCTTCCTTCCACTGACTTTTCCTGTAGCAATGCGGGAGGTCAGGCTCTACCTTCAGATTGGTCTGACCTGTGGCAGCATGTAGGAACTTAAGAGCCAGGTGGTGAATCCTCTCTTTTGCTGTAACTGTCAGAAAATGTAGAAGAGTCAAAACCTTGGTAAGAAGGATGGGATTTTTTCAAGACTACGTGTTCAGCAAAGTCTCTTACGTCCAGACTAGATTTTTTTTGTGGAGGGCAGGTAAGACTTTATAGTAATCTGGTGATGGATGTAACTATGTAGGACACCAGGTTTAACTCTGCTTTGCTGCATCCCTGAGGGCTGCTTTGAACACATGGGATGTGAGGTTCTCTTGGGATGAAGAGCCTCATAAGGTTTTGTCCCAGTGCAAGAAAGAAGTTTTGAAACTTAAAAGTTTGGAGCCAGCAGATGCTTTTTTGCCCAGCTCATCTCCCAAGGCATTTCAGGCTTCAAGGCGTGCAATTACAAAAGCACACTATGCTTGAACCAGATTGCTGCTTCTCTAATACAGATAAATGAGGTCATTTATGTCCAGTAGCAAGACCATAATTATTACCTCCTAAGTCCTAGTGTTAATTGCAACCTGTAAGCCAGTATTAGCTGATAATGGTATGAAAACAAAATTTGAAACATTCATTGTGAGGGCTATTAGTTTGTTTAACCTTCTCTGGTATTCATTTGTCAAAGAACCTGTTGGGCATATGTCCAGAAGTCTGCTTTACTATCTTTTATTGGGCTGCACTGATTTTAAAATGGTGCTGTCTTCTGTGCCATGTTAGTTCTCATTGCTTTGTCTCATCTGGCAAGTGTTTTGATGTGACCTGCCTTTTTCTGGTTTCCATTTGGTAGAAATGTAAAATGAGTTTAGGGGGACTAAATATTTCCCCTGCCATTTGGTGAGATGGAGAGGAAGCCACTGGCAGTTTAGGAGGGAGGTACCTGGAGTCTGTTCCTGCTCTGATACCTTTTCATCAGCCATACGGAAGAGGAAGAGGGCTCCACAGATTCACTCCTGGATCTCTCTAGCCTAATAACTGTAGCCTTGGTGAGGCTAGCTCAGACCCTTTCAACCGAAGGGGGCTGTGCTGAATGGAAGTGGTGGCTACAAGAAAAGCAAGTTCTCTATGCCTCTTCCTGAAGAGAGGGGGTAGATGCCTGTGTCTAACTCTTCAAGACTGTGAATCACAGACGGGAGGCCTGATGTGTGTCACTGACAGGTAGGGACCTAATGCTCCAAGGGGGATAAGGCATAAGCTGTCCCCTACCCTACGCTTTCGGTTTTTACCAAAACTTGGATGTTTAACGTGTCTACTCGGGTGCCTCTGTGGCTATTCCAGGGTGCAATATTCTTTTGCATGGATCTTTGCTTTTTTCCTTTCTGTGAGGATGAGACAAATGCTGGAAGATACTTAATAAAATTCAATTAATTATGCTGTGATTATTCTGAGCCCAGATATTTTTATGGAGTTTTATTAGCACTGGGTTTTCAGTGGCTTCTGCAACCTGCTTTGGGCATTGACCTTCTCACATCTCTTCTTACGAGAAGCTGAGATCTGTAATGAAACTGAGCAAATGTTTCTTTCCTGTTGCTCCTTTCCTTTTTTCTCTCTGCTGCTGCTACAGACATGAAATGCTTTTGATTATGGGCTTTTTTAAGTCTCTACTGCCAGTATATTGTGGTCTGTAGGGACCATCCCGTGTAGATTGAAAGTGAGGAAGGACAGCAAATAGCAAGTAGGTTGAGAAGAGTTGAGCAGGGAGCTGGAAAATATTTTAATGGTTGTGGGATTTGATACTTGAAAGAAATAAAACTTTAATATTGTAGAAATAATTTTCATCAGGCTGGGTATGGGGATTAAATGCCATCAGGCAGAGAAAGATTCCAAGCTTCTTTGAACATCGTGGGGAAAAAGTGTGTGGGCACCCAAATATGCTCAAACTGCAGTTCCCCCTTTTCCAGGGTGACCTACCTTATACACCCAGGCAACTTACAGTCAGATTTTGGATTTCTGAGCCCTGCTGCTGGGTGTCTGGTGTGTGCTGAGGAGGGGTGCTTTGTTTTTCTAGAATTCAGAGATCACCATTTGCAGAAGTTCCTCTCAGAGCAGGGAACACCTGCACATAGCTCTGGAGACCTTGTTGCCTCCTCTTCATGTTTTTCTGCCAAAGCCATTTTGCTTTGATTTATTGCTCACCAGCATTTTTTGGACAGTATGCTTCAGTGTTTGTTCAGGTCCGGTTTGTGGCCAGGGGTGGGGGAAGGGTAGGTGAATCACATCTTTGAAGAGATTCAGTAGAGTCCAGGACATTGGGAGGATGTAGTCTAGAAGCAGAGGGGCGAGGTGATGTGATGGTTGTCATACAGGTACAGAGCCACCACTTTCCAGCATTGAAACAGAAAATTCCAGGTGTTGCCTCCTTTAAACGAGAAGGTGAAATCTTATCAGAACAACCATTCGGGGCAAAATGCTCTCACAGAGTAAGGCAGAGCAGTCAGGGTGAGGTGTGAACCCATACAATGGTTGGAAGGTTGCCCAAAGCAGAAGAATTAACCAAGCAGAATCTCTGGGATTCAGAGGTTTTTTCCCATCCTAAAGAGGTTATTTGAGTTTAAGACACCAAATAATTCCCTAATGATTTACTTGAAATAAGGGCCCTGTGTCTGTGTGTGTATAGAAGCATGTGACATCTTTTAAGATGAACTACAGAAGTTACCTGAATGTATCGTCTCATTATAAATAAAGAAATTCTAGCACATTCTAACTCATAGAAGAATTACTGTTACATTTGACGTCTGAAATTGTTCATACATATTGATTTGGTAGGTATTACTGTGTTAATGGAACTTATTATTACTCAGCTAGATTAATTTATTAGATTTATTCCTACAGTTTTACAACCTGTAGATGTATTGAGACATGAGCCTGCAGGATCAATACCAATTTCTTTTCTCATTTATGAATGGCCTTATAACATACAGAACACTGTTACACTTGTGAGTATTTAGCTGCAGTTTATTTTGAAGCATGCACTCTGACAAGTTTAAATTTGTCATTCTTCTTTGTCCTTTAATGATTATTTTTTTCCCAGGTATGTGGGCTCTGTTTTAGCAAAACACAATGCATCAGGCATCAAATGAGTCATGACCATACCCTAGTCAACAACTAAGGTGTTTGCAAGATTAGGGTTCTGAGACCAGACGCCTAATCTTTGAGATGTGTTTTGGCTGCTGTTCTGCGTGGCGGGCCCAAAGTGGGAGAGGGAACAAAGGTACAGATGTAACTTAGAACTAAATTGCCTGCCAAATGGGGTATATTTGCACGCTTCTTTTTGAGCAGCAGCCACGTGTCTGGTTATCTTTCCGAAGCAGCGGTGCTTATCTGAGGAGCAGTAGCAAAGACCAGCCAAAATAGGTAACTGATGTGGGGCTTGTTCACTTGCTTCCAGAGGATGAGCATCAAGTAGAATGTGCTGAAGGTTTACGATGGGAAGTGAGGGAGGGAGGGCCAGAGCATGCCTGAGGGAAGAAAACTATTTGGTCTCCTCTGCCAGCGCTGCCAGTTCAAGACAGGGGGACAGCACTGACAGTAGGGAGAGATCAGTCTTCAGGCACTCCTAACACTGGCATTTCTGTTGCCACCGCAGCACCAATGGTGCTTGGAGACACTGTCCTTCATTTCTTTGGGTGGATCAGAAATACTCTGTAATTCTTGGAAAGAGAATTACAGACACCAGTTGACTTCAGCCCAGTCTTCAAATCCCATCCAAAGCGTCACACTAAACGTTTCTGTGGAGATATCTCCAGCAGCTGCAAGCGCATAGAGACGTTTCATCCTCGAAGTATATAAAGTGAGATTTAAGTCTGTAAGGTGAAACTCCTTAAAATTAACTTATCCAGACAGCCTGTCTTTGTTGCTTTCAAGTAAAAGTTACTGTATCCACTCAGTATTCTGCTCATCTCACCAGTTTTTGGTCTGGACTTACTGTTGCTACTGTAGCTGCCGTTTACGTACCACAGCAGTTGCTGGTATTAAAAGATGAGGCCTGATAAACAAACAATAGTGTGCACAAAAAGACCAGTCAGCTGATGAGGGGAAACTGAGGAAGAAAAAACCCACCCCCAAAACCATCAGATAAAGGTATGATGCAGAAGTAGGCATCAGAGGTAGAAAGATGGGGAGATGACTTGTTCATCTGGTCTTCCTGATTCATTTGTGAGGTATGGGGCCAAAGCCAGAGCATGATGATTTGTGTCATTTTGACTATGCTTGATTAAGTTACAGGAGAGCTGGTGGACAAAAAGCAGCTTGACCAGTTTGTTGCAATAAAGGTCATGGTGTGGGGGTCTTTTGCCTGGTTATTTTGTTGTTGTTGTTGTATGGGGGGTTTGTTTGGTTTTGGTTTTTTTGTGTGGATTGTTTGGTTGTTTGTTTTGTTTTGCTTTGTTTTTTTTCCAGGAGAAGCTTCTGTTGCAGCAGCAGATGAAGGGAACTTTGCTGCCGCTGCAATGAGAGGCTCAGGAAGAAGTTACATGCAGGAGCTCCTGATTTACAGTCTGGGATTGGACACCAATTGTTTTTTTCAGCTTTGGACAAATCTCTCAACCTCCCTGGGTCTGGTTCAGCACCTGTAAAATGGGGATAATTAAACTTAACTACCTGGAAGGGTTGTTGGTTAGTTAATGCTTATAAAATGCTATATGGTGCTATAAAATACAGTGTAGTACTCGGAAGCATCTGGTCTGCAGTTACTGTAGTGCTTCTGTGAAACTTTATGGGCAATGTTTGCCAAGAAGCAAAATGACTAATGTGTGTAGTTTGTGTGGGCTTTGGAAGAGAAGGGGGTAGCATCTTCTCAAAGGCGTCTAACTCTCCTGAGGGGGCTTACTGTCAGAATACTGGGGAATTTCCTGAGAGCACCAGCAATGTTGTCCTGGTTTTGGATGAGATCTAGTTAAATTTATTACTAGTAATTGGCAAATCTACCTTGACCTTAGAGGCACGGGAACATGAGTTGCAAGGAAAAGCAATCACAAAAGGGGATTCTTCCAGGAAAAATGCCACTGTAGTTTCCAGCGTGCAGTTCCCCAGACCAAGTAGCAGGGCTGATCTTCCTTCTGATCCTCTTGAAGGGACTTAAGTCATATGTATAAGATGTGAGTAATGAATACTGACCAGGAATAGAAGGGTCTGCCTCCATCCAGGAGAAGGAAAGGGACAGATGGGTTTATTGGACTGTGTGGATCTGATGACCTGGCACATCAGACTGCCAGAAGTACAAGGCTCTAGTGGACACTGGTGCACAGTGCACCCTAATGCCATCGAACCATGAAGGGGCAGAACCCTTCAGGGGGATCCCAGCAGTGCTGGAGGCAGAAGTTGAGCCTAACTGGGAATGACTGTGAAACACACCCCATTGTGACTGGCCTCATGCATTCTGGGCATGGACTACCTCAATAGAGGGTATTTCAAAGACCTGGTGGTACTGGGTACCAGTGGGCTTTTGGCATAGTTGCTTTGGAGTCAGAGGAAACCGAAACATAGTCTACTTTGCCTGGTCTCCCAAAGGACCCTTCTGGGGTTGCTGAGCATCAGAGACCAACAGGTGCTAATCAGTACTGCAACAGTGCACCAGCAGAAATATAGCACCAACCGAGACTCCCTGATTCCCATCAACTGGAAAGGCAGGGAATGATCGGCAGAACCGTCTCACTCTTTAACAATATCCAGTGCAGAAGTCCAATGGAGATTGGAGGCTGACAGTAGACTATTGTGGCCTGAATGAAGTCACACTGCTGCTGAGAGCTGCCATGCCAGACATGTTAGAACTTGAATATGAACCAAAGCTGAAGGCAGCCAAGTGGTATCCCACAACCAATACCTCAAATGCATTTTTCTCAATCCCTTTGCTGGCAGAGTGCAGGCCACAGTTCACTTTCACTTGAAGTGGCATCCAGTACACCTGGAATTGACTGCCCCAGGGGTGGGAACACAGCCCCACCATCTGCCATGGACTGATCCAGACTGTACTGGAACATGGTGAAGCTCCAGAACATGTGTAATACATTGACAATATCATCACATGGGGAAACAGAGCAGAAGTTTCTGAGAAATTGAGGAAAATAGTCCAAATCCTTATGAAAGCTGGTTTTGCCATAAACCGAATTAAGGTCAAGGGACCTGCACAGGAGATCCAGTTTTTAGGGATAAAATGGCAAGGTGGTCATCATCAGATCCCAGTGGATGTGATCAACAAAGTAACAGCTATGTCTCCACCAACTAGTAAAAAGGAGGTGTCATTGGTTTTTGGCAAATGCATATCCCAAATTACAGTCTGATTGTAAACTCTCTCTGTCAAGTGACCCAGAAGAAGAATGATTTCCAATGGGACCCTGAGTGATGACAAGCCTTTGAACAAATCAAACAGGCAATAGTCCATGCAGTAGCCCTTGGGCCAGTCTGGGCAGGACCAGTTGTTAAGAACGTGCTCTACACTGCGTCCGGGGAGAATGGCCCTACCTGGAGTCTCTGGCAGAAAGCACCAGGGGAGTTGGGGAAACAAAGGATCCGAGGCCTGCTACACTCCATCTGAAAAAGAGATATTGACAGCATAGGCAGGGGGTTGAGCTGCTTTGGAAGGGATTGGTGCTGAAACCCAGCTCCTCATGGAACCCCGACTGCCGGTGCTGGGGTGGATGTTCAGTGGGAGGGTCCTCTCTACACGTTGTAAAACTGATGCTGCGTCAAGTAAGTGGGTCACACTGGTCACACAGTGGGCTTGAATGTTTTAAAAGTATGTCATGTAGATACCCATGTACCCTAGAGTTGGGCCATGGAGGAACATCAAAACAACCAGCAGGTGGATCAAGCTGCTAGGATTGATTGAAGTGGCTCAGGTAGAACTATACTGGCAACATAAGGGTGAATTATTTGTCAATGGTATTACAGAAAGAATCATCCAGGTTAATGAAGAATGAAGAATTAATCTGAATGAAACCAAGCAAAGTGCAACAGTGATGGAACCAATGGAACCAGAATTGGTTTCAGCGTGCAACAATCCAATACCATACACTCTCTCTCCTGTCCTGAAAAGACTGTTATGACAGATGGAGCCCAAAGTTGTGGACTAAATGAACTCATGGACATTTTTTGACTTTTATGGACATTTTACAGACATTTCGTAGAGATGGATCATTGATTAAGGGAATGGTATCTGTGTATTTGTATCAAAAGACATGAAAATGGTTGAAATTCATTGGAAAGTAGGGACCTAGGCATCATGATATTACATAGCATGTAGATGATATGTAATAAGGGGTGGATACTGTCATGGTTTCAGCTAGGATAGAGTTAATTTTCTTCCTAGTAGTGGGTATAGTGCTGTGTTTTGGGTTTAGGAAGAGAATAATGTCAGAAACACATTGATGTTTTGGTTGTTGCTAAGTAATGTTAGTATAGTAAGTCCAGGACTTTTAAGCTTGCTGTGCTTTGCCTGTGAGGAGGTGTACAAGATGCTGGGAAGGGGCACAGATGACCCAAATTGGCCAAGGGTTGCTCTCAGCATCTGATGTAATAGCATATAAACTAGAGGAGTTGTTGGGGGCTCACTGTGGCTTGGGAACTAGCTGAGCATCAGTTAGCAGATGGTGAGCAGTTGTGCTGGACATCACTTGGTTTTGTATATTCTTTTATCATTGTTATTGCTCACTTCTGCCCTGTTAAACTGTTTTTATCTCAACCCACAAATTTAATTTTTTTCCTGATTCTCCTCCTGATTAAATGATACATAATAGTGCTGAATAGATTGATTCCAGCTTTTCCAGGCTGCACACCCCATCCCACCGGGGCAGGGAGCAAGCACTGCACGGTGCTTAATTGGCTGTCAGCATTAAACCGCAACATAAGCAGTCTGCCATTGAAACCGGTGTTGGGTGAGGCTGGGGCTGCAGAGGAGGACTCTGGCAGTTGGCAAAAGAGCATCTTGCTCTACTCTCAGTTGCTTGTTTTCACTCCTGTCCCCATCCTCCCCCTTGTTGCACTGGAGGAGCTGTTTGCATGGTGTCATGGAGACCAGGTTTGTGGCTGGATCCAAATGGGAAAAAAAAATGGAAACAAGCTTCTGTTGTTGGTTTGTATTTCCAGATTGATCTGCTTTCCAGAGTACTTTATCATGAGGCTACAAAGACACGGACTAGCACAGTGAAGAGGCTGGTACAAGTGCTGGAGAGAAAGTGGGTCTGGGGCTGCTGAAGCAGGAGACTGTAAGAAAAACAAGAAGAAAGAAAAAGGTGGACGTGTTGGGAAAGAAACCACTTCCTAATCAGACACTCCTGAACTAACACCTAAAAGTTGTTTAGAGAGTTACCAGTAGAGAGTTACCAGACGTGAAGATTCACTGTCTCCCCCATTTCACAGAACTGGGCAAGACAAATGAGAGCTAAAGCTGAGGAATGAGTTTGCTCCTAGATGACAGTTTCACAAACTGCCAAAAGGAGATCTCACTTCTGTCTCTTCCCTGCTCCTGGCCAAATTGCTCCTTCTTTTTTTGCTAAGCCAGATCTGGTTCCTGTCACATCTCAGAGCCAGCTGACTGAAATAGCAAGGAATTAACCTGGCTGAAAAAGGTTGTTGTTGCTGCTGGGTCTTTAGCTGACTCTTGATTAGACTAAACCACGGACTGGTGAAAGAAAGGAGCCTGTAAGCAGGGAACAGGGAAGAACAGGGGCAGAGGAGATGGGGAAAATAGGAATTGGAAGCAAAAGGATCTAGAAAGAAAGGAAAGCATCTATGTTCACAATCTTTTTAATTGGCTCATCTGTATTATAATACCATACCTAAGCTAATTGTTCATTGCTAAGATCCTTAGCTTCCTGCTACTCAATGATGTCCTGCCTTCTCCCTTGTTACAAACCCTAGTGCTGATGTTCTTGAGAAGAGTGGTGATGACCCCAGGTGAGTCCTGTTGGGTATTGACAGTAGGTAAACAGTCAGCTGTAGCCATTCATCATTCAAATAGGGAGGAAGTGATGCAATTGTACCTACAAAAGAAAAAGAAGGTGGTTTGATATTTGGTGCTGTGGGTCTGGATGGAGCTGTAGTGGAAGAGGAAAGTGCTGTTTGGCTTAGTAAGTACTTGTGTATGATGGTGAAAGTGTGATGCAGTCCTAAATAGACATTAGTCCTCCCTGTTATTTATTTGCATATTTTTAGGTAGGGCTGAGTTCAGTGAGGGTGGGTGTTTGTGCTAAAGCTTAATGTAAGTATGGTATGTGTTTTCCTGATAGTAGACAATGGAATGGGGGCCTTCTCTCCTATGCTGTTTTTTTTCAAAGTATATGAAATACAGGTGTGTGTTCAGCAGGTCTAAAATCATTGTATCTAGTCTGTGGCAGTGCCACTGTCTGCTTCTCTGGTAGGGTGTGCAGTAACTTCTCTGCTGATTAGAAAAATAGTAATTGATCTGTGGCTGTATGCATCTGTGGTGGCATACACTGTATTGCAGCCTTTCTGTATGCAGTGCCCTGCAAATAGCTGGTTTTATTTGGCTAATGTGACCTGGGAGCTCTGTTGTCACTCTAGTCTTTCTCTTTTTTTTCTTCCTAGAGCCAGAAGCCAGCTTTCCTAAAAGCCATGTCTTTAAGGTAGTGCTTTGGTCAGCAGTCCCATAGAATGGTTTGGGTTGGAAGGGACTTCAAAGATCATCTAGGTCCACTTCCCCTGCCATGGGCAGGGTCACCCTCTACTAGACCAGGTTACCCAAAACCCTATCCAACCTGGTCATGAACGCTATCAGTGGGGAGGCAGCTACAGCTTCTTTGGGCAACCTGTGCCAGGGCCTCACCATATTCACAGATGGAGGTCTTTGTTGTGATGTATTTTTCCCATTCCCAGTAACTGGGATTTGAACAGTTGCAGAATTTACCTGGAAGCTTCTTCCTTGGGTTCTTGCTCACTTATTTTGGTATCAAGCCATGAACTGTCTGGAGGTATTTTTGTTGGGGTTTTTTTTCCCCTCTTACAAATCAATAGGGCCTGTAATCTTACAAATAGAGACCTTCCCAGTCTGAATGTGATTGCTTGACTTCCCTATGGGACACATGGGATTATTTTGTGGGTTTCCACCCCCACCTCCTCAAGTCAGACACTAACCTGGATTGTTATTTATTTACAATTGTTAAAGCTTTAACAGAGAGCAGGAGTGGAACAATGCTAATGGCTTCAGCTTCTCCAGAACAAGATCAGTTCTGTATGATTCTCATTTTGTCTCAGTGTCTAAGTATGCTTCTGTGGCATAGGAATAGATTACTAGATTACTATTCCTATGCCACAGAAGGGGTGATTATAGCTCTGCTCTGATTACAAATAGGCTGACATTACCATGTGGTTTGTAATGAACTAGCTTGTGCGTGTGGATATAGCATAGGCTATTCTTAAAAACATTGTGATGGTGATCTGTTGGAAGAGGGAGGGACAACTGTCTTTTATGAAAGACCCACAAAACGAGTGAAGAAAATACAGTAGTAGAAAAAAGTGGTACATCAGTTCTTGAGATGTATTCCTACCTTGATCCTAGAATCCATGGTATCCCCCACTTTGTTTTACCTGCATGCCCAACATTTCCTATCTCCTTCTTCTCCTACTACATACAACCTTCCTCCAAAGCCCCAGCAGCAAGATTTCCTGTAATGGAAGGGGCAGTGTGGGTAGAGCACCCCATCCCCAGTGAAGAGGGTCGGTAAGGCACTGATTGCACCCAAACAATGCAGCCCCTTGAGAAACCCCATTGAGATGCATCTGGGGGTGAGGGCACACTGCAGCCCCTGTATTCCCAGCCCAAGTGTGTGTTGTGTGATGCTCTGGTTACCACAGTGATTAATCACCATTTTTAAGGGCTGGTGTCGACTACAAATCCCTGTCAGTTGCCCAGAACATGTTAAAGCTGCTCTTTATGTGACTTTCCACTTGGTTTTACCCCAACGGATGGGCTGGAGGGTTGGGTTCTTTTTTTTTTTTTTCCCCTACTGGTGGAGGAAAAACAAGCCAGAGTATCTTGCTATCTGCTGTTGGACTGGCTTTCATCTTCCTGGGCTTCTTGAGGCACAGGGAACTTGTGTGATGAACAATTCCCATGCCTGGGAGCCAGCCCAGTCTTTGAGGTGTGCCTGGATTATTTTTTTATTTATTATTGTCAAAAGGTTTACACCAGGTAGTTAATGTGTGTTCGACTTTTCTCTGTGCTGTATAAAAGAACAACTGGGAATTACTATTCTACTTAGATCTATTTATGTAACCATGATGGAAATGAAAGCCAGCTACAATATTTGTTTGTTTTCACAGGTAATATGAGAGAAGTAGGAGATGTTTTGTATATCATTATTCCAGAAACCTGAGCGGTGATGAACACAAATCCTTTTTAAAGGTCTTTCTGTAGGTTGAAGCCCAATTCATTTGAAAGGCAGTCTTCATTTCCTCACTACATTATTAGAATGGATGGAAAATCTGTCCAAAAGTTTGAGATTTTTTTTTTTGAGGTATTAAGGTCTATCTTATGCTTAGTATTGCTTCTTAGAAAAATAAAAAACAACCCCACCCACCATCAGAAGCATCCTTATACATTTGTTTCCCTTGATAAGGTTTAAGTTACCAACTGCACAGTGTTCTCCCTTAGCTTTAAAGGAAGAGACAGGTACAATTCAGCACAGTCTCTTTTTAATGAATGTCACCTTGATATGTACACAACATGTGTGTGGAAACTTGCTTTTGCTGGAGACAGCAGGTAAGATGCTGGTGTTTTTTGGTATGCCGGATCCGAGTCCAAATGCTATCAGGATCGTGAATAGTTGAGCAGTGTATGCTATATATCCATGTTTTGGGTGATTAGTCCCACTGCTCACAAGACTACAGGAGCATTGGCTAGTTCTGTGTATGGTACTTCAGTACTCAAGGAGTATCAGGTACTACTGCTGAAACAGCCCTGGTTCATCCTACTTAGGGCAAATCCATATGATATTTCAGGACTGATCAAGCTGGAGCAGTAAGATGGCAAGTAATCAAAACTGACTCACCCCACAATGTATGGCTTGGTGGCCATTACCACACTGAAAAGTGTGCAAGATTGCTGTTTGGGGACTGCAGGCTAAGGTTGTGTTTGTTCAGTTTGTATCCCTCAGGATCATCTTTCCTCTATGGAAGAACAAGAACTAGTTAGAGATAAATACTCTTTATTTTCTTTCCTTATGTGGGGGCTGTGCAAATCTTTCCCAGAGTTTTGTTGTTCTTGCTCACTGGAGGCAAGTAAAAGGCCCTGAGGCAGATGGCTGTTTTGGAGCAATCCCTGTTCTCACTAACTGTCCCAGCAGTATGTGTTGGAGAATGTAACATTCTCTGGCCATGTCTTGCCTTCGACCATCAAGTCCACTTTTGGCACTTGAATTGAGAGGGCTTGCAGGGAATGGGAGGTGGAGTGGGTTCAGCTCCTGCCACACTTCCTCTCACTTAATGCCATACAAAACTATGATCCCTGGCCTAATTTTTAGAAAAGTGTTAAGAGGAAGAGAGGGGAAAATCAGCTGGTATTGTAAGATAGAGCAGTACTCCAGTGGGGTGTTGTTGAGCTGGCGGCTGCTTGTTCCTGTGGTCTCCCACCTGCTGAAGCTGAGCTGTGACAGGGACAAGGGTGAACAGTGGGACTGGTGGGCCACTTTTTCAGGAGGCAGATCTCTCTTCCCATCCCACTTATGAGTTTTCCCTGGCTGAAAGCCTGGGGACCCTGCACTAGTCACACAGGATGGCTTTTGTTTGTGCCAAACCCTAAGTCATCATGCCCACTCCACTGTCCTAGAGCCCAGTGCTGAGAAGCTATTTTATTTTTTGTCTTTAGTCCTCTGTTTTTGTAAAGGATTTTTTAGTTGTCCCTTTTCCTCTGTTCCCTGTGTGGCTGCCATGCCTTTCACCCTATCACCTGCAGCTTCTGCTTCTTTTTCCTCTCCAGTTTGGCTGCATCTTTTTTGCCCTTTCCAGAAAGAAGATAGTCTTAGGCAAGGGTCAAATGCTCACAGTTCTTGAGGAAAGTAGCTTGGGGTTTTGAGACTGAAATAGCCCACCTGCTTTTTGTTGCCTGCTGGGAGGAGTTGCTAGCCTGTATCCTATCCTCTGACTTTCTTCAGGCTGTTGTGGAGGTATTTGGCTCTCTTTAAACATGTGCAGTCTTGAAGAAGCTCTGAGGAGCAAAAATGAGCTGGGTCTGTCTTCCAATGGCTTAAATCTGTTAAGCATGTCTTGCAAAAGCAACATGTCTGGTTAAAAATAAATACAAACTTACATTAAGGCTTGACTTCTGCGATTGATTGTTTGGTGTGACAGATTGGAAATGATGTCTTTGTGGCAGCAGCTTCATTGTCCCCATGTGCAGGGTTTTGAGTTGCTGCTCTGGTGTAATGAGGCTGTGGATCTTAGTTACCAGTGTTAATACTGTAGTGGGATAATGATAATGAACGTAGAACAAAGCCTTACCCCTGTTCTGACATGCAGTCCTGATCTCTCAGGCAAGGCATTTCCCTGGATGCTTTTTGTTTTTTCCCCCTTGGTTGCAAGGGGGGAAAGACATTTCAGAAGACTTGAAGTGTTTAATGGAAAAAAGGCAACCAACCCAGGAAGGCATTTATAAATACTTCTAACTTTTATTGTAAATACAAGTTGGCGAGGGAAAGGAGGAGCCATGGTGAAGGACAGTAAGCAGCTACAAAGGCACAGACCTAGAGCAGTCTCTTCCATCTCTCACTGCTGCTCAAGAAAACATAAAAGGGCAATATAATTGGG
Organism: Laterallus jamaicensis coturniculus; assembly: GCA_022605575.1. Lineage (NCBI taxonomy): Eukaryota > Metazoa > Chordata > Aves > Gruiformes > Rallidae > Laterallus > Laterallus jamaicensis. Next base: position 948,748 of record JAKCOX010000102.1, on the reverse strand, counting down.
ACGCTGTTGAATTATGTATAATATTGGCAGTGAGTTCTCCTATTTAGTTTCATTTTTGGTAATGCTGCCTTTCTTGCCAACAAAATAGTGTCTGTAAATAAGCTGCCTCCTCATTTACTTGCATGGCATGATTATATACAATTATCCCTTGACTGTTATGACTTTTTAAATTAATATTGAGTTCAGCCCAGTAGGTATTCTAGGATTGCATCTGAAATACTTCGTTGCTTTAACTGGCCACATAAATGTGTGTGCTTTGACCCAAAAAATGGGAAGAGCCATTGTGATGACCGCTTAATTTCCTTTCTTCAGTTTTCTTACTGTTTGAATCACTTGTCACTGTAAGAATGGCCTCTGACATAGTTTGAAATAGACTGTACCTTTTCAATAGTAGTAGAGTAAATTAGGAACACGGTACTTCTAGAACTTCTATGTCTCAAAGTTGACCTGGAAACGCTAATAACAAAGCCTGGGCAGAAGACTTTTGTCCAGCTTCAGATCCAAGCATGACTGCAAAGTACATTTCTCTGCCTATTTTGCAGCTTACATCCTTTGCTGCATGTCCACGTCCTCCTTAGCTTGAGAGAAGTTTTGCTCAGTGTCTCTGAGGCACTGGTATCTTTGCTGCTTAAGCAGTGGAACATGAATTTCCTGACAGAGGTGGAATTGCCCTTGTGAGGGTTTGACCCCGGCTGGAAGCCAGGTGCCCACCAAAGTTGCTCTAACGCTACTCCCTTTTCAGCTGGACAGGGGAGAAAATATATATTGAGAGGCTCAGGAGTAGGGATAAGGACAGGAAGAGATCATTCTGCGATTAGTGTCACGGGCAAAACCAACTCAATGCAGAATAAAGGAAAGAAGGCTCACTTACTACACTACACACACAGTGAAACCAGAGTGGGATAATGAGGCGTGGCCAGATCTTAAAGCACCTCCCCCACCCACCCCCCTTCTTAGCGGACACAACTTTATTAATAATTTTTCTCCCTTCTTCCCCCCCCCGTACTGTGACACAGGGAGTGGCAGGGACTAGGGGGTTAGATCAGTTCCTCAAGAGATGTTTTCTTTCTTAGCTGGGGCAGGAGGGCATTCTTCACACTCTAAGTGTGGGTTAGTCTCTCCACAGGCTGTAGGTTATACTGCTAGGAACTTGCCCCAACATGGGCTTCCCACAGGGTCACAGCATCAAAGAATCATAGAATGGCATGGGTTGGAAGGGACCCCAAGGATTATAGAGATCCAACCCCCTGCCACCAGCAGGGCCACTAACCTCCAGGCTTGGATCTACGCAAGGTTGCTCAGGGTCCCATCCAACCTGGCCTTGAACAGCCCCAGGGATGGGGCACCACAAGCTCTCTGGGCAGCCTTGTTCCAGCACCTTACCCCGCTCTCTGTAAAGAACTTTCCCCCAACATCTAATTTAAACCTTCCCGCCTTTAGCTTTAATCCATTCCCCCTTGTCCTGTCATTATCTATCCTTTTAACAAGTTGATTCCCCTCCTGTTTGTATCCTCCCTTCAGGCACTGGAAGACTGCCATAAGGTCACCCTGCAGTCTTCTTTATGCTAAATAAGCCTAGCTCCCTCAGCCTCCCTTTTTAGGGGAGGTGCTCCAGCCCATGTCCTTCAAGTGTCTCCACCTGCTCTGGCATGGGGTCCTCTGTGGGGTGCAGGGGCCTCTTTCTGGCACCTGGGACACCTCTTCCCCCCCTTCCCTGGCCTTGGTGTCTGCACAGTATCTTATACCTTCTCACTACCTTCTCTGGTGGCAAAAAACATCTGCCTGCTGTTCTCTCCTAAATGTGGTTCCCAGAAGTGCTGTAACCGTTGCTGACGGTTTTTGGCCTTGGTCAACAACAACTCTGGGCTTAGACCAGCTGGTGTTCACTGTCTGGGGCCTGCAGAGCTTCTGTCTGCTTCTTGCAGAAGCCATCCCTGCAGCCCCCCTTCACCGGAACCCAGCCATGCAAAACTACAGCAACTCTCTACAGATGTGGTGGTCTGGCTACAATATGATAGCTTAATATATGCATTCATATGCTCAGACAAGTGAAGAAGATTGCTCGGTACGGAAATCTGCAGCAAATAGGGTTGCTCGGGCAAAGAAGCAATTGTGGATTACCTAATGTAAACTGTAGTTAATAAACCTGAACTTTCAGTCATAAATATTTGAAAAGGATTGTCCTCAATGTATAGAAAACAAAGATCAGTGTGTTTTCTTGTAAAGCCTGTGGAGTTTGGCTCTACAGCAGTAAGAAAAACGGGCAATCACATCTTGTGTGGTGTCTGGAGGAGGTAAAGAAAGCAGAAAATATAATTCTCAAGTGTTTTGGTATCTCTGGAGGGCAGCGTGGCATACTCATGAAAACCTACCAGCTTCAACACAAAACCTGCCTTATCATCCTGGACTACAGTGATAAGCTTAACACTAAGATTTATTAACTTCTTAAATAAAATACTATTTCTACCCTTGTTGAGTTGAATTTTGCTGTCTGAGTTAGGGTAAAAATTACTCCCAAAATGCATTGAAGGAGACCTTGCCAAAACCAGCACAGCCCTGAGAATGTTAAAGATTGATTTAGCTCCCCAAAGTGCCCTAGTTTTTCATCAAATTTCTTCCTTGCTTTCTTTGCTAGAAACTTTTGTGATATCACTTCTTTCTGTTAAATCCTAGCTCTCCTTTGTCTTGCAACGTGCTCTTGGAAAAGAGGTTGTATTCATTTTGGGGTAGGAAGGCTGAAGGATGTGAAAGAACATGTACTAGCTAAGCTCTATGTGCTATTCACTTTTATTTTTTAGGGGACAAAACCTGAAAGTCTGGCTTATTTTTTGTGCTGTAGCAGAAGGCATTTGAGACATCTCAAAAAAGACATAATTAGGACTGAGGGGATAGATTCAAAAGCTGGGTAATAGGAAGCAGGACTTGATGGAGATATTTACTTGAACGTGGACTAATCTTTCATGGAAAAAAGAGATTAGTATCTGAATTAAATCACAGAAAAACCTTCCAAACCCATGTGGAGGAGAGCCTTCCTCCTATCAGCAGAGAACAGATGATCTGAACCATTCATTGCATTTCTGTGATTTTTATTTTTTTTAGCTTTTTGTCAAAGCTGTGATTGTAATTCCGAAAAAAAATTTAAAAAATAAGGATTTGTTTTCAGACCTGAGGCTTGTTATGTTACTACAGTGTGCAGTAACTGTTTCCCTTTGTGCAGGGGTATAATTTGTCACGGGTATCTTCCCCATGCGTGGGTAGGTGTGACACCACTAGCAGCCCGCTCTGGTTATCCTGCTGCAGAGCCCCTGTGCCCTTTTTCTCAAGGCAGTGATGGGGATCAGAGCCATATACCAGGCTGGAGCTGGTTCTCCTCTGCGGGGGTTTCCTATGATGGGGAGCAGAGCGGCACTAGCCTTCTTGGTGGCTGCTGCTGGGTGGGAGGGCATATGTGAAAGTGGGCAGGGCTATAGTTCCTGCTGCTTTGATGTACTACTGGGTTGCTTTGTGTGGTGAAGTCTTCTGGTCCCCTCCTTTGTGGCACCTAATCATGATTAAAGCATCACTGAGCGTCCCTCAGCTAGGCAACGGGGGAACAGCGCCTGGAATCTGCTCCGTTCATTGATAAAACTTGAGGCTGGAAGAATGGCGATGCCTTTGTGTGAGTGCATGCTGGTCTCTGCGACAGGCTGGCCGACGCCAAATTCTGCTGCCCGAGACCTCTTTCGTTTAATCCGAGCTGCCAGGAAGTTGCCTCTTGAGACCCTCTCTGAGTTTTTAAATGTCTTGTGTTAAGATAGTGTATCTGTGCAAAATGTTGCATGGACTCAGGGGCCCTGGCAACTTTTCCATACAACTGTGAGCATTTGGAAGCAGAAATGTAGCAGAGGCCTGCTGTGTGAGGAGGTGAAATAGCATTTGGTAGGCTGCTTTGAAAGACAGAACAAACAAGTGATGTAGGGTTTTTTTTTTTGTTCATTCGCACCCCTCAAACACAAGTGTGAAACAATGGCTATGTCCTGGTAGCCAAACAATAAATAAACTGATTGTGAGGTAAGCTTTTCTCTGCCTTACGGGCATGAGAGCAAATATTGCATCTAGAATAAATGGGTGAAATTCCATTGAGGGAGCTCTCTCCCCACTCTAATTATTATTTCTTATGGAAGCCTCAGTTGCGCTCTGAGGATGTGAATGAATGGAATTTTTCTTCTAAAGCAGATAATCCAACTGCTTGGCTATGAATGGGGAATGGCATGTCTTTCAAATTACCACACAAACTCTAAGCACATGATAATTTTCTGAGATTCACAAGTGGAACTGTTAAATTAGTTTGTGTGGGGTTTTTTTTTTTAAATGAATTTTAAATTTTGCTCACTTGAGAATTCTATGGCTGCTGCTTCTTTTTTCATGGGCTAAGCAGAAAAATAATGCAGAGCTTGCACCTTCTTTTCTCTTTCTCTCTTTTCTTTTATTCTGTGTTGACTGAACGCGTGAGTCTTTGTTTGACCTTCAGCCTCCTGATGGTGATGGATAGGGGCTTGGGAAGTTTTTCTTGGTTTTTTGGGTTTTTTTTTTTAGTTTTGTGTTTCCTTTTTTTGTAAATCGAGCTGCACTATGGCTTTTACTAAGTGGGGTTTAAGCTCCTAAATGGTTTATGCTACTTCTGCAACTTTTGCTCCTAGATTTCAGTAATCATTGGCTGTTGCCAGGTTTCATGGACATAGGGTTAAATTTGATACTGATCCCATGTATAAAGAATGGTTTATTAATGTAGATTGGGTTTGTCTTGCCTGATGTTGGCCATCTCTAGACTGGGCTTTTGGCAATGCACGTTCCCTCTGTGCTCAGTGGAGGAAGATGGACCAGAGTATATCTTATCCTGTCTTAAAATGGGTCCTTACCTTCTGAATGTGTTGCTCCTTACTCTTCATAGAAGAGTGAGAAAAGTGACCTGACAAATACTTTTTGATGGCTTAGGTGGGATGGATTCCACTTCTAAATTAATATAAATAGGTTGCTGTCATTATCTCTTTGAGGGAATCAAAAATCCTTGACAAACTTTCTGATCAAGACTTGGTCTACCTCCTCCCCAACATATAAACAAGGTAAACCTATGTTATGCAAGACAGCATTAAAGTTAAATGAAAGCACATGCACCTTATGCAGGAATATTTGAGCAGTGCCTAGAACAAGGTTTCCAATGTCATGTTGTAATGGCTAGAATATGGTCTCTTCTGTGCTGTTTGAATTGGGGGAAAAACACCGTTTGCTTTAGTAGGAGTATGAAAGTGTGGAATGATGCTGGCAAGAGCATAGGAAACGAGAGAGAAGATGGGTGTTTTTGTAAAACCTTTTAATTGATTTTAATGTGTTTCTTTTAATAGCAGCACTTAAAAGCCTCTTAGTAAATGATCTCTGCAGTACAGACATTTACTTGGATATTTGTCCATGAGAAACTTTTAAATGACAGTTCTTCATGCTATAGGTAAATCAACTAAATGGGGTTTTAAATACCCATCGATTTCCTTTTCCCAGCTGCTGTATGTCTGCTTTATTTCATGCTGCCGTGTTGTGTGATAATACTGGACTGTTGTATGGCTAATGCAATTTTACCTCTCTGAACAGTTGCAAAAATAATGGTGCATTTTGCCTTGTACTTGGAGAGAGCATTGGGAAGGTCCCCACCTGGGTAACACCAGGGCATTTGTGTAGCGTTTGTGCTGATGAGTGAATACTTGTGCAAAGCTGTCAGCCCTAATCCATGTTGCCAATATGTAATGTGTTCCTTCATCTTGAATTTTTAATCATTTTTGGGTAACTTTAAGTGAGTGTGGTATGGAGAAGCAGCAATGAGTACCAGACTTAAGTTATTTAATAATTCTTGTAAATTTAATGTAGGTTTCATTAGAGCTCTCACCTACTCCGTGTTAAGGTCTCAGTATGGAGACTGAGGGACACCATCTACTTCTTTATGCAAATTTGCTCTAATTTGGCTGAGCATTATGCGTCTAAAAAAACTCCACAAATCGCATACAGATGTCCGACAGTACAGCTTGTGTTTGGTAACATGCCAGCCTTCTCTAAGAAAAGACAGATATAGTTACTATTTCAATAATGTAAATCTGCCATGGAGCCTATCCAACAGGGCAAGATGAAAATGTTGTCTTCCTCCTGTGTTTGCTTTTCCATTGTTAAAATAACTGTGGACTTTGGGGAAGATGTAGTACTAGGCATGTATAGACTCCTGTGACCCATAGATACCATATCCCCAGTTGTCTTTGTGGTCAATATGATATTAATGTATCACCACCATGTGATACTGTTGTGTTGATATCAATATTGATAACAATAGGTGTATCAAAATATTGAGATGCAGTTGTCTTCCTAGGAAATGTTTCATGTTCTCAGACCTCACTTAATTCAGACAGAATGTGGGTCACTTTAAAGATGAGACATTTGAAATAAAGGGTTTTGTGAGGGTCATCTGAGAACCCTCAGAAATATGTATCCTACCAAGAGTTTTAGAGCTCTGTAAATATGTTCCAGTCTTCAGGAGCAAGACCGGAGTTTGGGAAATCTAACTTGGAATTGTGGCAACATAAATATTAGCATCAGAGTCAGAAAAGGAAAATATATTCAGATTTCCCATGGACAAATGAAAGGTGTGGGGTTTTAATGATAGCAATTTTTTCATAGTGTGGCAGTACCATCCTCTGGCCTCCTAATGTAAAGCCATGTGTCTTGCAGATACACAGCACAGTTGTGTAAAGATGGCTGCAGTACAAAATGGCTAGATAAAATTAATTCAGCTTCTAGAAAAATAAGGCACATATCTTTACTTCAGTGACTTTGTAGTAATTACCCTCCGCTACTGCCTGCTAAATCTTGGTTAAATCTTAATTGACATACTCAATTATAAAACTATAAATTTAGGAAAGGAAGGACCTCCCTTGTCTTTCGCTGCAATAACATAGCTAATGCTAATAAGGGTTTGTTATCTTGCCAAATACCCTTAGCAAAAGATTTTTCAAATAGTCTTTAATGTCCCTACAAGAAAAAAGAATGCGCATAATCTCTGAAGAATAAATCACGTAAAATCGATAAGCCAAGTTAATCAAATTAATTCTGTCAGTCAGTAGAGGGGAGGTGGGGTCTCTTGCTCTCTGATGCTGTGGTGGCTGCAAATGTTGATAGCTAAAGGAAAAAAACCCATCGTGCATAACCTGAGATATGGGGTGGGAACAATTTTCATTTTAGGTCTTGAGAAACCTTGAGTTCTGTGGATTCTTTCTGTCCCTATACAAGTTTTCCAGTTTTACAAATGGGATTTTCTTTAATCTTTGACTCAAAAACAGAAAAACAGCCAACCACAAAAACAACAGTGCTAAAACTCCAAACATTCAATTTAGTGAACAAGTTTAAAGCCTCATTTAAAACCTTGCTCTGTGGCCCTGTAAAATACAGTTGTTATCATACCCACCAGAATACTTAAAGCAGCAGCTTTATTTTTATCAAAGTTGAGTAGTATTTAGCCTTGTTGATAAAGCTTTGGAATGTTCCCTTGGTTTGGCTGCTTCTCCGATATGGGATCCCTGTTGCATGTTTTGAAGAAAGAAGCATAACAGATCAGACTATTTCTATGTTTGAGTATCCCAAGTAAAATACTATGATTTTTCAAGAACTGGGGCTTGTCCCGCTTGTTGGCTCCTGTCTGCTGAGTACAGATCATATGATGTAAAGTTTACCGAAAAGAAAGTTGTATATTAAAAGACATTTTGCTTAAGGGAATACCTAGTGAAGCTATAAACACCTGGATGTACTCAGTAAATGACTAAAGGTATATGTGCCTGCATACTGGTTTTAAGGACTGTAAAGCAAGTCTAAATAATCCACCATAACATTTTGGGGATCAGCATTCTCCAGAAGAGGTTTTACAAGCTGAAACTGGGTACTGCCTCCACCTGCATTCCATGTGCATATGTTCTAAAGTGCCTTCTCCACCCTCATCTGTCCAAGTGGTGACCAGATGTGGCTTTGAACTTCTCCCTGCCCTTCATGTGTTTTGGTTTTAGCATTTGTGAATCAACAGATGGGTCAAGGTTTGGGAGATGTGTTGCTGGGCTTCAGTGATGTATAAGGTCATATTCCTACAAACAAAATATCATCTCCGATGCTTTGCAGGAGAGCTGTATAGTGGGAGAAGGAGTTTGCTGTGATGTGAGCAGGTATGCACTGGTACAGATAGAGCAAACCAGTTGGTCAGCAGGAGAGCTGTATAGTGGGAGAAGGAGTTTGCTGTGATGTGAGCAGGTATGCACTGGTACAGATAGAGCAAACCAGTTGGTCAGCACCTGGGAAACTTGTGGGCAGCATCTGTAGCGAAAAGCAGTAGAATAACTGTGTGGCCAGAGTCTGATGTGAGACAAAGACAGGCTATGGGTAATATTGGATTCTGAATTTGATTTATACTAGCAAATTAAAACACTTCTTTCTTCTTCTTCCCCCTCCCCTCTTCTCTTTTCTTCTTCTGTTCTCCATAAGAGAACAGAGATTCTTTTTATTGTAGTTGGCATCACCATTTTTTTTTCTTTTTTACTGCTTTCTACGTGATTTTCCACCACAACCAGAGTGGTAGTTTCCAGCTGACTTTCACGGGAACTAGGCAAAAGCAGGAAGAAATTCTGGTTTTGGCATTTATAGCTGACTTCTTGGCATGGGAAAGTGAGCGAGCATGCAGACCGTGAACACAGGCAGTATTTCTTGAGATGAATTTGAACAGAATCCACTGATGAAGTGGGAAAAATGAGCTTTTCTATTCCAAAGGTTTAATATTTTCTAGGGCAAGACAGGAAGTGTTCTTTTCCAGAGGGAAAGGAAACTGGAAGGAGGCTGGCAGTGATATGCATGCTGACAGAGGAGTAAAAGGCAACTAATCATTCTAAGAAATACTATACACCCAAAAGTATATCTTTGTGGAATTTTTAGCAGTAGAAGTGATTTGCTGTGGTTTTGTTGCTGTTAAAAGGCAATAGATGGTCATGTCAAAACCAGCTGTAATCTGAAGGGAAAATTGTGTCTTCCCTTGGTTGTTTCTTCCTATATTTATTTTTGTGTTTTATACCAGAGAAGAAAGACTTTGAGCTTTTTAAGCGAGGACCATGTGTGCAGGAAGCATTTGCGTATTGCAGTAGCTTTTGGTATTAAATACAGTATTGCTAGAAACCTTTATTAACTGGATGTGGGTTTTTTTGACTCTCCAGCATCCTCCCACTACTCCTTCATTCTGTGAGCTCCCCAAAGCTGAGCTTCAGTGTGGCCAAAATAATGCCGAGTGCTGTTGCTTAACAGTAAAGTGAACTGGGTGCTGAGATTGCTTTATCTGTAGCAGGTCTTGAGGCATCGGGATGATCAGCCTGCACCAGTGATTTATTCTGGCTGATACCTTTTCTGGGTAGTTGAGCTTTTCTTATAAAATCCCCACCAAAATCTCTTTGCCTAGATGTACAGCAGCACTGGCTCCCTGGGCTAGTAGCTAATTATAAAATACCCTGCAGTTTTCTTTCAAAGCGAGATGAATTTAAAAGGGCTTTTACACATCTTACTTCATGCATGAGGTGAGAGTTTAAAGTGGTCTCAGCTTTGGGAGCACCTGGAGAACCTTGCAGGGGTGGCATAGCCAGTACTGTGGGGCAGGCAGCTGGGAAGGGGGGCAGGTCCCATAACTCAGCTAGGCAGCACAAGACAGGGTTTCAGAGTTGTTGGTGTCTTGTTTTTTCTTATGCTTTTCAGTTTATTTGACATGAGACGACTGCTGCTGATCCCTGCAGCAGTAGCTGTCTTAGCTTCAGTGGTGCTTGGACCAGGTGTAGTGTGATTTGCTCTTCCAGTGGTGACTGCATCATAGGAAGAAGTGATTCTGCTCCCAGGGTCCAACCAGGACAAGTTCCAAGTGCTGGATGTCTCTTTGCCAGAGAAGCTGGTCTAGCATTCAGTGAGAAGAACCTTGGCTGAAGGGTCCTCCCTGCTCAGTGGTTGGGTGAAGGCAACACGGGGCATCATAGTCAGTCTCTAATTCTCTTCCAAGTGCTGTATCTTGTGGCTCCCTTACGAACTCCCAGTCTTGATCTATTTTCAGCTGCTCTTTTCCTACCTTCACGCTATTTTCCTACATTTGTGCTTGCCATTCTACCTCTCCCAGGGTTCTCTGGTCCTTTCCAGCATGCTTCTTGACCACCTCGCATCTTCATACTTGCTTCACACTTCTTTCCTTTCAATTAATGAATCCTGTGCCTCTTCTGCGTGTCTCTTCTTTATCAAAACCAAGCTGGCTTAAAAAGAATTTCTAACCAAAAAAAGAACAATCAGTGTTTCTTATGCATCTTTCATGACTCAGATTTCCCATAAGTACAGGGTGTTTAAAATGCACACAGAGGTATTCTAAACTACGCTTTCTGCATTTGAAGCATGTAGCTTATATCACTACAGGTGAAAGAAATGGTTTATTTTTTCATTTAGCTGACTGATAAGTATAATCTCTGTCCATCTGGGAGCACTCGGAGGCCATTGGTGGCATCTAGATCTGTCTCCCAGCCTGTGTTCCTCTGTTGTATTAAGGGAAGACTGATTACACGTAATCATTGATATGGTGTTGTAGAGATGACAATATGGAGTGTGGTTACTCGAGATTTTGTTGTTTACAACTTATAGATTTGATGGAAAGGTTTCTGGAGGAGGGTCTTTCCATACACACGTAGAACTTCACTGAAGGTGTCTTTTGAGAGTGCTCTCACACACACAAAATTTATACCCTTTTCTCTGTAGCTATAGGGAGGAAAACGAACCAAATTAGTATTGCTGAATGTAGCTTAAGGGCAAGATGCATCATGGAGTAATTACTGAAACTGGATTTTGGCCAGGGCACCAAGCCATTGCGCTACTCAAGCCCTAAATGATACTGTTTCTTTAATGTTTATAAGCAATCATGAGACTTTGTATTTGAGTTTTATCTCAGAGGTGGATGTTGGAAATAGGTCTAGCAGCTGTCACACAATCCTGCTTGAAAGAATACTTTTATTTCCAGCTAGGGAGGCGTTCATGTGGCTGGAGGTTTTTCCTATACCTTTAAAAAAAACACAACCCAACAAACTGTCAATAGAGTGTGAAAAGACTTTGGTTTCTTTACTCTCAAAACTGTCTTAAACTGTGCTTTAGGGAATATCTGGTAAAAATAATTGGGTTTTATTCCCCTAAGTACGCACTAAAGGGTTGCACAAACAGCAATGGAAAGCTGATTTACTTTGGTACAAGTTGCTTGTGAACCTCTTGCATTATTTTAATCCAGAGGTGAAAATGGTATATTGTGTTCCTGTGGTGGTTCCTTTGGTTTGACCTTTTCTTTTGCGACCAAAATGTTTCATCGATGCATATTTCAAATGCACCTCATCTTTCTGTCAAAGGCTGTGTTGAGAAGGGGAAGCAATAGATTTTGCAGGAGTATGTGTTTATAAATATATCTTGTGGTTATGGGAATTTCTTGTGTATCCTATATTTTACTACTACATGTATTTTATAGTCTTATTTGGATGAAAAATAGCTGGAGAAACGAGGTGTGTGTGTGTATATATATACATATGTATGTACGTGAGAGAAAACTCAGTATTCAGTGGAGATGTGACTTTTAGTTCCTTTTCTCTGCAGTGGCGTCATATTTTACAGACCAACCTTTGTATTGCCTTGGCCTTAAAAACAGTAAGAACAAATCTACATTAGATCAAGCCTCAAGTTTTCAAATAAATTTTAAGTCATAGATATATCTGTGTCTTCTTTTTCTTTTCTTCTTCATGTAGTAGAAGTCCAGTTTATTCTTCAGAAAGCAGCTAGTTCACAAGCCGTCTGACAACTTGTCTTTGCTCTTCTTCTGCAAGGTCTTTCTGACTCACAGTCTGAATGTTGATCTCTTTGTAATTTTATTTTCAGCTGCAAGGTAAAATTCTTCCATAACGTAGTAATGTAACTGCAAATTAACTTTTCTTTGACATAAATTTGCCTTGTTGCATGATTATCTCTTTTTGCAAATTTCAAGCCTGACTATGACTAAACGAAATTGATACATCAGAAGCCTTGATTTGGTGTGAAATAGGGTATTTCCCATCTTTATGTAAACTGAGAAGCAGCATTATTAGCTACTTAAAGAATACGTACTACAGCAGGGTATATGTACTATGGTTTTATCTGTGTTTCATTTTATTGCTTGTTTTTAGTATGCAAAGGGATGAATTTACCAAGCGCCTGGGTCTGAGGAGCACATACCAACCCTGTCGTAGTAAGGGACTAGTCCATTTACGTCTAGAAATTCGATAAACCTTTCACATTGCCATTACATTTGCAGAAGAATCCCAAACTGTGAGGCTGTCCTTGAGCTTCCCCCCACGACATTCTCACAGTGAAGGCCCCTATTGTCTGAACTCAGCTCCAGTCCTTCATCTCAAGCTGTGTTTCCTGTAACCAGCGCAGAGTATGGCAAGGTTACAATGAGAAGATAGAGGGTATTTTTATCAGGGGCAAAGCTGCCCCAAGCTGGGGCAGTGTGATGGGGAGAGGCCACGTGTATGCTGGAGTGACCCTGGAGGTGTGGTGTTGGAGAGGGCTCAGACCTCTGCCTGTGATGGGGACCTGGTACTATTCTCCTCTGATGTGATGTCTTCTGATGCTGATTTCTGCCCTGGGGTGACCCTGCCCTCCCCAGGGTGGTTTATTTGGTAGCATGTTTCTGGCTGATTTTAGTTTCAAAGCTTAAGCAAAAATGTACGTTTTCTGAAAATAGCGCTGAAGAAAAGGGGATGTTGTTTGCCTTAAATTATAGTGATTATTTTTTTTTGAGGGGTGGGAGAGGAAGCTTTTTTTTGCTTCTGTTTAAAACCAGTGTTACCACCAGAGTTGGACTATAAAACCTGAAATGCTAGAGAAGAGGTGCAGTGTGCACCATCTGACAGTCTCTTGCACTTAAGAATTTGGTGTAATTAACTTGGTGATGTTGAGTGTGCTCTCACCAGAGCCTTTTTGGATGATGTTTATACTGGCTGTGTACCAGTTGTGGGCCACTCAGAAGTCATCCAGTGGTTACAGCTGTGGCTTATGTGGGCTGTCTTATGGCTAGATTTATGCATCTGAATAGAGGACAGAGGATCTGTCTGCCTTCTGCAACCTCCATTAGGATTCCCTGTGGGCTCTAGCTGTGTAGAGGGAAAAGTTTCCCAGTTCAGATGTTGAGAAGGCATGACCAAGAGGACCAAAAGTAAATGGCGGTTTTGGGGAAAGAGGGCAAAAATGAAACAATGTGCTGCTCAGAGATGGTAATTTGTTGGGAAGGTTGTATGAAAAAGAGAAATTGGGGCTATGGGGTAGTGGAAAACAACAGATCTAACACCAAGTAGGAGGAGATGGGCTGGGCACAGGGCAAAGGTAAGAGTATAGAAGGAGTTAGGCTTGCTGGGTATGGACAGAATACATTGTGAAGGCAGCACTGTCATCCAGGTCCAGAAGAGGATGCAATTTTCCTGTATCTCACTGCTGTTGAGCTTCGAAGTGACTTGAAATCTCATGGCAGAGAGAGCTTTCTCTTTCTAGTGCTGGTCCACCACAAGAATGACAACCTATGACTAATTTCAGTTATGTTGTCAGCCCAAATGGCAAATCAGTGGGTTCCCACTGTACCTGTGAAGCATACCTGCACAGCAGGGTGCCTAGCGAGAACATTTCTGGGTCTACAATTTATTACTGGAAATCTAAATGATTAAATGCAAACATTCACGTGGGGAGGGTGCTGTTAGGTTTGCATGTGAACCATATTTTCGTTGCTGGAAGGAATGACCTGTGTGCATTACAGTAGAGCTTCCAATCATATAGTTGTGTGCTGCCAACACCCTATCCCTGTCAGTAACCAGGACTGCATCAGGTTACCACACTACATCTTTGCTGCTGCTGCCACCTCTCTGACCCATTCTCCATTTCAGAAGCTGGAAAACATGAAGTGAACAAGGGAACTGCCGGATGGCAAAGGACTGTTTCAGCAGTTTGGGGTGTCAAAGGCTGCCTTGAAGGATGAGTCTTGCAGAATTCGAAGTGATAAGCATTCAAGTGCTTGTGGACTTGGTGTTTTAGCAAAGTAATGCTAAATAGGGAGTCAAGGTGGACATCTGTGAAGCAGCAAGTTTTAATAGCCTATAGTCTAAACTGCTTCTTAAGAATCTGCCTAGAGTGAGCATAAAAAAAGAGGAAAAAAAAATGCCTTCAACCCATGGAAAATTAGCTTAGGCAATCAATAATGGAGCAACTTTGAAGTTTCTAAAACCATGAAGGTTAATTTCCTAATGGAAGGGAATTTCTGTGCTGGCCATGACATTACCTGGTATTGAAAGATGAGAGAACTGCTTATCCTTTGATCAAATTTTAATAATACTGTGAGTAGGCACGTAAGCCTGTCAAATTGCCAGGTCTCCTTAAACTCTCTGGGCAAACTATTCCAGTATTTGACCACTCTTATGGTAAGAAAAGTTTTCTTATTTCCAGTGTTTCAGTATGTGCCTGCTGCCTTTTGTCCTGCTGCTGAGCCTTGGTACCACCAGCTGGACTGTATCTGCTTGCTGGTGGGGTTGTGCTACTTGCGCTGCAGGCTTTGGTCAGCTGGATTCAACCAGCTGCCATTGTTTTGCCTTTTGAATGGTTACTTAAAAATTCGGTTTTGTCATATTTAACTCCCCCTCTCCACCACCTTGTCAGGGTGTGACCATTTCTGAAGATTTCTGTGTCATTAAACAGATTGCATCACTTCAAGGGCAGGACTTTGTGAAGAAGCATCTGTCTGATACTCCTGTCATCTCTTTTACTTAAGTTGTGTAATTCTTTTGGAAAAGGTATAGCACTGCTAACTTTCAGAGTGGTTATTTGAAACAAGCCCCAGCTCTTGCTGTGCTGTCCCTTTCTGTTGAATTGGTGGCTTCGAGTTGTTCTTTAATTCAGAGTTGAAAATTGATGGTAAATGACAGTAAAACACTTTTGTATTGATACTGAGTAACACACCTTGTGTAAGTAGTTCCTCGTTGGGCTGTTTCTGATGTATTGTGCAGCATGTCAGGATGATGACGCGGAGGGTGGTGGGCTCCAGCTTGTGAGGTGCTGGCACTTCGCACTTAGCAGTTCACTTTGTGCCAGGCTGCCTGTGCATAATAAGTAGCATGTACTGCCGTGCTTTGCGAGAGAGGGGCCAGCACGCTTGGTACCCTGCTCTAACAAGCCCAAAGTGTTGCATGTGGAGGGGGTGGGAGGGTAGAGGAACTACCTTGTACTCTAAAATTACTACTTTTTTGTGGGTTGTACTTTCTATTTCTCTTTCGGGTCTCTCCAGTACCTGATACCATTCAGTGGTGGTAGGGAGAGGTTTGCTGGACAAGTGCAATACTTTCATAGAAAAGGGGCATTCTGTGATTTTTGGATTGCTCAATGCTTTTTCCTTTCACTGCACTTATTTTGGGGGGAGGGAGTCTAAATGTATGGGGGCAGAAATAATTTCCCTTTTCTTTAACAATTGCACCCATGATGTCAGCTGCTGCGGGTAATGTAGAGTGATAAATTGACACTGAACTTGAACAGAATTCATGGTGTGCTGGAGACAATAAGAACCTCTGAGGAAATAATTATTTTGCTGCCAGGAGCTCATGCATCTCAAATTGGTTGGTGTGAGGACTGTAGAGTAGCCTGCCTGCCTATTGACTGGAGTTGAGAGCAGGCACTGCTGGCTCTGTCATAGTGCAAGAGTTTAGGCATTGTGGTTTGCTCATAGCGTGTCAGGAAAAAAGAAGAGAGTGACAAAGGTCTGGTGTGGGCCACTTCTGCTTGCTTGCAGGGAGATACAGTGAGCATTGAAAACCAAATTCAGTGATAAGCTTTTCCCCATGATTGCAGGGCGTTGGTACTCTCACGGTGGTACTTACTGCAAGCGTTGGGTGTAACGTGGTTTTGAGCAAGCGGGAGGTCACTCACACTGCAGCAACTCGAATTTAATTTACTGATTTACTGTTTGTGTGCTCAATTGGTATGGGCAGGGCAGAGTTCCTCTGGTTAGGTGACCACTGTTAATGATTTAGGTCACAATAATTAATTTTTCCATGGAAGTAATTAGTTTGCATTGTACACAACACTTCTGCTACTTATTTTTTTGTTTTGGGGATAGCAGTTATAACTTAAAAGTCTGATCAGGCTGTTCTTCTCGTGCCCTCATTAAAGCCAGTTTGAAGGTTGAGGGTACTCCATGATGACCTATAATTAAGCTCCTGCTTTTCATTAGAATAAGAAATAAATGACAATCTGCCACTTGGTTCCTGTTGACTTTTGCTGAGTGTCAGGCTCCTTGATGTCTTTCTGCCTTTGGAAATTTTACTCTGTATTCAAAGGTCATGTTCTTGCAGAGAAACAGTCTTTCACTGTGTATTTATCCTTTTTAAAAAATATTAATACTTGTGATGGCAAAGAGAAGATGTATGTATCTGAGAGATATCTCACCTATGTTTTGACATCTCAAGTCAGGATAGGTTCATTTGGGTGAGTCAAAGTTTTGGAAGGTTGTAAATTAGTGTATTTGATCCTTATCTAAATAAGAAACCTATCTGTTTAGGAGTTTGAATTTTCATGGATCATAGAATGGCTTAGGTTGGAAGGGACCTTTAAAGGTCATCTAGTCTAACCCTTCTGCAATGAGCCAGGAGCATCTTCAAGTAGATTACTTTATTCTGAGGTGCTCTTGCATGTTGCATCATAGAGCATAGATCCTTGGATTAATCTTTATTTTTCCCTCTCTACAGCTGTGCCTCTCAGACCCTGATTTGGGCTTGTCCACGTTTTGCAAACCTCCAAAATGAGACATGCAAAATAAAATTTTCATATGTGAAAATGAATATATTGTGGCATCATGACTTCAGTAATACTCTCTAATAGTAGCTTTACATTTCTACATATACATATATATTTGTACGTATATATTAATGTGTATAACCTTCAACAATGCAATGGTCAGGCATCAGGTGTGGTGTGAAATGGCAGCTTGGACAATAAAATTCATGTCATCTACAGAAATGAGATTGAAAGCACTGTCTGAACTGCCGAAGGAAGGGTTGTCTGCTCTGATATCCATTACTACAGCATTCCTAGTGTTTTTCAGTGATGCCACTCTGGTATATATGGTTTATTTAGTCTCATCAGTTATGCCATTAAACTGTTTAGGACTAATTTTTTTTTGGGTGTTATCTAAACATGGAACAGTATAAAATGAAGTGTAGTCGCTACCCTATTTGTCTTATTCTTTTAGTTCAAGCTACAGTTCACTTAAATCTTAATTACTGAAAAACGCCATGTTGAGTACAAAAAATAAAAATCTTTCCTGGGGAGCTCTGTTGGGGAAGACAGCAGGCCTGCTGGTAGCCTAGCTCTCGTCACCCAAGACGTAGGCCCTGACAATATTCTCCTATTCCCATGAGAAAAGTTACACATGCTGAGAGGATCATAATAATCACATTCTCAAAACACAGAGGCCTTGCCGATAGGGGTACAGGCTGCCCTAAACCAAGAAGCAGTTATGGGAAGGTATTTGGGAGTAACAGAACATGTTAGGAACCAACCATAACAAGATGGTCAAAACAGCAGGTGTGCAGATGCTTTTAGGTATTAAAGGTAAACTAAGAATATTTACCTCTAAGATATCAGAACTCGTTATAGTTACTAACCAATCAATATGGTGTGAACAGTGTGTGTAACCAATTAGCAGTTTTTTAGCTTGCCACATTTGCAGCCAGAAAGGTATATAATCTGTGTGATTTCAGCTAATAAGATGGCTGGCTGGCTTCATGGCTTCACCTAAAATTCATATATTGAATAGCATGTTGCTCCCTACTGGACGCCACAGAGCTCCAGTCATTGTTGCAGCAAAAGGGCTTGTCTTAAATCAGTAATGTAGGGCAAAAGTTATTCCAGAGTAAATATTCTGATATCATTATTCCAGGAAAAAAACCCTCGTTGTGGAGCCTTTCTTTACTTGGTAATGAAAGCACAGTTTGAGTTCTGGATATTAATTAATAACAAGGGGATTGATTTCAGAAAAATGACAGCATTCCAAAATAATTATTGCAGATCAGATATTCTACTTAATTGCCAAGTACTAAAGCTTTCTACTGCTGTTACAAATAAAGCCATCTCTTAGTATTGCTTGAAAGTCTGTGCAATATATAGTGGCTTGATTTGTCTATATAAAGCTTTGTGCAAACACCCTAGTGTGAATTCAGAAAGGGAGAGTTTTAGTCACAACGGGATAATAAGCAGAGAGAAAATAAGGGCTTGAGTATTATGTATGTGACTTGGGTTGTTTAAGTAAGCGGTAGTTACAACTGCTTCTCTTTTCCTATTAGTGGTATCCCATGTAATGCCAAAGCCATAAAATGGAAAGGTGAGTTTCTTGTCCTATATAATTATTAGACCTTAGCTCCTGTTTGCTTACTCCCATTGTAGGAATGCTTCATCTCTAGTTCCCCGCACATACTCTTTACTGAATCACTGGCATTTGTACTGAAAACAAGAAAGGAGAAGGCAGCTCTTTATAACTTTTGTTCTGTTTTCACTTAACTGGTGTTATTTACAGAAGTAAAAAAAAAAACAAATCCAAATCTGTTCGGTTTTCCTTTTCTGCCCTGCAATAAATGTCTGGAATGCAAGGGCCTAACTGTTCTGATGCTGATAGGAAATTGTTTGCTAGTTGCCTGTCTCTGGTTCTCTGTTCTTCAGACTGCCTGAGATTAAATTTCTCTGGAGTCTCACTGGTGACAGCAATATAAAGAGATTTTGCCCACTCCATTGTACTGACCTGTAATTGCGTGCCGTGGCTGCTGGGTGTCTGAGAGAACAGCAGCAGGCTGGCAGTGCCGAGTGCAGGATTCTTCTCAACTCTGTAGGGGAAGAGAGAGCGTGTGCTAATAGTCCTGTTTTCTGCATCAATACACAACTACCAGTGACACCAATATTCAAATAAATAAAAATGTGTCCATAACTAGTCCAGGAGATAAAGATAAGTGATGGAAACACTGATTGGCTTTGTGCTGTGATTGAATTCTGGTTGGTTGGAAATTGTTTGTGTTCTCTCTTTTCTTCTTTTTATAAGAACCCAAGTGCTGTGGTCATTATGCAGGTCATTCATCTATCTGAGATGCTTCTTTCTCCAAGTCTCCTTACACAGTACCACCTTACCTGCAGCAACTTGACATCACCCCTTTCCTGACTAGAGTCAGCCTGAGCTTTTCCCTATATTTGGTTTCATTTTGCTGGGGGCTGTTTTTGATCAGCTATTTGCAGAGAGAGTTTGTTGAAATCGGCTTCTGTGTTGGGAGGCTGTCAATGAGCAGCAGTTCTCAGTCTCTGCTCTTGAGGTTTAATTTCTGTTGGCCTGTGTACATAACCGCATTTTGGAAATCTATTACACGGTAGTGGTGTCAGTAGGTGAAACTACCCCTTTTCTTTGCACCTTGTAATGCAGAATTTGAATCTCTGTGACATCCGGCATCTTTCAGCATAATAGACTTGGCTCAGGACTTGGTTGTGTCCTGGCAACAAAGAGTAGGAGTGTAGCATCTTTAAAATGGAGACTCTCAAATGTTAATGACTACAGATTTTTACCTCCTTTTGAGTTTCTAGTGTTTGCTTTGCAAAGATCTGTTCCTTTTATGATGCAGAAAAGCCATCTTCACCATAATGCCATTATTTTCAAATTTAATGTTAATATTGTTCCTCCTTCCCAGTTATTGTTTTGAAGGCCCCCTCATTCTTTTCATCAGTTCTGGGCAGAAGTTTCAGTCTGAGTTACCGGTAGCAATTGATAACAGTCTGGGAAAGAGCAAGATAAACTGGAGGCAAACAAAGCATTATGGACCTTAAGTTTTGTTGTTGACCCTTGATGTTGCAGTTTTCAGTGTCAAGACCATAAAATCTGGGAAAAATAGCAACAGAAGGCAAGAGTAAGGAAAAAGGTGGTCACCAAACTAACCTTTATGGGAAAGGGCAAGATTAGTGCCAGACTAGAACTAGTTCAGTATGTTGAATGATGGAAACTTAATTATAACAAAACCAAAAGTCTGTGTGGTGTTTTGAACTTAGGCGATAAATCACCTAGCCAGCTGTGCATCACAGACGGGTAATGCTTCCACTCCTGGAGCTGTGGGCCTCCAACTTATATTATTGACAAGCATTAATCACTATAGCTCTTTGCACAGGCTTTGCTATCCTTGAGCTGATTCCTGCTGATTAATTTTTGACCCAGTTACTGCTTTAAGGAACAAGAGTGCTGCATTTAGGTTTCATTAAGAGGAAAGCTTTATAATAGTTGAAGCTTTCTGTGTTTTTGGACAAGATGGAGTAACCTGAAGGCTTCTTGGGCAGTTGACTGTGATTTACAACGTGAACAAGTAAGTGGTTTGTGCTGCCAGTTCAGAAAGTGCCACAAGTGGGTTTTGGTAGCAGGAGCCTGATGTGTCTTCGTGTAACCTCTGTGGGTACCAATAGTATAAACTCATTTTTTTATATATTGTGAGATAGGGAGTTTTTATTTCTTAGCTTCCCTTAAGTACAATGCAACCCAAATTTAAAGCAATATTAAGCTAACACATAGCTTAGATGAATATTATCTCTGGCTTGCTGTTCAGAAGATAATGACAGTTCTGCCTATATATAAGATAGAGCAGATCAGCAGGTGGTATATCTGTATCTGCTGCTGCATTGCTATGTCAGCGGTTAACAGCTGTTGTCGGTGGCTCAGACAGCATATCATCTGTAGAATATTAAGTGTTATAGTTAATGCTGACAGTCAGGGCTACAGTAAACAGATGGCTATGTTGTTAAGTTGTCCACTGATTAAACCCACTTACAACAACAATATATATTAATGTAAGGGAGTAGGGTACCTAATTCTTGTTGAGATGCATGTAAATGATTGTCTGAACCCCTGATGCTGTTTTGAATGTCCCGTGATGCGTGTTTTTGGCTGACATGCAAGAATTACATTTTTGGATTTGTGTATAGGAGGGTGATCAGTGTGCATGTAGGCTGTGTGCCACATGCAGGCAATTTATGTCTCCAACTTCTCTACAAGCGTTGTTTTCTTTCAGGCCAGTATGCATCTCAAACACAGCATAGTTTTCTATGTCATTATTTGTTAAGCAAAGGCTGTCTCTAGTAACAGCATTCGTTGGTGAGTGTTTCCTGGTCGGTGGATTTATTTACTTGGAGTTAAAATAATTTTCTGTTTATTCATTCCACTTCCACAGCTCCAGCCTCTTCACTGCCTTTTCAGTCAAGCCTGAGATTTTATTTTTACTTAGCTTTTTCTTGTTGTGTAGATCTATCTTTAGTAGAGACCTGTTAATTGAATTTGGGTATCACACTAGCACATGCACACGTATATGCTCATGCACAGAGTTTCTATTAACATATGTTCCTGTAGACAGTGACATTTATGTAATTAGTCATCACAACCTGCAGAAATCAGCTTGGATTGTTATGGCTACATGTCATGTAAGTATGAGTGTTGCTTCACAATTTTCCATTTTTCCAGTTATTGTAGTCTAGTTAAAAATTTATCTTGAGACTATACACCTTGTAAAACAGCAATTTGAAGAAGAAAAAAAAGGATGATGCAGGTCTGTTTTAGATATTTAGAGGTTTTCAAATTTATGATATTTAAGAACATATTATCTGAATTACCTTTTAACATAGAGCATTACTAGACTTTAAAGTCTTCAATACCCAAGTCTCAAGTTTTTGGAGACAAGAGGATCCAGTTAGTTGCTTGCTAACTCCAGAACTGGAGTCCTGTGGCAAAGTCACAGTATCAGCAGCCATCCCAACATGGTATCCTTGCATTTTCCCCAGCTTTTCTCTTCCGGACTTTCTCCTCCACCCCTTCCATTTCCAGCATGGTCTGTGTGATCCTGGGGCTGTGGTGTTCAACAGTAACTTTGGGTTACAAACATGAAATGATGTTGACTATCTGCTTTTCCTTTCAGTAGAATGGCATATTGAAGGTAAAAGCTTATCCTGCTGATTATTCTTCAGGTTTTTTCTTCCTTTTATGTGGGGGTAGACTTGCAGATCTTTAAATACCTCAGATCTGTTTAATGTAGAGTGAAGGTGTTTGGGCTGGCAAGAACCTCAGCTGAGACATGAGTGTACTGGAACTTAAAAATCTACCAAAGGCATTGACAGCAGGTAAAGAGCCAAGTCCTGAGGTTTGGCTCCTGCTACTCACTTTTCCTTTACCCCATCCTTGCACAGGAAAGTTCCCATTGTTGCAGAATTGGTTGTTTGGGCTTCTTGTTGTTAGTGGTTTTTTTTCTTTCGTTCTTTCATTTTGATGAGAGCATGATCTTATTAAAAACTTAATGTCCTCAGGATTTGAGAAATCTTGATCCAGAAGTTTCCTTTCTCTTGGTCTGTTTCATGAAACCTGTAAAAGCAAAATGTGTTGTTTTTGGTGGTGGTTGAAATGAAAACCTTTCAAACTCAAGGTGATTTAGCAATACAGAATGCTGTAGGTAGGCTGCTGCTTGTTAGGGCAGGCCCAAATGAGACAATTTTAGGATCTGAAGGCTGTAGCAGGCAATGGCTCAAGGAGGCAGAGCTCTTCTGGCCAGTTTTATTAGCTCTCCTGATAACACAGCAAGGGCAACTGAAGGCACACTTATCAAATGTCACCTTCTTTGAATGGATAGCCCTGTAACTCTCACAGTGTGAACTTAAAAGTTCACCAACTCGTTGAAGAGGGATGGACAAAGTTCTGAAATGTATTGTACTTGAACAAGTACTTTTAAGTGCCAACCTAGTCAAATTACAGAAATTTGCTCTAATTAATGCATCTGTGTGGTGTAATTAGTCTTTTTCAGCTATGACTTGAGCTATGGAAAGAAAATAGTGTGTAGTAGAACTTCGTTTACATTGGATGCTTTTATTTAGCAGTTGTTTGAAGGGTTTTTTTTAGCTAATGATAGGAAGCTAATAGGAAGGAATCCAAAAGCCCTTTAAGCATCTTTTTAAACAGTTATTGGAGCTGTGGATCCTTCATTGGAACCACAGTTTCAGTGCCTTCCTTCGTTGGATTGTAAGTTAACTGGAGTATTTCAGCAGACAGTGATGCAACTGTTGCATGTAACTGGTAGGTGGTGACCAGAGTGAACATCTACTGCAAAACTGTTCTAGTGCCAGGGTGGCCAGGAACTAGGTAGGAGTAACTCACCACGTAAGGTTTACATAGATCTGTGGATCAATGTGCTTGTTCTTTGCATTGTGCTGTAGTTGAAGGATGTCCACTTAATGCTTGTCCTTATCTTGTTCTGCAGCATCACCATCCCTGCTTTTTCGTGCCGTTGGAGTCTTACAGTGACTCACATGGCAAAATAAGCAATCAGATAAAAGACTTGCAAACCAACGTGTCCTCCTGCAAACCATAATTTTCAGGTTTGAGTATCTGTAACGGAATGTTTTTCTATGTATATTCTTTGCCTTGTGGAGGCACCTAAGCATTGGATGTAGGATGCACACATGTGAACTCTGTACTGGTTTGGTGATAGCAGGGCATTCTACTCTTACTGATATTAACAAAATAATAATGATCCTTCAATGTTGTATATGCTGTTCACTGGAGTTTTCAGTTTTGCCGGGCTCAGTGCGATTGTTAGCACAGAAAAACATTTCCTACTTCCTCTAGTTTAGAAATGATGTATTTCAGCAGGATTAGTAGTGCAGACTAATCAAGGGAAGTTTGAAGTAGCTTTGCCCTGGGAGTCTCCCAGTGTTCCTGGCACCAGGGCAGCTCATAGGTCCCACTGTGGCTTGAAAGTAGGGAGAAACTGCTGCTGATTTCCTTGATGTATGTCCCTCCTAACAAAAACTTTCTGATCAACCACCTTTTTCAGGCCTGAAAGCATTTTCTTCATCAGCTACCTTGCCTTGGTGCTACTTTTGCAGTTTGATGTATTCGCCCTGCCCCCCCCCCAATGTTTTTCTTTTTAAACCATGTCTGTTCTTGAAAGAAATTAGAAAACTGGGTTGTGGTGGTCGTCTGATCCCTTTCTAGTACATGAGGATGCTTCTGATGCAGTGGTTTGTCTACATTACGTTCATATATGTAGTGTCTGAAAGGGGCTTTTTTTAACTCTGCTTGAAAATAATGAACTCATTGTCATATAACTTGAAAAAAGTATTGAGATACAATTTATAATTAGTTTTTTCTGTAGTTGCCAGTATAAGTACTCACATGAGTCAGTTTTTTTTAATCCAAGGAGTAAATGGAATTAGAAAATTGCCACGGTTGCTCAGCTTCCTTGCTTGCTATAATGAAATAGTTTGCGCTCAATTTTTTTTCTTCGTCTTCAAGAGGATCTATCAGAGTACAGTTTAAAGTGATTTTCTGGATGTCATACTAAAATTGCAGAAGCAGATTAAAGGATATTATAGAGACATCAGTGTAATGAAAAATTCAGTTTCTTATTTTCTGATGAATTGCTGTTCATCACAGGAGTCATCTAGTACCTCCAGGTATATTCTTGCTCATTTTACATATTTTTTTCTAGATTTGCCTAAGATTGTAACGCAGAAACACAGGACTTCTTTTTTTTTTTTTTTTCTCCTAGATGGCATTAGTCCATGCTTCTTTTCTGGTCAAATAACACAATAATGATGCGACTTTTTCTTCTGTAAAAGCTTGAAGTGCACCGAACATCTGCACATAATGAATTCATTCATGCAAAGAAAGCTAAGTGACTTATTTATCACACTGGATCTGCAAGAATTTCTCCTTTTCTACAGGCAGCTTCAGAAGTTTGCTGTTGCTGAGGTCAAAACTCCCTGTCCTGTTCATCTAACAAGTAATGTACAGGATAGATACTTAGGAGATATTCATCTTGATTTTTAGATCAACAGGTAAATGTTTGCATAGTGGAATGAAAGAAGAGCAAATGTTCTTTGCTGTTATTACTTGCTGAATTCCTGTGATGGCCACAAAGCACTAAGCACTGCCAGTGCATCCTGGAGGACACTGCAGGTATCACTGGGGTTGAAGTGAAGACACCAACATTGAGTGTTAGAGTGCTTACTGGGTGCCTTAACTTCCAGTCAGCATGGCCAGTAAAGCCCAGAGGACAGTGGTTCAGCTGTTTACCAGTATGGATGGGCTCAACTGAGTTTCCTAAACATAGATGTATAGTGGCATTTGAGAGGCATGCTAGAGAGTCTGGGATGACATCATGGGTGGGTTACCCATACAGGCTTGCGGAAGACCTGCTCCATGTCCTTTTGGATGTGGAGCTAGGAAGGGTGTTCTAGTGAATATGATGCTAGACAGCTATGTCTAGTGACTTGTCTATGCCCTAAGTTTGACAAATGAATTATTGTACCCTAGATGTTGACTTAAATATGACTCGCTCTCTAGGCTTCACTGTGTCAACTAGGTCTGCATTAACAACTGGTACCTCTGTGGACAGCTATGTGTAGACATCTAAACGGGAGCGACCTCTTCCCTGTACAACTTCTGCTCTGTAGAGCAATGTACAAAGTGGGAAGGCTTGAGATAGATGCATTTACATTGCTGCATGTGTAATATTTTAATTTATATGTGGTCTTGATAAATTATTTGAAATTGAGACAAGAGCGTAGTGATCACTGAAATCAGTGGAAGAGGGACTTGATGGATAGGAATTAATCTCCCAGAGTGAAATAGGGCAATGTTTGCATACAGCCTTGATGTGGTGAATCCAAGAAAGTGAGAACATGGAGAAGGCTTCCTGAGTGTTGACTGAGGGATGTTAACAGTTAACTGACCCTGGCTACTTTTTAACATGGCAACTTCTGAATAGGGACAGATTAAAATAGAAGGACAAGAAAACAATTCCTGCTTGCTCTGTCATTGCAGGGGCAAACTTTAGTGATTTCTTGGTTTGAATGGCTTCCACAGAGTTCCTTGCTGCTCTAGGGCAAAACCTGTCTCTTGATATGAACTCTGACATTCACCTGGCTTCTTCCTTATTCCCTGTGTGTCTCACTCTTGTCTGTCCTGTCATCTGGAAGGTTTCCCCCAGGTGAGCATGGCCTGTTGCTTTTGGGGAAGTAACATCTTCCTACTTCCACGCCCTGCAGCGTGCCACAGCTGGGAGCAGAGACCCTCTCTGCCTGCAACCTGCTTACACAGAACAGAACAGCTTTCTAATGTACTCCCACAGGAAACGAAATAAATAAAATAGATACCATTCATCCCAGATTTAATGGGGATAAAGAAGGAAACAGGAAGCAATGGAGAAATGGTGCTGTATAGAGGAGCATCATTAGACTAGACCCTGGCACTGAAGGAGCAGGAGGAGAGTAGATGGTGTGAATCAGGCTGTTGCATTAAATGTCAACTGCTGAAAGTTATAAACAGGTCGAGGAGGAGAGACACAAGTCAAAGCCTTGAATTTGAAGGAATTGCATGAGACTTCAATGAGAATAAAAGCAACAAAAGGGTCCAGGAAATGAAACGGGAGGAGTGAAACTTAGCTTTTCTCTGTTGAATTTACCTTACAAATCATGGGAAGAAGGAATATGAGAAGCAGCTAAGAAGTTAGATTAGGAACAAAGGTGGGGTTTTAGAGGAGGCAGGAGGTCCCAGTAGACTGGCACTTTACATGCCGCTCCTCTGAATATATTGAATCAGTGTGCTAATGCCTTCACTTAGTTGACAGCAGAGTTACTCGATTTAGGATTGTATTTCTCCATCGCTTATTAACAAAAGTCCATTCCCACTGAGCAATGATAGC
The DNA here is from genome assembly GCA_022605575.1 of Laterallus jamaicensis coturniculus. NCBI lineage: Eukaryota > Metazoa > Chordata > Aves > Gruiformes > Rallidae > Laterallus > Laterallus jamaicensis. The sequence continues at coordinate 921,881 of JAKCOX010000102.1, read as the reverse complement.
TCTTACTGAAGTCAGTGTCTCAGGGGACTAGGCCCAGAAAGGACAAGGCAAAGGCATCTTTCTCCTCTGACAGAGCTGCCCTTGAGACAGGGATGAATAGTACAACCCTGGGCACTTGGATAAGAACTAAAAAAAGGTGAAAATTGTATTATTCTTGCTACGTTGGTTGATTTGTCCTTAGCTGCACTAGGCTATCAAATCTGGTATGGAAAGGGAGAAGTTTTCTGTTGAAGAGTTTTGTTAGAGTAGGATTTTCAACACGCAGGTAACTAATTAATGTTTGTGTGCTGCACTAAAAGGGATTGGAACTTCCTTTTTTCAAATTTTATGGAAGGATTTTGAGCAAACAGACCATGAGTGGTGGTGTTAAGAGAACAGGTTTTGGTTAGAGGAAGCTGCCAGAGTAATTTTTTGGCTATAGTGGTCTCACTAGCTCCACTGTTGTAGTACAGTGCATAGATGTAAAACGGAGTGCAATGAGACAGGAATGAAACCAAGAGAACTTTTAGTATGGCATGCTGGGGAGCTTTTAGTATGCAAATGAGCCACATAGCTCAGCTGGCTATGGCCTGGGATTTCAGAAGAGCATTGACTTCGGATGTATCAGTTCTTATGATTAATTTCAACTTCTTCTCATATCTCAAGATGGACATCCAGACCCAACAGTCAGTTGGGAATATATAGGCATTATCCCGTGATTCTAAGTCCAGGGTCACAAAGATTGTCTGCAGCCTTGTAATTCACAACAGAAATGGGAAAACTGGGTCAGAAAAATGATTAAGGGATTACCATTTCATGAGATTGAGGCACTGATATTGTCAAATGATTTATGATTTGAAGTTCTTCCTGGTTTCTGGAAAGAACAATCAATTGCATTTGGGCAGTATATATGTACTTTCTTAAGCCAGGGTAATGTGAAAGCCCAAACTTCTCTCTGTTTCATCTACCCTTGGAAGGTTTTATTTCTTAATCTTTCTGAGCTGAGAAACACTTAGATTAGAGAAGTCTCATGGGGAGGGGTAACACATGATTTAAGATTAGCAGAAGTGTTGGAGTCATCGGCGTGGAGGTAAACACCTACATTTGGGCTCTTCCATACAGTCAGTGCAGAGAATACACCTGTGGGTTCAATGTATTTCATGTAAAATGGAGAAAAAAGAGGGATTTAACGAATTGGTCCTTAGAAGTACCTCTCTGTAGCCACTAAATTTAAAAGATGCCTTTAAATAGCTCATCTGTAGCTGTGTCTCCCTAAAATTCAGCAAGAAAACATTCTAAAGTCTGGGAACCCAAAAGAGCTGTGAAGAACGATGTCTACTGATGACTTTTGACTACTTAAAAATAGGGGAAAGCTTGATCCACTCAGCTTCTCTGACTTATCCTATATTAAAAAGCACATGCATGTGTATGCTTTATACCAGTGTCTCAAAGAATTTACAGTATGCATATGTTTTACAGAAAGAATAGCAGATGCTTCAAATAACAGTTTGTTAACAGAAGACTGCAGGAGATATTAGGGGTATTACCACTTAACAAGAGCACTGCAATGAAAAGGAATTTGGTGAAAAAGCCTGACTTTTTAGGAATGGATCACTCCTTTACAGTAAGGACAGAAAAAAAGAAAATAACAATAAAGGGTCCTGCCCAGCCTAGCTTGGAGGATACTTCATGGCAAAAAGTTTAGGTGGTTGTAGATGATATAATGCTAACAATTGCAAGATTTCTCAGTGTCTTTAAAAGCATTAGTGTAACTTACCTAACACAGCACTGCTGAGCCATGGCTTTCTATTTGTAAGCCCTGGTTTTGGATCAAGATCAAAAGAATAACTTTTATTTGTTGTGTTTCAAGTATTTAAGAAAATATAGTTTGAGAATAACACAAGACTAATTACCTTCAGCTGAAGTCTTGTAATTACTCATGTTAGTGGATTAAAGGGCACTTTCAGTATTTGTGCAATTTCTATATTATTTAGGGAAAATTATGTCAGAAGTCACATGTAATTTGGGAATTGTATTTAGACTAGGCAGTATATAATGATATCAGTGTAGAATATTTCTGTATTTGGTATAGTTGTTGAAGGCAGCTATCAGTAAATCCACATATGCAGTCTCTTGTGATGTATGTAATTCAATATCAGTACAGATGTATATTATGCTAGCTTGTTACCCTGAACTTAAATATGCTATATGCTTTACAAACAGTAAACCTCAACAATTCCATCTTATATTTATGAAGTTTTCTGAATTTAAAAAAAAAAGCTCCTAACTCTCATATGTTATAAGATAATATAATCCCACAGCAATGAAAGAACCTTCAAGGTAAATGGAGGTGAAGGCAAAGAGATACTTGGTTAACTGTTATAACACTGGCTGCTTCATCCACCAGTGGCAAACTCAAATTGGAGAATATCTAACAACAAAAGATACAACTTGGTTTTGGAACACCTTCTAGGATCACAGAAATATCTGGCAGTCTCTAGTCCTGTTATCTGCTCAAAGTCAGACTTAACTTCAGAGCTGTAGCTGGTTGTGCAGTTCAGATTAAAAAACTCTCCAATAGTAGATAATCCATGTGTTTTGACAACCTTTTCCAGGGTTTACTATCTACAGGTCTCTGTTGATTAACTCAAGTTGCGTATTCTTCATTTTTCTTTGAAACCTATCCATTAGCATCAAAAGAGAAATTTGGTAAGGACTTGTTTCCAAAACTTCTTTCTTCCTGGCCAGTAAACGACCCAAGGAGCATTTAGGTCAACGGTGCAGAATAACCTATGATAACTATTAGTCTCCACAGGCTGTGACCTATTTAAGGCCGCTTTGTGAAGAGGTTGCTTTTTGAGCAAGACTTCTTTGTTTGGGATGCAGGAAATATCCACTATGGATGCAGGTGGTTGGAAGTGTGAAGTTAATAGTTGTGGTCCCATTAATAATACCCTTTTAAAATTGTTTTACTTGACAAAGCTCTTAGAGGTTTGTTGATTAAGCTCCTTGGTAAGAAATGTACAAGTGAGGAGAGCTCACTCGTGTTTTCACAAACTGCTATTGCTTGGTCAAGTACTGATTCAACAGAAGCACAGCTTTTTGGGCAATACACTAGTTTTAGCACAACTTGTCTCCAGAAAGGCCTTTGAAGTACTGGATAAGATTAGCTGGTCAAAACAGAGGATATCAGTGAGGAACCAGGATGTTCCTCAGCAGTGGTGGATGCTGCTGTGGAAGACAAACACGGCAAATAACCTTCTGGAGGTGCCTGTCTTCTCCGTGAACTAGAGCAATCTTAGATGCAGATCTTAGATGAGATGTTTCTGCTGAAGTCAGGGATTAAATTCTCTGTCATATTTCAAAACTGTTTCTATTCATTTTAGTCTTTTGTGGATGTAAATTGCTTTGGAAATATCTGTACCAGTTATATGGGGGAAAGGAAAGTGACTAATGTAATGAGCTTGTTAAAAACCAGGTGTTGTGTAGATTGCACTATCTGGATTTCATTGCACATTTTGCCATTCAGCTGGCAAATGATCATTGGGGACCCCATCGACCAGATCTGATCCGTCACACTGAGGTAGAACCACTGCTGTTTTGAGCAAACCTTTCATGCAGCAGAGTCTTGTCTGTTGCACTTCTGTGTTATTTAGCCCAGTCAGCAGTTGGAAGCACAGAAGTGTCTTTTCCATCAACTTAAACCTGAAAACTTTCTAGTAATCTGTGAATTCTTACATATGTGTGCTCTCAAGAGAGGTGGTGGCTTTTCACATAGATGACTGAGCTGGATTCTGATCTAGTACTGTTTAAATGCAATCTGCAGCAGAGATTGAATGTGATTTCTTAGGGATGAAGAATTGCATCATGTAACTGTGCTCTCATGAATAAAGCAACTGTGATGGTTGTTTCATTTAAAGCAAAGGGTTTGGAGCCTGAATGAGCGCAGGGGCTATTTTAAATTCATTCATGGGCTTCCATGATCTTGCTGACCTTTTAGTCCTTCTGCTCCCAATGCCAAATAGGTTAAAAAGGCAAATTCTCAATAAAAAGGAGATTTTTTTGTCAATGATTTAAGCTTTCCTTAGCAAAACAGATGCAGCACTGGATACACTGTCTCATGAAAAGAAAATGTTTTACATTAGTATGGATGACTTTCCTCTTTCTCTGCAGCCATGGTAGAGCTGAGCATGGGCACAGTGTAAGTATTTTCAGATCTTCACACTTCCATCTCCTCCAGACTTAAGATGCTGTGAGAATAGTTTCAAAGTCTAGATGATTCAGAACTGAAACACAGAATCAATATGAAAGTATTTGTTGGTGGATGCGTACACAAATATTTATTTTGCTGTTCAGTACAGAATTAGAGCAACTAATTCCCAGAGTTACATGTTTTATCTAAAGCTGTCCTGCTCTCTCAGGAGCATCCATCTTTCTCCAAACTTTTGTGGTGTGATTATGTCCCTTTAGAAACCATTTGTTCATTAGTGCAGCAGTAATCATAGAAATAGGTCACAGCCTCTTTGGAGTTAAGCTGTTATGTCCCCACAGAGAAGGGCACTTAAATATCAATAGCGTAACCGGGAAAACTCGGCAGTTATTTCCCTGTTTTCTGCAATTCAATGAGGAGTTGTTCGATGCAGACCCCATTGCACTCCAGATGAATGGTGGTGATTGTGAGAAAATGATCTCCTATTAATGCAAGATGTCACACTGAGAACAAAGACTAGTTCTTACCATGATGGGATGAGCTCACTCTAATCCCCAATTTGGGAAACTTTGATGCTTGTCCAGGTGCCAATTTTACCATATATGATGTACCAGAAAAATTTTTTTCAAAAGTGCTGAACAGGGCAGTGTTAAACTGATTCATGGCTTCTGAATCTCGAGGTCATATAGGGTGAGATGTCATATAATTACCCTTTCACGTACGATTTCCCAGGGATTCACCTCCCTTACTAATAGTTTGAGCTTTCACAGTGCTAAGAAAATCATTCATAGTGAATTTACCATCATAAGTAAGGAAGCATAGATCTGTTTTTTTTTTAAATCCCCTAACCGTTTCAGTTTTTGATTGAGTACGTGTCTAAAATATGTCAGTCTAATTCGAACTAGCATTGCCTCCAGGTTTACTGTACTACAAACTTTAGTCCTCATTGCGGTAACAGCCCATCACCCAAAACCTTCTCCCTCACGATCTGACGTAGATGGTTAGACAGGGGAAGGTCTAGGGGTGCTTGTCCCACTGTCCTGTATGAGACTGTACTCCCTCTGTACTACACAGAATCCTTTCTGTGGGGAAAGTGTGTGTGTGTGCGCAGAAACTGTTCTTGTGCTGTATACCCCACCAAAGTTAAATGTGAACATTGCACGAGCAATAGGATTAAAGGTCATTAAAAATGCAAAATGAAGAGTGTAAAATTAGAAGGTTATTGGGGAAAACTTGGGGTTCTTTTTGGGGAGTGTACAAAGAATCTAAGAGAACAGGAAATGAACTCCTTGAAGAACAAATATAATATAAAAAATAATGCTGGAATTGCCATAGTAATTCTTAAGGGAATAGAAGTTTTTGTTCTCTATGCTGCTTTGTAAGGAATAAAACTCCCAAAACTTCTGATTTCAGTCATGTTTATTTTAGTGTACATATGCTATGTTGTAAATTAGAAGCAGATCAATTAGTAAAGAGAACTTGGCTTGCATTAAGATAAAAACCAGACTAGCATTCCTTATACCAAATAGAGATCTGAAAAACTCCAGTATAGATTTGGAGGGGAAATCAAAGGCAGAGGCATTGGAGGTTCTGAAGTGCTTTATTGGAAAGATGGGGCATGTTTTGCATATGACAACATAGATTCAGAAGCAGAGAAATCACAGCATGTAAAAGAAATCTATTATTTTTGTCAATTTTTAAGGCAATTTTGAGTTATGATTTGCATTAGCAAAGGTATGTGGCTAATGAAGTGCAATCATGAGTCTGGCTACATCGTTAATTTCTGGAATATGCTTTTGCTTACTGTAGAGACTTTATTTTTCCTGACTTTCATTAACACTGGATGCAGAACCTTTGTGGGTTATCATCAGGCTTTATCTCAGTAACTCTTCTGAAGACTTTTTATCATTGTCTTCCTTAATTCATATGGTTGGAAAGATTGTCAGCAACTGGGGGTATCGGCACAATAACCAGGAAACCATGTTTGTTCCAACTCTGGTTGCGTGGAAGGAATTTGATACCTGCCATGATACCAGCCTGGCAATGTAGTGATACCTCTTCAACAGCTTTGTAATATATGAGGAAAAAAAAAATTGCAGCACTCTTGTTCTAGAGAACTTTCCCCCTGTCCCACTTCCCATCGTGGACCAGAGCTTCTGGTCATAGACATGGGTTTGTGGCTGCCAGATCTCTTAGCAGAAGTAGGGCCTGGTCTGTTATCAGCTAATGAAATCCCCCTGGTTCCATACGATGCTGGTGAGCTCTTATGGGGCACTCCTTCAGTTACTACCAGTTCTCAAATTCAGAGCATGTCAAAAGCCTAACTGCAAGTATGGAGGGCTCTTCTAAATAATAGCGACTTTAGCAATGCTGTGAACGTGTACTAATTACATTTCTATCGTTCATCAACAGTAGGCTTTTGTGTTAGTCCTAATGTGGAAGTGGTGTTATTTTAGCCCAGTGGTGTTATTTTAGTGCTCTTCTGTAGAAGGTACTCATTGACTGAAGTGCTTGAAATCAACCCTTTTTATGTTGTTTTGCTGAAGCTGTTGTAGTCTGAGAGATGTGGGAGCTGCAGGAAGGAACAAGTAGCTACTTGCACTGTGGAATTGAAGGCCAAGCACAATTTAAATGCAGAAGCAGGCAAGCTACTGTGCTGGATTCAGGGTTGATGGATAAAGTGGTGTAAGTTACATGTAACTAAGTGGATCTGATTGAGTCTGAAATGATATACCCAAAAAGAGGCCCTAATTAGGGTAGTGCAAGTGGTGCTAGGAGAGTTTTAAGGCACCATCTACAGAGATTAGCTTAGACAACAATACAGGTAGAGGCTACATGGAGTTGCAGAGAGAGCTGCTTAACAAATGTACTTACCTTAGTTGCTTTTATTGCTGAAACCTATTTTTCTTTAAGTTTGGAGTGCTGTCTACATGGTCTATAGGAGAGGCTAAGTTGAAAGCTTTCTCTGTGCCTCACCAACCTTGCCTGATGGCTAACTTTCTTCAGTGCATGCAGGACACAAGTTTAATGAATGGGGAGGGCTGCTGCTCTGCTTTAAGGCATTCCTGGGCCAGCAGAAGAGCACAATGGGCTGCTTCTCTTTATGTGTTTTCCTTGTATGTGATTTAGCTGTCAACTTGACCTGCTGAGCCTTGCTATTTCTGCATTCCGCACTAATGTTGCAGGATATCTTAGCCAAGGCAACATATCTAGTTTGTATCTAGGACTTTTAAAATGGAGGCAACTGTGTTTACATACAAAATCTTAAGTGCTAAAGAGCTAGTGATGGAAAAGTTAACTTAGACTGTAGGCTCTCATTGAGTGATACCAAAGACATAAAACTGCTAGGACTATGCTGTCAATACTTGTATATTGATTGTGTGGCCTTAGAAGAAGTTTTCAAGGCTCTGTACACAAAAAGGCCCTTTGAGATGCTGGTTTTCTGCCTCATCCAGGTTTGCTTTTTCTTTTCTCTACCTCTGTGATACAATAATAGCAGGGTATGGGGATCAGTAAAATAGTTCTCTTCTTTGTTTAAATATGCCAGGTCAGACATCAACATCACTGTTTCTGCCTCAGTGCCCTTTCAGTTCTAGTTTGTGCAGGACTACTTGAAACTCATGTGTACATTAGTTGTTAATACAACTAATTTTCTCCACTTCATTGCTTGACTAAGTTCTGATGCCTCATGACACCAGCACTTGATTAAAATTAGATTTGTTCATACTGGGGCAAGGAGCACAGAAGAAGTAGCTCTGTTCCAGAGAAACACGTGCTTATCCATGGATCACTAATGCGTTCCATTCACTTGGCAAGATTTGTTTTGGGGGATGGAGAGAGTGCTTCAACTGCTCTTCAGTTCCAACAGCAAAGACAACAATAACCTTGGTAACTAAGGATGCTGAAATACCACTTAATCCTTACTCATAAGTCAACAGGGTTTTGCCTAAGTAATAAATTACCAAACCTCTCAGCTTGTGAGGGAAGAAACCATGAAACAAATAGGGTTTTGCAGTTCAGATAAAGTGTCTGTTCAGCAATTAATTGTGTGGCTGTGCAATTGAAATAAATTGGTCAAGAATTTCCCTGGAAAAGTTTCTTCTATTGGAAAATGTAGATTCACAGAAACCAAAACTGGGAGAAGATTCATTTGGAAGTCTCCCATTTCAAAACAGAACAAGGAATAATCCAAATATCTCTTTGATGTTTTCTAAAAAAAATTAAAAAATAAAATGCTTAATGGAAAAATCTTTTACTAGGTAAAGGACTGTAAATCCAGCAATTGGATATTATGGAATGTTTTGGAGCAAGCAACTTCCTGAGAGAAAACCCACACTTTCTTGGTGCATAGCCTTCAGCTGGATGAGCCAGTGGGTCCAAGTTGTTTCACATCTGTGTGAGTGCCAAGTCCAGAGAGGGGAAGGAAGATGAGAGGAAGGAGTAGGATTTTCCCTTTGGCTGCAGCCTCTGCTTGGCCTTGGTGGAATAGAAGATGGAGTTGTGTCTTGAGTTAAGGTTTTGCTCAGAATGACTCTTGGAAGAACTGTGCTCCTCTACATATATCAAAAAAAACCAACAAAAAACTCATGGATATTTGGTTTAGGAGGCTAAAGTCACTGTTACTGAATATCCTTCTGTGTTCCAGAGATTGTAGTCATCCTAAACAGATTACTGTGAATGATCAGTCTGGGGACGCCTTTCTGTGTAGTGTGAGCTAGGGAGCCTGCTTTGGCAGGGGGGTTGGACCCAATGATCTCTCAAGGTCCCTTCCAACCCCTACAGCTCTGTGATTCTGTGATTTGTTTTTTGGATATTTTCATTTCAGACTCTGTTGTTAATTTCAACTTTTTGTCTCTGCAGCAGAAACCCTTTAATCCTCCTGGCTTCGAACAGATTCCTGCATACTCTACACTTACACCTACATTAAATAGTAATGAAATGAGTTTGCTATTTCTAGCAGGGATTAAAAAAATTTTTTGTTTGTTTCTTATCCTGAGAATCATTTAACATGGACAAAGGCAGTAAATGTTTTTCTGTAGCCCAAACCTCTTCAGAGGGTGTGGAGTACAGCTGTGTCTCGCTTACCGCCAAACCCTTCTGGTAGGGAAAGTTCTGGTTGAAGTTGAGTGGAAGAAATGTTTATGGTAGGGTCATGAAAACCTATCTTTTTTTCCTTAAGCTAGTTATTAATCCAGCTGTGAAAAAATAAGTATCAGATGGTTTGCGAGGAAGATGAAGAAATGGCAGTAAGGGTCGGGCCAGGAAGACAAGCCAACTTGAGTGTAGGTGGGATGGGCAAGATGTAAGGTAGTATCTGCTCTTATAGCAATCTGCTTTTAGCACTGCTGGCCAAGCCAAACCTGGACATAGTGACCTGGGGGGATACAGGTGCAGCAGCAGCTCTGGGTACCACAGTGTGATGAGGGCAATTTTGAATTGCCGGTTTTGGAGCTCCCTGGGATTAAGCAGCCAACCGTATTGAACCAAGCCCTTTTTGTTGACCTGGTATCTATGCATGTGAGACTGGCACAGACAGCTTGGTTTTCATTGAAAATATGTAGTTTTGAAACAAATTACAGAGATAATAAAGAGCTAAGAAAAGCCTCTTCATTTTCCCATGTTGCTGCCTCATTCAGTTATTCTTCAGTTCCCCACCTCTCGTTTTGTTTTTAGGTGGTGTTTCTGCACAGGGTTTGGAAATGTTTTCAGGCCAACTATAGAGCCCTATACCTTTGGCATTTCCCATGTGTGTATACACACACACATATAAAAGAGTTACCATTACAGTTCCTGTCATGTCAACTTGAAAGGCATTTTCAATGCTGGAGAATGAGACTTTTCATCTTTGTCACAGTTGTACACTAGTCCTGCCTTGTGAAGCTGATCCATCTGCTGACTCCTGTTAGCGTGTTGGTGTATGTTCTCATTTTATTCCATTTGGTTTTTCTCATTTTAGTGTCTGTTTAATGGGAGCGCAACTCAGACAGGCAGAGCATATTTAACCTTGCAATACTTTGCTGTATTAGTTTGGCAAGCTCAGTGAGAATATAGGCAGTCCAATATTCATGTAAAAATTTTTGCCTCTCACAGGAAAATCCATGAAAACATAGCCAAATGTTCTCAGAAGCCAGGGAAATAAAGCTGGGATCTTAGAGTGGCTAATTGGATCTTGTGCTATCCCTGCAGTTTTCCAACAACTGAAAAAAGCATCAGAAGTGTTTTTGTATGTTTTGGGCTTCCCTGTTGTTCCTCCTCAAGTCCCTTTCTTGGCATGAGGGTTTTGTCACGTTAAAGGGTAAAGAAGTTTGGCAGAAAATAAATCTTGCTTTCCAGCTTGTCTTCAGATACCAGAGTGCCTGGGAATGGCTGGACGATAACCAATTTAGTGCTGTAAGTCTTGCCATGTTTTGTATATTGAACTATCACAATAATGGATGCGTCAAGAGTCACATTCAGTGGACTAGCATGGTGATACTTAAGGAGTTTGGGCATATCCAATGAAAACTCTCCCAGCTAGATTAATGAATGGTCAGTTTATTGAACCAAAAGCAGTACAGGCTCTTTTGGATTGCCAGTGAGGAAATATACCAACTGCAAAGCACGCACAAATACCAATATGGCTAGTGTAGCCAACTGAGAATGTGTTATGAAACAACTCTAGAAACTTCTAAGCTTCCCAGGGCAGCACTTGGTATAGCCAACTGTTTGAGTGTCACCCAGTGGGCGCCCCGAGGGGAAGGAAGAGATGTTCAGCCTGTTAACTGATCCCAGAAGTCAGCAGTGTCCCCCCAACTTGTCTTTGGGATCTTCCCTAACATCCCCCCTCTCTTCAGCCACTTATACTATTTCTTTACTTTCAGTGGAGCTTGAATGACTCTAGTCATACATACCTTTGCTATGTTTGGTGTGAGATCTTCTCACTTTTAATTTCTTCTAGCCTTTAAAAGCAGAGTACGTGGTTGGTTAGGGGTGGCCATACTTTGGAGGCAGGTTGCCTTTGGGATGGAGGTGTGTTTTTGGTATTTGGAATGAGCAAGGGTCACTGGGAGTACCTGATCTCGACAGAAAATGGAAAGCTGCTAGCTCAGGGTAACAACTGTGCAGTTTATTAGTTCCACAGTCCCATAGGTGTGATCAGCTTCCCACCCCTGCAGTATTACCACAGAGCCTGGCCATGGTGTCTCCACCTGCCCTCCATGCTATTTCTCTGAGTCAGCACACCAACCTTCCCTGGTGTTCACAAACATCTAAGGTTGCAGGTTATGTTGCTTATGGTACAGGCTGTTGCAAGGAATGGGTTCCTTGCAAATCCACCCAGAATTTTCCTCAACACTGTACCTTCTCTTAAGATGTGGATATAACTTAAGTCTCAATCAGTCACTTCCAGTAATTATTTCACTTTTTTTTTTTAAAGAAAAAGATACAGATGCTTTATTAAAGAGTAATAGTTACTATCTAAGCCTGTCTTTTCCATTTATTGCATGCTGAAGACTTGTCAGAAAAGGATTTATCACTTAAAAAAGGGGATACACAAATAGGCATAAAAGGAATCATTTCACTTTTGTAGATAATAAGTGTTAAAAATAAATTGTGGATGTATGAGGCAAAAGATTCTCAAGGAATATTTAGTGTTGTCATGACAGACTTTAAGGAAAAAAAGAAAGAGCTGGCAACGTTATCTGAAACTGAAATTTTCAAAACCTCTTAGGTGAACCTTTCCAGTTGTGCTGGGTGTGTCCTGTGTGTGCCCTTGCCTCTCTTACTGCTGAGCTGAGCTTGTGGTGAAGGAGAGTCCTGGAAGTGGTCCCTCACATTCTGCCCTCTTTGCTTTCAGATGGGTTTGTCCCATACCTGTGCTACTGCCTTGCACATTGCTGGAGGCTGCTGCCTGCATTTTTAGGAGAGCCAACCAAGGTGGCAATATTGCTCCCCTGTTCCTTTGTTTTTTCAGGGAGTGAGAAGGCTTATTTTACTTTGCTGACCCAACTACAGATTGGTATGTGTGCGGATATGTTGGGTTTGTACTAGGGTAACTGGTTTGCAACTGCCTGAGTCCTGCCTGCACCATCTGAGGGGGTCCTTTCCTCCTGCCCAGGGCCTGTGTTACCCTTGTGTTTGCATGCAGAGCTCTGTAACTGCGAGCATTTTAGATCTTGCATCTCTGCTGAACCAAATTCCATTGTTTCACCTTGACGGGAGCTGTAACGTAACTGTTTAACTTTGTGCAATTGGGACTCAGTTTCAACAAATCTTTGAGTCTTTAGGGTTGTACAGAGCAGTACTGCAAGCACAGTGCAAAGGGCACCTGGGAATCTGTAGCATCCCTCGTCTGAATGTGCTGCTGTACTGAATGTGTTTGTGCTCACAGCAAGAACTGAAGCTTGAAGAGAGACATTTTTAAGGAAAGACAGCTAATAGTAAAGGCAGAGGTGGGCAAGGCACTGTTCTGGGGATGTCTTATTTCACGAAAGCAGTTTTGTACTTACCTTATGTCCAAGGCAGCCCTTAAAACTAAGGTGGATTTGAAAGGCTCTCACATAAGCAACAACGCTCATCTGGAGTGCTGTGGTTCATGGCTGTAATCCTTTGAACAACCAGCAGCGCTGGTTGTTGTTCTCCCTTTGCTAACAGGCTTGGGTAGTGCAGAGGGACACTGTGTAATATGCTGCAGCATCCCAGATAGATACCCCATGGGAATAATGAAGCTCACCAGGTGTTTCAATCTCGGCCTTTGGCTTTCAGCTGTGTGTGCTTAAATAGCAGTACTTGTCCTCCTTTGCCTGGAGCAATGCATCAGTTTGGTGTGTGTGATTGCTGTGGCAGTTGGGTTCATCGCAGATTTTATATCTTATGGTGCAGATCTACATCATTTTTTCTCACATCCTGCTTTTCTTGTACAGCATTTGCTTTTTTTTGTTTGTAATTTTTCTGCCATTAAAATCACCTCTTTTTATTGTGGTATGCTAAGCTACAGGATTTGGAGTTTTGCCATTTTTAGCAAAGATTTTTTTTTACACCATTTCTTGCAAAAAGATGACTGTTTTGCCACTAAATCAAAGACTGAAATGAAAATGAAAACTGGAGACTCCTACAATGCATGAATCAAAATTAAGATTTTCTTGATTGCTTGGAATACCAATTAATAAAACATTTCAAATGAGTATTGATGCCCATGAATAATAGAGTAAAACATGATAGAGCTAGGCATGAGAAGAATTTGTAGAATTTTAATGAGTTTTGAAGCATCTTATGGGTGTATGAAACTTCTGTCTGATAACTTTAGATAAAAAGTGATGGGTAGGTATTGTGTCACACAGCGATGTCACTCTGCTCCTATGTGTCCTTCAGGAGGCAGCAATCCTATGTTAGACAAAGCCAGCCATCCAGGATGCTGCGTTATTTCCATGCAGCTATTAGAAAGGCTTGTGAGCGTCCCTCAGCCAAGTAGGATGCGATGTGGAATGGCAGCTGCAGCAGCTTGGACTTGACTGTCATGTTAGACATGATGTGTTAGAGTAATAAGATGATGATTCAGAATGCTCAGCTGGAGAAGCTCCTGGGTGGTTTTCAGCCTGAGGGAATCCAGATCTGTTATACTGGAACATAGCCTGACCTCTGATGGTCAAAATCCATCATCTGTTCTTGGTTCTGTCATTTATCAAATGTCTCCTGCTTTAACATACACCTATTATATGATTGTGCTATGGATGCAGATCCTAAAATACATACGTATGTTAGACCTTTATAAGCTACAAGTTAAACTTGGCTCTCTAAAGAGTTGTGTCTACTACCATGTAATCAAAATTAAATATTTTCATCAGGATCTTCCCATTTCACCCAAAAGCTGAAGTGTCCTGTCCATGATCAAACTGAATAAGAGGAATTTTCAAAACTGATTCTATCTTTTCTGCCTTCTGAGTAAAATTTGGAGGTAATTCAGGAGTCTGGATGTAACTAAACACTAATGAAATTCAGAGGGCTCACTTCATAGATGAACTCAAACTTCGTGGAGACCCTTGTGTATTTTTATTGCTAAACAAACAAACCCAACCCCATTAGTGGCAAATCAGTGTTCTTATGTATCTATAGTCTTGTTTAGTTCTGGGAATCACCAAATCTGAGGTAAGATAATAAAACTTTTTTCTCCCATTGGTTTGGAAAATATTTTTGCCCTGTGTGAACTTTGCAGGTTACACACCCATGTCTCTCCCACATGCCACGTAGTGCCCAAGGGTGGGAAGGTGGTCCTGTGCACTGGAAGGAAGTTGCTGTATTGGCCTTGGATAGGCTGAATCACGCTGCCTAAATGCAGTACCATCTAGCACAGTCATCCTCCCTTTCCTGTTCCCTGAATTTTAAAGCCATCACTTGGTCTCTCACTTGGGCTGATGAAGGTCAGTAAACACAGCTACTCAAGGTTTTTTCTTCAGGTTGATATTTGGTGTGCATTTCTAGATATTGCTCATGACGTGGTAAAAACAAGAAAAATTTTGAGCCACCATATGGAGCCAGCAAATGAAGATGGGAACAATGAACTAAATGTTGCTTTGGGGAGGCATGATGTTAAGGATTTGGCTTTTCAGTTTTACAGCCCAGACTGTTTAAAGCTAATTTATACTCTTTGAGCCACTGATATATGTCTTCTCTCAGTTTACTGGAAATATTGTCACAGTTTACATTGATTTACCTGCAGTTAATATGTTGACAGAAAGGGGATAGCATATCTCTCCCCAAAAAATCCCCCTTGGCTCGCAATCACTGTCTGCTTTTTCTTAATAACAGAATCATTTAATGTCTCCTTTTTTTGGTGTATTAGAGCATCTTGTTTATCTGCTGGCTTCTTGGAATCCATCATGAGGCCCTTGAAAGCTGCATCATTAAGAGTGCTGTAAAGTGATGGGCAAAGGAGAAAGAATAATTTTTTTCTTTGTTTTGTTCTAATGTTCATATCTTCTTTATACATTTTCTTTTAAGTTCCTCATTTTTTTCTCAATCAGAGAATCAGTAGGGTTAGTACTGTTCCCTGTTAGTTTTTACGTAAGGCTGTTTGATTTCTCCTTCCACTGAAGGAATGAATAGTCTTCTTTTTGGAGGAGGACCGGCAAAATCAGAGAGCATCGGGTGAGGGGGGTGGTGGTGTTGATGAGGAACCTACAATGGAATAATTAAGGTGCAGTTGATCAGATTGTGGGGGGTTTTTTGTCTCAAAGAAACAAAAAAGGGACAGATCCAAACTAAAAAAATACCCCAATCAACTAAGTAATAAAATCCTACTCTGCTTTCAAGCATTTTACTGTGATACTGGCAAAATTGTTCAAATTAATGCCACTGAAATGTACATTACGTTACCATTTCTCAGTCGTCTTTCAAAGTTGTGAAGAGTTTACACTGACAAATACTGAAAAGAGAACACAAGATTATGTAGATTTTGACAATAAAATAACTTGTTTCCAGTAATGGAACTTAAAGCAACAGACGTATTTCCAGAAGCTTTATTAACCAAGTACTTTTATCAGGATAGTGAAGCAGAACGTGCAGGTGAAGGGTGAGTTTGCAAGTAGTTACCTGTCCTTAAGTGTAGAGGATAATTGGGCCTCACACAGTGCTTAGCTGTGTTACCCTGTGCCTCTTCGAGTTTCATTATCTCTGATAACATCTTAGCAAGCTTTCAGTGAGTCACAACATATGGATCTGCAAGTTGTAATTTGGAAGCAGATTTCAATTTACATCACAGGAGTTTGATTCCAGCCGCCACCCCTGCTGATAGCACTGAACACCCATGAAAGCAGCGCTTTGCGGGGCTGTCTGCTCGTTAGGAAGTGTTGTGGTGTGGCTGGCAGCAAGCCTGTCAATCTGAAACACTGCACATGAAACACAAGGTCTCCTTTTTATAGCACTATGACTTGAGTCTGTCCTCTGTTGGTGGGGATATCTTCTGTTCTTGGGTTATCTGCTTGAGGCCATAGGAAGCTTCCCACATAAAAAGAGAAGAGATTGAGTCATAGGTGAGAGTTGTTGCACTCTTTATCGCTATCCACAGGTTGTGTGGAGGTTGAGAGTTGTTTTTCATTAAACCCTGCTCAATGCTGGATGGTTTCTAGCAAGGGAAAATTTTAAATGCAGTCCCAGAAAAATCTAATTTTCTCTAGTAAATTGCCTGGAGCTGCTGTGGGTAAAGTTGATCGGCTTGGCACAAACTCTTCTAAGAAGGGTTGCCCATGGGTGTCGTGGCCAAGACCAATTTTTTTTTTTTTTGAAGGAGAGTCTCCTTCTAACAAACAATAAACAATTCAAATCTATTGGAAAAGAGCCCAGATTGTTTACTCTGAGGGACAAAATTATGGCCTTTCATAAAAATCTGTAGATGCTCAATCTGCATATTCAACTAAGATTCACAATACAAGTGAGCAAATGCAAGCCCATATGTTTTGTTTTAAACCCTTAAGGAATGACAAGAGGGCTCTTGGTTTTGTCCTTTAGCTAGCAGCAATGGCTTTCCCAGGAGCCTGACTTCTTTATATGGGGCTACTTTCCATGAAGGGTTTGCTACTCTTGGCAGCAGTCGTGAGGCTCCTTCTTCCCACCAAACAGCCTGTGTTGCGTACCAAGCACTTCCTGTGAACTTTTACACTGTTTTGGTCTTACTGTGACTCTTCCTTATTTCATTACTAGAATACAGGTTGCTCTTCTAGGATCTGATTATTGGACAGGATCTAATACGTATCTGTGAAGACTTGGTCTCTTTACACTCTCTGGTTGGTGGCATTGACCAACTGTAAGGGTTTCTGCAAAATCTTCAACTTCTGTGATGTGTCTCTTGCTCTTTAGATTTTGGCGGCTGTTCCTTCTCTCCTCTCCAAAACAGAGCTGTGTTAGTTCTAGAATTGTTTCTGGGTATCAGGAAATCAAACATCTAATGTCTATATACCCACATGTATAACCAAATAGGAGAGAATGCCAAGCTGTGCTAAGCAACAAACTTTTCCTATCTTTACTTTTAGTATCTGATGTTTTGAGGATCTTGAATCAAAAACTAGAAAGGTTCCCATCATCTGCCATCAACTTTGAACCAGGCATAGTTACTACTGTTAGTAGATCAGTATTTTGTAAAAAGTAGTAACAGCAGCATCTGTAGAAGTCATGAAACTGAGCCACAGCTGTCCATAAACTGGCACAACCTAGCTGCTGTAGATGTAAGGGGTTGGGAACAGGTTATGCCTGTTCCATCTGCTTCTTCAGTAACTCAGGCTTTGACATGTCTTCGGTAGACTGGGCACCAGATGACAATAAAAATGTAATCCACAGTCTAAAACAAGCTTGATTTTTGGGGTTTTTTTCATTAGCCACTTACATGCAGTGAATAGATTTACTTTTTTCCTCATACAATCCCAGAAAAATGTTATATACTATATTTTCAGTATAAATTATTTGTATTTCATGCTATACTAACAGCACAGTATTTTTATACTCCTTGTTCTTTTAAAAATTGAGTGTCTGCTTCATGTAGCCCTCATTTAATGCCTGATGTATTCTTTGATTGCAAACCCTTGCTGTGGCAAGTTTGCAAATGATTAGTTTTTAACTGGATTCTTCAATCAATTTTGCAAGTATATTGGAAATAAAAAGTAAATAATAGATCATAGATAAATCAGTTCTCGCATGACTGTGGTAAGGATTTTGATGAAAACAGTGCTTCATCATTCGCTAGAAAAAGAAATCTTAAAAATACTTAATGTTGGTGTCAGCTCTTGTTTTTCCTCACAACTGAGGTTACCTTCCCTTGGTCTTGATCTTGTATATACTTAACTATACGAGAATAGTGCCAGTGCAGGAAGACATATAGTTAAATCTAGATATGTAAATCTCCAAGCGAGCCAGGCCGAAGCCCAGCTCTTCTGGTGGCTGAGTCACTCTGAGGGCTCAGGAACACTTCAAGACACAGCTGCTGGGGCTGGACCTCCTCAGCCTCAAAGCAGTAGTGATTTGAAACTGTTAATGTAACACTGACGCAAACAGGCAGATCAGCAAACATCAGAAAGAAGTTCCATCAGGAGTAGTGTCGTTGTCTCTCTGCATGTGCAGCATGTTTTACAGTATTTGTTAAACGGTGCAAAGTGTGATACTCTGTTAAGCTGTATAATTAATGAGAAAAGCAAGATGAAAAATATTAAATATGAGTTATTAGGCTGGATCAATATCACAAGTAGCACAGTTGTTTAAAAGTTTACTGACACTTCTGACTTTCAGTGAGATTAGTCATGCTTCCTTTTCCATTTAACTCCTAATCAGTGAAGAACCTCTGGTGTTCTCAGTACTTAGTAGAATATTAGAAAGAGGAATAACGTAAAGCCTTACTACTTTTTAATTCACTTCTGTGTTTATCCCTACTAAAAGTTCTCAAGCTACCATTGAGTGATCCAATCATTTGAAGGACATGAACCTCTTAATGTGACTTAGCACTTTACATCATTCTGAATAGCTCAGGCAGTAATTGGATCATTCCCAATGTCTTGACTGTATGAACTTGTGAAATTGCTGATCTTTGACACAGTGTGGTGTTTTAACCCCAGTTGGTAACTAAGCACCACACAGCTGCATGCTTGCCCCTTTGTGCCCCACAAGGAGATGGGGAGGAGAATGGGAGAAGAAAAACTCATGGATCGAGACAAAGACAGCTTAATAAGATAATATAGGAGAAGAGTAATATTAATAAACCAAGTGATGTGCAAATGCAATAGATCACCACATGCAGAAGGGAAGAAACCTTATGTGATGCCCAGTCTGTGTTTGAGCAGCAATGGGGGCATATGGAGGCCGCACAAAACTCAAGGTGAAGTGATGGGGGTTATATAGGATACATCCTATTTCTCATTTAGTCACACAAGCTTGTAGCAAGATTTAATGGGCTTGGCTTTGAGGAGAAAGCCTCAGCATGACAAACTTCTAAAGTCAGAAGGCTTACAGTTTGAAAATACAGGGGTTTTTGTTTAGCAAGTATTGACAACTTGATAAAACACTCACCTTGTAACTGTACAGTTTCTCTCTCAAAATTTTCAAAAAAAGAATACAACTTTGAGCAGAAAGCAACCATGGAAATTTTAAATCTGAGATGCATTTCTTTTTGAAATTACCAATATACGAGTAGGAGCACATAACAGAAATTGCTTCGTAAATGTCATGCCTACTGAAAGTAATAGCATGAGTCTGACTTGCATTTTATTCCAGTTGTTCAGATGAAATTGAAGACATGAAGATTAGTGCTAAGCCTGCTGGAACAGAAAGGTTTCATTCTCACAGCATGTCAGAAGTAATTTTCAATTCACACTTTTGTCTGTGTGGACAGAGACGGTGGGGCTGTTCGCTACCTGTGAAGTTGTGGGATTCTCGCATTCCTCAAACTTTAAGTTGGTAAACACTCAGAAATTGCTTTACATAAAGATGTGTATAAACACGTCTATCATGTCCATGACAAAATCAGCTAAGCTGCTGGAATGTGCAGGAAAACCATGATGAAAATAGAGATTGTCTGCTAAAATGATGGATCTTGATGGAGGACCTCTGCTGACAACTAGAAGTGTGTTCTTGACTATGAAATAGGGAAAGTAGAGGAGTGACTAAAAAAAAAAGTGGAAATCAGGGTTCTGATCATGCTAAGACTTTCTCAAATTCTTATTTTTATATAGTGTGTGTATTTCTGTTACTATCTGACAGGAATAAAAAAATTTTTTCCTATTTCAAGAAAATGTCAAGTTTCCATAGTGAAGCACTCAGCATCAGTTAACAACCACTGTTAAGTTTGTGTAGGGTTTGTATCCAATTCATAATGTTGGTCCTTCCTAAGTTTGATTATTTGGGGGGAGGGGTGTAATTTGTCATCTTCATAACAGCTTTTCCCATAGACTGAGCTAGAAATACATGTGTAAAATTCTTGAATGACATCTTTGCAAGATATTCTTTCTACTGACAAGCCCTGTGCTGAATTATTTTTCAGGTCAAGAACAGTACACTGCTAAAGCAAATGGTGCTGCTTGTTCTTGTCTTTATATTTGTCCTTTTCACGCTAAGCAGCAGAGCACTTCCAGTTTTGGTCTCCTCCAGGCAACACCCGTGCAGTTAGCACTCTCTCTCTATTTCTCCCTCTGCCTTCTCATTCTTGGGGCCCATACATTACCAAGTATTTTTTTCATATATTGCATTCTAAAGCAGTACCTATTTTTCTTTATGTGAAAGCATGTACTCCACAGGTGGCAGATCCTGTCTGGCCTTATTAACTCCTGACTCCCACTGGCCAAGCACTCAAAATAATTTTTTTGAGAAGCTACATCATCTTGAAAGCTTCAAGTACAACTTCTCTGATTATATATTTTTTTTGGTCCTGAATACGGTATTGCAACTCCTTACTTATTTATCTCTTTTGACTGATTAATTTTAGAGAAGCTTCTATAAACTGCCAAGTGTGATGGAAGTTGGCAAAGACAACCAACGCTGTGTCGAAGTCCGTGCTGAGCTGTTCAGTGTGAGATGTCACAGAAATGGATTAATGAAGCTCAGTTGTTGGGGGGGTTCAGCCAAACAGGTTTGTGATGGATGGCTGGCTGCTCAGAAATCAAATTACTGATACATACAGAGACTTGCTACTGTTCTTGCCACCCGTGTTGTCAACTGAAGGGAAAAATATTTCAGCATAGTGCTTTGATGGAAAACCTACACAGGGATCACTGTTCAGATTGCTACCTAGGAAGGTAGATGAAAGTCAGGACAGATTTTAATGAAAGTATTACATGGGCATTAAAGCTTGAAGACATGCTCTTATAAGAAATAAAATAAACATTTATTCCTTCCTCCTTGGGTCACCTTCTCCCTTCTCCCACTCCCCAGTCTTCCTTGCATTTAAAAACAATGGAGCTGTGATTTTTGTTTTGAAGGTACGAATAAAAAGTTTCTAAATGTTTAAAACATTCTCACAAGTGTTTTGAATCTGGCTTAGTGTCCTGTCTGACATTCACCACAGCATCACCCTGTTGGTTCCGACTTTGCATGCTTTCACTGAACTATGAAAGAGGCTCATGCTCCCATGTAGGTCAAAAGCAGATTTCTGGGTCCCTCTTGCGAAGAACAATGATACTGGAGAAGTTGAATGCTTTCACTTCATTAAGTCCTTGAAATCTCCTGCATTCAGTGGCACAAAAATACTGAAATTGCGGTTTCAGAGAGATGTTTTCTACCCTTGGTTTGTCTAGGCTTCATTAGACTAATTCTGTCTTGTGTTTAGAAGGTGGGGCTGTAAAAGATTGACCAATATTCTTAAAAGAAAGCGCTTTCTTTTTTCTTTCTTATTTTCTATATTGAGTGTGTTAATTCTAGAGTCTCTGGAGGCTATAGGCTTGCTCCCTTTGCTCTGCAAAGCTCATCTCTGCAGCCAGAGTTGCATGCTGCAGAAGTCTGGGAGAAGCCGTGTGGGTGGGGGTCTATGGAAGCAGAGCCAGAAGCCTCCTTGAGTACTGCATCGGCAGAAGACCCAGACTCTGTGTTTGTGGCATTTTCTACCTTTTCTCTCCACCTTCCCTTTCTGCTAGGAGGTGCTGGTAAGCAGCTGATTAACTTACTAAAGATTTGAATTACTGGCCATGAAGAGCCACGTGAAGTGGGCGCAATAATGTTTGTTTGTCCGTAGCAATAAACTGTTCACCCCACAGCTTCTGGGATCTAGGTGATTGCTTTTAAACAGGGTGTTCTTTACTGAGCCCTTTACTGTTCTGCACTGCTGCATGTGCCAGCAAGGGTATGCACTTCTTGCTCCTGATGGGGATGTAGTAATTACAGACAGCCAAGGATGAAAGGGTATCTTTACTGGCTAACCCAGCTGCCCTAAAAACTGTGCACCAGCAGCATTTTATTGGCAGGATTAAATGTCAGGTACTCGACTTTAGAAGTGACTCCTGCAGTGCTTTGATGAATACTTGTACTTTACCAGCACACAATAAAAGAATGCCTGGAATACACCAGTGCTTTAGAAACTAATACTTGAAACAGTCTGCGGTGTCATGAGACTATTGTCATCTTTCCCACATAGCCCACATCACCTGAAAGCATTCCTGTCTTAGAGCAGGTTCTCAACCGATGCAGGGCATTAGCTTGAGGTCTATGAAAAACAAACTGTGTGATAGTAAAAGCAAGTTATGAGAATAAATAGCTTCCCCTGCCTCTTGAATATAGTGGCATCTTAGTAACTTTCAAATAAGCAGTGGCAAGGAAAGTTTCTAAAGTGAAGTCTTCTGAGATACAGGTGTAAGCCATAGAGGAAAAAATACAAGTATTGAGTTTTTTATTATTTAAAAAAAAATTCTGGGTTTTACTTTTTCAAATAAAATGACTCCATCAGGAAATTTGTTTCTTACCTTTCAGTAGGAGAAGGGTTCTGATAGTTGGTGTGCACTCTCATCCCCAAGACCTCTTGATTTCTTCCCTCCCACCCCCTGTTATGAGATTGTCAAATGTAGAGAAATAATGAGATGCTTGCATCATTTTTGGTACTCGGATGAGAATGTAAATCACAAGCTTCACTTTAGTTTCACACTTGATGAAGTACCCTTTTATCAGTCTGCAGTGCAGATATTACAGTTGCAAAGACATAAAATTACATCAGCCTTCCAAGCACCTTCTTGGTTAGCAGAGCTAGAGGGAAAAGGTAAAATGTCCCACTGACCTTTCCAGACCTTTCCACTCCTTTCACTAGTGCTTCTTTTGGAGAATTAATATCAGTGACTGATCTTGCTCAGCTCTGGGCCTTGCTTTGGGCTGGGTATGTGGTGAGATTTTGGGTCTTCTACAGCTGGATGCTATGGGAAGGACAGCTGTGCAATGTAGGCAGGCACCTGAACAGGCTTATAGGTATAACCTTTGTAACCCTGTTATCAATACAGGTGTGTTAAATTTGGTGTGAAGATTTAGCCTGGAATCAGCACGGTTGGGCATTTTGTCACCAGGTTCTTCTGAGGTATGTGTAACTGCTGTCGTGTCGTGTCAGGTTACACCTGCAGCTTACTGGTGGTCCACAGTGGTGGGTGACAGATGTGTCTGGGGGAGAGAGACCGCACTTTTCAAAATAAGATTTCTCGGTTGTCTTAAGAGTTTGGTGGGGGAGATATCTGGTGCATCTTTCTAATGGTATAAATGTGTATCACTTATTGCTTGAATTATTGAAAGCTGTAGGCAAACGTGTACTCTTAGACACTCCACCGTTTGGGTTTGGATTTTCTGGTTGGTAGGTTTTAAAGGAGTTAGAGTGCATTCATTTAAAATGCTACTAAACAGCTAATTTACAGACTGCTACCTGATGAATTCATATGCTTATATTTTCCTGTGATTGTATCATTAATGACTGCATACTGTTAGCAAATTACAGAGTCCAGTTGCGAAATGCATTTACATATTAGTTACCTGACCGTGTAAAGCTGTATGTATTCCTCTTCTGATTTTACTGAGCTGTTGCATACCTAGATGTGTGCATCATGGTGCTAAAATCAGTCAGGCATTGCACGTGTTTAATGAAGAATGGTGTTAACAATGCCATCTCTTAGAAGGTCAGCGTCATCCTCTGGAATCTTATAAAAGAATAAATGAAGGAAGAATAATTTCAACTGTCTTTAAAAGCTATGTATATAAAACAAATGAGAAGTGTATAAATTTGTTCATTCTTCTTTGTGTAGCCTGTATAGCTCTTATCTGTGGATGTGCACTGGAATAATGTTTGTCTGCTTAGATTCTTTGGGATTTTTGAAATAAAAGGAGGATTAACTTGTTGACTCTAAGAAGAACTGCTCAGTATACACTGTTAATGCTTTCAGAAATATTTTTGCCATGCCCTTGTAACCATCTTCAGATGACTGTCTAGTATGGCTGCAGAAGTGCTATGTGACAGGTCTGTCAGGTGGTGATACCTTCCAGTTGCTAAATGCAGACTGCAGGCAGATTGCGGACTCCTGTAATTCTGTGCTGCTCCATTGGAACCATTGCTATCATGCGAGCTTTGGAGCCTTTTTTTTTACATATCACAGCTCATAACCACTAGGTAATATCAATTAGAATTGTTTCAATTGTTATTTTAAGTTGGTTTTAACTTACTAGGCTGTAGCTTTTGACCAAGTGGGCTGAAGTGTTCCCATCTAACTGACGACCTCTGTCTAGAGGACCTAACTTTGGGAGCAAGAGGAACACCTGCTTGCATTACTTCAACAAAAGATGTTCAGCTATATTGCAGAATAGGTTTAGGAGAAAAAAATTACATTTATTAAAAATAATTGTAATTCTAGAGCTTGTATTAGAGCCTTTAAACTTGTTGAGGATATTACACACACAAAGACAAATTTTTTAAAAACTAATATTCTGTAAATTTTTTTTTGGTGAGGTAGCTGACCCAAATGGAAAAAAAAATGCAGGTCAACTTCAGAAGATTATTTCCATGCCAAATTGGAAAATAAAATGGCTTTGGATAAATGTTTATTTTAACCTGCCATGCTTTGCCTGTCTTTTTTGTTTTGTGTTTTTTTTAATGTTGAGACAAATAGGAAGATTATTTGTGTTTTACAGGCACCTTTATAACTTTCTTAACCCCTTACAAACTTCATTGCTCAGACACATTTTCCATGTTGCCTTTTGCAGTTAATGCTGAGCAGACACTGTGGTATGGTGTCTGGCACTTGTGAGCCTGGTAACAGGCAGGCTGTTCTTTCCATAGATCTCCAAGTCAGCGGCACATGTGGCTTATTTTTAGAGGCTTCTAAAAGTGACAAGCAGTATGGGGCTTTTCCACCTACATTTTTATAAGATGTGCAGGTTTCCATGGTCCAGGTGGAAGGGGCTTGGTCCAAAGACTCCTGCATCACTGCATGTGGCTCATTCTTTTGGCTCAGCTTTAAAGAAAGGTGCAACCTGAAACATAATGGTGACAACTTCTTTAAGTCAGTTGACCACACAGAGCAGCATCACAGAGCGGTGCCCCAGCTGATGCCCATGGGCTTGTGTACAGCACAGTGCAGGTGGTTGCCAGGGAGTGCAGGGGCACCAGCAGTGCTGCCCACCCAAGGCAGAGTCATGCTCCACCACTGAGGCTCCAGCCTTCATTTTGGCTGCTCTGTCTGGCCCAGGCTAAGTTTCTCCGCGCTGTGTTTCTGCACTGTAGCTATAGGTGTTGGTGTACCACGTGTTGCAGACATATGGAACAGCAGCAGCCTCGCCTCTGTGCCAGATTTGGCAAAATATATCTTGTGAGTATTCCTGCTGACTACTGAAACTGCATCGTGTCTGGTTAAAACGACACTTATTTTTGGAGCCCTGGCAAAGGGCGCGCTGGTGTTTCTATCTTTGTAAGCACTGAAGGTGAAGGAGGACAGTACAAACCAGTGTACTCTATCTCAGTACCCAGAGAAGTTATTAAACTGGGAAAAAAAACATAGGATACTGTTGTCAAGCAGCTGGAAAATCATGATAAGATGAGGTCAAAATAGCATGACTTCTTCAAAGGCAGCTTGTGCTTCACTAGTTAATCTTCTTGAATTGTTTTAATGTAGCAAATAAAGGGAAATAGTTGGTACAGTTTATGAAAATAAGGGAAGGTCAATGAAGCGTACAGCTATTATAGTAGAGAGCAGAACAAAAAGGAGTGAAGGCAATTATACCAGCAGTGATAAGACTGTAATATCTTTGATGCAGAACAGCATCTACCTTGCCTGAAATCTGGTTAAGACCTCCAGGTTCTTCCGTATACACAGAAATTATTACAATTTTTAATAGTGGTTGTAGTATAAATAACCTTCTGAAAACAGTAAGAAGAAGGCTATTTAAAGGCAAATTCTGAAAATATTCAGTGTTCAGAGCAAAATTTACTTTAGCATTTTTAAAGAGTTTAATGAAAGTATCTTCTGTAATACCTTTGATAGCATATGCCCATGAAAGAATAAAAAGATACAGAACACATGAGGAATTCCCATATTTGAGGTAAATTTTGAATCTGTGAATTTGTCCAAGGTTGGGATTTAGATGCTCTTGGTCTGGTTGTTGTAAGGAGTTTGTGCCATTAACTGGTGTCCTTTTTGTTTTCACCTTAAAAGATGATGTAGTGGAGGCTCACCATAGCCACTGAAAACCGAAGCTTTCACTTGAAAAGCCTGTGAAAAGTTAGAAGGCTGCTTTCGGCTTTCTCTTCATCCCATTAATTAATTGAACTGGATGTCAGCCACTCCAAGGTTTTGTTGATGAGAAGCGTGAGGCCCAAGGAGGCTGCTCTTCTGGCAGTGTTCAGGGAGACAATCCCATGGCGCCTGCTTCCCAGGTGAAGAGGTGCTTAGCCTAGAAGGACTGTAAGAGGTAAACTCATTGCCCAGTTTTCTCTTTGTAATAGCCCAAATCCAAGTAGGAGATGGGTGTATCTTCCAGAAGGATGCCCAGCTTTGGTTTGAAGGCAGCAGAGATGGAAAAAGTGCCAACTTCCTCCGCTATCTGCCCCAGCAGCTACCCTGCACCTTCTTTCCATTATCAATTTATCTGGCTTTTCTCTGTACTTTCTCAACTTAATTAAAGAATGCTTTGCCAGACAATAGACTCTATTTATAAAGGTATTTAAAGACTGTAATCAGTTTGTTTTGTTTTATTTTAAACTAAACCACTTACACTTTCACAAAGAGGTATTTTCCAAGACCTTTTTTCTAGTTTTTTTCATGCACTTTTTCCTGTCTTATCTCTATCTTTGGAGAAGATAAGTAGCAGAAAGGAGCACAGCATTCCAGCACTGGTCACAGCAGTGCCTCTCACAAATGAAATCAGCTTTTCCCACCCTTACTCAGCCCTGGTTCTGCCTTCTCATATTCTGTTTTGTTTTGGTTGGTTGGGTTTGTTTGGGGTTTTATTTTATTTTTTTAAAATTAGCACTTGAATAACTTGTTTATTTACTGTTTCTGCATTTATACATGCCAAGCATTTATTTCTTTTTTCATCCCAGAGAATCTATTAATTTGGTGATTGCAATTACATGGCTGTAATTCTGGATTAAATTTGGAAAGGAAAGGATTATTACTCTCTGTAAACATAAATGTGCAAGAGCACTGGTTTACAAAATAATTTAAGTATAATATACCTTTAAAGATTACTAAATCAGCTTTTTACATGCTGAATGTTATATTTACATAGCAAAAATACATAGACTGGAAAGATTTTGCCACAGGTCTAAAGCTGGCCTTTGAACACTGGGATTTTATATATGCTGTGGTTTTACACAGGTCCCCTGCATGAAGGAAGTTAAGGTTTCATGGATATATCTTACCCTTTCCACAGCTCAGATAAATTACAAAGCGGAAAGCTAGACATTTCAGTTTGCAAAATGGGAGGGGAGATTGTCCAATGCAACTTTGCCTCTCTGTGGTGTGTCCCAAATGACCTGTTAGCCATCTCAGGGAAGACATGTTGATCATACTGCAATTGCTTGGAACATAGAGGTTTTGTACACCCACAAAGATCTCTGAATACTCTGAGGTTCACCTAGCCTGCATCCCTGCTGCTAGCTTGGGTTACTGTGAAATGCTTTGCAGCTCCATGGGCACTGTCCTGTGCCACCTGCTCTAGGAGGTTGGACTAGATAATCTCCAGAGGTCCCTTCCAACAACTGACATACTGTGAGTCTGTAAATTTGGCAAATCTCCTTATGAATTACTTGTGTGATTTACATCCTAGTAGTGAGGCAATTTCCCACCCTCCCCAGGTACTTCAGCTGCAGCACCATGATGCAAATAACGTTGCAGCTTTCCTGGTGTGTGAAAGCAGCTGAATGTCCTGTGATCCCTTCTGGATGAAACATTAAGCCAGCTCCCTGCAACCCATGGGTGGAGTTGATACGCTTTCATCTGTAGCCAAGACTATTTTCCCTTCTTCTCATTTGCTAGAGCTGGCAGTTGTTGAAAAAAAGTTTTGGCTTTTACTCAGAAATGGTGTGGTACAAATGTGAGGTACAGGTGAGTTCTGCACTGTTGTCCCATCTGGTTTGCCTGGCTGCCACCACTTGAGAATTGGTGTGTGATTGTTAGAGGCGTGGCGCTATGGTGGAAGAGTACTCTCTGGTGAACAAAGCCCCTCCTGTGGTAGGATTTCATTCTAAAGAACATCTTAAAATGTGACAAATTCACTTTGATATACCATCATCTGGGACTGTATTCCTCCAGAAGCATGATCCTGCTCTACAAGTACAGACATCGTTCTATTGCTGCTACAGTCAAGTGCTACAACTTTAATTTTACAATTTTGAAAATTGATTTACTCAAATCCTCTCAGTTAACCCCCCATTTCTGATGTAAAAAACACTGTTCTGGCTGAGGACTGAATCCGATCACAATAATCTTTGGTTCTTTACTCTCTAATCTATAGCATGAAAACCGAGTGTCTTCCTGTGACAGTGATGTATGGTCCATGGTGTGCAACTGAAGTTAACATCTATATTGAGCTTAGTGATTTAAGTACAGTTAATCTTTTTACCAATGCTTATTAGTAGTCTGTGTGATCGTGCTTTCATTTTGAGTTGACAGAGAAAGAACATTTGGCTAATTACACAGTGAAAGCGAGAATGCCGCTTTTTTTTTTAATCCCGATTACAAGTGTTTGCAATAATGACTATTGGTTTTTTATAATTCATAACTATCAGAAATGATGGAGAAAAAGATTTCTGTATATAGCATTTTAAACAATTAGTATGTATCTTGGTTTTACTTTAGTGCAGGGAGCTCAAAGCCAATTGATAGGAAAATATCTCTGAGAAACAAGCAAAGTTGCCTTACTGTGCTATGTAACCCTGTAGGTGAATGAAACAGCACAAGATCTTCAATCTTTATTTAAATCCTCAACCCATCTCGAGGACCTTGGGATTTCTTCTTGGCCTTATCAGTGCAGACTGTACATTTGAAGCCTGTCTGGCATTACTGTTTCCGTTTGAAGCAGGTTTGGGGTTGGGTATGGTCTTTTTATTTCCCCCCCATGGTAAGAAATGGTGCGGAGCATTTTGGCAAAGCTGCTGACTCAATTAAGAAACGCTGTCAGTCTTGCCTTTCTTTTTGAAGAGACAAATTGGTGCTTGTAAAACTGGGAGCAAAACCAATATAACATGTTACTGAATGTTAAATTTTCCATCTGAAGATTTATTAAGCGTTCAGGAGCGTTTTGCTTTGGTTCAGAATATTAAAGGGATAATTGTATTTCCCGAGTTGTCTGCAGTTGAGCTACAAATCACTGAGTGTTTTAATTCAGGCCAGGTAATTGTGTCGCTTTGATTGATTGCATATTTAAGGCAAAAGAGCAGTTTTTAATTCAGGCAGAACATTTTAGTCAGTTTGCTCTTGATTAAAAGTGCCTCATGGTGACATATTGTCAGAAAGAGCTTTTTTTCACAATCTTCTTGGCTAGTAATATACCACAAAGTAAAAACGCTCCAATGTTTTTCCTGTTTCTCTCTGTGGGAAATCTATCGTTAAAATTGCATGTGCTCCAAAAATGGCCCTAAGGAAAAGCTAGAGATGTGTGTGTGAACATATATATACACACACATGCTTCTATCAGGAGGAGTTTGTGTATATTTGGAATAGAAATGTTCCTGCCAGCTCATCACTTGAAGGCCACAGCACAGCCCTGCTGCCATGCAGCGACGGGTGAGAGTCTTGGGCTGTGCCAGTGGAGCGTGCAGCTATCACAGGGTTCACCTAGTCTTGCTTTCAGCCCAAGTTTTCTCCCTCTTGAAGCAATTAATTCTCCTTTTGTCTCCCATGTTAATCTGGATGCGTGCGCTCTCTTTCCTGGCTGCTCTCTAATGTAGGATTGTAATTAGATGCTGGCTTTGGCTGGGGAAGTTGCATCATTAGGAGAAAGGAGCGGGAGGTTTCAAAGTTGCTTTCTTGAAGCGATGGAGTCAGAGCATGGCAAATCCTACAGTTAGCATGGAAAGGCCTGGTAATCCTGTCTCTTGCAGAGCTTCAGGCCTTGGTGTTTTGCATCACGGGCAGGTGTTTAATCGATGTGAGGCTGTAGTGGGTATACGAGGTAATGGTGCAGATGGGAGTTACGCCAGTGGATCCAGGACAGGCCAAGTGAAACAGCGAGGCTCAGCACTGGGTAGGGGGAAGCTGAGAGGAGAAATGAATAAAGAACCACTATGTGAAAAATGCCCCATTTGGGAAAAGGGAGAGGTGTGAACAGATGCCGATGTTAAAAATAAGTGATTAGAACAGGCACTCTTAGGGAGACACTGATGACCCTGGTGAAGAGAGGGACTGAACCTTTCCCATGTGAATAGTACATTGTACTGCTGTTACTGGTGTAGCCAATGTGCAGTGGGAAGTTTTCATTTAGCAGGCTGTTGCCAGGGATAGAAATTGAGTGATAAACTTTAGTGTTTTCAAAATTATGGTTTTTGACCTGCACAGAACTCTTATTCCTGACTTCAACAGAGTCATCAACCAGGAGCATTTTCATACTACTCTTCGCTGTTTGAATGACAGGCTTGCTAACATAGGAGAGAGCAAAGCAGCTGAACAGTGTAGATAGCCAGTGATACACAGGTTAGCTTTCAGGCTTTGAACATGGTGTGGATCAGCAGAAAAATAGCAGTGTTATGTGGGAGAGAGGTGCAAGAAGAATGGGGCCAAGATCTCATGAGTTACAGTCTAGAGTCTGATGGCCTTTCTATCAGTAGCTAGGGAGAAACGATTTCACTGCCTCAGCTTCTCCTGATGTAGAGTGGAGATGTGAAAAATATTTTATGTAATGAAGCAGAGTGTGAGAAGTCTTCCTGTGGAGAGGAATTTCTGTGCCAGCATTTGTTCTTGGCACAGACCTTTTCAAATTTTGACATGGTGACAGCAAATCAGAGAATCACAGAATGGTTTGGGTTGGAAGGGACCTCAAAGATCATCTAGATCCAGCCTCGCCTGCCATGGGCAGGAACACCTTCCACTAGACCAGGTTGCCCAAAGTCCTATCCAAGCTGACCTTGAACACTGCCAGGGAGGGAGCAGCCACAGCTTCTCTGGGTAGCCTGTGCCAGGGCCTCACCACCCTCACAGGAAGAATTTCTTCCTTTGAATGTTCAACTGGTTACTTCTTTGCGATGTGGAGATAAAGGGTAGGTTTTCAATAAGTATAAATATTAGTATGGTCATAAACACACTCCTCTTTACTGTGAGCCTCACCAATCAGGAGCTGAGGGTGTTCAAAGGAGATTAAATAGCGGTTCTTGTCATTATTCAAGAAGTTGGATCTTTCATGTCTTACCATTGCTGGAGTTCATTTTATTTCATACATATGGATTTAGCAATAATGTGGTAATTGCATTTTCTGGTGATTAACATTGCCCTGGTGTAAAATATAAGCGCTACAGCATCCAAGAGCACTGTCTTCCAAAGTCATCCTATCACATGGCCCATTGGCTGAGGCAAATGAAGTTAAGTAATTTAATTAGCTACGATTAGCATTTAAAGCTGTCTACCCAGAAACCAATAAAGAGGTTCACAATTCATCCTGTATTATTTCACATAAAGCCTTAACAATATTAGGTGAAGGCAGTCTAGTTCAGGGAGGCAGTAATTCAATGTGTCCTTCTTGTCCAAATTCCTGGTTTAAACCAGTAATGAGCAAAGATGGTTGTTATTAGGCAGCTGTTAAATGTCTGGTAGTGACTGAGTAGGTGACAGCAGCCCAGTTGCTACAGGACAGCTGCGTAAGATGCAAAAAGCATGGCCATGGCTGGTGCTGAGATGCCACCTGGGTTGGCAGGAGCAGCATTTGCCCTGGCCAGCACGGTGCCTCCGTCTGGCATTGAGTGGTGCCAGGAGAAGGTGTGGGAAAGGCTGCTTGTGTCCCGCTCCCCTTGTCTGCGCTGCAGTTAAACACAAGTCTGGCTCTCAGAATTGCAAATTTGGCTTCTGAATTAACTGCTGAATTAACTTTAGAAAGCAAACAAGCCCCCATCAACTGTCCCAGCCCCCTGCCCCATTGCAATTTTGAAGGATGTGCCAGCTGGGCAGGCAGCAAAAGCTGCTTACAGTTGGAATAAAGCAGGACCTGGGGTGGCGATGCCAGGTCCCAGCTCCCTTTGAAACCCCAGGAAGGTCTGCCACAGCGTGGGTGCCTGTCTGTACCCTTTTGTGCGTTAACATACATGCCAACTGGGTGAGCGCAGGCAAAGGCAGGCTCTGGCATAGTGGCGCACAAAGCAAATGTCAGCTAAGGGGGTTTTCTTTATCTTCATAAGTGATGCGATGTTGGCACAGTACAGCTGTGCAGGGTCGTACTGCAGCAGTTTTCAGCTTTGTTATCCGCCATCTGTCCCCGCTGGGTGCTGAGGCATCACCACTGTCCCTCCCCCACAGGCAGATCAGTAGTGCCACCTCCATGTCCCATCAGAAGCG
This sequence comes from Laterallus jamaicensis coturniculus, assembly GCA_022605575.1. Classification (NCBI taxonomy): domain Eukaryota; kingdom Metazoa; phylum Chordata; class Aves; order Gruiformes; family Rallidae; genus Laterallus; species Laterallus jamaicensis. Next base: position 889,256 of record JAKCOX010000102.1, on the reverse strand, counting down.
CTCTGGGTTCACTCAGTGAAATTCCTCCTGACTGTGTATTTCACAGTTTTCAGCCAGGCCTGTTACCTGACCCAACCAGTACCTTGAGTTTTTTTCTGGTTTAAATGTACCAGCAACCAGCAAAAAACAAGGTCAAACCAGACTTTAATGCTGTTGGAATTTGTCACCCAAAGAAAATACCATGCTCAGAGTTGCTATTCAAGGTGTTAATTAATTTTCTTAAAGGATTAGTGGAAAAACCTCTATTTTTAACATGACTTTTAACTCTTGCAGCACTTCAAAAAGCAGCAAAATAAAGCAAGCTACTTCAGCTTATTACTTTTTGCTGAAAGAGAGTTTTCCAGCATTCTGGACAAGCTCTGGCTTTTGTGCACCTCCTGCTCAGTGTGAGGGGACTGGGGTCAGGGCATGCCTATCACAATGCAGCTGGATACTTGGCATATGGGTCATGCCAGCAAGAATTATGGGGAGGAATGAAGCGTGAAGACATGTTGCCCCTGACACCTTGGCAGGAGCTGCCATTCAGGGTTGTTTCTCTCTCTGCCTTGATGGATTGGCTGCAGTGCATGGTACAAAGCCCTCCTCTAATTTCCCTTGCCTGGAGGGGAAGGGATTTCCCCCCTTAACAGCCCCAGTACCCTCTTGTAATCCCATACACCTTCCTGAAAACACCATTTCTGTAGTTCAGTGCATCATTTTTATAGGGTTTGTAAGTATCTTTCGTAGCTGATACGCAAAATGTGCCATTTGTCTTTGTAATAACGCTTTCCTTCTTAATCATGTTCCTCCTTTGCTATTTTTCTGCCAGCCCTTGGCAATGTTTCATTTTAGCTCCAAGTGAAAGAGCAGCCTCTTAAAATAGACTGTAATCCGCAGATATCGTTTGATCAGTTTTAATTTAATTTCCCTGCAATGAAAATACGATGGGAATCCGAACTTCAGAGCACGCAATTCACTGTCAGTGTTATCGAGTCTCTGACTAACCTTTCGAAATGGCAACGGGGGTCTAAGCCCAGCAGCGCTTTACAGCGTGGTCTGCAGCTCTGCCATTACTCTGCTTGAGTGTGAGGTATATTTTTCAGAATTCATCCTTACATTTTGACTAGATGATTTTGGGGATGCTTATATACAGCGCCTTGGGTCTGTTGCTCTGGTGGGCTGATTGCCTTTTGTTTTCATAAAAAAAAGTTAGCGCTTGCCAGCTGTGCTTTGAGTGCAGGTATAACTCTGAGATCTCTGATTATCAAGACTCCTTTGCTTTTTCTCTTCTCTTTTTAAACTCTGTGTGGGAGAGAAAAACCCGCCTCGTTCTCCCCCAGACTGCAGATATTCCACCTTGTCTAGGTCCCTCGGATTTTCAATAGCATAGTATTGTCGTGACTGCTCTGTCTGTGTTCTACTTGTCCTCCATCCAGCTTCAGCCTGTCTGTTAACTCTGTGAGGATTCAATCACAATTTCTCACTCCTCACAGGAATTATTTTTGGAACTTTTAAAATTCTCTGTTGGGAACTTTTAATATACTCTGTAACATGGTGTCCCTGTGCAGCTGTGGGGAGCTGTCTGCCTCAGGAGGATGACTTGGAGGAGGAAGGAGAGAGAGGCTGCAACCTCCTCAACAAAGCTGATACAATGCCGCCTTTGTATATGGCCCCTATTCATGCATGGCTGCAGCATAAGAAAAGAGCAGCCCCAAGCTAGTCCTGTTCTTGGGACTGGTCCAGGACCTGCCTGGAGGTGAGATAGGGGTGCTGAGGGGAAGGATTTGTCACCAGTAACTTGTGCTCGGCCCCCATTTTACAAGGAGTTGGAAGCTTTTGCCAAAAGATGCAGAGTCAGTGTTTGAAGCTGATGATGCTTATTAGTAAAGCTTGGTAGTGGCCTCTGAGTAAGACAAATGGTGGCAGGGCACATGCTATTTCCATGTTTCTTTGTTTTCTTTGTTTGCATTTTGTATAGCTTCAGCCAAGGAAGCAAAGATTAGGTCATCTCCCCAAGAAAACAGTTTGTCCTTGTGAGCCCGCTAGTGGTCAGTGTGTCAGCTTGGGAAAGTACCCCTGGTTTGTGCTGACCTGAAACCTCTTCCATGCTTGGAAATTCCGGAGTCACTTCTGCCTCCGATCTGCATAACAGTGGGATGTATCTTGGTGTTCACCAGTGGACCTTGAGACACCCTTCCCTTCTTTTCAGCTGGCCATGGCAGCAGGCTGGGTTCAAAGACTGCCTGTGCCGTTTCCTCTCTTCTTAGTAATATAGTGAGTTTCTTTGTTGAGCAGCCCATTGCCTTGATTCCACAAATAGAAATTAATCAGCTCTCTGTGCAAAAGGCAGACACAAGAATAGCGTCACTCCATTTGAGTGATATCTTTACATAGTTGTATGATTTTCTTTTAGGTTATGTTATGTGATTATATATATATATATATATATATATGTACACGTACAGAGACATATGCAGGCCTTGCAGGACACTGTGCTTCTGAGCAAGTTCATTGTTTCTGAGATGTAACTTGGGAGGCTGGGGTGAAAGAGAATGGAAATCAGCTTTCTAAAACAGAGGCCAGAAGTGATATGTGCAGTTGGTGAGAGAGCAGTGATCGAAAACTAGTGAGAAAAAGGGTAGACTGCAGAAAAAAAGGTTTCAGACACCCGTGATGCCCTGGAAGGAGTGCTGGTGCTGCACAAGCTGTTGCAACGTATGGATCCAGTCAACATTTCTCTCAGGACTGGGGCGCCGGCAGGTCTTTTGACAGCAGACGTTCCTAGCTCAGAGGAGCTGATAGATGCATCTTGTCTGTAAAACTGCAGTAATTCAGGAGACACAAGCCAAAGTGAGGTACGTGTGCAAGAAACCTGCAGTAATGCTTTAATTTTCACTAATTTGTAGAAGAACCTGGTAGTTACAGTGGGATGAGATACTATGTTTGACTCCAGCCAAAGACTGCACTTGACAAAAAGAAACTTATGAGCCTGTAAGAAATATCATGATACTGGAAGAATATAGCATCATACAGTTAAAGACTGTGGTCCCAGCTGGCTGCATAAGTATTCACTTAACTTTAAACTTGTACTTTTATTCTTTTTACTTCAGAGGGATTTAAGCACATGCTGGAATTAATTTCCTGAACTAATGCTCTCTGGATGCACAAAGGAGAAGAATAAACACTGAAAGATGAACAGTACTTCACTCTACGTTCAGTAGTGCAGGGTGATTCTTGATAAATATTTTTAATGTAAGATCATTAATAGCATTTCAAAGGTTAATGTATTGTCTGTAAATGCAGTGTGCAGTCTATGAACCTGCCCCGTAGTTGCAAAATCATAAAGAAGTGCAAATCTCATCTACTTACCCCAATCAGTTTGTGAACTGTCAACCAGCAGCTATTAAAATGTTTCTGACTGCCTCGTTGGCCAACCATTGGTGAAGGATGTTTGACTCTTAAATTCTACGTGTGCTTTGAATTTTATGCTTATTTGCTACCAATATGGAGTCAGCCTAACATGTACTGGGGAAGGCTGATGTTATCATGGACCAGTTTGCTGTTTCAGGGGTGAGTGAGTGTGTGTAGGTGCCTGGAATCTGCTCCGGACTGGCTGAAGGCTCCATCATCTGTGGGTCAAGTGGAATTGCTAATCTGTAGCAATTAGATTTAATCAAGGAGAGCTGCTGTTAGCTTAGACAGGCTGACAGCCCTTCTGTTTATTTTCTTTAGGGGGATGGATTGTGTGACCTCTTGATATATTTTGGTTAGAGCTGTGTTTTTGTTTTCATGGGCTGCTTTCCTTTTAATGGGTTTAGTTCTTTTGAAGAAAACACTTGCACTTAAAATTTGTTACAGGTTTGCTCGAGTTATTTTGGTTTGTGTTTTCTCTTTCTGTGTCCACAAACACAGATGTGCTGGCCTGCTTTGGGAAATGGGAGTTGTTCATCCAAATCTTCTCTCACACATTCTGTTCCTGAAAAAGCTGTTGTGCATCTGCTGACTCCTCCATACCTTCCCATCTGTGTAGTTCATCTATCCTTCCCACTTGCTGTTGTTTGTCCTCTGCTTTGGTGGCTCAGTCTGGCTGGACACCGTGTCCTTGCTTGTGTGCTGAGCATTGACATCCACCACTGGGAGTCAGTGGGAGAATCTGTCCCGAGATACCTACAGGCTGGGGGTTGCTGTTAGGGGTGTGTGTGCGCTCATTCTGGGGGAAAAACACTTGGGGGGTCTTACTGCAGGATGTTTGGGCCTGAGGTGGCAAAAGAAGCAGCTGGGGGAGAAACCAGCATGAAACTAGAGGAGAAGAGTATGAAAGGGGCTGCTCACCTGTAAACAATTGGCTGGTTAGTGCTTGTGTCTGGCCAGGCTGTAAATGCTGTTTGACTTTGCACTGGTACTGCGTTCCCAACCAGAGTTGATGTGCACGACTGCATGCATATGTGTCTATATGAGGTACTGCCTGAATATGTGCGCCTGTGCCCTGTGTGGAATGCTTGCTCAGCCTGGCTTCTAGCTGGGCATGGGGATGTGAATCCTCGTTAGCATCCCTTCTGTGGGTGCCAGATTCAGTGAGTTTTAACAGTGGAGACAAACCCCCTGATGCCCTCGGAGAGGTCAGGAGTTGTGGCTGGGTTACAGGAGTCGTGTTCATGGCTGTCTAGTTATGCTGAGATCAGATAGGACCTACCTGAGATTTGTGAATTTCTGCCTCACAGAGGTTCCCTCTGCTCCAGGGAGAACGTCAGGTTTTACTTGTACAGAAATCAGAGGTAATTAATGTTTTTGAATCTTCAGGAACAAATTAGTACTTCTGTATCTTTTCTTCAGCCTGGTTCCCGTCACTGCTTAACTTGCCTTAGTAAATGAAAGTAACCTGGAAAAGAATTGCTTCTTAAATGTGCCTTTTAGATCTTACTTGTTTCATGAAGGCATTTAAGAAGCCCTTCCCCATCCTACTGTTTATTGCATTTGGATGTTCATTTCATACGGGCTGCACAAATTGCTCACATCAGCTGTTAAGCTGTGCCACTTAACCTTGTGCTTCATCACCAGGAAAAAGATAATTATATTGGACATCTCCAGATGTTCTCACTTAAGAAATATGACATGTCTCTGTATTCTTTACAACTCATGACTGAGATTGCTGCAGCCTTTCCAGATACTGGAGTAGCTGGAAGCAAACTTCCCTGCCCTACGCAGAGGCTGTAGCAGAGGCTACTAGCGATTCTTTCCTGGCACTTGGAAGCAACTTTACCTCTGCACTTCTTATGGACCCATATTATGGAAGACTAGTGATATAAAGGTTTTTATAAGCAATTAGTGAGATGATTGCAGACTCTGTATCCTGGTTTTGGTTGAGATGGAATTAATTTTCTTCCTGGCAGCTGGTATTAGTGCTGTGGTTTGGCTTTTGGATGAGAATTATGTTGATAACACGCTAATGTTTTAAATGTTGCCGAGCAGTCAGGGGCGTTTCAGGTGGGGGGTGCATAAGAACCCATGAGGGGACATGGCCAGGACAGATGACCCAAACTGGCCAAAGGGATATTCCATGTCATATGACATCATGCACCATGTATAAACTGGGGGGGGGAGGCTGAAATGTAGTTCAGTGTGAAAGCTAGCTGAGCATCAGCTTCAGCTGCTGAGCAATTCTGTGCATCCTTTGGTTTTTATTATTATTTTTTATCATTATTAATTAATCTTGTTATCTTCCTTTTCTGTCCTATTAAACTTCCTTTCAACCCACAATTTTTCCTTTTTTTTTCTTTGCAGTTCTCTCCCCCATCCTGCTGAGGGGGTGGACTGAGCGAACAGCTGTGTGGTTGTTTTAGCTGCCTGTTGGGTTAAACCACGACATTCTGCTCTCAATACACTGACATACACCTAGATTCACTTACAGGGCTTTGCTACTGTCTGGAGCAAAGAAAGCTTTAGACAAAGAATGGATTTGGAGGAAGACATGAGAAAACAATTTCATGTGTCTGTTCTTTTTTTTAAATGGAACTCCAAGGCTTTGCTAACGTTCATAGCTAAATAAAGCTTTGATTGTCAGGAAGTGAGAAGTTTGGGTGTGAGTGACGTCAGTCAGATAGGCTCGCAGGAAAATATATCACACTCTGAAAAGTCATTTCTCGTGGCTAAGTCATTGTGTGTTGGCTAAAATGGGCAGCACGTTAATAACCTCTGTATGAATGCAAATCTTAGCCCGAGAAAGCCGTTTGATTTGATTGTCAGATGACTACAGCAAACGAAATATGGGGGGAAATATACAATCTCTTGTTGAGAAAAGTAATTTGGCTTGAAATGGGCTAATAGTTTCTATGTTTCAAACGTATCCTCTGATTGTTCCAGATCAAAGGGTATCTGTCATAGCATAAGGCTAGAGTTTATATGAAATTTAAAAAACCAACAAAATTCCAAAATATGGGAGTGTAGGTACTTAGATCACACCCATTAAGCAGGTTGGTTTAATCAGCCTAAGTATTTTGTGTTTCTATTGCTTCGCCAGCTCAAAGGAACAGCAGGTCAACCCAAACACTGAATTAAATATAAGTGAATTTCGATGAGCTGTAGTGTAATGTTAGAGATATTTGTTTATTTATGCTTTGCCAGACATGGCAAGTAATCCTCATTTAATCAAATAGCACAGCAGAGTCTTGAGATTTAGGAAAATATTATATGCAAGGCCAAGTAAATACCTGTTCACGAAAAGCCCTTTTCTCTTGCTTCGTGATACATCTCCTCAACTACTTTCCATGGATAGGTATATGTATGTGTTTCCTTATACAGAGTGAGCACTTAAATAGCAATCTAAAACTAGTTACTAAAGTTTTAAAATACTGCATTTAGATTATGTAAGTTAGATCCCACACACTTGAAGATATCAGAGTTAACTTTAAGTGGCTATTCTTCTGTCCAGTTACTGCATTCAAGAAGGCGGTTATGCTTCTCAGCTTGTAAAAGTTACTTTATACGTTAGCTATGGTTGAAGAGGTGGATTTTTTGACGTTTAAAAAATAAAACAAAAAATTGGGATGAACACTTTTAGATTATTTTTTTGACAAAAGAGTCTCTGTTCATGTCAGGATTGAGAAAGTTACTTGCAATTCAAATCTGAAATGTGTTAAAAGTTAATTGCTGCAATATACATGATGCCTCTCTCCAATCAAGTGAATAAATATATGTGCAGTCTGAATGAATATAAATGCTAATGAAATTCTAATGAAAGAGGAGATTACATATGTTCCTGCTTCAGCATTATTAAATTATACAGTGTTGGAATGAGCTTTCATACTTAGATACCACAAGCTGCATTAAATCAAATAATAAAAATTATAAAATACTCGTATGGTTGTTTATACAGGTGATGTATTCCATTTTATGGGTAGTCCTAAAAGTACTCCCTGTATCTGGTGCTATTCAGGTGCCCAATATTGGTTTTTTTATTGTAGCATCTAAAATCTTCAAAATTATCTTTGGGTAGATATAAGATATATTATAATTAGTTTCCAGCACTCTTTAAATGAAAAAGTTGTTTACAGGAAGCTGTGTAGGCCATAGACCCAAGAGCTGGAACTTTTGAAGGTGTGACAGGTGTTTTTAAAAAAAGATGTATAGAAAGCCAAAGAGCAACCCATCTTGATGCTGAGATTCTCCAGAAAGTGAAAACCCCACTGTCAATCATGAATTAGCACAGTCTTAAAATGTATACTACAAAGGTTTCTAGTTTACCTTGGAGATCAGATTAAGCCAGACTACAAATATTTGTAGCCCATTACAAATGTTTAAGGGGAGTTCTGACTTCTTCAGACACTAAATAGCTTCAGTTAATTGGCAGTCAATTAACTTGAGATTTTCGGAGAAAAATAAATCCCCGAAGAGTGAACAGGAATATCTCTACAGCAAAAAGACTTAAGTGTGAGCACTTGGACAAATAGAATCCCTAAAAGATAATATTTGCACAAAAGAAAAACTCTGTCCAAACTTCCCCTGGACAGAAAGGCAAGTTTGGTACCCAGTAAGTGCTCTAGCATTGCATCAGAATCTCTGCTGGTTTTATGAAAAGGCATAAGAAAGGGGCCTTTAGAAAGAAAGAGCTGCCTTGGAGTTTTTTTCTTTTTTGTGTTTGGGGAAAAGCATTCGAACTCGTGCTGACTCCCTTAGCCCTGTCTGTGTGTGGAGGGAGGGAGGGATTTGCTGAGGCCCTGTACCCCCAGTCTCAGTTTGTGTCGCATTTTGAATTTCTGCAGTGTCGGGGACAAACTGGAAACAGTACGGTCAGTAAGTGTGCATGTCTAGAAGATGCCCACAAGTGGTTACAAAGGCAAATGTTTTGTACAGTGGTGGGATTAACTATGATTTACTTGTACAAGAATGGCTTTGAGCGGAACTAGTTACAGCTTCCAGATGAGCCTCGAGTAACATATTTCCATTGCATGCGATAGACAGATGTTGGGTGAAGCCAAGGCTCATAGGCAGAAAAATAAATTGAAAAGGAATCATTTGCATCCCAAAAGAGTTTCCAAGTGGTTTTGTTTTGGTCAAGTCTGACTCTGTTTCCCCGACACTTTGGCTGACAGAGGATGACAGCATACACTCGTGGAACAGGAAGCCGAAGGATTCATTTCCTCCCAGGTTGCTTCTCTGCAGCACGCTTTTCCTTCACTCAGAAGAGTAGGAGATAAACCACAACCAGAAACAATGTAAATCCATCTCTTCCCTCCCCCAGCTTTCTTATATCTAGGGGTGAGAAGTTTCTGTAGAAAATAATTTTATTTGGAGGTACTTTTTTTTAAAGCTAATCATCCAGTTACTTCCCACGTAGTTAATTGCTTTGAGAGGTTTTGTCTAACCACATAAGTGGATCTGGTTTTGAAAAAAAACCAACCTTTGGAATTTATTCCTTTGCATTGTGATTACAAAATTAAGTTAATTACAATAATAGATAGTATGGATATGATTAAATTGTTTCTGTTGCCTTCTGTTGGTATCCTGGGCTCCATCAGAAGAGGGGTGGCCAGCAGGGACAGGGAAGTGATTGTCCCTCTCTACTCTGCCCTTGTGAGGCCCCACCTGGAGTACTGTGTCCAGATCTGGGGCCCCCAATACAAGAGAGATGTGGAACTGTTGAGAGGGTTCAGAGGAGGGCCACAAAGATGATTAGAGGGCTGGAGAACCTCTCCTATGAAGAGAGGCTGAGGGAGCTGGGCTTCTTCAGCCTGGAGAAGAAGGCTGCGGGGGACCTCATTGCAGCCTGTCAATGCCTGAAGGGAGCTTCTAAACAGGAAGGGAAACAACTTGTTAAAAGGTTAGATAATGACAGGACAAGGGGGAATAGACTGACACTGAAGGAGGGAAGGTTTAGATTAGATATTAGGGGAAGTTCTTTACAGATAGAGTGGTGAGGTGCTGGAACGGGCTGCCCAGGGAGGTCGTGGATGCCCCATCCCTGGGGCTGTTTAAGTGTAGATCCAGGCCTGGAGGTTGGTGTCCCTGCCTGTGGCAGAGAGTTGGAACTCTATAATCCTTGGGGTCCCTTCCAAGCCAAACCATTCTATGATTCCATGTGAGCTGAGCTACACCACTACAAAAGTGGTTTACACACTGAAGAATAGAAAAAGGGCATAACCTGTATCGGTGTTACTGTGTCCACAGAAGAGAAGTTTTAAAAGTTGAACCCAGCACAAAGACTATTATAGGCCACATTCCACTTGACCCTGAAATTTGAAGACATGTTCTCATGCTGCAAAAAATTAAGCTAGAGAAGAAGGTCTAAATGTCAGTAGGTGAAAGGACTTTAACAAATGAAACCACACATAAAATTTGTTGTTGTGTTATTTCGTGGTTGGGACATTGCTCTTTTTTTCCTGCCTTGCTGTCAGCTGGTCCGATGTACTTTTGTTCTGATTAATAGCAGTACACTTTCTCATCAGACAGTCATTGCTGGTGAAGACTCGCTAGGATCTATGGCAAGGAAAATTTGCAGGTTCTGCCTGAACTGTTAGAAGCAGAGACTCAGTGAGGTAAGATGGTGAAAAAGTCATCTCATCACGGCTTCTGGTGATTGATTCAGTAGAAAGTATTTTTTGATTTGTCAGATGATGGCTGGGTTGGCTTCCTACTGCTCTCCTCTGAGGACTGGATGGGACGTGTCTACAAGGAGTGATTGAAAATGTAGGAAATATTTTGGATATCCTAAACATATGTGGAACTTGACTAGAATTTGGGAGTTTGGGGGGATTTTAGTATTTTCTTTTTTAAATTCAGAGCTGCTACAGTTTTTGTTTCATACTGACAGCAGACTCTATTGAGGATCTTCTGGTTACTTGCCACTGAAGAGAGAGACTTGCCATGAGTAGAGTGCCATGACTTGGGGGCCTTCTCTGCCTCAGCAGGAACAAGAGCTAAGAGCTTTTTTATGTTTTCTGTTCATTTTTGCTTTTGTCAGTTTACTCATTTCAAGGCCCTTAGCTAAGATGTTTCAGCATCTGTGGGCAAAAAATCTGTGAGAAGTCCAGCAAGCCTGACTTTTAAAATTCCATTTTACTAGTCTTTAAATCCTCGGCATGTAAACAGGAAGGTAAGTAGAGTGGTACCATTGGTCACTGCAGGGTTTGGTCTTTGTCTCATCCTCTATCTCACAGAGAGAGCTGCGTTGTGGTCCTGAACCATTCTGAAAAGCCTGACCCTTAGGTCAGAGCTCGGACCAGACCGGTGTTGTGTATGTCTGCTTTATAGGAGAAGTTCTCATCCTTATTCCTTATAGATACTGTAACTGTCATTTTATAGTTGCTCTTTGTTGCATGGACTCTGTAAAGTTTTCAGATAGTCTCACATGGCTTTCCAAGTACTCTGATGTGACTTGAAAGTCTTTGATTGTAGGAATGCGTGCTTATGGCAAGTAGCAGAGAGATGTTTGGGGTGTGGGTTGTAACGACATCTAAACAGCTAAGCTGCTAGATAATTATCACAGAATGCTAGGGGTTGGAAGGGACCTTCAAAGATCATCTAGTCCAACCTCCTGCCAGAGCACAATCACGCCTAGATTAGGTCATAAAAGAACATGTCCAGGTGGGTTTTGAAAGTCTCCAGAGAAGGAGACTCCACAACCTCTCTGGGCAGTCTGTGCCAGGGCTCTGTCACCCTCACAGTGACAAAGGTTTTTCTCATATTCACCTGGAACCTCAGATGCTCCATCTTGCACCCATTGCCCCTTGTCCTATCATGGGACATCACTGAGAAGAGCGTGGGTCTGTCCTCCTGACTCTCACCCTTTAAATATTGATAGGCATTAATAAGGTTCCCCCCTCAGTGTTCTTTTCTCCAGGCTAAAGAGGCCCAGCTCCCTCAGCCTTTCCTCATAAGGAAGATGTTCCACTCCCTTAATCCTCTTGGTGCCCCTGTGCTGGACTCTTTCCAGTAGTTCCCTGTCTTCCTTGAATTGAGAGGCCCAGAACTCGACACAATATTTCAGATGTGGTCTCACCAGGGCAGAGTAGAGAAGGGGGGAGAAGGACCTCTCTTGACCTACTAACCACACCCCTTCTAATACATCTCAGGATGACATTGACCTTCTTGGCCATGAGGGCACATTGCTGCCTCATGGTTATCCTGCTGTCGCCCAGGTCCCTTTGCTCTATACTGTTCTCCAACAGATGTGTTCCCAACCTATACTGATACCTGGGGTTGTCCTTCCCCAGATGCAAGACTCTACACTTCCCCCTGTTGTATTTCATTAAATTTCTCCCCACCTGTCCAGTTCTTGCTGAATGGCAGCACAGCCTTCTGGTGGGTCAGCCACTCCCAGTTTTGTGTCCTCAGCAAATTTGCTGATGGTGCTTGTTTTCTGCAATGATTTACACTTCCCATGGCTCTGTCACAGAGCAAGGGGTAATTTACAGTTTAGTCAAAAAGAATTAAAGGAGATTTGGGCTGCATACTCCACACTGGGAAGAAAAAACTTACACAAAGCAAACGATCCATTAGACAGAGGAATAGCTCAGGGGACCTTCTGCTTTACAGCCTGGCTGAAGCATCCTGAATTGGCCACAAAGATCTTTTTATTTTCTTTTTATAACTTAATAAAAGAATGAGCACTGGATAATTTCTCCAGTGCTTCAGGGATTGTTTTAAATTCTTATATAAAAAAATGTTAATTTGAAAAAGTGAAAAATATGAAGCAAGACTACAAGCCATCTGTTTGAGTGGGGCTGTGCACTTGGTACCACGTTACTGCCTGCTTTCCTCCTCAGGTTTTTAACCGTACCTTTCGGGCTTGATAGACATCTTTCTTCACTCTTCTCTAGCCTTTGAGGAGCTTCAGACCCTCCTCTAAAACCCAGTGCAGTCAAGTCAGTGGAAGGAATCCGGTTTAAATTGGAGGGAAAATATTTTTTTTTTGCTTCTTAAGCCTTTTCCAGAACATGGTGATATCTCTTGGGCCAATTTAAGGGCACTGGCTTGAACTCTGGGACTGTGATTGAAAATCAGTGCACTTTAGTCAATAAAATCTTTCTGTTTTGTTATTAATGACGTGAGTATATAAACCCTTCTATGAATGGGTAGCTGTTAATGGGTACAGCTCTGCACATTTGAAAAACAATGAGCAATACGGTTGAAGGCTTTCCATATTCTTGCAAGGCTTGATCCCAGACAGTGTTAGGTTGGGCCAAACCACTGAAATAAATCATTGTGATTAAGTGATGGAAAAATTGTAATTATCAATGTGGGGAAATGTGATGCATTAAACTGAATTATATACAAGCAAATATTTAACCAGAAGAGTGGGAGGTGTTGCTCTGTTCAAAACCATCTCTAAGTCATAATATACAGAATACAAATTTGGAGGAAATATTTGTCATGTTGTCATGAGAAACATTTGGGTTGTTTACAAATGTAACTGGGGAATCACAAGCTTTGTATGTGGTAAACAAGGTGGTAAATCTTTGCAAATTCACATGTAGTTATATCTTTTTAATGCATTTCTGTCTTCTACTGGGTCTCTGTAAATATGTGTGCAAGCCAGGAAACCATTTCCCATAGTCTCTCTGTCCAGTCTTTTACCTTTATGTTATGGCTGATGGATTGTCATTCGCTTACTGCTCAGAACCAATAATTTAGCTTATCAGAAGTAGGCTAAGTATCAGGTTAATTGTTCACTTCTTTTTCTAAGTTTAATTTGTGAATATTTATATTTTAACAAGTATAAATTTAGTTTTAAATGGCATTTACTAAAATACTGTCAGTGAAAAAGTAGCATCCCAGCTTGGGTTTGTGTTGTGCCATGGTCATGGCCTGCTGTGTGTAATTGCTGTGCTCAATTTAGAAGAGGGAAAGGGTCATTCTCAAATGAAAATTTGTTCAGCTTCGGATTTTTGGTAAGCTTTGGTAGCTATAATTACTAGAAATCAGTTGGTTTCATTAGCTCTGCTCACCACACTGGCCTCATGGGCCAATGCCAGTATTAAACAGTATCAGAAATTACATGTAAAACAGAGCTGGTGACTCAGGCAGCAGTTTCCTGTTCTGATTTTTTTGGGGATTCAGGCAGTTTGAGAAACTCCCCTTGCTTGGCTTTCTCTTTTCCCAGAGGGAGTGCCTGCTCCTCCACAGCCCTGGCCACAGGTGATTGCCCTTAACTCTGCTGGCTGCATCATTTCTTACCTGTGTCCTCAACCACATGACTAAACCAAACCCTGTCTGATGTGCACCATGGCTCAACCAAAGCAGGTACCATGGAGGCAAGGTGATGGAGGAGTAGATGTGGGTAGTGAAGTATTGTGCCAGAAACCATTATCCCAGTTAACTCAACCTATCCTAGTTCATGAAAGAAAACTTTTTCTTTCTGAAGGGTGTGGGTGCAACTGAGATGCTAGAGCAGGGTGATTGATCTGCCAATCTTCTAGGCTTTGTGGTTATTGGGGGAGGTGGAGGTTGAGCAATTCTAGGAGAAAACTGATATTGTCTTAAAGCAATCTGTGTAGGACCAGATATACTGACCTCAGTAGGGGAAACACGCAGAACAAAGGCATGAGTCAGCATCGCTTTCTGGCTGGCAGGGCCTAAAAAGCCTTGGTGGAAAAAGGAGGGTTCAGAATACAAAGTTAATACTTTAGGGATATTATTTTAAAAGAAGGAGTGTGAGTGGTGAAGAAAGAGGAGGTAATTTGAGCCAAGAAAAAGGCAGGTAGTATGTCCATGGAGAAGACCTATTTTGATGAAAAACATAGGCAGGATGTGGGAATAAGTCCATAAGGTCACAGGAATCATGTTTGGGAAAAAAAAGGGAGGACTAAATGGGTGCAGATGCTATGTGAGCAGTGATGGGGGAGGAAAAGATAGATTTTAGTCATACAGCTATGAGACACAGGTAGGGATGTGTGGAGTAACTGGAACTAGTCTCTGCGGAGGCTGGAACTTGCTTGCGCTCTCAAGGATGAGGAGGTAAAAAAAGAGCCTGCAGGAGTACCCTTGTGGGATTGCGTGTGGAAGCTTGTGTACATGGTCTCCAAGCTGTGTCTCCTCTTGGGAGATGCAAGGCTTGTTTCCTCAGGCTGGCTGTTCTTACACCGTATGGAGGGGAATGGGAGGGATGAGAGAGAAAACAAAAAAAATCCTCCCTTTTTGTAACTAAAACTCACTGTGGTGTTATGTGCGATAGAACATAGGCAATGTGGATGTCTAAAATAACTTCAAATTCCTCAGATGAAACACAGAAGTGTAAAAGGAAGTTCTGCACCAATATGTGGAAGAACTTTTTCACAGTAAGGGTGACGGAGCCCTGGGACAGGCTGCCCAGCGGGATTGTGGAGTCTCCTTCTCTGGAGATATTGAAGACCCGTCTGGAAGCTTTCCTGTGCAATCTGTCCTAAGGAACCTGCTTTGGGAGGGGGGTTGGACTTGATAATCTCTGGAGGTCCCTTCCAACCCCTACAATTATGTGAATCTGTGAAAACATTTTCTGTGTATATTTCAGAAGTAGTGAAAACACTGTTTTATTACTCAGATCTTTCTGGCTTTTCCATATTGTGCTGAGAGCAGGTTGCCCTGCCCATTAGTAGGAAGGAGGACCTCAATGAACAGGCAGCTGTGGTGTTCTCCAGTGCTGGTGCCTTTGCACCAGGGTAAGTGTGCTGGGTTTTTGATGCCAGGTATACAGGCATTAACGCCCAGTGGTAGTTAGAAAGCTACTGCGATGTACTGGGTGGAACTCAGAGAGCCTGAAAATTTTCCTTTTTACACAGAAAAGTAATTGAAGACTTTTAAAAATCCTTTTCTTTCAAAAAGAGAGGAGATTTTGCTACACTGGCTGAAGTACAATCAGTCAGATTAGAATTGGCACAGCATTCAGGAGCTATTTACTCTCTAAGGATATTTATCATTAGTGCCGATAGTAATTTGGATTCTCTGTCGGATCATACAACGGGCTACTGAACATTAGATTCAGCAATATAGTAATAATAGAGAAATAACTGCTTAAACCCCCCATTAAGTGGAAATGTAATGCTCCCTTCATGAAAAATTTAGTCATTAATTTTATGTTGGTATCTTTTTAACATTATTAAACTGTACACTGGAGACAGTGGACCCATAAACCACATTTTTCCTACAGGAGCTGTATGACTTCGGCGACTGCAGCCCTGTATGCTTTAGAAAGAGTAATGAAAATGTTAAGATGATTAATGCCATCATTAGATGTGCAAATAACACCAACAGGAAAGCGCCAACTAATAGAGCACGTCTGTTTGTGTGTGTGTGTGTGTGTATGTATGTACATTTATAAATACATTATTTTGTATTATTTGGTTGGTTGCATGAGGCCTATAAAATCTGACTTGGAAATTTTTTAGTGTATTATTTTAATCTGGGTATGTACTTAAATATTTCCGTGAACAGGGACCTATATACAGACAGGTATTTCTTCTTTACATAACAGCATGCTTGGCCAGAAGAAAATACCTGCATTGCATTTCAAAGGGCAGAAGTAAAAATAACTTTGCTCTGTAATGTATATTGGTTTTGATGGATTTCACTATTTTTTTTGTCTGACTGGCTGTACTCCTCTATGAGTCTTTGGTAGATCATTTAAAAAGGTGGCTTCTAGTTCAGTTTCAGCCTGTGCAACTGAAACAGGCAGATATACATCTGTGCTGACCTGAGTCGAAAAGAGCACTGACAGGTGACACCTGGGGATTTTAAAGTATTCGGCTGGATTTCTCTGATGTCATCAGCTGTCAGGAATTTTATTTTGGTAGGGCTTTTTTTAGGTTGTCAGTCTTCCTCTTTCTTTTCTTTTAAATGAAATGGCTATGAAAAAACAAACAAACAAACAAAAAGCACAGGAGATAAGGATATTTTAAAAAAGAGAAAACTCTAGTATAGCCAGTCCTTAGAGAGGTCAATCTGGGCTCTAAATGGATCAATTGGTGAATAAAATTTACAGTGAGTGCCAGAATTGTCAAAGCTGTTGTTGCAGTAGCTTCGAAGTCTTGTTGAAACTGCAAGCATTGCAGGTTGTAGCACAGAAAATTGTTCTCTCTCAGAAATGTTTTTGCAAAGAAGAAATACATTGCCCTGTGACCTGGCCACCACAGATGTCTCATCTGAGAGGACTGTGCTTCTCTTCTGAGTCTTGCTCGTGCTGGGGCTGGTATTTACATTGCAGGAAAAAAAAAATCTTTAAAAAAAAAAAAAAGAAAGAGGATAGAGACCAAGAAAAGTGAACAGGCTGTATTAGTGGGGCATCTGCCAGTGACAGACAGTACCAAGTCTCTTATATCTCTCTCTAGCCTTTACCAGGATTTGTCTGAATTATCAGCAGATGTTAGTTGCATATTTTTGGAGCATCCTAAATCAGAAGAGCTAGGATTGTGCTGCTTGTCTATTCTCTTGAGTCAATGTAATAAATTTACTTATTTTAGAGACCTGCTGTAATAGATAATTTTTCCAATGGTGTGAAATTAAACAGTTTACTACTAGACAGGAAAACAGTCACTCAGTACTCATACATGTAAGTAGAACGTGTTTTGCAGTTTAAAACTGTCCATATTTTTATAGTGGTATTCATGGTAGTCTTATTGTAAGCAGGTGAGTTACACTCCCAAAATACTGTTACTTTCATTTTTACTCCATATAGTCAGCCATTTCATCTTTCCCTTTGTGTAGCTTTTTTCCACAAAGTTGAAGAAATTGTAGCTCTCCAAATTAACAGAGGACAAAAGGACCAATATAATATCTGAAATCATGTTTCACTCATTCTTTGTAATTGAATCACAGAGCCATCTAGTTCCACCTCTCTACCGTGGGCAGAGACACCCTCCACTAGACCAGGTTACCAAATCCCCATCCAACCTGGCCTTGAACACTGCCAGGGAGGGGGCAGCCACAGCTTCTCTGGGCAGTTTGTGCCAGGGCCTCACTGCCCTCACAGGGAAGAATATTTTCCTAATCTCAATCTCCCTTCCTTCAGCCTAAATCCATTACCCTTCGTCCAATCACTTCATGCCCTTGTAACTGGTCCTTCTCCAGCTTTCCTGTAGGTCACTTCAGGTACTGTAAGGCTGCAATAAGGTAGCCTTCTCTTCTCCAGGCTGAACAAACCCAACAGTCTCGGCTCAGCCTGTCTTCATAGGAGAGGTGTTCCAGCCCTCTGATCATCTTTGTGGTCCTCCTCTGGATTTGCTCCAAGTCCACGGCTGCCTTGAGCTGGAGACTCCAGAGGTAAATTCTGTATTGTAGGTGGGGTCTCATGAGAGCGGTGTAGAGGGGCAGAATCACCTCCCTTTACCTGCTGGTCATTCTGGTTTTGAGGCATTCCAGGATATGGTTGGCTTTCTGGGCTGCAAGTGCATACTGCTGGGTCATGTTGAGCTTCTTGCCCACTAACATTCCCAAGTCCTTCTCCTCTAGGCTTCTCTCAGTCCGCTCTCTTGTTGCCTGTAGTAGTGCTTGAGATTGCCCTGACCAATGTGCAGGACTTTGCATGTGGTCTTGTTCAACTTCACGTGGTTTGCATGGGCCCACCTGCCAAGGGTATCAAGTGTTCTCTGGATGGCATTGACTGAACTGAGTCAGTCCCTAACTGATCATGCCCTTTACTTGACTGTGGCAAGGAAGAAAAGGCAATTGCTGAGCTCTCTCAGGGCAAAGTAAGAGACACTTTTTTTCCCTAAACTATTGGTTTAATATGTACTTTCTTCTCTTTTTTAATAAACATGCTAAGATTGTCTTATGGGAGAAAATTCCTTTACTTGTGATTCCTTAAGATTTTAATCTCTCCCTTTTATGAGTTAGTTTTCAGATTTAGGGCCTTGGATGGGTTAGTTGATGTTCTTCTGACACCCAGCAGTGTTATGTACTATGCTCCAGACCTGGCAGGTAAATTTGCTCACTGTCTGCAACTCCCAGAAGCTCATCCAGATGAGCACCATCACAATTATGTCTGTTTGCCCTCCACCCTCCTTTTTTCTTCTTAAGCAACTGCCTTCACAAATGGTGATGAAGGTCACTTTGTGTGGTATTATTGTGAAGAACCTGAGGCCTGATGGTGATGAACAGCCACCGCTACTGGAAAAAAGTGGACCGTGTGGTCCACTGTCTGGTAACATTTGGCATTTTATTTATAAGTTTGATAATGTCTATTTGGTAATTTCATTTCATGTTCCTGCGTTCACATTTGTCTTTAGCAGGATTTCTGAGTGTGATGTGCGTTCTTTTTTGCTGCCACCAGGTTTGGTTGCTTTCTCTGGCAGGAGGCTAGAATGTACCCATTCACAGTTAGTGTGGCTACTGATGCTGCTGTCCCTGCTTCATAATTTTTCAGATGGTATAATCACCAAATTCTATATGCAATGGCATTTTGAATTTGTTTTAGTTTACCCATATTCTTCATTTCATCCCATACCTCAGTGGCTTTGTTTTATTAACTATACCAACCATGCTGCCGTCAGGTAACTGTTTATTTAATTTTATTATCTTTGCAGCTTACCATACCTTAGAGGATCCATACACCATTTTGAAAAGTACTTGATGTATAACAGATCTGTATGTGGCAATGAGAAATAAAACGGCCATTTCTTTCAGTGACCAGAATTTTATTGTGTCAGAATATTTATCGCTTCTATTTAAGTCCCAAGAATAATTATTAAAATTTGTGGCTATGTTAGTAGTCTTCATGTTTTCAGAATCAAGTTTGAAATAGTTAACTATAACATTTTTGGAAGTTTGAGAAATAATGATAGTAACGGCTGGAGTATTTCTGTTTTGAAGTTTCTGGATCTTTGTAGCCAATCTCCTGGTTTTATTACCTGTAACTCATAACTTGAATGCTTGGTGTTAGAAATAGTGCAGAATAAGAAAACCACTATTGTTCTAGTAGCTACCCTCTCGCATCCTGTTTTATTTAAGAATATTTCCCTACGGGCATTCCCAGTTCCCTTCACCTTCGTCCTTCTACAGACTGAAAAACCGCTACGTGGTTCCCACAGGCTGCCTTGTATCTTCCCACAATCCGCTGCTCGGCGGCCAGGGCTGTTTGCAGCCTGAACGCTGTACGGGCGTGCATGTGTGGTTTACCTGCCAAGCAAGAGAGAACTCCCATGGAGTGATGCTTTTGTGGATAGATTTGCTTCCATGGGAGAGTTTAGACACATCTCATTTAGGGAATTCTTCGGCTGGCAGCCAGCGGTAGTGGATAAACCGGTAACAGAAATACTTGACACCAGCTACACTGGATCTATTGATATGTGAATAAACAAGTAAGCACTGGGGTAAAAGCTTTGATAATCATCAGAAAAAGAGTACCAATTACAGGGTAGTTATTCCGGAGTGTGAATGTAAACCCTGTGGTGATAGTGTGGAGGCTTTGAGTATAAACTGCAACTGGATTTTTGAGGGAGGTGAGGAACTTACTGCACAGCCCCAGGCTGGTGTGGGCTGGACGTGAGCATCCAGTGCTGACTGCAGCTATGCCAGCCCGGCTCTCCTCACAGCTGGGCTGGCTGAGTGCCGGCCCTGACACAACCAGATTCTTGGCTCTGGCAGGCGAGTGCTGACTCCAGTGGGTGCAGGAGGGAAGGAGATGCTTGGGGAGGGGGTGGTGGTGCGGGGCAGTCCCCATGGATGGAAGCCACACGCAGGATCTGTGTGGGAAATGCAGAGGTGAGGGCAGTGCAGCAGAAGGGGAGCGACTGACTACTGCTGGTCGAAGAAGTGCAACCGGTGACGCGAGGAGGGGGTCCTGTACCAGGTCTGATTTGCAGTGAGGCTTGTTCATCCTGCCTGCAGCAGAGCCCTGTGTCGCACAGCTTCCCAGGTTCAGACTAACATAGATGGCTCTGTGATACTGTGCCCTCAGCCTTGGCAGCCTCTCTCACCATCCTCCTCTCCATTGTGAAGACCTGACCAAGTGAAGGTAAACTTTAAAGCTTGCACAACAAAAAAACCCCAAGGCTTTGCAACTGGCAAGCAGAAATCAAACGAACAGAAGTGAAAGTTAACGTGGCCACAAAAGCACCTTTTAAAAACTCCCTGTTTGGGAGAAAAAGGGCTGACACAAGTATTTATCGTAGCTGAATCTTTTGTAATGTAGCTTTAACTCTGACAGAGCCTGTGGTTAATTGTTTTAGACCTCAAGGAAGACCTCAATTTAGACTCTGCGATTGTTTTCTATTTCATAGGGCTTAGCCTAGGGATGAAACCTGCTTCTGTCAGAGAGTCCTTAATTTTATTTGCTCGGCTCCTGAAAGCCAGTAAAATCTGCTATAGAAACAGAATTTGCGAATGAGCTCGTTCGGCAGAGCGCACATAAAAAACCCATGCAGGTGTGCAAATGCTCGTGGCTGCTGCTGGGATGCTGCTGTACTTCTTGGCACTGAGTCAATGCACAGCCATGTTTTCTGGCCTGTCCCCAAACTGAGAGCTTAGATTGTGCTGGGAGGTGGAAAGTATCAGGCAGGGCTTAGCATTTTTAAAATTGTCCCCTTCAGCCAGGGTTCACACAGTCTTGTTGCAGCAGACGGCGGGAATGGTACCAGCCCTTGAGGTACTGGTAGCACCCTGTCACTGCTGTAAACAGCTGTTTTCCAGTGAGCTGCATGACAGATTATAAATTAGAGGTCACACAATTTTTAGCTAGTGGTGAGCATGCTCCATCACTGACTGCATCAAACACATGGTGAGGAGATACACAAAGCTTAGCATGTCTTTCTAGGGTAGGTTCGTGTGAAGGAGTTCAGTGGCAGCGGACTGGAGAGGAAGGTGTGCTGGAAAGTGCCTGGGATTGCTGGATGGCATCTGTGAGAAGCTGGGTCAGTGTGCTGTCAGGAAGTCTGCAATGAAGAGGAACTGATGTGCCTCCGTGATCTGTATGTCCATTCTCAGAGTCAGAGGAAAGAAAGGCTGGAAGAGGGCGTATTCTTCAGAGGTAGCAGCAGTAGTAGCACTTCCTTATCCCAGACCATACAGCTGTGTTGAAATGGAGGGAATATCACAATCTGGGGACACCACCTTCTGCTGCTCTTAAAAACCTTGTGCTATTTAGCCTTAAGAAAAGGAGGCTGAGGGGAGACCTTATCGCTCTCTACAACTACCTGCAAGGAGAGTGTAGAGAGGTGGGGCTCAGTCTTTTCTCTCTGGTAATAAGCAATAGGATGAAAGAAAATAGTTTCAAATAGCACCAGAGGAGATTTAGGTTAGATATCAGGAAGAATTTCTTTACTGAAAGGAGGGTAGTCAAGTATTGTCCAGTGAGGCGGTGGAGTCACCATCCCTTGGAGGTATTTCAAAGGTGTGTAGATGTAGTTCTTCCAACTAAATGATTCCATGATTTTATAGTTTTATGAAGATTCTCCAGCCTTCCTTAGGAAATCTCTGCTACTGTCTCTTTCCTCATCACCAAAAAGTTCTATTGTTGAAGGAACATAGACATGTACCCAAAGGGAAGAGGGTGCTTGGCTGTGAGTCCTGTGGAGACTGTTCCTGAGGAGATGCCTAGGAGCTTAGGCAGGCAATAGGAGGTTGAGAAATGGAGGTTGGCCCTGGGAACCTCTATGCAGTGTTGAATTCATTTTCAGTTGGCTGGTCTTGCCAGTGCTGTGACTATTCACCATCATCATCACTCTACCTCCAGGTTTATCTCCCCAGTGCACAGGTCGCATCTCCGGCTTCAACAGATGCAGGTGGAGAGAGTCAGCAGAGTCTGCTCAGTGGGACTTCAGTCTGGTGAACAGAGGTGACTGCTGCTGAAGTCCTAGCACTGTCAGCCTTGCTGTACCCAACCCACAGCAAACTCATACTGTCCTCTCTCTACCCTAGTTTCACATCTGTAAAACAATGGTAGTCCTGTCCTAATCGATGAAAGCTCTGCTAGACTAAGTGTGTTAAACTTCCAAGCTAGAGGTAATGAGGGACCTCTAATAGGTAGAGCATGGCTACCTAAGAAAGGGAGATGGCTGGCTGCTAAAAACAGTCTGCGCAGTGGCATCTAGACCACAGCAGGAGGAATTGCAGATGCGCAGCAACCCTCCAGCTGAGCTGGGTGTCACTGAGGAAGGACCATGAGCTACTTCTTGGGGCAGCTCTTGGGCTGGGAGCCTGTTTCTTCCTCTTCTCTGCAGAGTGGAGCAGGGAAGCAGAAGTTTTAGGGCAGCTCAGGGCACCACAAGCTGATGCTGTGTTTTTGCTCATCAGCACTCAGTCATCCAAATGCAGCGTTCTGGCATGGAAGAAAAAAAAAAGGGGGATAAAAGGATAATCTAGTTCAGGTGTTTATGTAGGAGAGGGGGTATTGTCAGGAGCTGCTGCTGGGACAGAGGAGTCATAGGTGTTTTGATTGACAGAGGATAAATGCCTGGGCACCCAGAACATCAGTTACAGGAGTGCCACGTGCTTCTCTGTTCCTCAAAATGAAACATGCTGAGTGCCAAACAGGCACATCACCACGTGTGGCCTGAGTCTGGACCCAAAATCCAGCACAATACAACACTGTCTTTCTCACGTGCGAGGAACAGAATCAGCATGTAAAATGACAAAGGGAAGGAATCCAGCAGTCCTCAGTTGGCATTCTCAACCCAAGGAAGACCAAAAAAGAATGGTGGTGCCAAAAAGAAATTTGAGGAATTGGTATTAAGTACAAATGAAAGTCTGTTTCCATTTGATGTTTTGGTTTTTGCATGATGAAGTAATCCTGATGGGCATCACAGTGTGCTTATTTGTTAGGTTCTAGGGAACCTGCTTTGGCAGGGGGGTTGGACTCAATCTCTGGAGGTCCTTTCCAACCCCTACAATTCTCTGAATCTGTGAAGAAGAAGGGAATAAAAGTTTGTCAAAAATTCAGTTTCAACTGTTGCAGAATGGTTTGTTAATTCTGTTTGAATAATAAATTAGACAGTTTTATTTTAGAAATTAAAAGCATTGAAGTTTAGGTTCAGTAAACTGCCAGGCGTGGTATTGCCCTTCTGTCCTTTTTTGGTGGGCAGGGAGTAGCTAGTGGAGTATTCAGACTCTGTTCTTTTCTCTGCGTCAAGAGACTTGTCCAAATATCTCTTTGCTTTCAAAATACTGTTTTATCTACCAAGCTACTAAACAGCTCTGGCCCTTTGATGTTGTTCCTACAAATGCATTTTTTGACTAGCCTAATGTACGTGGCCTTCCTTCCTTTCTGACAGGAGTAAAAGAATGGAGCTTAAACTGAATATTGCTTTACAACAGTTATTTCCTTGGGCTGCAATATCTAGTTAAGAATCTATTGTCTCAAGCCAGAGACTGGTCTAAAGAAGATTACACACATCTGTTTCTCTTGTCTGTACACATCTCATTCATCTGATCTGGGTGATCCATGGGAAAATTTCCTCTAGACAAAAGGGGGGTCATGGTGCTTTGGGGAAGTGTCTCTTCATCCACACTGAGTAAGATGTACTCAAAGGCGTGCTGTGCTTTACTTCTGGAAGCAGAGGAGATCAGACTTGGCTTATTTTATTTGTCTTTGTATTAAATGGTTACTAAAAAAATTTTTTATGGTAAATGATGAATTTCTTTTAAGGCTTTATATCCCTTTGGCTATCATCAGAGTGGGTTTTGCAATAGCAGTGCTGTAAGTATTTTATTTATGAAATGGAAAGATACTCGATGATACTAGCTGGAGAGTAGAAATGAGTGTCTGGTAGAAACAAATTCTAAAAGGCACTTTATTTGTGAATTGAAGCTTGGGTTTTTTTAAAGCTCTGTTTGAGACCACAGGTAAAATCCTTTAATTTCTCAGGCAGAAAAATAGCCACAGCTCTGCAAGAGGAACTAACAGTTATCTGTAGCTCTTGGACAAATGGTTTTTCAGAACCTGCACAACTCCACTTTGTAGTTACTGCTACTATTTGAAGCCTGTACACGGAGCATCTGCAGCTGCCTGTACACTGCTTTTAACTGCAGTTAGCCAGGATGAGAAAATGCTGGCTGCTGAATTTATTATGTAGAGGACTTTTCCTATTGCCTCCAGGTGTGAGCACCAGTTATTTTACATGTTCTGCACCTTCTTTCCAGTCCTTTGTGTCTACCACAGGCATGTTCTCTATTACAAGGTAAGATTAAGTAAGTTTTTGTCATTTAAAAAAAATAAAAATTCTTAACTAAATAGTAACCTATTCATCATTTCAACAAGGAAGCAGTTCAGTTGTGGTTATTTTTTATTCTGTCTGTATCAGCCATTAGCAAATCTGAGAAGGGCAGATGTAAGATAGGGCTACAGTGAGCTCCACCTCAGATGTGAGGCCAAGGTCACCTTCAGAGCGATAAAACGGCACCAGAAACAAAGTAAAGAGTCTGGTTGCAAACTTGCTGTAGCTATTGTGTGGATTGGATTGAATTAAGAATAAGAGGCACCACCAGCATGAACTTAGCTGACCCATGAAATGTTGCTGTGAGCACAGCAGTTTGACTCATTTGGGTGGGATGATAGGGCAGCAGAGGCACAATTCATGCTGTTCTCCCACTGGTTATGTCAGCAGTGTGTATTGTTCACTGTACGGTCATGAAAGCAAGGTTCAGCTGGTGCATCACAGTGAGGAAATGGAAGAGTCCCAATGTGCAGTGGCAGAAAAGGAGGTCTGCTAGGGATGTGCCACTGCCTGTCATAACCACCCGACAGCTGTGCTGTCACCTGTGGTTTCTTCGTTGTTGTTGTTTACTTGAGTGATGGCAGCTGCCAAGGGCAATACACCTGCAAATGTCATGGCTTTTAGAGTATCGGCTGACG
Organism: Laterallus jamaicensis coturniculus; assembly: GCA_022605575.1. Lineage (NCBI taxonomy): Eukaryota > Metazoa > Chordata > Aves > Gruiformes > Rallidae > Laterallus > Laterallus jamaicensis. The sequence goes on along the minus strand of JAKCOX010000102.1, from coordinate 864,025 downwards.
GTCTGCTGTGATTCTAAGGACCAATGTGTCCAATCAGTTGGGACTAGTACTCTTTCAGAAGCCCAGATTGTTAACTTCCTAGTTAATCTTTGCTTTGTTGTCTTACAGTAACTGTATCCTTGCTGTTTTCTGTCTGTCAGTGAGTACTGCTTTTTTCTGCGCTGTACGTAATATCCTCCCTTCTGTCTGGTACTTACTGGCATAGTGTACTCAGTTTACTCAGTAGCTCAGTGGCTCATTGTTAGGGCTCTTGTCCATCAGTGGGACCATGCTACCGCCACAAGCAGAAGTGTTTGCATCCTTGCTAAAATAACGGGAGGGCTTCACAGCACATTTGTAAGCTTTTCCCAGTTATTTTCCCTTTCTTTTTCTTTTTTGTTTAACCCTGTTTTGTTGGATGATTGGAAACAATCATGGCCACCTTTCTTCCTTCTTTCTTCTTCCTTATTAGCTCTTCTTTATGTGCTGGAAGAGTCCTAATTACCAAATTAAAAATACCACATGTGGGCATATTTTTTGGCATGTAGATACTGTCAACTCATGTATTATGGAAGGATAGGAAGTGTTTTTTCAGGATTCAACTGGAACAAACCTTAGTTAGCCTACAACTTCTTGGGGCCTCCTTCAGTCTGTAACTATTTTATTAGACTGGGTTTAGTCCATGTGCTGCAAATGACCGGTTTGGTGGTCCACATTCAAGTCTATTTGACCAGTTCCTATTATATTTCTCCTATTGTTTGAAAAGATGAGTTTTGCTTTCTAAGTTTTAATGAATATATAATGTTTTTCCTGCATTATGAAAATTGTGCTTCTGATAATGTTAAGAGGTATTTGTTGTTTATGTACTTAATTTCATTAGAAATCAGGACCCTCCCCTATGCCTACCCACATGCCAGCTCACCAGAGCAAACATTTATGCACTATTGACTTCTGTAGCTTGCTTTGGCCTTGAGATCCTGAAAAGGATTGTCTCTTGGGTGGGGTTTTTCTTTTTCCTTCTAGCTAGTCGGCATGCCTGAGTACAATCTGGCTCATCACCAAGACATTTTACTTCGGTGCTGACAAATGCCATCTTCTGTGCTATCGCAAGGTATCTTTTTTTTTTTCTTTGGGGGATGTGGTGAGAAAATCTGACCCTCTTGGTGAGTTAGTGAGGCGGTCAAATTGGAGAGTGCCAGAGCTGCTGCTGTAGATGCAGGAGACCACCAGGCGGAGAGAGTAAGTAGGTCCCTTTTCATTGCATTACCTGTACAAGATAACCATGGAAATAAATACAGCAGGCTGCTTTTTTTCCCCAGTGCTCTTTGTGAATAGCGGCAGTGTGTGTTGGTCATGAATCTCCAGACCTCAGGGAGTTTGGGCTTTAGAAATTTAATAATAGGTGTGTTTAAAAGGCAATAAAAGCCGATGTAATGCTAAACTGGAAGTAGGGAGGAATATCTGAAAAATAGCTGCTTTCAAGAGAAACTGAAGCAGGGGAGAGGAGCCAAGGTTTTGTATGAGAACGAACATGGTGAAATTTTGGTCTGAGACAACTTAGTGACTGTGAGTTCCTGTTGTTGCTGGTTTTTTTAGTTAGTCAGAATACAAATGGCCTGTGACAAGTGCCTGCTCCCTGTGCTTACTTGTGCAGTGGTGTGTTTCAGAGTGGCTTGGTGACTCGGTTCTAAAAAATGAGAGCAACTTGTGGACTGAGACCGGCATCTGCTTTCCCACAAATAACAGGTGTTGGGACACGCCTCCCCTCTTCCCTTTCTTAAGCAAAACCACTTTGTGGTTTGCTCTCTCTCACCATGAGTTGACAGAGGCAAAGTTTTCTCACCTGATGCCCTATCCCTAAAGTTGTGTTATTGCTTAGAGGCCCACCACGGATCTAGCAGATTCCTCTTCTTATTCCTTTTCTTAATAATAGCACGGGAAGTTCAAACAATGTCTCTGGACAATTGCATCACTTCTTGGATGGTTAAAATTTAATATCTTATCCTGACCATATCATACCATTGTGGTATGATAGTGATACCCACAGGTATGCTCCTGCCATGTCTTACTGCTTAATTATATCAGTTATGAATCAGCCAAAGGAAGCAGGAGGAAGGACATAGAAGTAATTCGGGTAGAGAAAAGAATAAGGTTCATGCTCAGCTTCTTTAAAGCAAGCTGTCCGCTCACAGTCTAAATAAAGGACAGAGACTTCAAAATGACAATTAAAAATTTACTTAAATAGGCTACTATACAAAGCTGTCAGAATACTACATTTCCACAGTTAAATCTTACTTCTTCCCTGCCAAGTATATTTCAAACTGCAGATTTTTTGCATAGCCAAATATGGTGGTCTGGATATACATACAGGATTTATTGTGTAATATACCACCTGTACAGACAAAATTTAAGATCCTGTGCTACTCATTGTTTCTGATATGTTGCTTTTCCATATCATCACTTAAGTCTTCATTTCCAAGTTTCATTAGCAGGACTATATTATTTTGGAGGCTGGATAATAAAAAGGCTGTTTTTTTCCCTGGAATATGTGTCAGGTTGAGATACATATTCAGAAATAATGAGAAATAAAAAAAAACCCTTCTTTTTTTTGCGAAGAGCAGTGCAGTACACGCAGTGTCACCTGCGGAGAGAAAGGGTTATAATGATTACATTAAAAGGAATCTCAAATATGGATTAGGAATCCCACGGCCCCACATAAGACTGAAACTTTAATGTGCCCAAAGGAATACCATAAGCTCCTATCATTCTGTAAGCTATATTTCTTGAAGTTTTCCTTGTGCATTCCTTTAATGTCTGCATCGTGCCACAGCCTCAACATGGCATAGTAGAAACCTGTGTCCAGGAAAGCAGTGCAACAAAACTGATGAGGAATCCTACTCCTGACTCTCACATTGTAGATGCATGCTCTGACCTTTAACTTTTCAAATTGCAGGTGGGCAACTAGTAAGGTAGAGATTACCTAAATGCAGAACTCAGGTTGCCTAGAGAACTTTGAAGATGAACATGGAAGTAGGTGGCTGAATTCACATGAGCGGAGTGGGAAATGGACTGGGACTTGAGCAATTTGAATATGAGCATTCAGTTTTGATTCATCCTGCTTATTAGATATACAAATATCATTCCTTAGACCTGATCTGGAGGCCCGACAGCATCCTCACTGCTTATACTATCGCCTTAAACTTTCTGACCCAAAGGATTTCTCCCAGGACCCTCAGCTGCCCTGACTGTCCTTCTGAGGGAATTACTCCTGCTTTGTTAGTGCCCAGGGCAGAGCTAATGAGAAATGTCTGACCCACTGTGACAGCAGAGCCTCAGCAGCTTAATGCAGAGTTTCAGTGCTTGCTAATAGGACAGGTCACCAGGGAAGTTGTGCTCTCTCCTTACAGAAGGGAAGAAATGTAAGATTTTGTTCAAGCCTTTCCATTTTAAATAGGAATGGATAACGGCAAAGACCCAGTGATTGTCTTTTACAGATTGGGAATTTGCAGTGGACTTCATTTCGTTTAGAAAAAATAGCAACTGCAGGAAATACACACTTGCTGAGGTCCAGAGCCACCTACAAGTCCTTTGAGAGCTCACACATTTGCAAAACTTGCACACTTGTGAAAGAAGTATCATTACGTTCATCTTTTCTGTGCTCGGAGTATAAATGATGGCTCTCAAGGCCAATTACTAACCAAAGTAAGAAATTATAATTTTCAAGTTGGTTGAAGCTGAGATAATGCACATAATGGAGTGGATCACTTACACATGAAGCCTACCAATCTGGCCTACAGTGTTGCAGTTTATAAATTATGGGAAAGAAAAGAAAAGCTATCTCCTCAGGAACTGTGCTAACCACCAATGATGAGTGTACCCTTCTTGTCCATTGAAATCCATCCCTGATCTACTCATTCTAGAGTATGAAATTAATAGCATTTTTCCCCCTACAATTAGTTCTAATTTAAAGTGAGCTTTTCAAATTGTAATTTGGTCTATTGGCATATTTCAGCTAAGAGTTATTTTTTCTTCTATGTTTAGTTGCTTGTGTTTGATTTTTTTTCTTTTCTGGTTCCAGTGTGAATAGAGTTTCATGTTGGTCTTTTTAATAATGAGATTTTCTTAATAATGAGATTTAGATGGCAAAACGTGGGAAAATAAATTGGATTTATATGTACAGCATATATACACCTATAAAAATACACACATATAGGTGATATTTGATGTTAAGCAGATCAAACAAATCAGGAGGTTGTAAAAAATTGGGAAAAAAACCCATGACAACATTAGCAGAGAGATTGCATTAACATAAGGGAGATAACTTGATAAATAATGGTCAAAAAAGCAGAACTGAGTTCAGCTGATAGCACATACCAATACTTGTTCATATCTTGCGGGCTTTGAGTACAGAACTTCAAAGCAGCTGCACTGACAGTAAGTGATAGTGGGGAAGGCAGGTAAGCTGAGGGGTAAAAAAGCAGAAACAAATAGGGAACCACTGGTGTTTTAGCTGACAAAAGCCCAGGGATGGTTATATGATCTTTTCAAAACAGTGTCCCTGGGCAACACGTGGGGGATGGTTGTAGGAAGATGAGAGCATTGATGGACAAGTTTATTAATAACCTCTTTTTGTGATCACTCATCAAGTATGTGTGGTTTTTGGAAACTGTTTCAAAGTGTGAGGTCTGATACTAGTAAATCACCAAAGGAGAGTTGCTGTATGCAGTAAGACTCAATAGCAAACCTTCATCCCGCAGACTTCATTCCTCCTCCTGTGCAGAGCGTATGACAGGAAAAACCTTTCAGAGACTGTGTGCATCTTTCTCTAGAGATGGTTTAACATGTTTCTTTCATCCTAAGCTGCTGAACAACTAAAATTGCGTGTAGAAACCCAACTTTCCAGATAAAGGCAATGAACCATGAGGAGAAACCCTATTCCTTCAAATTTATTGAGGATCAAATGTAGATATCTTTCTTTATGTCAGACAATGCCTTTCCATTCTCTCTGAGCAGTCACAATGGAATAAGTTTCCAATTGGAAGTCGCAATGCCAAGGATGGCAACACTGGGAGCAACCTGATTGAATCTGACTCCCATACATTTATATACAGCATAGCTTTGGAAGCGCATACTTGATTTAAAATGCAAAATATTTATATTGAGATAAATGGTAAGGTTAAACTAACCATCAATACTAGGAAAGATTGCATTTTTCTCCTTTTTGACTTCATGTTATTCACTGTTTTCCACATTTCTTTTCCACTTTCAAGTGTATGCATGTCAATGTACAAAGAATTGCTGCATGGTGTTGTACTCTGTGTGTATTTTAAAAACTTAAAAAATAGATACTCTACTGTACCCTGCTGCATTTTCTGAACTGTCTCTAACACCTCTGGGAATTCATCTTGCACTTCTGTAAAAGAAATTTACTGTACCCACCAGGACCTCTGAGGAAAAGAGCAATCCCATTTTAAAGCAGGTTCTCCACACAGTGAATAAAGCCCCAAGAAACTGCAGAGCCAATAAAAGGATATCCTAGTTCCCCTTTGCAACGCCAGGCAGTGATATTTTATTTGGTGTCACATCTAAGGCAAAATTATGCTGCAGCAGTGTATTATAATAAAATAATGGAGTTTGTCAAATCTGTTTTGTAAGCACAATTTTCGCCCAATCTCCTCATTTGTTTTTCTCTCCTGGACATGGAAATTGAAGTAGAACAATATTAGAACATAAACTGTTATTGTTTGGTGGATATCGAGATAACTCACATGCAGCAAAGATTAAAGTAGCCTGACAGCTTTGCGCCTGCTCTCTGGTTATGCTGTACATACTAGCAGTAAAGATTCAATAAAGGGAGAACAGCCATTAAAGAGTCATTGGTATGCATAAATAGGAGTTCCTTGGTGCCACCTTTGGAGGAGTTTTACCAGCTCCTCCTCTGGCACTGAAGAACACACAGGGGCTGAAGTGGTCAGGAAGGTCCCATCTCGTGTTGCAGCCTCACTAGATGAATTCCCGTGTGGTTCCCATTGTGTGTGTCTGGACGTTTTCTCTCCTATCTGGTTTTGTAGTTCTCCCTCATGCTGTTCAATAGTTGCAAGGTTTCACCTTAAAGATCATAGAATCACAGAATGCTTTGGGTTGGAAGTGACCTCAAAGATGCTCTAGTTCCATGGTTACTGCTGTGATTAATCACAGAATCACAGAGCAGTAGGGGTTGGAAGAGACCTCTGGAGATCATCTAGTCCAAAACCCCTGCTAAATCAGGATCACCTAGAGCAGGTTGCATAGGGTCATGTCCAGGCAGATTTTTAGTATCTCCAGAGAAGGAAACTCCACCACCTCTCTGAACAGCCTGTCCCAGTGCTCTGTCACCCTCACAGTAAAGATGTTTTACGTCATGTAAAGGCAGAATTTCCTATAGAAGAGTCTGGAACATTGTCGAGACCTCCACCTCTCAGATATTTCTAAGCATTGATCAGATCCCCTCTCAGTCTTCTCTTATGCAGGCTAAACAAACCCAGCTCTCTCAGCCTTTCCTCATATAAGAGATGCTCCTTAGAATCATCAAATGGTTGGGGTTGGAAGGGACCTTAAAGATCATCAGTTCAACCTCCCTTGTCATGGGCAGAGACACCTCTCACTAGACCAGGCTGCTCCAGGCCCCATCCTACCTGGCCTTGAACACCACCAGGGAGGGGGCAGCCACCACCTTCCTGGGCAACCTGTTCCAGTGCCTTACCACCCTTAGAGTGAAGAATCTCCGTCTAATATCCAGTCTAAATCTACCTCCTGGAAAGTAGGAAGTCTGGAAAATTTTAAAGGGAGAGATTTGATGAATTTGATCTGTTCAGTTTAATTTTTGCCTAGACTCAGCAACTGTGAAAATTTGTAGTCTAAATGTAGAAGATGTTGCAAAAAAATCTGTGGTAACTTGCAATAGAATTCAAAGGCAGGAGGGGGTAAAGCAGAAATATTTTTTTTCTTAATTCACCCCTGTACTGACACATGCTGGGAGAAGCCATAGAAAGCAAATACAATAACCTACCCAGGGGCTATCTGTAAGGAGAGACCTAAGCAGCAGGAACTAAATGATAGGGAAATCTTTGATCAAGCAAGAGTGGACAAGATCCAAGAGAACCTGAATCAAGGTAAATGCGAAGTGGATCTTGGACACATCTTTTAAACAGTGAAAACAATCAGGTACTGATAGATTTTTATGGTGGTTGTGGATTGCTATCACTGGAAATTTGAAAGTCAAGATTGGATTTTTTTTTTTTATTGAAAATTAAAACCTTTGTGTATGTAATACTGTATTTTTACACAGTATTATCCACTTGGTACAGATACATCTATTCAGCTCTTGCTAAAACCTTTGTATTTCTTTTTAGGAATCTTGTATACTTCAAAAATGAGTCACTTTTTCTAATTACTTGTAATTAATACTTCTGGTAAATGAATGGCATGTCTGATTATTTTTTGTTTCTTTTTCCAGAAATGTTTAGGAGAGATGTAATGCTTTCATTAGCAAGAAGTTAACATTCATTTAATGTAATTACCATCCTTTTTCCTAAGTGGAAAAATTCCCTTTTCAAACCAGAAAGCTGTGCTTTGGTGAGCAGATCACTTATGTGAGAAAACTGATGTTGGTGCAGCAAGGGAAAGGTGCTGAGAATTGCCTGAGGAGTGGGATGTCAACCAGGGAGAAAATGGAGGGGGATTTTGGAAACACTATATGCGAGGACCTCCTTCTCTTAAACATTAAAATGTCAAAGGCATATTCATCCAGTAAAATCATTACCTTTCACCAAGAGCAAAAGGGAAATTCATAGTTTCGCTCACTAAATATTGCTGCATTCCACACAAAGAGCTATTGTTGCTCCCTGAAAGAAGAAGGCTTTATGGCTGCAAAGGATTCATGATGTGCAGGGGGCATTTCAGTTTCATTTACTAATTCTCACAAGATGTCAGCTGGTAATTTGCTCAAAAGTTTGTTCGCTTTTTCTGAGGTCGACTAGAGCATCCATTTGAAAAGCTACACAAAGTCAGACAGCCTAGACACCATTTAAATCACAATTAAAATTTCAGCTGTGTTATAGACTTTGTACATGCAGGTGAGTTTCACTCACTGCTGCTGATAATTTACCTGTGATGCAGTTAATCACTTGTCCATTCCACTGTGTTTGGTAAGTCACTTCATGTTTGCTTTTAGAAATAGACCTGATGTAAAGAGGATAAAGAAAGGCAGGATTGCATTGCCTGTCTTTAGACTACGTGGGTCATAGCCCCTTTCATTATGATGCTCGTGAAGTGGAGGATAAAGTTCCTGAATTGAAAAGAGGGTTGGAGCAGATAACCCGACAGGATAGGGATATGCCCCCTTGGGCTTCATCCTTCCTAATGCTGGAGCTTTTTACTGAAAGTGATGAGGCACAGATGACTGAGTCCAAATTTCACCACATTCATTTTAATAGCTTTCTATAACATTTGTTGCCTTAATTTCCAACACCCTTTCCTAGTATAAGTAAAGATTTAACATTTGTTAACGTTGCCTTGCAAGCATATATCTTTTTGTAGTCTTTACTCAGCTTGGGGCTGACCAAAGAAGCATGCTTATTATGAATGAAGGGCAAAATATAGCAGGAAGTAATGACTGGGGAAGGCCTATCAACCCGGGGCTGCAGTGACAAATTCTTTGTATGTATATCTAGCCTTTCAAAAAGCTGAGAGTGTTAAAAGGGGAAATTTGCTTCCTGGAACTGCTGAAATCAGGAATAGAAATAATTCTAATTACTTTCTAAATGATAGCATTATAAGACTTGCATGGGTGCCCTTTGGTTCATTTCCTTGCTATTTTTTTCACCATTTACTGCTAGCCTTGTATAGCCTTGTAGCAGGCACAGTTCTTTAAAAAAAAAAAAAAGAGTGAGAATAAAGAAGCTTTTTTCTTTTCTCTTTCCATCAGCTAAACTTCCCATAGAAGCTGAACAACATCCTCTTTATCAAGATTATGGGTTTCCACATCTTGGCATACTATTTCTTTCCTTTAGTGCATGCCAGCAAGCTGAACTAAGAGTGATGAAAGTAGAGAATAAGGCACGTATAGGGCCATACTTACTTTGATCAAGAGCATCTATTTGCATAAGGAAGGCAAGTGGGATATAACTTGGCATTTTGAACTATGAACAACACATACCTGAGTTTCAAAAGGTGACACATCTGTAACCTTCTGACTTCCACTTGAAGAAATTGATATTTTTCATAGATATCTGAATGAAAGGAAATGTCGGTCAGCCTTTTCAGCTGTTTCAGAACAAATGTGGTGCCCAACTTTGCATCTTACCCATAGAGTAGCCTTGGCTTGCATTGACTAAGTGTAATACTTAGACCTAACTGTTGTAGAAACACAGACTGATAGGCCTGTGCATTATTCATACTAAATACATACTGCTGAATCATGAGAAGGCTTTTATGGGAAAGGCCACTGAGAAACCAAGCACTTTCTGCTAACAGCCTGAGTATTTTTTAATTCCCATTTACTTACAGAGGGTATGGCAAGCAGCATCCCATGACATCGAGCACTGTTTTTGATTCTAGTACATTGAATCACTCAAGCTTCAACATGAAAAGCCATAGTAGGACAAGTTGTAGCTTGGCAGGTTTGAACAGGACATTAAGGAATGCTTCTTTGTCAGGTGGGTGCTGTAGTACAAGAATAGGTTATCCAGAGAACTTCTGGGATCACCCTCTGCAGAGGTTTTTAAGTCTAGGATAGGCAAAGCTAAGGCTGACCTTATCTGCTGTTGCTAGGTGACTTCCAGAGGTCCCTTTGAATCAGTGTCTTTATGATTCTGTGGCTTTCTTAGTAATACAGATATATGTATATATATATATGCCCTGCTCTCTTTTTCACTACACACAGTTTCTCAAAGATAAGCCTTTTCTTTACAGGAAAAAAGTAAACCAGAATCAACACACATTTTTGTTTGATCAAGTGACGGCCTTTTTAAATAGTGAAGATAAGGTTTATTCCCTTGGATCACTAAAGAACAATACAACTGTTATTTCAGTGAAGCAATAGGGAGAATGATTTCAATTTGAATCCAGCTGTTGTTACAATGAAATTCAAAAGGCATTGTGGGCCATAATGAGGAGCTAAAAACTTGTGGTTCGATAGTCAGTATTGATTTCTCTCTTATGGATTTCAAGAAAACCAAGATTTCATTCTATGGCATGAAGAGCCTCACAAGGACTTTCCAGCAATTAATTTCCTTTTAAGTCCTTCTCTGATGGTTGAAATAGTATTTCTAAATTAATTATGCTGGTTCTTTGTTCAAAGATGACTTTTTTTTCCCCTCCATTTGATTTAAAGAAGTATAGACTACTTGCACGTTCAGGTGCAAAACCCTCTGGTTTGCCAAAAGAAAATGAGTCTTTTATTACCAGGACAGACCAATTAGACTCATGTAACTCTAATAAGCTTTCTCACAGCTATAACATTCTTTGCCTGCTGTGGGGAATTATTAAAAACAAATGTTATTCTTCCCTATCTGGAAAAAAAAATCACAGTCTGAGCTACAGAAGCATAGTCCCTACTGATTAGTATAACGAAATATTCATCCCGATGCAAATTTTGTTTTGGAAAACAATATCCCATCCATATAGTAAAAGATCAGCACAGATGGATAACTGCAAAACTGCATTGCATCTGAACTATGGTGAAGTTTCTAGTGGTTGAAAGTTTAATGGAGCTGAGAAGTGCCACCGATCTCAGCATTACTTGTGTTTGAATGAATTTCTCTGATTGAGTGCAAACATTCTCTAGATATTTCTCTGGTTTTCCTTTGGTACCTTTTTTAGTCTTTCTGAAAAGTTTTCCATAGCATTTTTTAAAAGGTTACCCAAAATATTCTGCCTTCCAGCCACTCATGCTTTCATGGCTACATTAAAAAATGAACAAAAAGACTTAAAATGTATAACCAATGAAAGAAATGGGAAGCAGATTGGAATTTATGGGCAGCAAAAGCTGAGGACTGTAGAAAGCATGTGAGGGGAGCAGAGGCAGAAAGCAGGAGAACTGATCTTGCTTTGCTTGGGGGTTTTGTGGTGGTGGTATCCTGTACAGAGAAGGGGATTTTTTTGTTCACTTTATTTCAAGGGAGAAATTGGAAAAATAGAAGGATTCTGAAAAAAATCTGGGTGGTATATTGTATGGTAAAGACAAAATATTTTCTGTTCCAGTAGTAATTAGGGAAGATATAAAACTGGAGCTGGATACTTGTAAATGAATAAGTTAATGCAGCCTGCATCCAGAGGAGCTCGGTCCATAGCAGAATAAATAAGTTAGTTCTGTACTGGTTTATTAAAGGCCAAGCAGGTTGTCATGATTTAGCCCTGGCCAGCAGTTAGCCATGGCCAGGCCCCAGCTGCTTGTTCACCGTCCCATCGTGGGATGGGGGAGACAATTGGAAGAGTGAACATGAGAAAACTCATGGGTTGAGATAAGGCAGTGTAACAAGTAAAGCAAAAGCTGCGTGCACAAGCAAAGCAAACCAAGGAGTTCATTCCCCACTTCCCATGGGCAGGCAGGTGTTCAGCCACCTCCAGAAAAACCAGGGCTCTAGCATGTGTAACACAGTGACTTGAGAAGTGATGCCATCACTCCAAACACTGCCACTCCTCCATCTTTCCTTTTCCCTAAATCCCTTATAATCTGAGCATGACCTCATATGGTACAGTTGGGGTCAGCTGTGTCTAATCCCAGTTTCTTGTGCACCCTCAGCGTCCTTGCTGGTGAGGTGGGGTGAGAAGCAGAAAAGGCCTTGGCTCTGTTTAAGCACTGCTCAACAACAAAACCCTTTCTGTGCAAATAAAACATTTCTGTATTATCAACACTGTTTCCAGCACAAATCCAAAACACAGCCTCATACTAGCTACCATGAAGAAAATCAACCTTATCTGAGCAGAAACTGGGAAAGAGATGATCCAAATATTCATTGTCTCGTCACCTCTACTCTGCGTTGGTCAGGCCCCACCTGGAATACGGTGTCCAGTTCTGGGCTCCCTGGTATAAAAAAGACAGGGACATTCTGGAGAGAGTCCAGAGAAGGGTGACAAAGTTCATTAGGGGTCTGGAACATCTCCCCTATGAGGAAAGGCTGAGAGAACTGGGTCTGTTCAGCCTGGAGAAAAGAAGATTTAGGGGGGACCTAATTAGTGTTTATAAATATCTTAGACATGGGTTGCAGGGGGAATTGGCCAGCCCCTTTTCAGTGGTCTGTGGAGACAGGACAAGGGGCAATGGCTGTAAGCTGGAGCACAGGAAGTTCCGCACCAACATGCGGAAGAACTTTTTCACAGTGAGGGTGACGGAGCAGTGGAATAGGCTGCCCAGGGAGGTGGTGGAGTCTCCTTCTCTGGAGATAATCAAGTCTCGTCTGGACGCCTATCTATGTAATATGAGATAGGGAGCCTGCTTTGGCAGGGGGGTTGGACCCGATGATCTCTTGAGGTCCCTTTCAACCCCTAAGATTCTGTGATTCTGTGATCTGAAATTGCAGCAGAACTAGGAATCTGATTAATCAAATGTTAAGGAAAGGGTAAGAGAACTAGTTCTAATCAGTGTGGATCTAGGATGAGTACCTTTTGTGAAAATAGCTTTTGACTTTTTTGAGGAGGTGGTTAGTTTAGGCATAATCTTGAAGTTGTGTATTTCAACTCCTCTCAGTCTTTTCGACTAGGTATACGGAACTCTGATTAAAAAAGCAGAATGATCCAAAATCAACATCTTATGTAAATAAAATGTTTTAAAACTGGCTTGGTGGCAATTTCTGAACCTAAATATGTTTCTTGAACAAAAAGGATGATGTATTGCATGCTGTTTTTACATTATTGTCTGTGGATATGGAAGAAAAGAGAAAATCAGTTTGCAGATGATGCAAAGTTGAAGGGGTGGTAATAGTTAACAAGTTTCTGTAAAGAATGGTCTGCCCTGATTGCTGCAGATAAAGTGCAAGAAAGCAGTAGGATTTTGTATGAGGCCGAGCAAAAGTACTGTGTACAAGAATAAATACTGTAGGCCATGCATATGGGATCATGAGCTCTACCCTAGGAAGCAGTAACAGAAGAATGTGAGACACCGGGTGTAGAATTAGCAGGGTATGACCTCGTACTATAAGTGTATGGTGTTAAAGGGATAATGAGATTCTTTGATACGTGAACAAAGGAATATTGAGGATGGAGATTACATTAGCACATTTCTCGGTTGTGGTGTGATTGGTTTTGGGACACTGTGTCCCAAAGAATAGTAGTCATATATAATCTTCTGGAGAAGATTAAGAGAAGAGCCCCAGGAGTACTAAAAGAAAGAATGGTTTAGGGTGAAAGGCTGAAGAAACTCGACCTGTTTAATTAAAGGAAAATAAGATTAAGGGTGAGTTGGTAGAGTTTTGTATATGTTAAGCAAAAATTGATAACAGAGCCTTGGGAAGCAGTGTTATAGTGAAAGTCAATGCTAGGCAAAATCCTCCTAGAAATATCAGACACAGGTTTTTAATAATTAGGTAATTAATCTCTAGAGCAACTTGTCATGTTTCTCCATTGCTGGACATTTTTAGGACAGTATTGGATGCCTTTATAAAATACTTAGTCGGTTTCAAACGGGAGTTTATTCTAAAAAGTCTCATGGTCTGTGTTATGCTGGAGGTCAAACTAAATGGTCACGGGGGTTCCTGCTGACATTTCAGCTTATTATATCTATGTTCTTTTGTTGGAATTTACACACAGCTCAAACTAGTAAAATGCAAAGAAAAAGAAAGAAAAAAAGTTAGAATAAGCATCTGCAGTAATTGTATTCATTTGGGTTATCTTTTCATATGTGTTAGCTGTAACTGTAATAGACAGCTTCACAGGAAATACCTTTGTTTGCAAAAAAAAAGCGTTCTGCAGTAGCTTCCTGATCAGAGGCAGCTTGGCCAGGATGCCAGGTCACACAGAGCACCATTGGGTACACGGTTGGTCAGCTGCTGGTCCCTCGGAAAGCTCTTCTCAGAAACTTCTTTTCCTTTTTGAGCTGTATTTTCCAGTTTTTCACCTAAATTCGATTGTTGCAGCTAGATTTTTTTTCTTTTTCCCCATTTTAACTTCTTGTCGTATAATAGCTGACAAAAACTGTAATATTACCTGGTGGTAGAAAGTTGAAACTACAGAAATTCATGTTAGTAGTAAGGTTAAAATAAGCATTTCTACAAAACAACTCAATTAGGAACTTGCCATGCCCTGCAGTCAAACAAAACTAGATGCCTTTCTGAAAGAAGCTGTTGTGGAAGAAGGGCTGATTTCGTTGCTAGAGTTGCTCTGCAGAGAGTTTTGGTGTGTGTTATGCTCAGGGTTGCATTGCATGAACAGTTATGTCCATTTTGATTTTAATATCATGCCTGAAGAGTATTTTTGTCAGTATCCTGTACTGCTCTGTTTAGTGGTTTGATGTGAAGCTGCCTGAGTGCTAGAAATGAGATTTAAAAATATTTTATCAGAAAAAGTAAAGGAATTAAAACAGGTGAATGCTAGAGTTCTTGACAAAGCGACAGATATGTATTATGAAAAAATAATTTAAGAATGGAAGTGAAGAAAATTTGGGGTTGCATTCTATCTTGTCTATGTCTATGCTGTGACAATTCACTCTTCTCAAAAGCGCTTAGAATTAAATACTGCATTGAACATTGAAAGTTCTGAGATTTCAAGAATGGGAAGAGAATTTGAGAGGACTCACTAGCAGGCAGTCAGTGAAAACTTACTCAGATATGGAAACATGGAAACATTACTTCTTGATACTAGATGTAGAGTTAGCTGATGTGTGAATAAGTTTCTTAGCTGGGAGTTTTTCCTCAAATTGTGAACCTTGTGTACTTTGGGTATGAAATTGCACCTGATGCTTGTTTTCTTGATACTGAAACAAAAAAAAACCACTTGCCCTGGGAATCTGCATTGCCATTTTCTCCAGGGAGTTCTCGATGAGAAGAAAAATGTTTGGCTGCTGAGGCTCTCAAGCCTGACTCAGATTTCACTTTAAAGAATCTAGTTTTCTCTGTGTCCTTTTTCAATTGATTGCAGTAAGAAAGAGAGACATAGTACCAGGTTTACCTCAAGTGAGACCGAATGTGCCATCATTGAATTTTGTTAGTGTGAATTTCTCCATCAAGTTACATTCTGCCCTCAGTACCTGTATCTTTGTCGGAAAAAAAACCACCTATAAAACCTTGTGTGTATAAACCATCATCATTGTAACTGGCTAATTGTCTGCTTATTAGTTCACCAAGGTGATTTGCACATTCTGAACTGCATTAAACACACATTCTGAGCACACATTCTGAACTGCATTAAATTCTTAGTCTGAAACACCAGGAAAAGATGGAAGTGAAGAAAATGGAAGCAATGAAAAGAAAAAATGGAAGGCCGACCTGAATGGGCACCAATTTTAAATGCCTGATGAGTTTAATTCAGTTTCTTCAGAACTGTTTCTTCACTCAGAAGCAGGAAGGAATGGGATTGTGAGACTCAGCCTAATCTGTGTCAGCAAAACCTTAGAAGAAGGAAAACACAAAGCTTCAGGAAACTGATAATCAATATAGCCAGGCAATTAAAGCATTTTATTTCAAACAACCAAAAGCTGTCACATGACAAAAGGTTCACTGAAAACAAACACAAGAGAAGTTTAAAGCTTTAGCTGTTCCAAGAAAATTGTGAAAAATAAACCACTGGTACAGACAACGTAATGCGCTTTTCTTTGAGGGATGAGCAGGTCTTGCCTACGAAGAGTTAGGAGGGGTGGAACTACAAACACTGGTGGGCACTTTCCACTGGGTTTTCATGTGGAAAGTCTATTTTTGTGTTTCTTCTCAGTACCTATTTCCTTCTGTTTCCTCCATAAAGGAAGGCTTTCTGGTAGATGCTGGTTTAATGTATGTTAGTCTTTTCTCTGAGATTATATGACCTGAACAGACAGAAGAGTCATTACTGGAGTGTAAATTAAGGCAGAGGGAGCTGAAGGTCTCCATGGTAGGTGTGTGGTAGAACTGGGAACAGAATTTGGGGAAAAAATCCCACAGTTAAAGACCTCTGCCTGCTTTTCATGATCACCACTGCATGGGTAAGAACTCTGGGCCAAGGACCATAATTTGCGTCCGACAAGCCAGGCTGGACTACTGGAGTGATTCTTCTCTCTGGCCTTGAAAAAACATCAGACACAATAGAAAGCCTAACATGCTCACCAGATGGTCTGAAACCACAAGGCTGCTTTTTTTTCTTAACTGCTTGACACTGCTATGACACAAGCTCAGCAAGCAACATGACCTCAGCGTGGTTGCTGCCCCACCCTCCAAGTTGGCATTGTTGGGCACAGAGAGAGGGCAGCAGTGTCTCAAGGTGAGGCTTCTTGGCTCCTGGGGTTGTGTGAGGCTTGCTAGTGTTTCCCCACTTCAATCTGCAACAAGATCTCCTCTGAACCCTGTGGTGGGTTGACCTTGCCTGGCTGCCAGATGCCCACTAAACTGCCCCCCACCCTCTGCTTTAGCAGTACAGGGGGGCAGGGGAAGAAAGATGAAAAATTCATGGTTTGAGATAAAGGTAGTTTATCCCAGACAGACCCAGTATGACATTGTAGAGAGGTTGTTCTCGACTTAGCAATTTCTTCCTCTTTTCACAACAGTGCCAATTCCCAGCCATTCTCACTTCCAGACACTCCTGAAATACAGCAGTGCACTCTCCCAACTGAGTAGTTCAAAGGTGCCCTCAACAGTCGTTAGACTAGCCCAAAGATGAAGCAAGGAATTTAGCAAAGATTAAACCAGCGATTACTTTGTTGTTTCTCATTTATTTGATCTCTCCCTGTGCCCAGAGGCAGCTCCTCAGCACTCCAAGCAGTCCCATCTCTGTCTTTGGGCATGAGTTGTTTTTAGCAGGTTGTGCAGACAAATTTGTATGTTTATTACTGTGTAAATCTCATTATATTAATTTGCTCAGAATGCCTTATGTACAGAGCTGTAAAAAGATTGACCATTGTAGAATGTTTGTGCAGAAATTAATAATGCTATTGTTATAATTTCTTCATTCTCAAAGTCTTGTTTGAGGAGAGAAATGAAGTCTAGACTCCCATAAGCAGTTTATTCCATGGCATAAATTGCATTTTAAATTCTGATCTCTGACTATGAAAGAAAGTTGTCCATTCCACCACAACTGCTTTCTTGACCTTTAATACTCTTCTTGAAGGACTGGTTTCTGAAGCTATAGCTCTTGAATTGCTTTAAACTAGAAGATAAACTGATGGTATGATGAGTTTTCCTAATCTCTGATTTCCGTAGTGTGATGAATTTCAGTATAGCTTGTTCATATAAGAAAATGATTTGCAGACAAATTAAGTGGTTGACACAGGTACAAAATAATAAAAGCATATAAATTAAATTCAAGCACACAATTAATTACAAGATTAATCTCTCTCATCTGGTCCCATGATATCTCTCAAGTATGCCTGCATATACGTAATCATATTAGTTGAGCATTAATATAAATAATATTTGCATGTACACCTTAATATGATGCTGATCATATTCTGTGCCTCATGTAATTGTACAGTGCACACAGGTGAAGTGTAATACCTCCCAACAGTGTAAACTGAAAGCTAGCAAAAATAGTATTGTGTTTTCAGATTGGTCTCATGTTTGAAGGGCCACATACTACCTATCTTTGCATAGTAATCTGCATGCAGTAACGAAGCCATAACAGCAATGTGACATGGTTTGATGGCAATCAATACCAAACATTTCTCATTGACTTGCATTGACTCTTCTGTTCTCTCTGATGCCTGTCCAGGCCCTTGGCCTAGTGATCAGGCTTAAGGAGCCATAGGAAAATAGTCATAATGAAAAACATGTTCCTCATTAATATAAAGATGAACATTTGAAGGGCCACTGTCATCCCAAATTTGGGTTTTGAGGTAAAGATGTTTTGCAGCTGCACTCAGTTTTCGCTGATGCCCTTTCCATCTGTCTTCCCAAGAAAAGAAATCTTTATAAAGACTAAAAAAAGCAGAATGATATCCTGTGGGTAGATCACATTCATTATATTTTACAAGTCTAAACAATTTTTCAGTCTTATTTTAGATTTCCCTGCTTGGGCAGGCCACTTGGGTGTTTTGATCCGCAACTGAGTTTCTTTGTAGGGACCTGAGGGATGGGGTGCAGTGGCCTTAGAAAAGCATGCTCCCACCTCATGGTGAGACACGTCTTTACCTGCGATCACCAGCAGTGGGAGATCCCAGAGGAACTGTGCTTGCTTAACTCGGATATAAACATGGATCATGTGTTCACACTGGGTTTTATAAAGAAAAACACTTGATTTATACAGAGTAATTTAATTACAGTTAAGTGAAATTTTAGTTTATTCCATAAGCAAACTAAGGAATAAAATTAAAAGCTTGATATATATATCTCTACAAAGTATTAAGGTGCTTTACAGATCTTGTTAGATAATCCCTTCCAAATTAAACAGTGCATGTTGCTCAAAAGCAACGTGTAAGGTACCTACAACTGTGTTGCAGTGTGTCCTGCATGAATATAATCCCTTAACCCCATGCGTGTCCTCTGTATGATGGGTATGTCATTCGATTCGCTCATGCGGTTTACGAGAAAATTTCTGCCTTTTCTTCATTTCTCTTATTTCTTACTAGAAAATGGAGAATGAAATGCATATTGTTACAGTGCAATCCTATTTAATGGCTCAGTTCAATTATGAAAGGCAAGGAAATGGAGAGCTAAGGCTGAGATTTCATCCTTCAGTTGTAAGTACAGCCTTGGACACCTTTCAGAGGGGTGATTTCTGGAGAGTAAATGCTGTCAAATAACAGAGAAATTCTTCCCCTTCTTTCTAATGCTAACAGTGGGTTTATTTCTGTATTTTGGTAACAGTAGTTGTGCAGAGCTTTAGAACAGAGCGTCTCGAATGTCATGCATGCCCAGCAAATGATTTAATCCTTTGTTTTTCCGTACACTTTTCATTTCAGCTTTCAGATTGACCCCCTGCTCTCCTTGATTCAAGCACAGATCTAAACTGTGCTGGGAGGGGAAATAAAATGAACTTGCCAGCTGAAGGTTGTGACCATGCTTGTATATGGCTGGGAGGCAAAAGATCCTCTGCTGAAGACTAGCAGTTGGTCTGTGAGGAAGCCTCCCTGTGCCCCAATACGTTTTGTTAATTCTGTTTTTGAGAAGCCATCTCTTTGGTGAGTTGTCTAAGCTGGAATGGCATCCTCTGTGCCCATCTTCACAGGAGGCAAGTTTCTTCAGAGGGCAATTTTATCTTTTTCAGGCCGTTCTGTGATCCATGTGCATGTGAGTGAACCAATGTGAGTGCCACCAGTGAAGCACTACACTCAGAGCAAACGAGGCTGGCCATTTTCTAGGGATGGGGATGATGAGGGGAAGAACAGAACTATGCCTCTTCCATACCTGCCACCATCAGGAGAGGAGTAGCCTGGTGCCTGATTAATTTCCCAGTGTAAATAGCTTCTCAAGGCTGATGTCATTTACTGCAGCTGGACATCTATTCTGATCCATGCCCTAGTTCAGGAGTGCGTTTTGGCTTGCATGCCCTGTGTGCAGGAAGGAGATGGTTTATCAGTCACACACACCAAGGAGACCCTCAGTGGCCTGGTTACAGCCAGCTCATCATCTTTGTGGGATTCCATGCTTGAGTGCTGAAAAGGCAAAATTATACCTAAATCCTACTAAGAAAATCTGTTATACATGATTGAGTTGTCTTTTCTTGCCCATCTGAAACATAGATGCTAACATTGCAAAGAAATTGCAGTAAGCAACTTGGGAGGCAGACACAATAGGAAGATCAATGCTCTGTCAAAAAGTCAGACTCGGTTCATCTCCTGCAAGAGGACCATATAGCTCCCCCTTCTTCACAGGTTTCATTTGACTTTGCATCATCGTTCTTATCCTTTAGGTCTTTGGTGGCTTTGGCTGTACATTTGGTACCACAGCGGGATCCTGTAAGGCCAGGAATTTCTCTGCCATGACCTTCTAAAGATCTGCAGCTGACATGTTCCCATATCACTTCCAATTTTATTTCATTTTTTGTTTTGAATACCTTGCAATTTTAAACTATTAAAACAAGTAAAAACAAGATCATTACCCCTATGTTTTTTCAACTGAGCCTGTTCTATCATTGTCTGTCAGGTCTGTAGAAAATTTACTATGTTGACAGAGGCAGTCGTGCTGTTTCACAGAATTGAAAGGAAGAGAGGAAGGGAGAGATTTATGTTGGAGCCTGAGGGTAGAGCAGTAAGCCAGAACCATTGTGCTCAGACCTAAAAATGAAGAACTTTTTGCTGCAGATGGCTGGACTTTCCATTCAGCAGGAGGTCAATTCTCTCCAGTTGTAATTTCAGTTCAAAACATCTTCTTTCTTTTTGAATTATAAGGAATAGAAATTTCAATGCAGATGCAGAAGTTTGGGTATCCTGTGGAGTTTTGACTTGGTAATGGCCATTGCTGCTGTGTAGTGAGCAAAAAAGCAAAAGCAAGGAGAGGGAGAAGCACCTGTACCCCATGTCCATTTGAGGAGACTGGTGCTGGAGTGGCCCTGTTGCACTGAGTGCTTCCTTTCCTGCAGACCAATGGTTATCACTGACGTAGGCAGAGAGGACCTGTGAAAGCAACTGTGGGTAATCTAGACCTGTGCCTAGGGTCTAGGGACCCAGCTGGAAATACCTTAGTTGGACCTTGTTTTTAGAAAGGACTAGTAGGACACATAGAAGCAAACTCAACACCTTTCAAGTAAGCAGTCCACTCAAAGTCAGTCCCATCCCTAAAGTATTGAATTTGCCTAGATCCACAGAATGATGTGGGGATGGTGATGCTGAACTTTGCCACTGTAATTTTTACACAATAGCTCTTGTAGCAGATTTTGTAACCCTGAGTTAAGCACCCTGCTTCCCTGCTGAAGGAAACTAGCTGGGTCAGGAAGGGTGTAGCGTACTGAAATGCCTTACCTGCCTAATCCAGGAATTCACTCTCCAGATATGCCTCTGCAGTTCTTCTGGACCTGAACCACAAATGTCTCTTCCATAAAGTGAAACCCAGAACTGACAAACCATTGGT
The DNA here is from genome assembly GCA_022605575.1 of Laterallus jamaicensis coturniculus. NCBI lineage: Eukaryota > Metazoa > Chordata > Aves > Gruiformes > Rallidae > Laterallus > Laterallus jamaicensis. Next base: position 842,885 of record JAKCOX010000102.1, on the reverse strand, counting down.
GATCTTGTTCTGAGGACTCAAACCCATATGTTCTACCTCCTGTGGTGTGCAAATCACCAAATTAGAGGTGGTTTCTTACTGAAACTAAGTATGCAGGCTTCACAGGCAAGAGGAGGATAGAGGAGGAGACTCACCCATAAGCGAAAAATCTTGGCCTCTGTGCATTAAAATCCTGTTGGGAGAAAAAATGCATAAATTGTTAATGTCCTTGTGTATGTCATAATATCCATGAGCAAGCAACTTTGAGCATTACTTCTGCTTGAGGGGCTGCAGAATGAGGCAGCAGCAATACTAACAAGCACATGGGAGAAAGTGAAAGAAGGTCAGGGCCTTTAGAAGTCTAAGTCAGAATAAGCCACGGGGTTGCAAGCATCTCTTCTTTGAAGTAGATAGAGGTGTGGGAAAGGGGGCAGTGCCTTAGTGCCATCAGTGGTGAAACGCTAATGTGGGTATCCTTTGTGTTTCTGTACCAGGGCTGCCATTAAGGAGCAAATATACAGGGGAAAATTTAAGGACATTTTTCTCAATGTTCCTTTTAGGTGTTTTAAGCATGTAGGCAGTAGTTGGAACTTACTGTAAAGAAGATTCAAATTTATGGGAATTGCACATGCCTGCCTGAGGAGAAAAGCAGGGATTTTTACCCAAGCAGGGATTTTTAAATTTTTCTGTGTTTCAGTGCTATTGAAAACATCATTAATATGTTCCAGAAAAGTTGGGGGGAAAAAAAAAGTAATAGTTGTGTTCTGAAGCATTATATGTAGTTAATTTCAGCCAAGCAAAAGCCAAGCAGATCAATTTAACTTTTAAATTAAACTTTTACATTAGATATTAAATGCTCTCTAAAATGAAGGGTTATTGTTAACATCTGCATGTTTCAGATATGCTGATACTAGAAAAAGAGAAAAATGTCCTACATCTTGTAATAATTGAACTAGTAGTTTTAGTTCTCTGAAAGCCAGCCATGATCTTCATAGATGTACCTTCACGCTTTCATTATCTGTTCCTTTTTTAACCTCTCATTTTATCAGAGAAACAAACAAACTACAATTGCTCTAGGTGCCAAATTTTGGATGCATGGCCAGTACTCAGAAGCGCGTATGCTTAGTTACACATTTTACCCGGACAGAAATTCAGGAACAACTCTTGCAATTTTCAGGAGCATTGGGAAGAATCTGCAATCATCCATCATACATACTGTGTTCTAGGAAGTCTACCTAGTTTTTGAAACATGCGCTTCTTGTTTCTGACAACACTGAATTATGTTACGGTAGCATCTATCACTCGAGGAATCTTGAGTCACTTAAACTCGTTTTCCATCAGAGCGTTCAATCAAGATTGGCTTATCAGTGGCAGGGGGTATAGCAGGAGCTGTAACGCTTCTCACCTTCTTTATCAGCTGTCTCTCAATAGCTGTAAGACTTACTCCATAAAACCCCATCAGTTTAAACTGTATTAGCACTGTACAGTAATGGCAAGAGAGCAATAAGAAGCGATGTTGTACTTCTTAGGGCACCAGTGAGCTATTTTTCTTGATGCTGAGAATCATCCAGGTCTATTACTGTCGGCTCTCAGCTCCTCTGAGAAAACTGGGAGCTAATGATGATCTTAACTGAACTGAAACTTTTAAAGCTGTTTCTTATATTATCTAAAGATATTCATCACTGTATTTATAATGTCCCATGCCTCAGGCATAAAACCCACTGCAAGTGAGATGAACTAATGAAATTTGACAGAGAACTTCATTTTCTCCAGGAGATGGGGAGCAGTCAGTCCTTCCATGTCCCAGTTTCCTCCAACAGCTGAAAGCTCAAACTGGTGCATCCAGAACACAGAACCAATATCTGTTGCATGAAAAGACATCTATTTGTGTGCTTTATTCCTGAATTATAAAAATAACAGTGAACAGCAGCCCAATGACTTTCTAGGTTTCATCTGCTAAAATGCAGTATTTTCAGCATCTGCGAAGACTTCATATGGACTTCTACTGTGAGGAATTGCAGCTCACTCTTTATCCATACCTGGGTCCCTCAGTGTGTTCTAAGACAGGAAATCTCACTTTTTGAATTAATTCCTGTAAATTTATGGAATAATAGTTACTTGTTTAAAAGTACTGTATTCCTCAATTAGTGTTGGTAACTAGTTTTGAAAGCACTTATGTGGAAAATTACTTCTGTCATTTATTCTAACCTAGATCAGATCTTTAGATTTAGGAACCTTAATTTCTCTAGTCATACTTGTGTAGACAGTGATGATTTATAAAAGTTTATGGCCTGCAGCTAGCTCCAGTCAGTTTATTTGGTCAAAATATCCTGAAAAACAATTCTTTTATCACATGGTCATCTATAATTATGTTTTTGATTCCATCAGAAAGATTACAGTATTTTCAGTCTATCCAGTGTTCCCTAGATTGGGAAGTTGCCAAGAACTGTATAGAGAGACCCAAATTCACTGTTAATGAGAAAAAATCTGTTGTCCTCTAAGTCCTGTGATTTGTAGCTGGGAAGGCACTAGAAAATTGCTGATTGGAAGGCAGCTGGCTGTTTCAAAATGTAGGCATGGTTTTAGGATATAAGCTTGCTTTTGTTTTCTTTGTTGGCTCACTGGTAGGATGAAGCTGACTATTAACGAGTTGCGCCAGCACAACCCCTGCCTCCAATTTGCCTGTAATGATTTACCACTGGACTCCCTCAAGATAATAACATGGAAATTTTGTCACCACACTTTCCTTTGCTATTTAAAAATGTATTATTAAAAAATAATTTTTTTTTAAAAAGTGCTTTCTTTGCACTTCCAGTTAGTGCAGCACATTGTCTCTGTACTATATTGCTAAATGTTAAGTACAAGTGTAAGTTTTCTATGTGTAAGAATAGTCTTAAAAAAAAATCCAGAAAAATAATTCACAAAAGAATTGTAAAACACTCGTATTTATAAGCACGTGTGCATTTGTTGTAATTGGCAGTATACAATTAGGAAACATGCAGTAGGCAATTTATTAGGTAAGATCTCATCTTAAGAAACTGCTCCAGAAACTCCCAAGATGTACTGAATATGATTCTGCTTTGTTTTTATCCAATGCAGCAATCTCTGCTGGCCCCTCAATGTGTCACTTTTCCAAAGCAGCAGAGTCTGAGTCTGTTAACAGCTTTCAGGTGAGTGTACCTAGACCTTGAATTTTTCTGAGTTCCCCCAAAACACTCCTAAATTCAATCATAGAATCACAGACTCTTTTGATTTGGAAGGGACATGTACTTCCACCCTTCCTGCCATGGGCAGGGACACTCTCTACTAGACCTGATTAGCTCAAAGCCCCATCCGAACTGGCCTGGAAGCTATTCAAGCCTTGTTGTATTCAAATAAAAAATATAAATGTAATGCTTTAAGCAGAAAAAAACCACACCTCAAAGTAATTAGGAAAGACAAAAGAAGGGTAAGAAATGCACACAAACTCTTTCCCTTGCCCAATGTGTTCTTCCAGTCAAGGTGGTTACTGCTTGGGCTTCTCCAGCTCTTGGGAAGCAGCCGCGTAGCCAGGTCTGTCTCTCCCCTGCTCCTTGGGACCATCCCCAGAGTGCTGCATGGCATCACTAAGAGGTGGGAAGAAAGGTGTTCACATTTGGAAAATGAAGATCTACTCCTCTCAAGATTCTGCAGAGAATTTGCATTTCTTCTGAGCATCAGTGGGAGCTTGAGGTGCTTTCCAACTCAGCGTGTAGAAAATTCACCCTTTGTGCTGATATCAAGTACAAGGCCTGTACATCATTTAAAAGCAACTGAAGATGTCAAAATAATGACTCAGTAGGAATTAAGTGATGGATATGCTTAGTGTTCCGTGGGTTTTGCTCCCTGATTTGTAGGTTAATGTTAGAATTATTAATATTCTAATGCAATATATGGGTTTACCTGGGATTCGGGCTTTGGTATTTCAGTGTTCAACAATGTCTCAGTGCTGATATTCTGAAAATATTTTAGGTTGGTTAGTCCTTCCTATTATAAAAAAAAATATTTTGTTTAGACTTTCAAGACCATTGTATTTTCTTGAGATGTCATCTGGAAAGATCATGGAGAACGTACATTATGTGAGTAGCTGTCTTAGAAAAAGAAAAAAAGCGGTACATGTGCCAGCGGTGCTATTAACAGTATATGTGTGGGGGAACATGGTTGCTCTTTAGTGCTATGAATATTTTTTTAGAGAATATTGTGACTACTTCTGCAAATTGCTTTAATGTAGCAACCAGCAGCTTTGATGCGTTAATTGGAGGTGCCTGCTGCAAAACTTGTCTTACCGAGAGAGGGAGAAGAGAAGGAAGGGTTGCATTTTTCAGCTTGTAGAATTTCTCCCTTGTGTAACAGATGTGTCAGAATAATGGGAAAATAAGAAAATATAAGTTTCCATGCAAAATTAGTGTAGAATCTTGTTATCCAGATGCAATCGATTTCAGAAGCTTCATATGCTTCAGACCTATTAGAAAATCTGCAGCTTTAGCGTTCAGCAAGAGCTCAATTGATTGTCCTGACAAATTTTTACCAAATCCTGTTGCTTCATTATTTTACAATCTGGCTATGTGTGCATGAAGTGTGAACTGCAAAATATAGAAGCACTGTCCCTGCCCTCATTAAGCAGCCATTTCAATGCTGGGTGGCATCAGAATTAGGAACCTGGCCACAGTGGAGGCAGGCACATCCTGGCAGGGGTTTGGTATTTGAGGTTTTGACATGTGTGCTGTTCCTGCTTTTCCTATGGTAATGCATGTCAGCATTTCTCTTGGTAGGTGTTTAAGGTAAGGTTCTGCATCCACCTTTAAACATTTAAGTAATTTTCACTGGATTTTTATAGGGGTATAGCTTCAGCTCCCTTTGAATCAAAGTAAGGTTTTTAAGGCCTCAGTTTATTTTTCCTTGTGCTTTTATATAAACACAGTAAAACGCGCAAGTGAAGACGCTTGGCAGAATCACAGTGCTGTGACAGGCACCATCAACTTCACTAGAGCATAGCAGTAATCAGCCTCTAAATGAAGTATATCTGGGTTTTTCTCTTTTTAAATATGCGCTTGGAACATTTGGAGCTGTAACTGTAGAGCAGTCATTACCATCACAGAGAAAGCATGGTACTGCCTGCAGGCGTGCTCTGTGGAGCAACCTCTACAGATGTGCTCCTCTAGTTGAAATCTCAGCTCAGGAACAGGCTGTTCATCTCTCGTTTGCCAGAGCCTGTGGCACGCCGAATGATTAGCACAACTCATGCACATCTCTAATGCTAGAGATTACAAGTAGTGGTAGCCTCTGTTCTTGACCATCTGAGATACTCCTTAGCTGATGCGGTAGGGACCTTTCAGTGGAAATAGTCCAAATAAAATACAAAATAGTGGAGGGAAAGCAAGTGATTTAAAAGTGATATGGACAGTGCTTTAAAACAGGCTTTAGTGTCAGAATAAAGCCCGACCAACTGTCTAAAACATGTGACCACCCTTTGCATGTCCCTGATTCACCCAGCCTGTACACAGGCACACACGCACACACACACACGCAGCCACCTTCTGAATGTTTCACTGCACTGACTTTATGTTGTGAATGGTGTTTTAATTTTATGGGGAGGACATGGACATGAAAGAATAGTCAAAGCTAACTGTTTTAACTTTGCGAAAAATAATCGCAGGAGAGCCTGAGGACAGCTGTCTAGTGCTTTATATCATCCCATAGGTATGTGCTAAGAGCCAAGCACTAGCTTCAGAGCTCTTTGAGAATGATGCCTTCATAAGGTTTTGGTGTTATCATGGCTGATAAACAAGGAGAAACTCAAGTGGCAGAAATTTCCCTATGCCTGGAGGAACAAGTAAAAATGATGCACAGCAGCTACCAGCCCAGGCATTTAAAAATAATTAAATGGCTCCCAATGCAGAGATGAGGCTTTGTCTTCTGGCTCCACTTCCAAAGAGCAATTAAAAAAAGTGTTATTTAATCTCCATTAGGATATCATGAAAAACCTGTGGTAGATACCTAACAGTGTAACACCTGGAGGTTTAGGAGTAATTCTGACCCACTTCTTGCTTTGAAATACCCATCTGAGTCAGCAGGAAGAATTTGATGGATTTTATAGGACAGATGAACTATGGTGAAATCAGTTTGATTGGTGCAAATCCAGGATTGTAATTCAAACAAAAAAACTTAAGGAGCAGGCCTTAAATTGGTGGTTTATAGGAAAATAATGTCTTCTGTTTGCTCTGTATTAGTGAATGACCATCATGCATTCATGAGATCAAAGTTCAAAGGTAAGCTGAAGATATACCCTGGTTTTAACTTGGCTTGGGAAAATGCTGTTGATACTAGTGAGGGAAAATGTAATTTTTGAAGAATTTCTTTAAATGAAATGCAAGTAGAGAAATAGGATAGGAATCAACTAATCAGAAATAGGACCCTGAAAGGCAGAAAATCTCCCTTTTTATAAAGCTTTTTGTAGTGACTCTTCTTTGGTTTTCTGTTTGAAGGTCTTCGAACCATAGAACTTTCCTTTAAGGTGAACATGACCTCCTCAGTAAGTGTATGTACTGCTGAAGCCAGCATGATAAACCAAAGGCTTAGGGAAGAAATCAGCCTTCATGCCAGTCCCTGGGTGGTGGAGGGTATGGAATCCAACAGGGAAAGTGTTGCAGATTGGAGTCACGGTGTGTCTTTCAACAGTATTTGGTATTTAGGAAAGATACGAAGGAGTGCCAGAGATGACAGCACTCAGCTGCTTTTTTGCTTGGTCTAAAGGAAGTAGTAGATTTTCCACTGCCATTGAAAGCTTCTGTTCAATGTTTGCTTGCTGCTGCTTCTTAAAATCGAACGGGTATGTTATTATTCTTATCTGGGTATTAAAGGCTCTGGAGCTAAGGCTCTTATATTATTAGGTCATTGTTGGCAGGAAAAATGAAATACAGATAATACTATCAGGCCTTTGTCTTACAATTCAGGCATCTTACGGTGGTTATTAGGGTTATCCAAACACTATTATTCCCTGTTGCTGCTGACATCACTAATTAAAACAAATAATTTACTATTTGTTTCTACTTCTGTCCTTGAAGAGAGATGAGAAAAGGAGAGATGTATCTTTCTATGTCATATATCATCTGTGAAATGTTTAAGTTCTGACTGGAGGAGGAACACAACAGCTTGATTTCAGAGTAAGTTTTCTTACATAATTAAAAATACCAAATGTGTGTAAAAATCAGAGACAGTAAGTACGTATTCAATATTCTTTATGCAGCCAGTGTTTTGAAAGCCCATGGCATTGACTTGCACTATTCAAGTTTCCTGTGCCATATCAACAGCGTAGCAGGTAGTGGCAGGAACTGAGGATTCATAATTTTGGCAGAGTTTGCATTGTAGCCTCAGGTGCCATCTCCATCGAGTATGTTTGTTCCCGTGGTTATGTTTCACAGTAGAGTGAGTAACGTGAAAGTGAAGGCAGCAGTTGTGGAGTTTTCCTTGCTACTTTTCCAACAGTCTCCCGTCAAAACACGGAGTTTAGCACAATAAAGTTTGTTCTCTTGCTATCTGTGTCAGGCTGTTTGTCAGCGAGGTATGCTAGCTGAATATAACTACCCAGCCTCCTGTGCTTTCCAGTGTCTGTTTGGTTGAATCACGCCATGACTGACATCGAGACACATTAGTGGGAGGATTGTTTGTGAGAAAAAGGGAAACAAATCTGACACTTGAGTTTAGCAAGAAAGTCGTCGCAGGAGCACAGCTGCTCATCACTACCGAGTACGTACAGCCGAGGTCAGGGAAATCTGCTGGGGAAGGCAAAGCAGCTTTGAAGCAGGTTTTTTTAAACTGTCAGAGGAAAACATGAACACATGAAACATTGTTACAGCGGAGCCAAGTGCTGCCCTCCTTCCTCTACTCTAGGATTGCCTAATCCCTTTTCCTCATGCCAGGCTCTAATGAGACACTGCAGAGTGTGCACCTCTCCCACCATCCCTTCTTTTCGGGGGGCTGATGACAGTGACAGCAGCAGCCAGTCAGGCATGGGTTAAATGTCCCCATTTGGACGTCCTTTAGCTCTTCCTTGTTGTGCTTGCTCCTCTTCTAGGCCAACACTTTTGCATGTCATGCTTCTGCAAGGGGAAGGTGTAGCTTCGAAGCAGACTTGGTCAGCAGGAAAGTACTGACACATGGGAAACCTGTGAAACCTCACAAGGGTGGTTAAAAATACATGTTGTCCTGTGCTGCGGGTATAGGAAATGCTGTGACAAAAATGGGAAAAGAAGGATTGTTTCAACTGAATGGGGCTGTGTGGTTAGGTAATAAATTCTGCAAGAAAAGTAGAAGAGATAATGATAGTTGGAAGAGAAAAAAATACCACTGAGAAGACCGAAGAAAGGGTATGAAAATAATACGCTCTGTGAAAGGATGAGCTTTCAGATTTAGTGGTTTCTTGAATAACAAGGAGAAAACTATAGGAGGACAGAGAACATGCACAAAAGGAGACACTGCCAGATACCTGTGGGGAGAGAGAATGAAGAACATTGTAATGGGGGAATGCAGAGGAGACTGGAGATGGAAGTCAAGAAAATCAGATTAAAGCAAGAAAATAGATTTTTAAGAACCAGAAGGAGGTAAGAAGGAAAAAAATGTAACCTCCTGCTTCCACCTGACAGAAAGGGAAGTAAGCAGTGACAGAGATGAAAGAAAATATACATATATTTGCACTGTAGAAGGAAGGAATAGTTTATATGATGAAATGGAAATTAAATGAGGGGAAAGAAGCTATATGGAAAATTGATGTTGATGGTGAAACAGGATAAAGTTCTTTCTCTACTTTCTCTCTGTGGCTGCTAAATCCATGAAGAGCTGGAATTCCCAATCTGAAGTATCATTCAGATACTTCTGGGTCTTTCTGTAAGGAAAATGCTTGAAGGAAGAAGTGCTATATTTTGGTTGATTTAAACTATTGTTTATCCTTTGTGAAACATGAAATATGAAATGAAATAGCAGACATGTACCATTGTTTAATATGTGAATAACAGCTAGTGTGTTTGGGCAATGTTTAAGCTTGTGATAAGAGCAGAAATAACAGAAAGGTTGAAGGCTGCACCCAGCAGATCCCTCATTGACTGAAGCGTCGTGTTTCTTCCCGTGTTTTAGCCCTGTTGAATGTGATTCCTGGCGGACAATGAGCATTTTGCCCTTGGCAAGGAGGCTGAGTGGTTTATGTCTGTGTTTTTCTCATTCCTTTTAGGGATCTCTTGCTGTCTGTGGCACTTGGCCAGGTACTCTCCCTCCTTATCTGTGGCATTGGTCTCACGAGCAAGTATTTGTCAGAAGATTTCCATGCCAACACACCTGTTTTTCAGAGCTTCCTCAATTATATCCTTCTATTCCTGGTCTACACAACAACACTAGCTGTCAGACAAGGTAAGTGTCTCTCTGAAACTGTCTTGTAGAAAACAGCAAGGATAAAGGCATTTGCGAAACTTCGAGCAGCAGTGTGATTTAGACAATATGCCATTAATGTTTGTTATGTATTTACATTACCTAGTAATACCATATCAGTTAAATTGAAAAGAACCCGACAAACTTTCATTAGCAAAGAATTAATCAGTGGATGTTGAGGATGGTGGTGCTACCAAAAAGCTAAGAGAAACATCAGTACTTTTGACCACCTGCCTTCTTACAGTAATACTCCTCTTACACGTGCATGTCTAGCACCACAGCCACACACTCAGGATTTGACTGCCTTTCTGGGAAAGACTAGGACGCTTTACATCTAATATGGGGTAAGGAGAGCTCAGATGCAAGCAAAGAAGAGCATGCTAGTTCTAGTTGCTGATCATGGAGATTCAGTAGATCACTTTCTGTTAGGAGAAAACAGCAGCCAATCTTTAGCCACTAGGAAGTAGGAGACAAAGGATGGGAATTTGGGATGCTGTTTCACTGCGACACTCTGTGGGCAGAGCAGCTATACAGCCCTGCCACTGCCTTGCTACAGGGCCTGCAGAACCAATATAACTTCTGAAGTGAGCACGCTTCGGTACCACATATCAAATGATCCTCAGACAGCCTATATATAATACAGGGGTTTTGTGCCGTTCCTGCCCATCCTTCCCTTCTTAGAGGGGAATTTCATGTCTAGATGCTGTGTGGGAGGTGAATGCGTTTAAGTACATTTCTCACCCACTCTTTTTTTTGCTACTGATTTTATTTATTCACCTTCACAGAACACATATATTAGAAGCAATATAAAAGAGCAAAAATATCATGTGCTTTTCTGACTCGGCTCTCCTGACATAAGGAGGGAAGTGCTCTATGGAGGAAAAGAACTGTAAAATATATTAGGCCATGTTACATTTATCATAGTGGGAGGTTTGCACTTTCTTACAGGAACAAATATATTTGAATTGTTCTTTGATGTTACGTCTTTTAATGATTTGGGAAGAACCCTGGAGCTCAAGTTTTTCACTCAATGTATGGTCTTGTGATGTAACACTATAAAGTGTTCCAAGACAGCAAGGACTTAAATTTCCATGCAAAAAATGAACAGTCAAAAATAGACTATACTTCAGCACAAGGCCCTTAAATGTATTACAACTTAAGTTTTATAAAGCTTGGTCTCCATTGACATTTTTCAAAAGCAATGGAGGCCAAGCTGTGGTGGAACTGTCAGGTCTCATATAAGGAGAGATTGCTCAGGCAGTGTTTTGCTGTCTTGGTATTTTGGTTTCTGTAGAGGGAAACATTGCCACATGCTTTGCTCTACAAAACGTTGAAAAATTGCATTAGTGGCATCTTTCTAGACAACTGTGTTTCAAAACAATTCTTCGGAGTGTAGGATTGCCTAGATGTCCACAAGTTCTGTCCCAGACATGCCCTTCTTGGGACTGATGTAAGTTCTGTGGAAGCCAAGTCCCTATGATTATTGAATAGATTTCACTTACTTGCAAATGCTAGCTTGTGAGAGGACATATGGACCAGCATGCTGCTGTACATTACAGGGGTTTATTTAGGATAATATTTGCATATATCAACATTTCAAAAATGTAATCGAGAACTCTGTTTTACACATATAAAAATAGGTACTAAAACTGTACTTGATAAATAATTTTCTGTCTCTGTTTAAAAATGTACTCATAGACTAAAGAGAATTTGTCGGAGCTGTCTGTTGTACCAGTGAGTTAGATCTGGGAAGCAAATGGGGAAAGTGTCAGGGATATGTGAAAAATATTTTATGGACAAGTGAGGAGAGTTGTGGAAGGTGTTTGAACAGGCCTGTGGTTGAATAGGGACTATATGAACAACTAGAGCACAACGTAAAGGGTACCAATGGAGTAGTCTGGAAAAGGATCTGTTGAGTAACAAAAGATGGTTTGGTCCAAAAAAATCCAGAACAAAACAGGCTACAGAAGCAACGGAAGTGGTGATCCACACACTCAGCATAACATTCCTGCTGGGTGGCATAGCACTACACAGCCAGCTCATTTACTCAGCAGCATTTAATATTGCCAAGTGATTGAGCCTGACGTTGTCTTTTTGCTTGTGTATTTATTCAAATTTATTATCTGTGTTTGTTCCACTAAGGCAGCTTTTCTAGCAGCTCTAATCGTTTGGCTTTGTTCACAGATGGAAATCACATAATAATCATATTAATTTTATATGGGATTATTCTGTTCTGAGTGCTGGGAACATCAGAAGGCTTTTTTTTTCAAGTGCAGTTCTCCTACTCTGTATGCAATATTTAAGATTCTTTAAATTATCCTCTTTCTCCTTCAGAAATCAAACCATCACAAGTTGGCTGGTAGTCAAAAAATAGCTGCATCTCTTTGTCTCTTTCTGTGCTTACAATGTATTGGCTAAGGAGATGTCGCTTGCAGTGGCCAAAACCCCTCCTAATTCACTGCAGGACTGAAAACTATAATTTTCTGAGACATTAAGAGGCTTCTTCCAAGTTTTGATTTACTGTGGATCCCCTTTGACTTACCCTTCTCTCACTGTTCATCTTCTTGCCCCATATAAACACCAGCAGCTTCCACTACATTTTTATATTGTGGATCAAGATATATTTTTCGAAAATAATTTTATCATAGTCCTTTGGGTGCAGAGATTAGGACTACCACCTTGTAATGGATCCACACGTCATCAGACAGTGTAGCAGATGCACAAGTCCTGCAGGTGCCAGAATCTCTTGAGTACTTTTGAGCTTCATTCCCATGTTGGAAAAATAAAAAATCAAAAAAGAAGCTTGTATTGTAGCTCTAGGTGGGGAACCAGTTTGAGGGCAGTAAAAGTGGCCTGAACAGTATGAGTAAGGCTTTTCATCGCTATTACAATTCTGTTCTCTTGACCAGAAGTGATCAGTAATGGAAGTGAAAAAGGAGAGCTGTTCTTACAAGATTTCATGTAAGCCTTAAAACATAGATACTATTCAGGTAGAGGTCATGAAAAGAAAAAGAATTTGGCCAAACTGGGATTTTTCTGATGCAAAATCTAACCACCTTTCTATCGGCTGTACTCTAAATTTCTGTTAAATGATGACTTAGTATCTAGGAAACTCTTTTATTCAGGATATTTTAATGCTGATTTTATTTTTGTTGGGTTATATGTAAATTTCAGTTGAACATGCTGTTTTCCTGACGAGGTGAGTGCAGAGGTCCTTCACAGTTAGGAGCGCTCAGGCATTGGTGCCGGTAGCCACTTGCCACAAATACATATCCACTATAGCTTCCAGTCCAAAGCTTGTTAATGCTCCAGTGCCAGGGTCTGAATGTAATTCTTCAGGAGGTTTCTTTGAATGAGAACAATCCTGTGACATTAGTGTCATTAAAGCAGCATTGTAAGGCAACACTATTATAGTCTATCTGGCTGATATACCAGAAATTTAATAGGTAGTAAGGATCTATTCCATTCTTTCTCTGGAGGTAACTTCCTCTCATGCCTGTTGTTTTCACAGCCAAAATCTGGTTTTGTCCATGATAACACCTTGGATTTGTGAAGAAGGTTTTAACACGTATTATATCAGTCCTCTCATCAGCAGAGGATTCTGCTTAAAATCTTGTCAGGACACTTCCAGATACTCCTTTGGGTTGTGTGTTATTATTAATTGAGGAAAATAAAAGTCTCATATCCTTGGCTATCAGGAAGAAAAGCCTCCTATCAGTGAAATGGAGCTATGGGACATAGAGCTGGTGGAGATTAGTTTTAACACCTTAAAAAGCAGTAAGTGGGAAATTGTCCATCGTGGACCAGAAGGTGTTAATTACTAACAGTCAACATGAGTGCAAGCATCAGCAGCTTGCCACCAAAAATAAATTACTTCTAAAAGCCACCTCGCATATGCTACAAATGAAAACAACACATCTACTAGACATCATTAAAAAAAGAAAAAATTTGAAACTGCTATTTTTTTGTTATTCTGGAAAACAAGAAATGAGGGAGCAGTAGAGATGTCTTTTGAACAGAAGGGAACCATAAAGCCTTAAGGGCCAGATTCTGGGCAAGCAGTGCTCCACATTGCAAGCTGTTCCTTTAATTTTAGTGCAACAAGTTACTGAGTATTTTCAGCCCACCATTACCAAGGACTGGCAGTCATTTGCTAGTTCAGAGAAGGTTTTATGAATCTGCGTATGTCTGGATGAATTCTGCTTCTAAGCTAAGTGATGAGGTTATAGCATATGTCAGTGGAAATATGCTTTTCCCTAGAGTAACTGTAATGTCTCAGATTTGACATATAATCAGATGTGATCTGCGTCCCTGAGTCAGCTCGAGAGTCCTGTGATACTACTGAGGACTGGAATATAATTTTTTATGCATTTCTATTGAGGATTGGTCTGTGACATTAGTATATCAGTCATATGTAAATTCCTGATTTATCTGCTGTTCAAATATGTACTTCCACTTAGATACCTGAACGCCCCACAAACATCCTTCCTGCTTCCCCAAAATTGACTGAAACAGGCTACTTGAAGGAAGGTAGAGCACGATATAGGAGTTGCTGTTTCACTGCAGTGCTTGTCAGCAATTTATAAATGACAGAAAGGGTAAATGCCTCTTTTTTGACTCAATTTCATTCCAGTAGCAATGTTACATTAACACAAAGCTAGTATTATGCACTTAACTTAGGTAGATGTACCACAATTTCTTCAGTGTTGACACCTTTTTCTGTTGCCTGCCCATAAGAACATGTCTGGGAAACAAAGAGTACATGATTTAAGCTGATCAAGCTATATTAGATATAATGTACTTTGGGCGATATATGTTGTACCATTGAGATGAAATGTCTCCTGGAAAGGCATTAATCCTGTCAGCATTTTCAAAAGCAAGCCTTCAGAAATATGGGACTTTCTGTTCACTGAGGATGACAGGGAGTGATTTTGACTAGAGAAGATGAATTTCATCGTTGTTCAGTTTCCTAAGTTCGTGCCTCTGCTGTAGAAGAAAAAGCTTGGTTGGTTATCCCTCCAGTGTTGAACAAAACCTGTACAAGCTGCAGCCAAGCAGCTTTATGGTCCTCCTTCCCTGTGACATAAGCGGTCCTCGGTCCCTCAAGGCAATGACTCAGCCCATGCGCCGGCCTGCAAACACCTCCTGCCCTCCTGCTGCAAGGGGCCAGGTTAACCCTGGGTTTTAAAAATGAAGCACGGCAGCAAGCATGGCTTGGGACCCATGAAAAATAATGACATTCATGTCTTTGGTATTCTCATAGCAGCACTGCAGAGTCTCCCTGCTGTGTTGAGCTTTGCAGTCTGCCGTGCACTTTCTCCTAATTACTCAGGGCTTCTAATTAGGGATGCCAAACTGTGTGGGATATGTTTATTATGAAAATGGTCAGCCAAACAGTCCTTTTGTCTGGACTTTGAAGAGCCCTTTTCATATTCAGAGGGAATTCTGTACTTCATGAGAATTGAAGCCAGAATGCTGGCTGTTTACAGGCATTTCAAATTGCAGGGATCTTTTTTGTAATGTGCAATTTTCTGTTTGGATAGCACGCTTACAGGAGCAAGAATTATGATATATTGCGTGTTCAGGATTTGCCTATCATATCATGGGCACCACAGCAAACTAGCAAGCAAAACCCAGTATGACTAGAGCCAGATTCCTGTTCGGTCTCATTTGCATGTTCATTGTGTTTGTATTTGAATTTTCCCTCTATTTTCAATTGAGTTTTTAAAATTTCATGCAGTAAAATGCTGAAGGCTACTGCACTCTCTGCTGCATGGACCATAGTTACTCGACTCCGTAGGTGGTTACAATTCAGTGTGGTGGTAGACTTTCCCTGCATATATAGTTTCTGTACCAGACCTTGGGATCCTGTTCTTTATGTTTCCCAAAACCACAGAATTTCCCTTCCCAGCCCAGTGAAGTCTTCTCACATTCTTCAGCCACCCTACAGAAGCAGATGCAGTCCCAGCAGAGTGTGATTTATTCCACGGAGCTGGTAGGAAGACAGGGTAAAAAATTCTAGACCCCATTGCTGATATGAAGACAAGGTTAAAACCAATAGACTTGACCTTTCAGTCTTTTGCTTTGTTTTGTTTTGCTGTTCCTACTGGAGAGGTTGGGTTTGTTTTTATTTTTTCAATTCTCGGGGTTTTTCATTGTCAGCTGTCCTTGTTGCACTAGCCAGCAGACAGATGCTTTCTGCTTTGGCCCTGCTGCTCCTTTCCACCCACACGAGGGACCAGGCATCTCAGGGCATCTCAGGGCTTAGTCAGTTTTCATTTTCATCAGGTGCATTTTGCTTTGCCAGCTGTTTAACAAGGTACAAATAAACACTTACAGAGAGGAATCCTGGCCCTGGTGCAATGGAAATGTGTTGGCAGGTAAAGGCACAAAAGAAAACTCAGCCCTTACTTTCTTTCCAGTGTTTTTATTTCTCAGTTCTGTGCTTCTGATTGTTCGGGGAGGTACCCGCTGTCTGAACCCACAGCACACGTCCCACATTACAAAATAAGTGTCATCCTGCTAATCCTGGCCAAAGCAGCACCGTCTGTCCTCTTGCCTCCTGTCACTGGAGTAAATCATATACATCCCACAGCACAAACGAATTGAAAATTAGAAAGTAGTGTTCCTTTAGGGTGCAGGTAGCAGCAGTTAAACATGAACACTGTGTGTCATGGTTTAATGATGCAAACACTAACACACTCATCATGACCCCAAAGCAATAAAGGTCAGGCCTAATCAAGCATCCATGCTGTGGCATTCGCTGTAGTAGTATCTCATGAACCCTGATAAAGCTCATTCAGTCCAGAGACATCTCTTGTTTTACTAGGTTGCTTTCAAAATAGCTTTGCTGCTCAAAAAGTAACTTTTGTGCCATTAAAGACAAAATAAGCTTAGGAGTGCTTTGAGTGAAAGGACAGGTGATTGCAAAGGTCTCTTTCAACTTTAAAGATTCGGTAACAGGAGCACTTCATTTTTCCTCTTCCTGCTAACAGAGGCCAGAGGACACCAAAAAAAAAGGAAAAAAACCCCTCAAATCATCCTACCATCCTCTTGAACTAAATGAGGAGATGGGAGGTCTTGTCCACAGAGAGAAGTGAATTTCTACTAAGGTTGCGTGTGCACTAGGGATACCTCTCCTTGTAACAGATTCCATGGGGGATTCAAATCAGGCATTTCAAAGCACAGAACTTACTGCTCAGTTTAGGAAGTTCAGACTCGGTCATGCTTCTGGCTGCCATGTTTATGCCCTCAACCAGCTTCTTCTAGAAACAGCATTCAGATTTGCACCATGGTTCAAAGACTGGTGCATATTTTATGAGAGCAAACCTTGCAGGCACTAAGTGCAGAGAGCATAAAAGGCATGCAAAGCTTTAGGCTGGCTGAAGTCCTGGGCGATGGACCATGGTTTCATCAAGACGCTGTATTGTTGCTGTGAGGCAACGCCTATACAGAATATACTACTTGACAATAAGGCAGTTTTACCCTGGAGGCAAATGTACATACAGTTTAGGAACATTTAGCCAGATGTGGCCATTCCATGCCAGCAAGTATGTAAACAGAAACCACAGATGCAATAAAATGGGAGCCGATGCAGTTACTCTGCTCACAGCAGCAGCATCACAGGTAGCTAGTGGGATTTAGCAGAAACAAGAAGAAGGTATCACAGTGTTGCTTGCCTTGGAGATTCCAGCACCTAAATCTGAGACGTGGGGCAAATCTGCAACATATTTGTGTTTGGATCAGGATTTCGATTTTGTTGCTGAGCCTGTGAAGGTCTCTCCATGCACACTTCTCCAGAGGCCATGCTGGCCTCTCAAACACGACGCTACTACAAGCAGAGGTCTGTAAGTTCCTGTGTGAGAGGATAAACTGTGTTATTAGAGGCAAGAGTGGGGCAGGCTCAAGGAAGATCTGAAGAAGTGCACTCTGAGTGCTTGTGCATCTTGATGCTTGATTTCCATCCCCATCTCAGCAGTTGTGGCTACGTGTATTTGTATCTATACCATGGATTCGGAGAGTGGTACAGAGGTTGCAGGTATAAGAATAAAGTCTTTTGAGTATGCAGTAAGCCAGGTGTTGTACAGTACATTCCTGGAAGTGCTCAGATACCATGGCAGTGAGCTTTGCAAATTGGCCCCCAGCATCCGAGCATTGCACAGGGTTGAATGTGGTTCTCCATAATTTTATTTGAGGGTAGAGCATCTCCCTATCTAGCCAAGATTGCCTTACAGTATGTCAAATAATAAATTGTCTCTTAAGGGTGTGAGCTGAATCACAAGCAGTTGATTTGCTGTAGAATTAAGGGATAACTGTCCTTTGCAATGTTAGTATATGGGCCTGGCTCCTCTTCTTAATACATAAACATACCAAGTGCTGTTTACAAACCCAACCATCCCTTCCCACTGCAATGAGGAAAGTTAATGGTTCTGATAAAATAGCATACCCTTGATCCTACAGCTGTAAGCAGAACGCGAGGGTTGTCTCTGCCACTTCATGCAGTATCAGTATTTGCCTGTGATTTATTGAATATTTAAACATTCATCAATTCAAGCAGCTAGCCAGGGTAGCAGGATCCACATTCAGCACACGTAGCTCCAGCGTTCATACGGGAGATTTGAAGTGTGGTTACAAGATGATAACTGTATTGCCTGAAGGAGATAAGTCCTGCTCTGCCAGAATGGTGCTTTGTATGTAATTAGCGTAAAAATTCAGAGGAATGGAGTTTATCCTTGTGATCGTCTTTCTCATTAAAAAAGAATCATAATGAAAGAACAAAGCGGTCCCTGCAGTGAATTGGATTGCCTTCCTAAGTTTTCATTAAATCAAAGACTCAGCAGCATCCCATTTTGCAAAGTCCAGTTGTAAACTTTACACAAGACTTGCAGCAAAGTCCCCGTGAAGACGACATCCTTTCTGAAGCTTTGGAAGTGCAGTGTATTTCTCTTTCATGGGAAGTATCCCACCTCTCCATTTTCTTTTTCTGATCTCATTAGCTTCTCTTACCAAAATGGTACTGGGACAGAGGAAGGAGGAAAGAGCTTATGTCATGCTTCAGGTAACTCACAGCCACACCTATAAAACTTAATCTAAGTAGACTGCCTTTTCTAAAATGAAGTCCATGGGACAACATGAATCAAGGGAATAAAAAGTTATGCTATCAGGAAAAAGCTCTATTTTCAACTTACTCTTCTGGCTCACAGTTATTGCCAAGCCGTAACGCAAGCAGTCATTTCCTCTTCCTTCCTCTCCATTATTATCAGGGTAATCCATATAATTACTGCTACAACTAGATGCATCTTTCAGGCATAAATATATAAATATCCTGTAACTTTTTCCTCTGTTTTGTAAGTGTGTTTTTTCCCTTTATATTTGGCTGAGCTGTTAGCCATTGGCATATGGTTACTTTGAACTCCTGTTGCATTTCTGGATGACAGTGCTAGAATAATAATTGCAGCTCCCTCTGAAAAAATGTTTACAGATTAAGCACTGAATAGAAAAGCAGTGGTTGTGCTGTATGATCTCCTTTCTGCTCATAAACTGCCAAGCACAGGCAGGAGCACTGAGTCACTTCTGGAAGATGCTCAGAATTCAGCGACCCAGGGGATCACCTCTTGCCTTAGGTTTCCCTTTGGCTTTGGGTCGCAAACCCTGAGGGTGCTTTAGACCTGGGTCGCTACTGAGCAGCGCAGCTCAGCAGTGGCTCTGTTAAAACATCTCCCTACATTATCTTTCTCATTTAGCATTAAAGACAAAAGGAGAAGGATAATATATGCTGTCTAGCAGCCTCCTCCATTTCTTGCATGCATTTCCCAGATGGGAGGAGGAATCTTTGAGGGAAGGTGGGAGCTTTGCTGACAGAAATAGTGAACGCTCCAAATTCACAGGGGAGGGGAGAAACCATGTGCGTGTCTCTGAGGAGCACTTATCCTTTAGTTTTCAGTATTATGACAGTCAATTCACAGAGATATTTTTGTAACTGTTACAGAAGTATGGCAAATGAGGTTTCAAGGAAAATTATGCATCTGTATCTTTTCTCAGTTAAATATTCATGAACTTGCTTCTGTGCAGGTACTAGAATATTTACACAATATCATTTCTCCATTACTTCTCCGATTATCTGTCTGTGATAATCGGATAATGTTTGTTTTGGTTAATTCTAAAGGAATTCTTAATACCCCAGGGTAGAGGTGGACTGCCACTGCTTTAAAAAGATGGATCTGTGCTGATTTGTACCATTGATGATATAAGGGAAGGAATTGCATGTTCATGACCAAAAAGTATGATGTCTGCTCTTTGTTTTCATTGCTATTTGAAATCGCGTTCCCGAGTGTTCGTTTCAGCTGCTTGTATACAGGAGTCACAACTACTTAGTCCTCTTATTTCCCGTGTTTGGCACATAAGAGGTTTGGCTCCATTTTAAAGAAGCTGTAGTGGTTTGCCCTCATGGAGTGATCCACAGAGTTTTTCCACACACATACATATAAATTGCATACCTGCAAACATATGTATACACATATTCCCCCAAAGCTATGTATTATCGGTAGAATTTATATTTTGTATTACTCAAAATTGCTTACCATCTCAAGATCCCAGTGAACTTTAGGTGTTCCTGAGCTAGGCTTCATGCTTTTGTTAGGCTAGGCTTTATGTTAAGACAGATGTCCTTTCCAAAGCTGAAGACAGTGGCAAAAACATTTGAAGGATTCCAGTGTATTTCTTATGCCCTCGTCACTGAGCCTAACCTGGTCCTCTAGAAATGCTTGTTGGTAACTGGTCCCTGCTAAAGCTGGAGAAAACAGGTCTGAATGGACTTGGCCACTGAGCCAGGCAGCCAGCAGTCACTGGTCTGAAGTCATTAGTTTGAGTGCTTTCTAAGAAAAGCAGCTAGCTGAGGGGACAGCAGGCTGCCAGATGAAGTTACAGAGGCAGCTTCACAGTCAGAAGTCTTGAGCGAGAGAGATCATTTTAAGTGGAGGCTGGAAATGGTCCTGCCCCAGTGCACTCCTTAATGCTGGTGGGCAAGGTGGACAAGCACATTGCATCAACCAGCACATGCACTGGTATTTCAGTTCCTGTTCAGATTATAATCTCTTTGGTGTACATCACTGTCACTTGCCAAGTGACATGTTCCTCTTCCCAGTGGAGTTGTCCTCTTCCTAGAGGAGACTCTGCCTCTCTCTGTGGGAAAGTGCCCTACTGTGGATGTGTAGGACAGCAATAATTGCTGTAAGCTACTGAGCAGAAGCAGCACTCTCAAATTTTCTCAAGTTTTTTCCGCACACTGCAGCTGTAGCACTGAAATCCAATGGATAATAATACTTGGGAAAGCTTGTGGATGTGCAGTGTGTGATGGTCTGAGATCTGCACACTCAACCCCCCCCATTTTTCTCTGGTAGGAACTCAGTCACTTTTAATTTAGTGAGGATTTTTAATGTCTTTGTTCCTCCTATTGTTATTTTATTAGAAAATATAAAATAGCAGGTCTTTATCAGAAAAATGTTTCTCTGAAGTATGGAATGAAATAAAACTGATTAAAAAAGAAAGCAGGGTTCTTTTTCCTTTAAAGGATATGGCACACTGCAGAAAAGAAATTTGTTGTTTCAAGGTGAGAGAATTCAAGTCAAATCTCAGAACAACCTGCCTTTAAGAAGACGAATGACTGTGATATTTATGATAGTATTTTTTTCTTGTAATACAATGGCATCCAAATAGGATCCTTTTTTAAAATGGAGATTGCACTCACCAAGAGCTTTTCACAATGAAGCCCACTGAGATAAATGTTAAGATACAAGGCAACACAGAAGTTCAGACATGTATACACAACTGCTTCTTGCTGTATATGTTTGTGTTTCCATTATCAGATATGCATGACTGCAAAAAGCTCCCAGAGCATCTCTGAAGGAATTGCACTGTTTCTGTGTCTTGATGATAGAACCATTTCTAACAGGGCTGACTCATTTCATACAGAGGTTGTATTTCAGTGTCTCTGTTTATAAGGAGTGTATCGATGCCTAAAGCTGCATAAAGGCATGTCTTCCTTAGAGCTGATTATTGATTATTGGTGGTAAGGCACTGGAACGGGCTGCCCCCTCTCTGTCAGTGTTCAAGGTTGAGTTGAATGGGGCCTTGAGCGCCCTGGTTTAGTGAGAAGTGTCCCTGTCCACGGCATGGGGGCTGAAACTTGATGATTTTTAAGGTGCCTTCCAGCCATACCCATTCTATGATTCTATCTTTTAAAAAATAATCTAAACGTAACAACAGTCTTCATTTAAAAGCAAGGTGCTTGTTTCATCTGTCAAGCAATAAAGACAGGGATAGCCCTTTCCATAGAAAAGAAGTGAAGTCTAAAATGTAGTGGTGCTGTCTCAATGAACCCATAAAGAAAACCTTTTCTAAGCATATGTACACAACAGGCATTCAAATAGATGTTTCTAAGGATGTGCACCTGAAATTCCAAGTTAAACAGTCTAATAAACAGTCTAATTAACTGCCAACTGACACAAGAAAGAAAATCACAGCTTTCAAATGTAAGCAGAATTTTCCTTCCTAAAAGTTTCACAATTGCTTTGAATTTCTGTTCTGTACCCACCTGATAGTACAGCAGCAGCAGTTCATTCCTAACAGGAAGGTGCTTTGTGAAAATAGTCAGGTTCTAACAACTTTCCTTCCCAATTTCCACAAAAGACTCGGGTTTTTTTAATCCTCCTTAATACATTTCATATTTTGTCAGCAATGTGACGAAGTGTCATCTCCTTATTTCTTAATATTTTGAACAGTGGAATAAAAATGGAAATTCATTGTCAGCTGTCTCTCTCATAATCAGAAGCATTTCTTCTCATGCGCTTGATGAGGCTTGTGTTGATTTCCATAATTTCCACTAATCCTACATTGGTGAGGGAACAGTCTATCTTCTGTTAATGAGAATATTGAGTGACGATCTGCTTGAGGATATCTCTTCCCTAAAATTAACTGTCATAGTATTAATATTTCCCACTGTTGCTTTTATTTTGTATTTTCTTGAGCTCTGTTTAAAGTTTTAATGATTTAATCTGTTATGTACTGAATAGTATTTAACAGTTTTGAAGGATTATTGCTTATAGATGCAAGTAACACTGAAAAGAAGCAGAATTTCTCATTAAAACTTCAGTATTGAGAGAGAAAATATTGGCAGGTGTAGAAAGCCATAGAATAAAGAAGTAGGAGGTAACAGCATCGATAGCGCTGATGTTTGTCATTGTCTTTTGCAGTCTCACAAAGTTTTATATTGTTTAGGTTGGAACTAATTACTTGTAGAAGCCAAAGTTTATATCTTGAGTGAAGAGTTTTGAGCAAATAAGTGATAGTGATTTTCAACTGTAAATCATGTCCCGTATCAACAAAGTGGCATTCAGGATAAAACTATTCCGTTCCCAGGAATTCAGTAAACTATTTTCTTCATTACAAATTATTTTTGTTGCCTATAAACACTGCAAACTTCAAAGCAAGGATAATAAGTGTTTTAATAAGAGAATAAGTATCTCAGAGCTTTAAGTGATTGTGAGAAAGGGTTTTTTTTCCCCGCTTTCTTCCAAAACTATATCACCTAGTGATATTTATGTGATCATAAAAAGATGTATAAAGAAACATCTTAAGTTAAACTTGCAGAGCACATTGTACAATCTAATTGAACCACCACATCAGCAATCACCAACTAGTTTTAAGAACTAAAATTAGAAAAATATCTTCTAAAGATGATATGGGACATCATCTAGAAAGGGGCTTGATCAGGTGATTTGTATTTCTGTAAATCTTTGGCCAAGCACAAGCAGTGCTTTCTCTCAAAGGAGGGGACCATCTAGTTGGTAAGGAAAATATGAACATAAGAAACTGAGTTTGGTGAGGCTTCAGGCAGACCTGATCAGAGAAGGAGCTCTTAGGAAAGTTGTCAGACAACATCGGCAAGGTGCGAAAGCTCAGGAAACACAAATGTTTGCTGTGGAAACTGCCCTTGCACCACAGGAACATCCTTAGCAAGAGGATTATTTTTGTTGTATTGGGCCATTCGTTATGGCCTAAGCACCAGGCTGATAGGTGTGTGAAGGCTTCTGTGGATGAGCTGTACAGTCATAAATCAGGCATCCCACAGACTGTGTTCAGCATTTTCATCTGAGTAAAGAAACTATGGGAGTGTTTCCAACAGTAACCGTCCAAGTCCCTCACAGAGACCTGCCTAGGTCGTTCTTCCCCTTAAGTGGTCAAGTGTTCTCAGCATGGGAAAGTGATACTCAATTAGCTGTATGTCACTGCAAAGAGGATTTGAAATATCACTGCTGGAACCTTTACTTTTGCTGTTTTGGTTGACAAAAGGGTTCTGAGGGAACTGCTGTGAAAAGGGACTGCAGACAGGAGCACTTAAGTGGAATATTTCCTCAACGACATTTCCTGGAGATATGATCACAGTTTCCCCAACTTAAAATGGCACCCAAGTCACAAAGTGACATTGCTCAGGAATCATCTCTTGTAAATGCTGTGAACTGCTACTCTTTTCAGTAGTGAAATGACCTAGGGGGGAACAGAAAGGGTTTTGGTTCCAGCACTTGGAAGTAGAAATAGTGTCTTACTTACTTGGTAGTAGAAACAGTATCGTCAGACAAAATGTCCAGCACAGAACTAGACAAACCATAATGCATTGTGTGGGCAATTGGCTGAAGGGTCAGCCCCAAAGGGTGACAGTAAATGAGTTTACATCTGGCTGGTGGCCAGTCACTAGTGGGGTTCCCCAGGGTTCCATTTTAGGCCCAGTTCTTTTTAACATTTTCATAAATGACCTGCACACAGGACTAGAAGGTGCCTTAAGTAAATCTGCAGATGACACCAAATTGGATGAGTTGTTGACTCCGTTGAGGGTGGAGAAGCCTTTCAGAGACCCAGACAGATCAGGTTGCTGGGCAATCACCAACAGCATGAAGTTTAACAAGGATAAGTGCTGATTCCTCACCGGGAAGGGGGAACACCAGCTACACATACAGACTGGGGGATCAGATGCTGGAGGAAAGCCATGCTGAAAGGGATTTGGGGGTCTTGGCCAACAGCAAGTTAAACATGAGCCAGCAGTGTGCCCAGTCAGCCAGAAGGGCCAACCATATTCTGGGGTGCATCAAGCACGGCATTGCCAGCTGGTCCAGGGAGGTGATTGTCCCACTCTGCACTGCACTGGTGTGGCCTCACCTTGAGTACTGTGTGCAAATTTGGGCACCACAGTACAAGAGGGATCCAAAATTATTGGAGAACATCCAGAGGAGGACAACAAGGGCCTGGAGGGGAAGTTTTACGATGGGAGGATGAAGTCCCTTGGTTTGTTAAGACTGGAGAAAAGGAAGCCTATGGCTTCCTGACAAGGGGAAGCAAAGGAGCAGGCACTAGTCTCCTCTCTTTGGTGACCAGTGGTAGAACATGAGGGAACAGTATGAAGCTGGGGCAGAGGAGGTTTAGGTTGGATAGCAGGAAGAGGTTCTTTCCTGAGAGGTTGGTCGTACACTGGAACAGGCTCCCCAGAGAAGTGGTCACAGCTCCGAGCTTGACTAAGTTTAAGAAGCATCTGGACAACACACTCAGTCCCATGCTCTGACTTGGCTGGCCCTGTGTGGAGCCAGGAGTTGGACTTGATGATCCTTATAGGTCCCTTCCAACTCAGGATATTCTATGATTCTATGATAAATCTGATTCCATGGTGTGTCTGTGATTTACCTTTGTCAAACCCAGCAACCAGGCACAGGCTGTGACACCTTGTTCTCTGGATGTCTGAATTTGCTGATGGCACAGTCTGATGGCACGGTGCTGATGGTTCCATGGTGACTGGCTGTTTGGACAGTCAGCTTTGGGTTTTATATTGCAGAGCAGACCATCCCAAACCAAACTGCAAATTTGTGGGGTTTATTTTGGCAGTAGCTCTGTTTAAGGACAAGTGTTGATGGCACCCGTTTCTAATTCTTTGACTCCGTCAGGGAACAATTGTATGGAGAAAAATTGTCTTTTGACCTTGTTCAGTTCCAGTTGAAAAGGCAAAATGAAATTAAGGCTCAAATAGAGATGGACATGAGTTTGAACACAAAATTTAAGTTTTGGACTTGGATGGACCGGGCAAAAAGTGGGGGGCAGCAGAAAGTGATTTAGTATTTTAAGTTCATAACATAAATACAATATAATCTACGTAGTCTTGTGGGCAATTCTGGAGATCATATACAAAGAAACTGTGAATGGTTTGCCTGAACAGACAAACAGACATTTAAATCAAGAAAACAAAGCTGTAATGAGCAGTGGGAGCTGAGACCAAAACACTGATGTAGGCTTGCAGAAAGCTGAGTGAGTCAGCATGCCTGGAGTACAGCAGTTCTCATCCTCTGCTTAATTTTAGAGCCTTGTGTTGCATCCGTGATCAGAGGAATTCCCTGCTGATTCCATTTTTCCCCATCATAGCAAAATGGTTTCTATGTGTGCTGCTTGTCCCTACTATCAGTGCCATCCAAAGCATTGTTTCTCTTCTCATTTTTCATGTTCTGATTTCCATTTTACTGAGTCCTTTCGGTTGTGTTAGGCACCACTCCCCAATTCCCTGCCTTATCCTATCAGCATTTTTCTGGTCTGTTCTAAATATTGTCTATAGGTGGAAAATGCTTCTCAGCTGATCTGGATGCAACTTAATTGAATTAACATCAGAGCAGCAGTAGCAGGTTGTATAAGGTGCACTGTTAACAAAATAAATGGTACAATAAGACCAAATCCTGAGGTAATTGCTCAGGGCCTTTGAAAGAATCATAATATATAGGACTGGTGTTTAGGATAGAGCAAGAGAAAAATGAAAAGAATCTGCATTTTAGAACAAGTTGTTTCCTCTCTTACAGAGCTGCATTTTCACTGTATCAGTAATGGATTTACATTCACATCTAAAACGCAGGCAGAACTGAATGAAATTTCACAAGGATTTGATTTATATTTAAGCTGTAATTGGAATTTTTCATATAAGTGAATTTTGAGAAAACATGGGCTTCTGAAGTCAGGCTATTCATTAACACAGGAGATTCTGCTCAGCTTTTGAGCTGTAGCTCTAGTAGCTCAAACAAATGTGTATCTCTACCTTTTTTGAATTACAGTAAATATAATTATTAACTCACAGAGGTTAGATGATTAAATGTTTCATCACAAATACTGGTGCACTTTGTCTGAGTGAGGGAACCTTTTCATAGCTGCTGCCATGGAAATAAAACCAATGAAGTTACATCTTGAAGGTGTGCCCCTTGTGGTTAGAGTTCAGGCAAGCACAGGGTCTTAGGGAGCTTGTAGTTTCACTGCTGTATAGCATGCAGGTTCCTGGAAGCCAGTAAATCACATCAGAAGTGCATAGATTATCTATCTGTCCATCCATCCATTACCGTGGTAGCTGAGTGCCTTTAAAAGCTAATTTATTTTAGACCCCATCTGTTCAGATATATTACACAACACATTTAAGGTGTCAAAATTCTATTTCTAGCTTTGATTCACTGAGGAACACTGAAGAAGTTGTTTAAAGTACAATCTTATTCTTGTTTCTCTTCTGTGGACAGGAAAGAAAATCAGCAGAGGCAGTGAAGCGAACTGCCAAAGATTGTGCTTTGTACAGAATAGTGCTGCCAACTTTCATAGAACACTTCTGTAACTTAAAGAGAATCATGTTAATATGTGTCTGTTTTTTCCCTTTAAAACCCTCATTTAGTTTTGTCAACTGAGAATATCTCCTCTGAGTTTTGTAAGAAGTGTTTCTTATATGGTTGCGAAGAAAAGTGTTCAAACATGGAATCTCAAATTCTCTTTATTTTTAATCTCAAGTTTAGTATGTTCAGCATAATGTGATTCTCGAAGTTCTTTCTCAAATCTTGAATGAGATATCTTCTTCAAAGGAATTTCTGAATGTTTGTGGTTAGCTGTATCCAGACCAGAACATGACTAATTGATAGGTTCAGTATTTTGCCACTCTTAAGCAGCAGCGAAATTTGTCTGTGTTTTTCTTGGCCAGAGCAAGAGAAAGTAGTGACAAGCCTGAGGAAAGACTATAATGAATGGTGCCACTAGTATTATGCCCACTGATCCCAGGTTTTCAAAGTATAATGGACTGTACAGCCTTCACTGAGTGCAGAGAAGTCCCATGCCACCAAAAGTATGCAGCCTTGTTACATACTGTTATGGTGGTTATCCGCTCCCTCCTGCTGGTAAAGAAAGAAAGCCTACTGGCAACAAGTACAGAATATGAAGTAGGACAAGATACTATTTGTCACTTTTGAAGCTTATCTTGTAGAACAAACTCTTAGGAACACACTGAAGAAGTCATGTTTTCCTGTATGACAGTTATGGGTCACCCAGCATGTTGGAATCCAGTATCAGAAGCTCTTACAGTCTTGCAGCCTTAGTCTTACAAAGAGTGATCTGGATGCAACTATGCACTGGATGACATGCACTTCCAATGCAATTTAAAGATCCCTTTCAACCTTCGATGGCCCAATGCCCCAGCAATACCTCCAGTTGTTCATTTTTAAAACCAGCTATAATGACTTTACCATCTCACCCTCCCACTCAGCGACGGTATGTGGCAATGTGTTCCTTCCAGTAACAGATGAATCCTCATTTCCTGATTTTGGATGATCACCATCAATATTTTTCTGTCTGGCCTTGGCAGACTGCCTTTCGTCTTCTGGCTCCAGTAAGTGAGCAGCCCCTCCTTCCCTGCTGTTCCCGGTTGCCTTGTTAAATCCATCATATTAGAAAGCTCAATTGCTGCAGTAACATGGAAGAAAAAGCCACCTGATCAAGAGGCACTCCTGTGTTGCAATTTTACACTTTCTGCTTGGTTCAAATGTCCCACTGGCAACTACACCTAGCTTGTTAGAAGATTGCTTCTCCTACTGAATGAAGTAGCAGCAATCCATTCTTTACAGCTCTGTTTTGTTATGGGAAGTGATAGAACAATGTTGAATAAATTCAGATCTTTCTTACATCTTGTATGAACTTTGAGATTGGCTTACATAGGCTCCTGCCTTCTGCCTTCTTTTACTTGAATAATCTTGATTTGCTAAAACCAGTTAGTATTAATCTGAGATTTCTGAATTTATCTATAATATGACCTAGAACCTATGAAGTATTCCAGAAAGCGGTATCATTAAGCTGGTTTGGCTCCTGTCTAAATGGATCTTCTGACGTTTTTGAGCCTACATAATAGTAGGGTCATGTCTCTCTATTAATAAGAACAAATTCACCAAGTAGAAGATTAGATAATTTTTAATTTTCCAGTTGAATGTCTCAGATTGCTTTTGATGTCTGACAAGGTTGGGCACAGCTGAAGGAACGCGGCTGGAATTTTAAATGACTGTAGAAATGAGGAAAAAAACTTTTGGTCTTTTTCATCTTGAAACAGGAATCCAGAGAGATACTGCTTTTCTACTGTAGCTGCAGGATTAGACATGACTTAAGTTGGCTCTACAGCCAGGTGGGAAGTTTCCTTATATCCTATTGTCTTCACTAATTGTTTATAAATTAGAGCAAAAACAGAGCAAGTGGAGATCAGCTTTGTAATGCCTTCCTTTAGACAAAGCCAGTGTCATGGCACAGTGTAGTAATAATATTGAGATTTATACCATCCATAAACCTTTTATAGCGGTGTAATTAGTTGGGCTATTAATACTACCCAAGCTTAGCCTTATTTTATTGCTGTGAACACAGCTTGTAATCACATAAATGATAATAAGTAATAATGCTTAAGGGCACTGTATAAACCCAGGCATTTTAGTCTCTCTAGTAAGTGCTCTTTGTGAACAAAAGTAGGGGATCCTATAGCTCTTTGTCTCCTGTGGATACTTATTTCCACACTCTCCTTAGAGGGTTCTCTAATGGAAAACAAGGTCATAAAACTCCTGTTCTTCTCTTGGTTTCTCTAATCTGACTCTGCTGACTTCCCTGCTAATACAGGTGTAAATTAGGCAATAAATAGCAGGAAAGAACTGGATTCGAAGAGTTTGGGGACTATTTCTGCAAATCAGAGGTGTGATGCTTCTTAGAGTGTTATGGTGTTATCCATAGGAGATTGTTTAAATTGACTCCTTATTGCTTCTTGTTACATACTATTTTATAGAATTAATATTAGTCTATGACCAGGACAGTATTTTGGGAAAGAGAAGATGCAACTTGTCTGTCATTTACAGTACCTTCGTGAGTAGAAAAATGTCCCACAGTCAAGGAAAGCATAGTTCACTTTGCTCTGCGATTCACTTCTAGGTTTCTTTTGTGCCCTGCAGAGAGGAGTCTAGATGGCCAGCCCCTATGTGTGTCACTCTGCATCTCCATCATCCTGCCCAGTTAGTCTATACCATCATCTAATGATGTTTCTTCCTATTCCTAGACTTCTAGTCCAAGTTATCTGGTCCAATGTCAGTTCTGTTGTTTAACTCTGGTGAGAATGGGGTGTTCAGCAAACCGAAATGGGTTATTTTCTTGCAGTGTTACTAGTCAAAGCAAGATTCACTGTGCTAGTAAGCAGGCATTTGAAAGGCGTGAAATAGGCCAGGAGCAAGCAAACTGCAAGCAAATTGGTCAATACTCACCGTCCAACTAGAATAACATTAAATGTAATGAAGTGGCCTGAATGACTGCCTATCAGTCTTGGGCATTCTTCCCACATTAATAATCTAAATTCTTTAGGGAAGAGAAAGAAGTCACTACTGATGGCTCAATTTGAAAGGAAATTAAAGGCATGTTTTAAACCAAGCGAAAGGTAAGAGGCAGAAAATGTTGAGCCCTTACAGCACCCCCAGCTGCAGTTCAGGCACCAGTGGCTCCCCATTTGTAGGAGCCTCATAAGCGCAGGACTGAGCTGCAGTTTCAGAGGCTGCTTGCTCTCTTCATCCCTACCCCAGGGTCGAGAGCTGCCTGTTCCCAGGAGGAGCTGGGGGAAGGAGGCTCCCCTGCTTTCTGGGAGCAGGCTGGCTGCTGCCTCTGTCTGCAGGCTGGGCCACCCTGAGGTCACTTTTAGCTGCGGGGTGGAAATAAAACAGCCAAAGTAAGCTCCTCTGTAGCCTCCCTAAGCAGCCAGGGCCTTCTCCTCAGCTCAGGATAAGATGCCCTTAAGCATAAAACTCATGTGTAGGCAGTAAATTTAATTAATCCACATTGAGGAGACTGTCTCAAAATCCAGGCAATTTCTAGTATTTTTCTTTGTTTAATTCTTTTGAGCAAAAGCCACATTTGCCACTAACAGCTTAGTTCTCCTAGTAAGCTCACTGGAAATTGCAACTGTGAGAACTTTCTTAAAACTTTTGTTCAAGGAAAGCCAGAAAGCAAAGACTGTCTGAAGAAAAAGCAGTTGACTTCTGTCTTTGGCCATCTATCAGTTTCCTGCATAGCCCCCATCAGGAGTGTTTCTAAACCTCTAAATAAAAACACAGATCTGTGTGAGAGTTAGATTTCTTTTCTGTTTGAGAGCACCATCTCTACAGTATTTTGGACAAGGTTGCGATAAATGATAGATCAAAGTAGAGAGTCACTATTATTTAGATTTCTGACTTAGTGCTCAGTTGCATAAATGCTTGCATAACACTCCTTCTGCCTGATGTCTTCTATTCTTGATGACCTTTCAGCACTACCCAACCTTGTTTAATTTTTCTGGGGTATTTGAAACTATTGGTGCGTGTTTCTTAAGAACATCATCTCCTCAGTCATGATTTGCTACTAACACCAAAAATATTAGAAAGCCTAATTCAATACATAAATCTATTTGTCCAGGATGGTCTGAGTCTTCTAAACACATCATGCTCAGTACTGGCACAGCAGAATTTGTAAGAGGAAGTTCGACTTTTGACTTCAATGCTGGATGCTTGCGGTTAGTAGCATTTCTTCCTCTACTGTGCTGTCTACCTGTTCAGGCTCTTTTAGTGTTTAGCATGCTTACTCATTTAGTAACATTTTTGTTTGACAGCTTATCTAAAGCTCAAATTTTGGCCTTGATCTGTATAACCTGGTTTCCAGGCTCTCATGGAGTATTGGTTCTGTGCCGGATGGAAGGTTAAGTCCCCTGCAGTTTTCAAGCTTCAGATAGTCCTGGGTTTTGGCTTCTACGTAGGACTGTTTAATTTTAAAGCATTTTTTGGTGTTTCTTGAAAAGTAATGCTATTCTTAAATCATAGGGTACTCTGTTGCTTGGAAAATATGCTAGAAATTTTCTTAATTTGAAGCGTACTCCGAAAGCTTAAATATTTTTAAATTGTTTCTTTTTCTCTACAATTTCTGGTTCATTACAACTTAAGCATCCATAAATTGGTCTCATGCTAAGATAACTCCTCAGGACATCCCGATATACCCAGTTCCCTAATTGTTTTTAGGCGCTTTTCTGGAGGAGTTTCCTTGTGTACCTAGTCAACAAATTGCAGTTGAGAGCGAGCCAGCCAGTTCCCTCTGTTAGTTTGTTAACACGGTGCAATTACTCTAAACTGAGAGATAAAAAGTAGTGGAGGAGAGGGCATGAAATTAAGAGCAAAACAGAGCATCCCCAAATAAGTTTTCCAAAACAAAATGTGTATTAAAACCAGCTATGTTTCTCAGACAGGTATTCTATGAAAGCTGTTGCTGTAAATGAACTGGGTGCAGTATAGGTACAGATCAGAAGGGACAGGGTCCAAAAGACAGGTACTATTAACTAGTATTTTGTGCATATTTGTGTAACAAAGAATATTCTGAAACTTTCCTTTAGGATTATTGGTGGTTTGCAGCTTGTCAGCTTCTTTTGGGAATTCAGTTGTAGAATACCTGCTCAATATACTGTGAATTTTTCTGAGTGCACAAAAAAAAAGTGTTTTCTGTTGATCTGTGTAGAGGTTCATTGGACATCCTTAGCTCAGCTGGGCATAAGGTTCTGCGGATAGTTTTCCATTCACAGCTGTCCCATCAGTTAAGGCTCTCTGAGATGAAAGCAATAAAAATTCCTATCCCCATTAAAAATTTAGATCATAGCCATCTAGGAAATGTTGCCCATCAACAGATAAATACTAAAATTTTAAAAAAGGAAGTATATTTGGGTTTGTAATAGATGTCAAAAGAACTTGTTTGATCAGGACACTGGAACTACCCTAGTCAAAAATAAATTCTTATGTTGTCATCAGACAAACAATTGCAAATATGTCTGAAACATAAAGGAGCCTATTCAAGTAATTCTGTGAAATGCTTTGACTTTTGAGTTAGTGCAGTGCAATATCGTATCATGTAATTATATAAGAAAATCATGCGCAATATAGTTCTTCACATCCTGAGTTATAAAACACATAACACCACACGGGGAAAATAGCATTCAGTAAAGGGGCTTTAAGTCTGTACAGGTTTGAATCCAGAAGCTATCACATTAAGAGAGTTTTCCAGAACTTTGTATCTACTCTGCTGCTTCCCAGCATAGAGAGATGGGAAGAAGATGCCTTCCTTGCAAGATAAGCTTTCCCTTGTCAAATTCGCACTGGTCTATCTTTCCTGTTGCTTGCACTTTTCTTCCTGCAAGAAGTCTGGGATCAACTAAGGTTGTTTTTATCAGGAAGAAGCTTCATCTTCTACTTGATATATGTGTGAGCGGGATCCTGCAGCGTGGAAGCAGGAAAGGCAGTCCCAAGGCTGAGACCAGTCCTGGTTTCACATACCCTTTACCAAAATGCAGACTTCATCTTTTAGTGACAGGTCCATTAATCACATTTCAGCAGAGAAAAACTGCTCCTTTTTAAGTAAGAATAAAAAAAAAAAAGCCTGAAATTTATTTGTTTGTTACCATTCTCATTAAAAGCTATGGTGATCATTTATTGACACTAGTTATCTTTAGCTGTTCTGACCACAGAGATTACTCAGTTTTGGCTTAGTCATGTTCTCCATAGAAGCAATGACAGTTATCCTGTAAGGGTTGTTTTTATGTTGGGGAACAAATAGTCTTGACCCTTGATTTAAAAATCACCCATGGACAACCCTTGTTTTTCTGCAGTTAACACTAATTACAAGAACAATTTGCACATACTGATTTTTTGGAGGCTGAGTTACTTCTGTTCACCTGTTTAATTTACTTCTGTGTGCTTGAACACAATCAGCTGTGACTAGAAACAATTCAAATGAAAAATTGCACTTGAAGGTAAAAGCAGGTATTGCCTTAAAAAGCAGCTCCTTCATCTCCTTCTGGTGAAAACCAAAATTGCTTTTGCAGCTGTATAGGAGAAAAAGTATTTTATAGATATGGTTGGTTTGCAGTGTTTGTTAGATTACATTCCAAATGGTATTTGTACACATACAAATTGGGTTTTACTTCTCTGTTTCATTGAGTACTTTAATTAAAATATGAATTTGGGAATTAACTCTGGGCTTCAGTTTTGTCTCAGTTTAAAGGTATTTGGGTTTGAATAGAGTTTATTTCTCCTGAAAAAGTTCTTACTATGCAGAAAGTTTATTGATATGATAGTGATCGTTCCCAGTGCTCCCAAAGGTCACGATTGCTAAGAAAGTAATGCTTATTTCTGTTTATCTTACAAACTTCAGGATATAATTAATTTATACTGTAAGTATTTTTAGCCTGGGGAAACAGAGGACTTGTATTTCTGTTGAGTTTATGGTACCAGATTTTTCAGCTTTAACTTCTCAAATACCATGCAACTGAGCTTAAAAAATAAATAAAATCAAACAAATGAAAACCCCGCATCCTGAATTACAAGAATAATACAGTTTGGATGCCTTTTGGCTGATGGCAAGCTTTAACTTTAAAAATACATGTAAGCAGTTTTGCTGTACAAAGTGGATGTTTGGGTTCAGGTTTTATTGGAGGTTCCAATGGAAACAAAAATTAATTGATGCCAGAATCTCTATGTTAAGAAAAATATCAAATCCTACAAGTAGAACTAAGGAGTGGTTTGTTGTGTACAGTGTTTTATAAAGAAAATACTGGTTGGCAACAGTGAAATATTTTGAGAATTTGTCCTTTTTCTCAAATATTTCACACTGTGATTCTTTAAAAAGCCAAAAATACCCTTTCAATGTTTTAATTTTTTAAAAATGTATATTTTATAATGCTCGATCAAATTAATAATCTAGACACTTTAAATAATGTTTTGTTTAATCCCAAATGCCCTTAAAAAAAAAAGTGAATTTTTTGTCTTCAATGCAAAATCTTTTTTTGCACTTGTCTAAGGCTGGTTGAACATTAAAAAAAAAAAGAATCTGTTCCTTACCTTATTTAAAACATGAGATACACCAAAATAGTGAAAAGCAGATGCACTTGAGTGCAGTGTGAAAGCAAAATAATTGTTTTCTAAAGTTTTAGCATTGTAATTTATCATTTTTACATAAATATAAATTGCAAAGAGGTTCTTTCAAATCATGTGCTCTGCAGCCATGTGTCATATGACATTGCATGCCCTTGGGTTACATACTCAACAATGGACTAAAGCATGAATTATTTAATTTCTTATCACTTCTCAAGGATTGTTTACAGAAGTCAGCACTAATGCACTTTATTTGCCACAAAGCAGAGGAAACCCTACATGACTGCTGTGCCATGCAGATTTCTAAGGCAGCACATGTTAAAGCAGGACATGTCCTGAATTCTCTATTAAAGTTTTCAGATATCTTGGTAATGAACACCACTACTTGCCAAGATTTTATTTTTAATGTATTTTTGTTAGGGGGTTAGGGTTTTTTCTTTCTTCCAAGCTTCCAAGGCTGAGCTCAGTGGAGAAGGACCTGGGGGTCCTGGTTGACGACAGGTTGGCCATGAGCCAGCAGTGTGCCCTGGTGGCTAAGAGAGCCAATGGGATCCTGGGGTGCATCGGGAGGAGTGTAGCCAGTAGGTCTAAGGAGGTGATCCTCCCCCTCTACTCTGCCTTGGTCAGGCCCCACCTGGAGTATTGTGTCCAGTTTTGGGCTCCATGGTGTAAAAAGGACAGGGATCTCCTGGAGAGAGTCCAAAGAAGGGCTACGAAGATGATTAGGGGTCTGGAGTATCTCCCCTATGAGGATAGGCTGAGTAAGTTGGGACTCTTCAGCATTGAGAAGAGAAGACTAAGGGGGAACCTAATTAAAGTCTATAATTATCTGAAGCAGGGGATGCAGGGGGAATCAGCCAGCCCCTTTTCAGTGGTCTGTGGGGATAGGACAAGGGGCAATGGCTGTAAGTTGGCGCATAGGAAGTTCCGCACCAACATGCGGAAGAACTTTTTCACAGTGAGGGTGACAGAGCACTGGGACAGGCTGCCCAGGGAGGTGGTGGAGTCTCCTTCTCTGGAGATATTCAAGACCCGTCTGGACGCCTATGTGAGTGATATGTCCCAGGGATCTGCTTTGGCAGGGGGGTTGGACCCGATGATCTCTCGAGGTCCCTTCCAACCCCTACAATTCTATGATTCTATGATTCCAACACTTCAGGCATCTAATCTGGGCCTTGCAATGCTGACTGAGAGGACAAGCTTCTTTTGGGGTCACAGTCACACGCTTCTTTTCAGAGAGCAAAACTATGCCAGGGACTCCTCTTTCACTGAACTGCTAGTAGAACAAGCAAAGTTGGGGGGGTTTCCCTAATCTAATTGTCAGATAGTGGCAGATAAAAGCTCACTAAAAACCTCAGAATCTCAGTGCTGATCAACTGTTTACCTCCATTTCCTGACACGCGAACCCTTGCAAATATTCCAGATACTCCTTTCTCTTCCCTCCTGCCCCCCTCATCTTCTCCTCCCTTTCTCCGCCTGCCTGCTTCATCACTTTTTCTTACTGGGCAAACAACTGTTTTCATTTCTTTGGGATATGGGCCAGTTATTATCAGTAATACTGTCCAGAGATGATTTCTGATTCTTTCTGCCGTGTGCTGAGATATTCTTGCATTTGATTCTTTTAAGCTACCTTCTCATTACAAAAGCTCCAAGGTTTTGATTCAACAGTAATGACAAACAAGCTGTAATGGAAACCTTGATTATTTTTTTTAAAGTTTCTGCAGAGGAAAATTTTGTTGTCATTCTGTCTGCTTACAGGAAGATTTGTATTTAGGACTTGAGGACAGGTATGAATTAAATAGTATAAATCAACATTTACTCTGAGTCAGCTACAGGGGTTTGTACCAGCTGTGAATTGGGTGTCTGGTGCTGTCTATAAGAGACCTGTTGCAAGCAATCAGCATCACAGGCCCAAGAAAGGTGAAGCTGTTGCATCTCTGTTTGTCGGTGGCACTAGTGATTACAGTTACCTGGAAGCATTATTCCAGCTAGAACGTCCAAGGAGTCAGTGGCCAACACATAGTGTGAGCTTACTCGTAAGAATACAAGGATGAATGAAATAAATATAAGGAATGTAGGAATTTCTCTAATAAAAGGGGGAGGAGGGCAATCTAAGGCTGAATTATGAATAGTTTGAACCAAGGAAGGTAAGAAAAGCAGAGAATGAATTATGGGTGTACAGTGACATTCCCAAATAGTTTACTTGCTTAAAATTAAAATTTTACTTTCTTAAAATTTTGTCTGTGATTATCTGAAATCTTATTTCTGTGTTATAAAGTCTTTGAAGCAAATCCTGTGTAAATGCACTTATTAGACAATGGCACTGTCTATTTTCTTTGCCCTCATCCCAGAAATAACTAGCAGAAGAGCAAATAAGCCTCAGCAGACCTATCTCCATGTTCTGCAGCACTATTACTTTTGGTATTTTAACAGCTTTCATGTTTATTTTGAAAATTATGGTCCTAAATTCTAAATCATATACCAATCAATTTCTGTTAAAGCAGTGAGCCATTAACTTTTGATGGGTAAGGGAAATGTTTTAAGATAAGTGCTAAAAGGCAGAAAGCAAGTAAAGAGAGTTGTGCTCAACAGTTAGAAACAAAAGTTAGTTGTGTTTACTCTTACCATGGCAAGGAGTCCCCATTGTGATTTTAAAAGGATGGAGGTTGGTGAATCCCCCTTTTTCATGTGTATAACCTACAGATGTTCAGCAGTGTTGAATTTACATAGCTTCAGCGGGAATAAAGCCTGTTCTTTAATCTGTGTTTACATCCAGCATGCTTCAGTCACGCAGACTCTGACTGCCAACTGCTGGAGAGCTAACTTCTAAAAAAATAATTTGGTGACATTCATCTTCTTTTCCTTCAACTCGCCTCTAACTCCACGCTCAGCACATTGACGTGTCTCCCAAACTGGGGTAAGAAAATCAAAGCAGGTGCACGTTCCTGGAACATCAGTGTCTCATCAGTTTTAACTCTGCGCTTTCAAAATGGCTTGTGAGGCTAAATGCGAGGTCTGGATGCCAGCCTCAGCAGCTGGCCATCTGTGGGTTAGGGCTTGCAAACTAGTGCGTTCTTTCATAAGCAAAACGCCGGCCAAGCTATTGCTTCAGTCAGCCATGGCAGCAGAGCAACAACAAAAAAAAGAGGCGATCCTTAGCATTTATGCATATTCAGAGGAGGTCACCCTGTTCGCTCTGTGTCAGCCACACATGTGCTCTGGATGAGGCACAGGGAAGGGGAACGGCAAGCGGGGGAAGTGAATGATATTACCGAGAGGGATACTTTTATTCTCTGCCAGAGTCAGTCGAAAGTGCTGTCAATAACAAGCACCATAGGAGAGTAATGACTGCAGAAGACCTCTCTCCCACAGTGAGATGCTGCAAAGCTTGAATGCCAATCACACCCCTCCTCTTCTGGCTGTGCAGCAAAAAAATTCCCTTTGTTTCGTGCGTGTGTGGCTGATTGAAGCTATTGTTGTTGAGCCTGGCTCCCTTCTCTTTGTGGCTCGCTCAGGGAAAAGCAGGAGTTGAGTTGGGGCTTTCTGTCCACAGACAATAGCTACGAAGAAAATTGGTCCCATTCCCAATTAAAGACTGTGGTCCCACAGGAGACTGACTTGCCTATCGCTTTCCATAGCATTCCAGTTTAGGAATAACAAGGAGATCATGGAGGGAAAAAAACCTGCATAACATTTTCTGTACCTCACCACTTATGTTTAATGCAGGATATTTTAAAGATTTCTTTACTTCCAGAAACTTAGCAGGTTTTGGGCACCAGGAGTGATGAAATGCTGTCATTATGGGCTCAGGAACTGATTAAATGCTCACATGGAGTACAGAGATGCTCTGCTAGGAGAACTATGGTCTGGGTAGCAGTTAGCTGGCAGACACCATTAAAAGAAGTCCATCTGTTGAACAATGTAATACTGGGTAAGAAAACAGTGTTGAACAGAACAACAGAACCTGTGGAGAAATTACATTAGTCCTTAGCTGCCAAATTGGTCCCCGGTTCTGTTGTTTGTCTTGAGAGAGAACAGCAAAAAAGCTGATCTCTGTGTCAGGCTTGCTTCTGGACTTCAATTACAGTGGCTTATGGTGTCACTATTGTCAAGTGAGCAGATAGAAAGTTGTCATTTTCTGTAAAGAAAAGAGTTTTTTATTAGGTTGGAGAAACCTTTTAGAACTTAAAGATTCTGCTGAAAGTCTGGACCATCATTTGTAAATGTATCTAAACAATTACAGCTACAGGTAGGACCAAGACAAACTAAAAACATAAATACAGTAAATAGTAGAAATAATACTGGTGCTGAGTTCCTCTTTGCTGGTACCTCCGTTGTAATCCTGTTGAATCCAGTAAAATCCCTTTAAGTTGATGCTTTCCCAACATGGTGCTCCGGGGCCTCACCGATAGGCAGCAAGGCTAGGCAGCAGTGCTGAGATGAGCCAGATGGAAAGGGAGGCAACTACGGATGGAGCAACTGCGGGGAGGTCCCTGCACAAAACCAGAGCTGAACCAGGCTGATTGCTAGCTGGTGTGCTGATGTGAAAGTGTTTTGGCTGGTGCTGGCTGCTCTCTTCCTCTCTAGCTCTCTAGCCAATACAGCTTCACATCAACATAGACAAACCACAGCCCTTCTCATTCCTGCTGCCTTTCCCCACAGTGAGTGATCAGTCCCGCATCTCTCATGGGTCCTTTACAGAGGTCCCCCCAAAGAA
Organism: Laterallus jamaicensis coturniculus; assembly: GCA_022605575.1. Classification (NCBI taxonomy): domain Eukaryota; kingdom Metazoa; phylum Chordata; class Aves; order Gruiformes; family Rallidae; genus Laterallus; species Laterallus jamaicensis. The sequence goes on along the minus strand of JAKCOX010000102.1, from coordinate 803,480 downwards.
GGGAAGTTTCCTTATAGAGGTACTAGAAACAGTTTGACCCGGTCTGCTGTGGAGTCATTTGATCACTGAGACTTTCAAGTTACAGATGAAGTTCAGGTCCTAAACTCCAACTACTTTTATTGGTGGCCAAAATTTCCTTTCCTCAACTTACAAACATTCATATTCTTATTTTTGAGTGCTTTAGCACCTCACATCAATAGCTCTTTCTGAGAGCTTTGTTCTTATTCATCCTGACCTGATATGATAACATGTACATTTACAAAGCCTACCATATGGGTTTGTGAGAGTCTTAGCTTAATGGAGTAACATAAATTCAGTGTGATGCCTATGGTAAACATGTTAGAAAATAATTAGCCATTGAAATTACCATGCTAGGAGAGATGTAATGAAAACTAATCTTTCTTTTATGATTTACGTATGAATTTATGAAGTCCCAGTGGATGACAAGCTGGCATTTATTGTATTACAAACATAAATTTCTTATTTCTTTTCAGCACCAAGTCTCTAATTCAATGGACTGGGCTACCCATAGTAAAGAAAGTAACAGGAACTCATCAACAGTGTCCCTTTTCTCATGTTTCCTTAATTTATGCTTAAAAATGCACCACAAGATCACAAAATCCTGGAAAACGTAGTCTGTTCCCAGATAATTGTAATTATCACCATCAACAGGCATTCTTGTAGCGTTACTGCTATCCATCGCTCTCCAAGCTTGACTCCACCATGGGGATAGTCAGCGTGAGCATACAACTTCCACAGAAAGCTGATCTCCCTACTGCCTCATGATCTGTGTCAATCACTACCCTCTTAAAGAATTAATTAAACTATTACCCACAAAAAAATACAGTGTAACAAATTAGCATGAACCACTAGGAAGCAATAAGCCGCCTTAAAAGGAGAATGAAGATCAAATAAAACAATACTAAATGGCAATACGCTCAGAGAAACAAAACAAATTAGGTGGAACACAAATCACTTTTATCTGCTGTTGAGTTTAAAGAGAAGTTGATTTTTTGTGTAGCAAGAAGAGACTTTGCTCCCTGCACGGTAACTTTTCAGCCTGGTTGCTCCATACACAGTACCTTCTACTTTGCATTTCAAAGCTTTAATAGTGCTAAAATCTGGCTAAATGTTTGACTCGAGTATAGGTGAGAGACTTCAACCAGGTGTGAAACTCATCAACCTCATACTCAGTGTTGGCAGTCTCCTGTTATTACTAAAATCTGTCATTCCTTACCTGATACACAGTAAGCTCCTTAGAGATAGACAAGAAAATCCATGTCTGCTCTCCTGCCCTCCAAGTAAACCTGACTGTAAATCTGAGCTCCAATGCTGTGGTACTGCTGAGCTGTTTGACAGCTCAGCACAGGACACCATGCTGCAATCAGTGCTGGGCACTACCTCACTTGGTGACTGCCTTCTGAGCTGGCATCACTTCACCGGGCTTGCCAGCCATCCGGGAAGAGTGATTTGAAATACTGGCATCTGAAAGACTGATGTGCAGGGGCTTTTCACTGAGCGAAAAGGGAGTGGTACCAGAGTCTGACTGCAGTCCTGCTTTTTGTTTTTCTGTTATCATAAAATTGTACTTAGGAAGAGGAAAATGAACACAGTACAGGAATCTGATGAGAGCATAAAGAACGTGATTTTTCTATGACTGCTTAGCTTTAAAGTTTTCCTGTCCTTCAATTGTTATGTTCTGGGATCCCATTTCATCAGTTCATCTCAAGTCGGGGAGCCATTTAAGCATGTGCTTAACTTATGTCAGTAGTTTAGGATTCAGTAGTATTCTAGAGTGCTTAAAGTACTGTTGGCAGAAATAGAATGCATGTGCCGAGCTGGGATTTCTGTGCTTTAATCCCATTTATCATCTGTGTTCTTTCTTACGTACTCATCCTCAGGTCAGAATATCACTTAAGTACACTTTTATCTACAACCTCAGTTGAGGCCTGCACTCCTTCCTGTTAATTATTCCTGAGGTTTCTCCTTTCTGCATTTTTTGTCATCTTTCTTTTGACATGAAATTGTTACCTCTTCTTTCCTTTCATAGCCCTTTTTCAACCCCTTCCTGTTTGCACAGAGGAAATGTTTATGTGCACTTTCACTAATTCTGATCCACTATTATTTCAAGTTGACTTCTCTAACAAGAGAAAAAAAATCTGATGGAGCTCAGCAGCATTGACTGTTTCTTCACACAGGTGTTCAGGGTGGATGCACCAGTTGCTTTCAAGGTAGAGTTGCCTGTCGGTTCTCAGCCACTTCATTAATTTAATTCTTAATTAGAATGACTGTGTTCTGACAAGGGCTAGGTAGCACAGTCAGATTTATAGGGCCTATACTTGTGAATGGCAAGTTTCATTATTGAATGGCCTGATCTTGTTTCAAGGTGCTTTGATTCAGAAAGCCAATGGTATCCTGGGCTCCATCAGAAGAGGGGCAGCCAGCAGGGACAGGGAGGTGGTTGTCCACCTCTACTCTGCCCTCGTGAGCCTCCATCTGGAGTACTGTGTCCAGATCTGGGGCCCCCAGTACAAGAAAAATGTGGAACTGTTGGAGGGTTCAGAGGAGGGCCATGAAGATGATTAAAGGGCTGGAGCACCCCCCCTATGAAGAGAGCCTGAGGGAGCTGGGCTTGTTCAGCTTAGAGAAGAGAAGGCTGCAGGGGGACCTCATTGCAGCCTTCCAGTACCTGAAGGGGAATCAACTTTTTAGAAGGATAGACAATGGCAGGACAAGCGGGAATGGATTGAAGCTGAAGGAGGGAAGGTTTAGATTAGATATTAAGGGGAAGTTCTTTACAGAGAGAGCGGTAAGTTGCTGGAAAGGGCTGCCCATAGAGGTGGTGGATGCCCTGATTCAACTACTGTGAGTCATTTTACTGGATCATGTGCATACAGGATGTATGTGAAGGCCTGTATTTGTTAAATGTAAGCAAAGAAGACAGGAAGTATGAAGTGAGTGAAGTTGGGTGCACTGAGCTGGGCAAGGGTGGGACAGTAGCCCCTTCGTCCGGCTCTGGTTCCCCTAGGAAGAGGACAGAGGTGTCAAAGTAACACTGCCAGGAGCTTGCTGAGAACAGTAGGTGTGACACGTGGTGCCTCTCCCTTGCCAGTAACACTTCTCTGCCTGTGATAGAACAAGCTCAGCCCTGCACAGTTTGTTTTTGACAAATCCGTGTCACTGTCACCCATCTTAGCATAGCATTCCCTCATAGTCTGTGAATCCTCAAAGAGAGCTTGTAGCAACTCTGTGGCTTTCTCAACAGCTCTTTCCGTGAGTGGAGGGCCGTTCTCTTCAGAGTCAGCTGGTTTTGAGACACAAAATTTATCTAAAGCATTCCAATTTATCCTTCTGCTCTTCTAGTCCAAGCTGTTTCTCCCCTTCGCAACCAGCAAGAGCTGGCGGGGGGGTGCGGGGAGCAGCGGCGGGGAGTACCCTGGAGCTTCAGCGCCAGCTGTGTGACCTTTTCCGTGCTGTGTCCCTTCATCTGTAACATCACAGTGTCCTCTAGAGGTGCCAGCCTGGGCGGCTGTACATGTGTAAGGTGAGAGGTGGCCAGGGAGCCTGCCTGGAGAGACAAGCTGGCAAAAGGGGGATGGTTGGAGATACCGTCAGCTCAGTTTTACAGATGGGGATTTGAAAGAAATGGAGTGATTTGCCTAAGATTACACCTGCTGTCTCTGGCAGAGTCAGAAGAACCCTTTGTGGTTTTTATATCTTGGATTAATATTTAATAACATAATTAACAATATTGATTTAATATAACCAACAGTCCTGGGCACCATTTATAGCACTGGTGATTTTCCAGGATAAGCATTGATTCTCCTACAGACAGAAGCTGCCTTCAGCTAACCACTCTGCCTAGGCTGCTGAATATCTGGTAGCTATGAAAAGCTGTTCTTGTTGCTGGCCTAGGCTGTCAGTGGACTTGCGGCACTGACGAGGGTATGGTATTCCATTACCGATCTGCTGGGCACTCTAGTTCCTGCAGCCTTTCAGCTTTGATTAACAGGAGTAATTAATCGTACACTGATGAGGCTTGTGGTGACTAAGCCTGCTGCGGTTAGGGGAGCAGCATGTAGGTGCTGGGGAGCCAATTGCGAGCAAAGAAAGAGAACAGGAGAAAGAAGCCATGTGCTCTTTTATTCCTTTGAAGTGACCTTTCAGTGCAGGTTCTTTACTTTTTCATTTCCTTTATTTTGTTCTTTTCTTTATTTGCTCTGAAAAGAGTCGGTCATTCCTTGCAAAGCAATTCATATGTAAAAAGTTTGCACATTGGGATTCATCTGATAAGGTCTACAGAGGGGACTTATTTGCACTGACAGGTTGGCAGCCAGACAACCTCACCATTTTCTAAATGAAAGGAGAGTAGCAGCGGGACATCTCCTACCCTCTGCCTTTCGGCGCTGGAAGAGAGACAAAATCTGGCAAACAGCAGTTTGGGGGAGCCAGCTATTTAGAAGCTGCAGAAATGCACGGACAGTGGGAACGTAACATACGGTTTGCCTTCTGTGAGAACCAGCACAGACAAGTGACATTTGGGTTGGTGATTTTCCGGGATGAGGGATGGGAAGCTTGATCTAGCAGATGCAATACGTTTGCCTTTTTATTTTTTTAATCTCTCCCCTCCTTCCCCCAGCATGACAGTTCCAAATGTGAAATAATCTAAATGCATTTTTAATTCTTGGTTGTAAAAGAAAAGGCAAGTGTAGAGACTAGATCGTTTTCTCCTGCACTCTGTTTTATATTCTAGCATGTAACCAATGTGGGATCACTTTCCTGTTTCCTTCAAAAATACGTGAGGGGAAAGAGACCCTCAATCCTATTTAGGGTATGATCACTGCCTCCATGTTTATCCATGTACAGCAACATAAGTGCTACTGCGTGCCATGCATTTTAAACCAGAACACATGTGGAGCCATGTCAGTGGGACAGAAAAATGTAATCTCTTGAGTTCTGCCTTTGCCCTGAGTTATTCTGCCAGGCACCAGCAAAATTCCTTTGTAAGCTGCTGCCCAGGTACAGCATGGCTTGCATCAGAGCATCGCAGAATACAGGAGCAAGATTTTCTGAATGCAATGACAAATAAATGGTAAAATATCACAATTTGCTAATAAAGTATATTCTCATGTACCTTTATAGTAGTGGGCAACATTCCTCTATGTTGAATGTTTTTGCATACGGAAATCTCTAAAGAAAGGATCACTACTGCCTGGATGAGTTTTAAGCAGCTTTTTTAAGAGGCATAGCTGCTATTAATCTTGGTATTCCTCTTAATGATATTAAAGGCATTGGGAAGTTACTCAGCTAAGAAATCCTTAGCTGCATTGCAAAATGTGCTTTAAGTGAAAAAAGTTGCAGTGTAGAGATGATAACTGTCACGGTTGCTTGTATATGTACCTAATTAAACTCTGTCTTCCAGACATTCATGGGTAAAATAGTGCTGATACTTGAAAATATGCAGCTTCTTGTTAGCCGCGTACTTGACTGATCATACGCTTGTCTTCATGGCTAAGCACTCTCTTGAATCCCACTCTCACACCACTGCCTGCTTTCCTGCCCAGCACACACACCCAGCAGCTCTGCTCTGCTCCTTCCCAAGGCAGCTGTTTGCCAAGAGCTTCTTGCAAGATAAAGAGTAGACCGTGGTCTTAAAAATCGGGTAGATTTGTAGTGCCCTGCAGAAGGCCAGAAGTCACTTCTTGGTCACACAAATGGCTCTGCAGCCTCATTGCAGTAAAACTAATTAATACCCCTGCCCAGGCTCAGTGTTTCTGTATATGTTTATTCAAGCTAGCACTTCAGTTTTGCATACTTAGCCAAATAAATGGCTTGTTGCCTTTCACTCCGTCTTCATTAAATATACTGGTGTGCATTTTATAGAAGGTTTTTTACAATAATTATAGTGTCATTAAAATATTTTTTCCCATAAAATACAAAGGGAAGCAGTTACCTGTCTTTTGCCTTGTTGCTAGGTTATTTATCTTGAGGGGACAGGTGAATACCAGCCATATGCCTAAAACAGTATCGTCATTTTCTGCCAAATTAATTTACAGAGCCTTAACAACTGCCTTTAGTTCCCACAAACACAGGGGATGCCCACAGCATGATCCCACCTGCCTAATGCAAGCAGCTGGTAAACAACAAGCAGATCACAAACATTTCTAAGGGTTCAGATGACCTTTTTTCAGAGCCGACCCATGTGTTCATGCTGCTAAATTGGACCATACATGGGTGTGAATCCCAGTGGGAAAACATGACCTGGATCTTTTCTGGTCCAATGGCCGGTTGTCTGTCTTTGTTAGGTGATAATAGACCAAACACTAGAAATATGATTGATGTCTGTGATTCAGTAAATGGTGCCTCTGGACAATAGCTTTCACACCATCTCTGAAGGAAACAGAAGGTTCTTTCATTATTAGAGAGAGAGAGCTTTCGGTCAAGGCATCTGGAGCAGGAAGTCTAATGTCTTAAAGACTGATGTTTCCATAACTATTTTACATTTTAAAAATCAGAGCTGCTGTGAGCTACAAGAAAAAAAGGCAAAAATAGAAAAAAAGAAAAAAAAAAAAAAAGGAGAATGTCTTTAAAGAATAAAGCCTATAGTAAATTTACCAGATCAAAAAGTGAAGTAGTGCTGGATAAGCCCTTATTATCCAGTGTCAAGGCCAATAGCATGTAAATGAATGTAACAGAGATGATGAACTGCTCAAACTTTGGCTAATGCTCTTAGGAGTGATAGAGTTGATGAGAATTTGAAGTACAAAAGGTTTTATAGAGCAATATCACTGCAGTTTTTGAGAGAGATTATTAGGGGAAGCTAACATACTCATCACAATCTTCTTCCTTAAATATGACTTTTGTGGTTAGAGCTGACTGTGTGCCTCTAAAGAGCAGCTAAGCTACAGTGGCAGCACATATATAAGTGACAACAGTTCATTCAAATTGCATCTGGAAGCTCAGGCTGATGGTCAAGGAGGTACATTAAAGGTAAACTATAAAGCAGGCATAGCAATATTTGGGAAGGTCCTTGTTTCTTTTCTCTGCCTCTTGAAGTGCTGGGTGCGGAGGTGGATGAGAAACAAGAGCTCAGGGGATGCCAGTGTGAGCACTTGTGAGCTGCCTAAGGATAAGGAATCAAACATGCGTATGAGAAAATAACAGTTTTTAGGGGGTTCATTAATGAAATCAGGAAAGGGGTGGGTGGGGGGAGTCAACCAGAGAGGTGTCTTGCAGGGCATGGATCTAAGCAGCTCCAGCGTCTGCTGCTGGTCCCAGCAGCAGAGGAGAGCAGGAGACTTGCAGACCAAACCCTTGTCAGAGTACACACTAGCCTGACAGCTTGATATCAGAAGCTCTGCCTATTGCAGGAAAGAGTCCTAGATGCAGCTACTCGGAGTCTTGCAGTTTCTTTTTCAGCTTACGTTTTCTCTTGTACAGACAAGGGAGAGGCAGGCTTGCAATGGAAGGGATAGTGTCCAGTCCTGTATCATAGAATCACAGAATGGTTTGGATTGAATGTGGACTCAAAAATCACCCTACTCCAACCCCTCTGCCATGTGCAGGGACACCCTCCACCAAAGCAGGTTGCCCAAAGCCCCATCCAACCTGCCCTTGAACTCTGCCAGGGACGGGGCAGCCACAGCCTCTCTGGACAGCCTGTGCCAGGGCCTCACCACCCTCAGAGTGAAGAATTTCTTCCTTCGAATATCTAACCTAAATCTACCCTCCTTCAGCTTAAAGCCATTACCCCTTGTCCTTGCAAAGCTACCGAGATGAACACTGGCCAAGAGAAGAGCTGGCTCTATTTTAGCTAGTCTTGAGAGGAAAAAGGCAAAAGCATAAACAATTCCTACCCAATAGCCTAGAGTTAGAAACACAGAAGTACTGCAGTTGAAACAAGTTGTGCTTATTGTCTCTGGGTGAGTAAGTGTGCCCATATTGCTCTGTTCATGTGGGTACATGTATAACACATAGAGGACCAAGCAGCTAATGTCATTGTGTAGGGGTAATCCATAGTTACTGTTAATACCAACTAGTGCACAGCGTAATTCCTGCTGTCTTCTCTTGGAGGACAAAGCAATACAATATGACATTATTTGAGAGGGGACTGTGAGGAAAATAAATATTTACATGAAACCACGTGCATATATGGTGTGCACCTGGCCAGGAGCTGCAGTGTTCATTGTATTTATTCCCTTGCATGAGAAGTTCAGCGGCTGCTTTCCCCATCCATCTGCAAGGGGATGTCCTCCTTTTCTTACAGAAGCTGGATGTATCTGGCCCTGCTCTTTTCAGGGTGGGGGGAGGGCAGGTAAATTAAAAAAACATGCCAGGTTTGAGAGTGTGGCCATAAAGTCATGTGCCAGCCCCTGACACAGAGGGTGAAATGTCTGCCCCAAGGCTGGTGTGACTTGCCGAATATAGACAAACAGGCATGGGAGTTTAGGATACGTTTGTAGTTGCATCTAACAAAATATGTTGGCAAAGCAAAGGTAAAGCTGCAGTGGGAGCGTAGGGAAAAAAGTGCAAAGGGGAAGAGTAGTATGCAAGGTAAACAGGAAAAAGAGAGAGAGAGATCATACCTGGAATATTGTGTCTGGTTCTGGGCCACTCAGTTCCACAAGGACAGAGAACTCCTTGAAACAGTCCAGCACAGAGCCACCAAGATGATGGAGTGGAACATCTTCCTTATGAGGAAAGGCTGAAGGACCTGGGTCTCTTTAGCTTGGAGAAGAGGAGACTGAGGGGTGACTTCATTAATGTTTATAAATACGTAAAGGGTGAGAGTCAGGAGGATGGGACCAGGTGTTTCTCAGTGGTGGACAGTGATAGGACAAAGGGCAATGGGTGCAAGCTGGAGCATAGGAAGTTCCATGTGAATATAAGGAGGAACTTTTTCACTGTGAGTATGATGGAGCACTGGCACAGACTGCCCAGACAGGTTGTGGAGTCTCCTTCTCTGGGGACGTTCAAAACCTTCCTGGATGCTTTCCTGTGTGATTTGGTCTAGGTGATCCTGCTCTGGCAGTGGGGTTGGACTAAATGAATTTTCGAGGTCCCTTCCAACTCCTAATGTTCTGTGATTCTGAGAGACCATCATTTTTGGGAGTATTTTGCATTTGAATGCTGGAATTGTCCAGAATGCAAGTCAAACCAATGCTTGGAAACATTGTGTGTTTCCAATTTACAAAATACTCTGTTTGCAAAAGCTATTAAAGGCTTGTTGGTATCAAACCCTCTTTCAAAGGAGGGTCCTATCCAATATTGAGTCTTAATTCTTTACCTAACACAGTACTTGCAATAAGTAAAGATGTGTATGATGTGACGGAGTGAGAAGATAAAAAACCAACATGAATGGCTGGTATCCTTCCTGCCTGGGTGAAGCCACCTGCCTTAGCCCTTTCTCTGACAGAGGGCTGCACGCAATAAAGCAGAAGGTTTGAAGCAAGACCTGAGTACGTAGAGCCATAACACAGAATATACAGCATATGATGTGACTAATAATTAGTTGCAATACTGTTTTATTTAATTTTTATTTGTTTTGACACCTCTTAAGGGAAAAGCTTCTCTTCTTTTCAATGTCAAATCGTTCTATAATTTATTTTAAACAGGATTGCGCATTAAAAATAAGTACTTCAATTATATTGATAGGTTATTGCTGATTTTTACCTTTTTTGAAAAGGTCAAAAAGTATATAAATAATAAAACCACCAGAAAATTAAGTGAAATATCAAACTTTTAAAAGAAATATATCAGAATTTTAATGCATCCTTTTTTAGATTTTCTCTTCATTGGCAAAGCTATTCCGTTTTCATTAAAAATGTTCATTTTATTTCAGGAAATTTTAATGCTTTTTTTACTGGTGAAATCAATGCAGAAGTATGAATCCCAGGAAGATTTTTTTCAGCCTGCCCTATTTGCAAATTATGTAAGCAATTATAAATGCAATCATTTATTTTGAAGCAAGAATTTTTTAGAGGAGATGTGTAATACATGTCACAGCAGACCTGAATAGTTATCATGGGTATTACATGCTCAAGACACTCAGAATTTGGCAGTAGATGAACCTGTGTATCTTTAGAGTACAAGAATCTATCTGTATATAGTATCGTTCGTGTAGATGGAAGTTCCAGGGCATAGCTCTGAGAGGTTATGGTTGTGATGTACATGTTTATGTATAGTTTGCTGTCTTGTTAGGGTATGCTTTCCTGGACGAATTTACTGGACAGTTTTTTTATTTGATTAAATCTATTTTTCCAGGATCTTATCAGTAATGAGAGTACTACATACAAATGTAAAGCTGGAATATGTGATCATATAATGCCATGGCCCTAATGTAGGTGAACTACATTGACACATTCTATCCAAAGTAACACCATATCTTAAAGGAGGATTTGTGTATTTTTATGCCCAAATATTATGCATTCCTCTCCAGCCATATTAGATAGAGCAAGGCATAGGAAGAGACCAAAAAATAGAAAGAGAGCTTGTCAGGAGAGCTCTGTAGTCTTCTGCTGTCACAATATGAGACAGCACGGATGTTTTCCCTTTTTTTTGAACTAAAAATGGCTTGTTACTTATTTCTATTTAGAAAACAAAGCTAGATCTATATGCCTAAGACCAAAACAAATTATTAACCCCATAAACAAGCCTAAATTATCCCATTGGAGTTGTCCTCTAGTTTACTTAGGAGTAGCAAAGATCTTTCATGCAAATGCTCAATATTGCCAGGCTGAAGTTACTGAAGATATGCGTGTGTTCCCATATAGGCATGGAAAATGATAAAGAGCATAATGATATATTAAGACCATGGAAAGGCTGCCCATGGGTTTCTTGAGGGTGTGAGAGAAAAGTGGAAAGCAGGAAAACAAAATAAAAAGGGCTTTTTGACCTCCTGCTAGTGCATTTGTGGCTATAGTTAGCTACAATACTTGCTTGGGGATTGATAGAGATCTCACGATCAGCCTACAAGTCACATTGGCTCACAGATCTCCTTAGGGTGTTTCTACACTGTGCATAAGCCTGATGTCACCGCTAGCAAAGTAGATAAGCGCTCCTTCCTGTGCAGATACCGCCAGAATGGCTTTAACAGGTGAATGCATACATCCAAGCTGCATAGTGATGTCCAAGTGCTACTTTCTTCCTTTGCCATCTGTCTGTCATGCTGAATTTTATGCCATCAAGTATTAATTGCCTCTTGGGAGTGAGTTTCCCACTGGAAGAGCTCAGCCTGGTGCCTGCAATTAGAAACCCACAACTGCTGAACATCCCAAGGGATCTGATTCACCTGGGCTGCCCTGCATAAATCTCACCTGAAACCTGTGTTCACGTTACCTACTTTGTCTTTCTGTCAGTGCTAACACTGACTGCAAAGTCTGAGCCTTTGCAGCAGGAATGCATTTCCCAATTTATAGATCTGCTGTAGGGGATGTAAGCCAGAGACATTTGGTTCTGCTTCTATACCACAGAGAGCCCTGTTTGCTGTTATGCTCTTCATGGAGCCGCTGCCACCCTGGACAAAGCGTGTGCAATTTGTCCTCACCCAAGCTTCATTCACTGGGCATAAGCCTGCAGAAAATCAAGGTCATAATTTTTGAAAATTATGAATGTGTATTTGAGTGTGAAAGAATGGGAACAGCTGTGTGAGGCTCAGTGGTACCTTGATTCTTGTTTGGTGGGCTTACAGAGCACTTGGCTTTCCCTTCTGTAGGGACAGATACTACCTCCTTTTCCCATCAGAATCGCCTGCAGGTTTATCACTTATGAATTGCCATCCTCAAAAAAAAAATCCATCCAGTTTTTCTTTAAAGAAGATTTTGTTGATGCTAGATGTGACATGGTGCATTCTGGTAATTATTTTATTAACTGCATTTCTTGAAAGCTTATTATTCTACTTCTCTTGCTCTTGCAGTCTGGGGCTGTTTTGCTGTTGCAAACAAGATTTCAGACTTATCCATCATGGCCTTTTTGATAAAGTTTGAGACTTCCACACTGAAACTGAGGTAACATCTCTCTCTGAGAGGGTCGGGCAGCCTACTCAGACTTTCTGACTGCCTGCTCTTGTGTGACATACCTTCATTCTGAATGTGCTGATGAGTTTTCTGAGAGAGATGGAATTGGTAAGGTGACCCCTACTTTTGGGACTATTTTTTCTTCTTGCAGCATTGTGCTGATACATTGCTTAGCATTGGATCCATCAGTGCTACACTTTCATATATAAAATATCAGAAACATTTTCTTTCTGTGCTTTCCAGCCCTTGGTGCTCTGTCACTTGTATCAGCAGCTTATGCGAGGAAGGTGCATTGACTCCCTTCTTTTATCTGCTGAACTGTTGTTGCATGAGTGAGCTGGGATTCAGCTGCAGAACAGGGGGAAGGGAGAAAAATGATGACTGTCTTACAACTGAAATTGTCAGAGGCTATCAGTAGTGTCTGAGTCCAATCTGCATACCTATTAGCACAGGAAGGTGTGCTCCTGAACAGAGAGATAGATGGTGAGATGGTAAAGGCTTTGTTGGTGTTACTGACCAGCTGGATGTGTAAGGGGGCATCCTGTAGTTGTGATACGTGGTTCTAATTCACGCATTAATATTTGGATACCTCATCAGTTGATGGAATTTCTCCTTGGATGTTAATTGTCCTTGATGCAGGTTCTTCCTACTCTAACACTGCAGTGTCATGTTGTAGAACATGTTGCAGCTATCAGCCAGAATATTTGGGGAGCTGGACTAGATGATCTCCAGGGGTCCCTTCCAACCCCTATTATTCTGTGACTCTGTGATTTTCCTAACACATTTGTATTTCCTCTCCTAAACAAGGACTTGGCCATATTTCTAATTGGGTGTTATTTCTCAATGTTGTGGAAGGGCTACTGTGTCTGTTACTGTTAGGCCACAGGCAACACGGTAAGATGGATGCCAGTGAGTTATTCAACAGTTTACTTATGAATCAGGACTTGTGTAAAGGAAACTCTTCACTATAAGAAGATTCCTCGTTGTGAGTATCACTGGTTTTTTATTGCTGGAGGTTTCTTGAGCTTTGTGTGATCAGCTGGGATCAAGAGAGGAGCAGTCAGTCACTCCTCAGAGCTGCTGTGTCCAACTTGAGTACCCCTCAGCAGTGTTTTCAGATATACATTCTCTTGAATTCTTGGTGGGGAGGAGTGGAAGGTGTTTAGCTTTAGTGCGCCTTGCTGAACATGATGTGATGCAGTAACACATGTTACAGGAGAGTTTACAGAAAGCGACTGTTTCAGAGGTGACAGGTACCGAGCTCTGATTATTTCAGGAGGGTTCTTTGTATTTCATTGTGATCCACTTGCATTTACACTGAAGAGAAAATGGGGGTATTGACCACTCCATCCAGCAGCTGCTTCCCCCCATTGATTTCCCCCTGCCCTCCAAGGAGTCCCGGCTCCCCTGGGACTGGACCCTAATGGACTCAAAACAACCTCTGTGGGAAGCGCTTGCTTATGTGCTGGCTCCAGATTCTGCCTTTGTGCTGGGCAGCTCCTCCTAGAACCACACTTGGCTCTTCCAAGATGTTTCATACTGGATGAATTACTGGTGTGTCTCTATTACAGTAGTATATCAAGCAGCAAGTATAATATGAGTCTTTTGTTATTAAACAACAGCAGCACAGTGGTACTAGCTCTCTTGCATGCTTGAGGATCTAAACTACAACACTTTATATATTTAATGGATTTCTCTATACTATTGGCTATTACCTTCTACCATGGAAAGATAATACATGTTATACTCAAGCACTTTTTTGATACATTAAGTATGTGCACAATCTGCAATCATCTGGAGCACTAGATCCTTAATTCAGATTATAATAACACTGATTGAACATCTCTCAGCATGTACATAGCGCTGCAGGTAACTTTTGCCTGCCTACGGTGGACTGCAGACCTGCTAGCATAGCATCTAAACTGCTTATCGGTCTCACTCTCAATCTCCTCACTATTTCAGTTGCACAGCTGAATCAGTGCAGGTGCTTCATAAACCTAAAACTTGTATTGTCACAGAGTTTGAATCATGGAAAAATTCTGTTTTCCTTGTCAGAAATGCTACAGACCTAACTCCATTTCAAAGCTTTTCTAGTCCAGTTCTACCAGCTTGGAGGGAAAGAAGTGCATGTCCAGTGACTGCCCAGGATGGAGGGCTGCTTTTCATCATTCCTCTTGTCTCCCAGATTCCTTGCTCCTTTATACAGCTATATGGATGTATAGTAGTGATTTGTTTATCTGGTTATTTGATATTGGTAAATTTTCAAAGGTCCCATCAAGACCCCATTGGTTTATGTACACAAGAGGTACAAATAACAAGTAGCCAGTTACAGCAGAATTGCCTGTAAATATCTCGTTGACATGGCAGCTGTGTGATGCCTTATGCAAATTAATTAACATGGTTCAGTGTCATTTTGTGCTTTTAGTAACATACACATCACTAGTTGTGCTGCAAAGGATGGAACAGGCTTTGTTTTTTCTTTGGTCATTATAGATACAACACTGAGATTTCTGGTGTGTATGACTCCTGGAAGTGTTGTGAAATATGCAAGGTATTGAATGCACCTGGTCTGTGTGCTGTGCTTGAAGCCATTGTGTTTTGCATATTTCTATGTGCTCATGCCTGCATTTTCTCTGGTCTTAACTGGGTTTGTTCATGCCTTTTGCAATTAATGCCATGCATAAAACAAGATGCTCATCTATGGCCAACAGTGAAGGAGCCACAATGGGTTGGTGTGTCTTCCATGCTTCTCTTCAGCCTCTGCTGCTAGTCACCTTGGAGACAAGAAGTGTCTTGGACCAGCCCCACAATTGCTTTAATCAAGTGGCAGCTCTTATATTTTCTGCTTCACGTGTAATTAGTGGCATTTCTTGAATAATCTGTGGTAGTTCCAATGTGAGGCTTTTACTGTGATCCACAATGGCGACATATGCCCAAAGCTGCTCTCTTCCTTCAGGGATAACATTTTATATTTAATTTGGAAGTTTAGCACACCTCATTCCAGTTCACCAACAGTGATGCGAGGAAAGTCCCAGAAGGGGAATAACTGCCAGCTTTTCCCATGGCTGCTACCACAAACAGGAACTCCAGGAGGACCAAGTGCATATTTGCAGCCTTTTAATGCAGGAGAACACTGAAAAGCCTGTAGAGATCATGAAGCATCTGTCTTTATTAAATTATTTATTAAATCTTGAGCCATTCTGCCCTAATGTATTCGGAACTTCTCAGCTCTCCCCTTGGCTCAGGGTGATGACATGAAATAGTGCTGGGGTTCAGGGTTTTACATATTTTTGGTTAACACTGCTGACTCCAGATAGAGCATTCATTCTGCCAGCAGTACTTCTTTAGCCTCAGCTGCCCATCTTATCCCGCTCTAAAATACCCTTTAAAATACTAGGTTAGTTGTTGCTAAACTAACACAAATTGTCACAGTATTGGAGCGCAGATGTGCCCATTGTGCTCATACCACATAAGACAACGCTCCTCTTTGGAGTTATTCACCGGTAGTCTTTTTTCCTCTCAACAATACTGTCCTCTTAATAGCTATCAGCAGATAGATTTCTTTCTGAATAGTTGTCTTTAGGTTTCATAGCCTGTAAAAAGCAGGATCTCTTTCATGCTTACCATGTGTTTTATATTGTATTTGCTAGCACCTGTATATGGTATGTGCTGGCACCTGCAACTAGGTAGTAGTCTGGTGAGATGCAGAACCTGCACTGCCTAATCTCTTAGAGGTTTATGTCTCATGTTGGATGAGTTGTTGCCTGGGAAGATGTAGAGTCCAGTCTGGTGTCTAATAAGTAGTGAGTTTGCTTCCAAGCCTATACTTAGTGGTGGTGATGTTAGGTTTTTCTCTTTTCTGCTCAGTTATCTATTCACATTAGACCTGCAGGAACTAATATCTTTGCACTCTGTCTGTGTCAAATTAGATTTAAATTGGATCTGTGTGTTCAAACATTATTGATGGGGAACAGAGAAAGATGCATACTCCTTGGCTTCCTTATTCTTTTCTTATTTTCTTCTAAAGACAAGGCTAGAAATTCATCTTCAGTTGGACCTGCTTGATCTATGGGTGGTTAATAATAATGACAATTTACATTGTGTCTTTTTTTTAATTATCTGAGGCAAATCTCGTGCTTTGGGGAATAAACATTATAGGAATCATGAATACTAAGTAGATAATTCATTATTCATACCTGTCTGTGGGGGGAAGAAGATGACACAGCGTGGGTAGGTAGCTGGACCAACTTTTCGTAATGCATTGATGAAAAGGAAAAAGAAAGCTCATCTACCATAACTGATTCCCTGCCTTAAAAAATGAACATTAATTCTTTTAATATTATTTGATTTTAAGTAAGTCTTGTGATTCTGATTAACATGCCCAACATTATCCAGAAGGATAAGTTGTTCATGCAAATTTCACATTTATAAATGATATACAGATATATACAGATTTCTTTAATTTCACTAACACTCTGTTAAATTTGAAAATGAGATATTTTTTTTCTTCTGAAAACCTTTCTTTGCAGTGCTGTAAGTAGCTTCACACTCTATGAAACAGGATAACCAATGGAAAAAAAAAGACCTAACTACAGAGCTTTCAGAGTAAAGGAATAGGATTGGCAGGGACATACAGTTGTCATCTACTGCCTGTTCATGAAGTAGTTCTGTGTGAGAATGAGCCAGATTTAACCCCAAAAGTTGGCATAGTAGAATGTTTTGGTCAGAGGTATCTTAAATCTGAGAGTACTGTAGATCATAAATCTGTTTTGAAGGCATAAGAAATGTGGGCATAGGAAATGTGGGTTTGAGGGAAGGCTCCAGCTTCTCAGTGTGCTCGTGTCTCTCTGCATTACAGAGGTGCAAGTGCTTCTCCCAGGACAGTCTGCCGGTGCTTACCCAGGTTTAGGTTGAGAGCTAAAACAACCTGAATGAAAAATTTCTGTGCTAGAAACATCACGGTGTTTTTTATCTTGATGTTTTAAGGGACTGGGAGTATAGAGGTCTGTTTTTTTGAAACAGTGCCCTGTTGAGGGCTTTCTTCAGGTCTCACATGGTTCCTGGCATGGGCAGTTTCCTGCAGTAGCATGTGGCAGTAACATACAGTATTGCATCTGCCACCAAGAGAAAAACTGTTTAACCTAGTGGACAGACAGGTAGAGAGAAACTAAGGCATCAACAAAATTGGCAACTACTTTATTATTGCCATTTTAGTTATAATTTACTCTTAAAAGTAAAATACATGACCAGTAATCTTACAAAATAAGAAGACATCTGAAGATTATCAGATCTAACCACAGAGCTTGGTTGGATCAAAATCAAATCCCCAGTAATTAACCCTTTCATATTTTATGGAAATGCATGTTCAAATTCCTAGATCTGACTTCAGCTAATATGATTTACATCCAGGACCAAACCAGACTGGTTTGAAAAATCTCTAAAAAGAAATAGCAAAGCTAAGTACTTCAGCTGACCTTGTAATTTAATAACGAGAAAGCTATGTTATGTTATGTCATGTTAATAGACTAAGCATAGTATAGTAAAGAGGAGGCTCAAAATTACAGAAATAGCAGACAGAAAGGGTGTGAACCTTACCTTTAATTTGTGTTACTCTTATGATAATCTGGAGATCAAAATTTATTTGCAGTATCTTTTTCTGAAGTGCTAGCCAAACAAATATTATTATGATAGGTAGATGTTCAAATGCTAGAGTTTTGAATGCTACAGAGTTCTATCTATTTTCATTACCAAATGAAAATAGATAGAACCCCTTCCGAAGTGAAAAATCCCATTGATTGTGACTGCTAAATAAGATTTACTCCCTAAGAAGGTATAAACACATTGCCAAGACATAGCTCGCCGCAGGGAAGGCATGCACACCAGCCAGCTTGTGTCCCGTGACTGTGTCCCACCTCAGCAACACCACCCATTGCAGGTTTGCTTGAGCACACACAGCAGGAAGACCTGCAGCCTCCTTGCATGCATAGGTGGTGGTGATGACTCCTGGGCTTGTTCAGTGACTGCCATCACCTTGTGGCGGATAGAATTCACACACAATTCAGCATGTGTCAGCAAATCACAGAATCACAGAGTTGTAGGGGTTGGAAGGGAAGGGACCTCGAGAGATCATTGGGTCCAACCCCCCTGCCAAAGCAGCTCCCTAGCTCATCCTGCACAGATAGGCGTCCAGACAGGTCTTGAATATCTCCAGAGAAGGAGACTCCACCACCTCCCTGGGCAGCCTGTCCCAGGGCTCTGTCACCCTCACTGTGAAAATGTTCTTCCACATGTTGGTGCGGAACTTCTGTGCCCCAATTTGCAGCCATTGCCCCTTGTCCTGTCTCCACTGACCAAAGAAAAGGGGCAGGCCAATTCCCCCTGCACCCCATACTTAAGATAATTATAGACATTGATTAGGTCCCCCCTCAGTCTTCTTTTCTCCAGGTCAAACAGCCCCAGCTCTCTCAGCCTTTCCTCATAGGATAGATGTTCCAGGCCCTTAATCATCTTCGTAGCCCTTCTCTGGACTCTCTCAAGGAGATCCCTGTCTTTTTTATACCAGGGAGCCCAGAACTGGACACAATACTCCAAGTGGGGCCTGACCAGGGCAGAGTAGAGGGGAATGATCACCTCCTTAGACCTGCTGGCCACACTCCTCCTGATGCACCCCAGGATCCCACTGGCTCTCTTAGCCACCAGGGCACACTGCTGGCTCATGGCCAACCTATCATCAACCAGGATCCCTAGGTCCTTCTCCACTGAGCTCTTCTCCAGCAGGTCAACCCCCAGCCTGTACTGGTACATGCAGTTGTTCCTTCCCAGGTGCAAGACTTTACCCTTGCTTTTGTTGAATTTCATTAGATTTCTCCCTGCCCAGCTCTCCAGCCTGTCCAGGTCTCGCTGGATGGCAGCACAGTGTTCCTGCATGTCAGCCACCCCTCCCAGTTTTGTATCATCGGCGTACTTGCTGAGGGTGGATGCTGTTCCCTCATCAAGGTCGTCAAGGGGAGAGTTGTCCTCTGCCTGGCTCCCCTGTTACTTACTGCTCACCTCCTTTGGGACTAAGACAAATTTGGTCTCAGATTGCTTAGGACACAAGCTGAAAATTGATCTCAACCCCCAAAATCTTTGTTCCCAGACATCTTTTTGCTCTGTCTCACTGTGCAGCTCCACAAGCATCAGTGATAGCACAGGGCAAGTGGCAGGAATGTGCGACTGGCAGCTGGAGGGCAAGGGAGCCACTTGCAGCAGCTACTCAGGGCTGGTGTGCCAACAGCATATCTGTGGGTTACGCAGTTTTCCCAGCATGGGAGAGGAAGCAGAAGGGAGCTCTGGATATGATCAACTTGGATAAGATCAGATGTTCTGCAGAGGCAAGAGGAGCTGAGGTTATCTTGTCACCCAAAAGGCTTTCTGAAAGCATGGTATAGGACAAAAGCAGTGCAACCTATAAGCAGTCATCCATACGGTGAAGAGAGTACACATTCAGGTATTTTGGAGGAGCATTCTTGTAAAAGAGCATTTTCTCTGTTGCGTAAATAATTAAGTGGTGGTGGTGTTTTGCCTTTAGGCAAGAGTATTACCATAAAGTAGTCATCAGTAATACAAATAGATATGCAGAAATAAGAAACTATTCTAGGTCAAGAATTTAAAGTCACACAGAAGAGGGACAGTTGTTTTGAGCTTTCTGGATAGCTGAAAGCCTGTTACAACAGACTTTGTCCCCTGAACCAGAGACTTGGACAAGTAGGAGACAAGCAGTGTTATGTTCAGGCATGGGAGTCTCTTGGTGTAACACAGAAATCGGGGTTACCCCTACATGGTTTTACCCCATTTAGCTGCCTCCTTTCTCTCATCCTGCAGCTACAAAGTCTATAGAGAAGCAATGTTGTTTCTAGTGAAGTTCTGAATCTGCAAGGTGAAAATGGAAAAGAAACAATTATCCAGAGTTGTGCTTTGTAACTGAGATTCTTCTGCAAGGAAAGTAAATTAATTCTGGTCTAACTTTAATCATTGTGAGACTTTAGCCTCTTTACCATGTCTGCTTGACTTTGGCACTCCTATTAGGGGAGGACCAGCAAGACCAGCAACCCTCCCTCATAGAATCATAGAACATGTTAGAAGGGACCTTTAAAGATCATCTAGTCCAACCTCGCTGCCAGAGCAGGATCACCTAGAGCAGGCTGCACAGGACAGCATCCAGGCAGATTTTGGATGTCTCCAGAGATGGAGGCTCCACAACATCTCTGGGCAGCCTGTTCCAGTGCTCTGTCACACTCACAGTAAAGAGGTTCCTCCTCTTGTTTAGGTGGAACTTCCTATATTCAAGTTGGTGCCCATTGCCTCTTGTCCCGTCACTGGGCACCACTGAATAAAGACTGACCCCATCCTCCTGACACCCACCCCTCATGTATGTATAAGTATTGGTAAGATGTCCCCTCAGTCTTTTATAGACTGAGAATTCCCAAGTCCCTTGGCCTCTCTTTGTTGATGTTGTAGTCCCCTCATCATCTTCATAGTCCTTTTTTGTTGTTGTTGGTTTTTTCTGTACCTTCTCCAGTAGTTCCCTGTCCTTCCTGAACTGGGCAGCCCAGAACTGCACACAATACACACAATATTCCTGATGTGGCCTCACCAGTGCAGGGTAGATGGAGAGGAGACCCTCCCTCGACCTGCTGGCCACACTTTCCTTGATACACCCCAGGATGCCATTGGCTTTCTTTTCTCTCCCTCTCCACGCTGCCCCTTCTTCCTTGCAAGTCTCCTGCATGCATTTAGGTCTCTTCTGCTGAGTTCTGTGAAGCAGAAGGAGAGTACAGCCCCTTTGAAGATCTTGATCTAAATAGCAAGTTGTCATCTGAATTAAAAGGGAGAGGCTGCAGCAGATGAAAGAGAAGCAATATGCTTATTTTCTGCTCTAGCAGTGCTGTTATTCTACCTATGTCCCAAGCCCATAGACAGATAATTGTGAATTTGCTGTCTTAATGGCTGTTGGTTTTTCATTTGGTGGTTTTGGGGTGAGTTTTTTTAATTTTTATTATTGTACCTTTGTGGCTGTGTGGGTGAATGTGAAAAGGTTTTTGCACATTTATATATGTATTTTTGCTAGACACTGCACAGCTATAGCCTCTTTTAATTTTCTCTCTAATTTATTTTTAATTTTGTAACCCCTCAGGGTAAATCCTTATTATATGATGTAAAATCATCTCTTCTACAAAGCAGCTTATTTGTTGATTTTTAATTTGAGCCAGTAGAGGCAAAGCTGTAGGGGTTTTTTTCCAAACACTGAGAGCTCCTCTGTATGTGTAACTGTTATGTGGATGTCTCACTACAAAATTAGTAAAAAATGTAAAAACCTAAACCTGTCCTTCTAGAAGGGGCTAAGAGGAGGCTTGTATTTCTTTGTGTTAAATGTATGTCGGATTTCTGAATCTAAAAACATTCTTAATACGCATTTTGCTTTAAAATCTGTGCTCCACATGGATTAGACTGAATATGAACACATACTTTCAAAAGCCTGAGTGCTGGCTGAAGTTACGGGTTTGTTTTTCAAAAGGGGCATTTCCATCAAAAGATGACACTGTCTGAAGTTGGCATTACTCTGTGCACTCATATAAATGCATGTTCACCAACATCGATATGTGCTGTTGGCTTGCTGGAAATACTGCCTTTAGGCTAACCTGCACACTTTCTGGTTTAGTATTTCCTTACATGGCTGGCTGAAGGCCGTAGTCACAGCCCTATTGAGACAATAGCAAAAACACACTATCTGACATAATCTCTTCCCTTCACATTCAGTAGGAGACGTGTTTTCAAAACACTGGTTACCTCATTCTAAACAATTCATCTGGAATATGTTCAGTGAAAAATGCTTTTAAAATGCCTTACCAGCTGTTTCAGGTGTAGGCATCTACATGCAGTCCTTCTGGCCTACAACTGAAACGACGTGAATAATTAATTTGCTTTGAGTTGTCAAGGGAAATAAAACCCCCAAATTGTCTGGTTTTGTTTTCTTCTTAATTAAGTGTGATATTTTTCCCCCCACTTTGTTTTGTTGCAAGGTGACACATTACTATTCAGGATGTAGACTTTTGAATGAAACTCTGGATTCCATCTGCTTCTCATTTTAGTCTTCCCAAGTCAAGGCTTCCCTCCTATCTCCCTAACTCCCATCTCACTTCTCCTTGTTGTCGCCAAATTTCCTGAGGATGCTATCCATGATTGCTCTTCAGAGGTCCTTGCCTGCTGGCAGCCCACACCTTCTCCAGGCTGTCTTTGACTGTTGCCTTCTCCTGAATTGCTCTTGCAGAAGTGTGACATTTGACTGTGGTGACTTCAGTCCTGTCTCAAAACTAGGACTCTACCTGCCTCTTCCTTGATTTGTCCATAACATTATTGGACTGACACCACAGGTGATCACCTTTGTCCTGACTTTCTCTATAGGAAATCTCCCACTTCAGCAGCGATTCATTCCCTTCTATGAATTGTGATGAAAATGTCAAAGAAATAGAGAGAGGTAAACAAAACCCCTCCCCAGAGTAGCAATGTTAAACATGCCTTGCTTTTTTCTCAGATACAGCCTTAAATGGGGCCTATCAGTTTTGCTAATGCTTGTCGATCTGCACAACTGATATATTAATAAAATATGATGATAATAGTGTGGGCAAAGGGATGCAGGTCAGAAAACAGACCTTTCTTGCACACAAGTAACAGGAGAAGCAGCCAGTGAGTGGAATCAAAGGCTAAGAATGTACCACAGAGATGCAGCCCCAGCACAAGTTGGGTTTTTTCCCAGGAACAAATACTCTATTTTATTTCTGTCATGTCAAACACCTGTACATCTCTCTGCTTTCCACTGGGCAAGACAAAGACACTTGCTGTGAAGCTGAACCAGTGTTCATCAGAGCTGCACGGTGCCAGCATAAATTCATTTTGGCACTGATTTTTGCTCTGCTGTAGCTGAACCTGATCTTTTGCAGTTTGGAATCTCTCAGAGCTGTAGATCAAAGATGAAATACCACTTGCCAAATATTTTTCTTATTTCTGTCATTAGCCCAGAAAGGATTGAGAAAGCAAAAGAGATAACTGTGTGTCAGTTAAAATTACAGCTTCCACTTCCATCTCTGGAAATTCTAACTTTACCTATTGGCCAGAAGGCCATACGTGCCTTTTTAAAGCTAACTTATTTGGCTACATACAAACAGCACAGTGATCTGCAGTTGGAAATTGAAGCTGGAGAACACAAGCAGTGGCAAAACAAAGGTGCCAAGAGATACCTTGAGATTTGTCCATAGACCTCGCTCAGGCATCCTAAGGCCAGTGCCAGTTCTTGAACCTCCTGCTTCTTTCTGCTTTGTAGCTACCACCGAGGTCTTACTTTCACAAAACCAGACTGAGCCTGGTGTTGGAATACAGACTGCAGTGACTCCAAGAGGTTTATACTGTCTGATAGTTTGAAGTCTCTGCTTTTTAAGCTTTCTCTTTGCAATTAACAAGAAAGAAATGTTCTGAAGTGTTAACTAAGCCTTTCCATTGCACTGATGCTTTTCAGCTGGCATTTTGAAGGTATTTCCTGGTCAGCACAAGAATTAGAAATGAAGTTTCACTACTTAGAAAGGATCTATCTGTGTGTTTTACACTGATTTTAGTAGGAGTTCAGACCTCTGATCTCAAATGCTTTTTTTTTTAAATACCTAATAATAAATGTATTAAAAACCAAAATCTACAGTATTCCTCTTTTTTCATGCTCAAATCATCATAGCAAATAGATAAATTAAGTCATAAGCTGTTTGCAGTGCATTGTTCCTGTACCCCAGCACAAACAGAGGGTGAGAATTGCTTTTTAGGGAGTTCTGCTGTGAGTCAGTGGTAAGAAGAAAGTGTGGTATGGTTGAATGTATTGACTCATTCTTATTCAGGGTCTTAAATAATTAGCTTGCTCACCACCTTATTTCTGCAATTTCTCTCCTGCTTACAGAGAGAAAGAGGAAAAAAGAAGGGAGATAAGGAAGGAAAGGAAGGAAAGCTTTTAGCATTTGCTCTTTTGCACTCAGTGTCATTATCACTGTAACAAATAATTAGGTTGTTGACTAATAATATCCTATTGAAAGTGTGGATGTGTGAGCACCTGTTAATGAGCAAACATCAAATATTTCAGTTGCTTGGTGCAGGTAAATACCCCTTCAGGGCACTTAGTTGGGTTAAGATTTAAAGTCTAAGATTGTGAATCAACTTCTGAAGTAATTATCTGTTTTTCTGTAATTGCATCTTACAAGATCTGAGATAGTCCTGTGCTGTAGTGAGCCTGACATTTCTGATGGTGTGGCAGCACATATATTGCTAGGTCTGTTTGAACCAGAGAGCGAGCACACTTATGATGATGGAAAATGATGAGGAACAACTGGAAAGCCTGAGTGAGTTTTGGTGCCAATTGACAGTAATGTTCCTTTTCTTCTGTATTTTCCACCACTCATTCTGATGATCACAGGCACTTAAAAAGGCTGCAACAACATGAACAAATCTCAGAATAGCTGTGAGTTTGTTGTTTGGGCTTTTTTTTTAAACTTTTAAGATAGTTCCAATTCCATTTATGATACTTTGGCAATACAGGTCAACCTTGCTGTCATGATTTAACCCCAGGTGGCACCTAAGCCCCACACAGCCACTTGCTCACTGTCCCCTAGCAGGATGGGGGAGAGCATCAGAAAAGTGAAAGTAAGAAAGCTCATGTGTTGAGATAAAGACATTTTAATAGGTAAAGCAAAGCTGTGCATGCAAGCAGAGCTAAACAAGGGATTCATTCATCACTTCCCATGGGCAGGCAGGTGTTCGGCCATCCCCAGGAAAGTAGGGCACCAGCACTTCCTTGGGAAACAACACCATCACTCCAAACATCCTCCAGCTTCATATGATGAGCATGACGTCATATGATATAGGTTATCCTTGTGGTCAGTTTGGGTCAGTGCCCCAGCTGTGTCCCCTCCCAACTCCTTGTGCACCCCCAGCCTCCTCGCTGGTGGGGTGAGCAGCAGCACAGACCTGGGCTCTGTGTAAGTGCTGCTCAGCAATGACTAAAACATCCCTATGTAACAACACTGTTTTCAGCACAAATCCAAACCACAGCCCTGTATTGCCTACTATGAAGGGAAGTAACTCTATCCCAGCCAAAACAAGAACACCTACTTACATCCCTGTTTGGGCTACTGACGCTTAAAGACCTCAAGTTGTTCTGTGTTCAGTGACAGTCACTGTGTCCAGCCCCCTCCACAGTGGGGACTCATCATGTCTGGAGCATGCTGTAATGCAAATAAGAAATGGGTTTACCCACCCTCACTAATGAGCTGGTGTCTTCTGAATGGAGAACAATAATAATCCCCAGCCTAGCATGAGGAATGCTGTGACCTTTTAAAAGTTGTGGGTTTGATCTGCAGGCTGTATTGTACTGTCAGTCTTCAAGTGGTGGAAATTAAGTACTGGGTGATTGACGGGGCTCCCATAGATGGCAGTCAACCTGCCTACTTCAGGAATCGATCCTGGGAACAGAGCAACCTGTCACACAAAATCTGTCTCAGTGCAGCCTTTCTCTAAACAAATCTGATACTTTGAACCTTTGGGATCATACCAGCCATCTTTGGAACAGGATCTGCAATCTGCCCAAAGGTGATCCTGGTTCTCTCCTGCTCTAATATTCCATCATATTTGCAAGTACTGGTAATTTCCCACTTCTGGCAAAACCCTTTTGCATCATGCATGATACAACATGTACCAGTATGTATGGAAAGTATAAATCTATGTAATAAACTGTGCAGTTTGTGAGTGGTTTATTTGTACAACTATGTATGCCTGTGTATAAAATTCAAGCTAAGAACCCATTTACAGTCTGCCCAAGCTGCACTTGTTTTTCCCAGCATTGTTTACATCTTAAGTGAAATGCCAGTCTGACCCTCACATATTGCTTCACCAAGCTGGCTGTTTTAATATCTGCAAGACAAATAGGGTGTGCTAGTTTTCACATCCTTGAGGTACCTAGTTATATATGGTGCTTTTCAGCTGCATAGTATAAATGCAAGAGATCTTCTAGATAATTTCTCTTGACAGACAGGTTATTTTGTGCATGTAAACCTAACTCTTTTACATAATTCTTGTTGTTGTTTATTACCACAGGAGAAGAAAACTTGCTGGCAATTTTGAAAAGGCGATGGTGGAAGTACATGATCCTGGGGATAATAGATATAGAAGCCAATTACCTGGTAGTCAAAGCTTATCAATACACCACTCTTACTAGTGTACAGGTAAGTACTCAAAGGATTTTTTCTTTTGAGGTAAGGTGACTTGATGTGGTATAGCACACATTGGCATCAGTGCGCTGATGGTTCCTGCCTGTCTCTCCTGTGGATTTTTTAATCCCATCTCACAAGATGTGTTTTTCTCATATTGGACTATATTTATTACTCAGTATTTTCCAAACTGTACAAAAACATGCTGGTTTTCATTTTATTTCCCTATGCTGTGCCATTCATACTCACATTTTTAATTATTTTATTTGGCCCTTCAAGGAAATATTTTCAGATAGGATGAAATGTTTCTCTCACTTTTATGTTGCAGTTGGAAAAAAAACCCAAGCACGTCTTTTAGGCTTCTGTAATTAGATCTGAGTGCAAAAGTTGTCATTAAGTAAAATGAATGCGGTTATGATGAAAAAGCCTTGCTTTAATGCAAGTAGCTAGATGTGTTATGTTATATAACAGCTTAATTACAACTATCAAAAAAAAGTGTACTCTGCCTTAAAAAAATTATATGTGCAGTGAACAAAAGCTCAGGTAGCGATTTCTCCAAAGATCCAACCTGTGTGTTTTAAATAAAAACGCAAAGGAATCAGGCTCCTTCCCAGTTAAGTGGAGAAGCAAAGAACAGTAGCTTTTTTAAGAGACTGGAAATTGCCTGTCATGGGAAATCATTGCATACTTCATTGGTACTTGTTCTAAAACAAACCTACTCCCTTTTTACATTATGTCTAAATAACTGGGCAAGGCTGGATAGTGTTCAGTGTATTTTACACCTTATTTGTCTGAAGTTTGCATTAGAGCCGGTAAAATAAAGGAGCACCAGTTACTGTTCTGAAGAACCAAAGCTAATTAGGAACATATCTCTTCCATAGTTGAAAAGTGATACTGGAAAATACTGAGCTTGTTTGGCTGAAAAAGAAGCAAAAGTAGAAGAAAACTATGAATTCAAGGAATCTAGACGTGAAGTTTATACTAAATACTTACAAATGCCTCTGCCATCAATTTTGGTTTAAGAATTCTTTGAAACATGCCTGGACAATGTAATATTGCCTGCAACATTTTTCCAAATCAAATTGCTCTGTAGAGTAAAGCATAAATCCTTGTAAACCTCATACTGTCTAATTTTATAGCTACTAAAAGCCCCAAAAGCTGAATTGCTTCTTTTGCATCTTCGCTCATAGCAAGTAGGAATAGCAGACTGAGCAAGATGATCCAGGTCATTAAATCCCATCTCCCACAGCCACCAACAAGCACATGTCAAAGGTTCACCTGCCCATGAAACACCACTTCCAGGAGAAGCAAACCCTCCTGCTCTTCTTAAATGAGCACAGCCTGTAGTGTAAGACATCGAAAACGACAGCGTGAGGAAGCAGGCAGGAGAGTTCAAAATCATTGCCTGTGTCTCTGCAGGGAATTGAGCTGAAGTGAGACATGGTTCCCTTTTAGACTGAGAGAAGAAAGGTGGAACAGAACTGTTATAGGACGCAGACCACATTGTGTCCTTTTTTGACCTCTTCCACCTAAAGATGACAACAGAGTTCAGGTCCCATGTAGCTGGAAAGATGGACGAGGTAGAAGCTTAGAAGCTCAAATAGCAAGGTGTTTTTCCTGGACTGAGGAATAAGTCTCCTTTTCCTATGGTTGTCCCATGCTCAGGTACATGTAGAGTGACTGGGAACACCTCTTTCATTTTAAATTCACTTTATGGCTCTAATTTGAATGTGCTTCTAAGTGTAGACAAAGCCCAAAGATATGATGAGAATGGGATGAGTTTCAGGTAACGCATTAAGATGTTGAATCAAATGACACATTTTATGAAATGTAGTCGAATGACACCCTATTTCATTTAAAGATGAAACAGAAGAAGCTCAGGGGATTATTCAGCCTGAAACGGTGTGTAATAGTATGAAATGGAGAGTGAAGGATTGGAAAGTAAAAGATGAAAACCACTAAGTTTTTTCTAGGATTTGATTTCTGAAGAAGTAAACAGGACTACTCTCTGTCAAGAACATCTTCCAAAAGGCCTGATATTGCAAGAGCATGACCTGTGAGGCCATAGATGCTCTCTGGAACATAGCAAGAAGTGTTCAAATCCTTTTAGAGCTGAGACCCAAGAAACCATTGCTACCTCCCAGCACAGCTTCGACTGAAGACTGTGGGAGCTATGCTGATGTATACACTGAGAATCAAGACCCTCCAGTCAATCCTGGAGGAATTTATTCTCAGCAGGCTTTAGGTTAAGGCTTTTTAGATGGGGGGAATATAAGAGTTTTTGAGATTGTCACTTCAGTAAATGAGAACTCTTGCCGTATTTATATAGTGGTGGTACATGGACCATTTCAGTAGGAAATCAGCTTTACTGCATACACTTTTTTTCCAGCTGGTATCTCTGCTCCATCATGCAAAACTAACATGCAAGTGTACTGGGCTTGTGGTGCTTTTTGGAAAAAAACTAAGCTGTTCCCAGCAAAAAGCCAAAGTTTAAATATAAAAATAAACCTTTATTGCAATTGATTTGGAGTTTTGCTTTCATCAAACAGCTCCAAGCACTCAACATCTTTGTTTGCCAAGTAGTTTAAACTCCTAGGACTGCCCAAGTCTGTAGTTTAAACTTTTTTTTTTACTCTTTTTTGTTTGGTTGGTTTTGGTTTTTTGGGGGGCTTTTTGGGTTTTTTTAATTGGTTCCATCATGGTTCCAGGAACAGACTGAAAATGGTGCCCAATCTTTCCCCACTGTTTCACACCCATGTCTTTCCTATACTTCCATTTAGAATTCCTTTTTGGTTTTGGTCTAGGGAAACAGAATTTTATAATAAATCTTCCTATATTTTTTTTCACCCGAGTGCTACCAGAACCACAATGAATAAGGACACACATGCATAAATCAGATATTAATGTGGTACCTAACCTTTATTTTTGGATGTGCTTCTGATTATTTCAAATCCTTGTGTACTCTATAATTACTGTCTGAGAATGTGGCACTTGGCTTCATCATAAGATGAAAACATAGTCCTGTGAAGCCTAGAAATATATAATTTTCCTTTATAAAAGCCTCCAAGCTAAAAGACCTCCGTTATAAACTAGGTGATGTAAAAAAAAAAAAAAAGATAGAAAACCAACGCACTGCTTATGTTTCAGACATCAAACTGTAGGTCTATTGTTAAGGATAAGATCCAAGGCACTCTTTAGGTACCTTTAGGCACAATCCCGGGGCAACTAGATTTAATAGAACAATCCAAGAAACCCATGCCCAATTGTCTACATATCTAAAATGTCACAGATATCTTAAATCCCCTATTCTATGCATACTAACCTGCAGCTCAAAGCACAGTCTTGGGGCATGAAAACGTGTGTTTGAACCTCTCAGATTGCTCCTTGTTTGGTAGTTTTAAGTTGTGTTCTTTGCATGGCCAGAGTGCATCAGTATTGATGGAGCCAGATGCCTAAATGCCTGCCTCCATTTCGAAATTCAAAAGCTAAGTATTCCTACATCAAAGTACCCCAAGGAACTCAATTTGTACAGATACGATCTTAGCATGCCTCAAAGTGCTTACAGAAAGCCTGGAGTGCTTTCTAAATTGCAAGTGTAGAGCCACCTTTTACATAAAGTCATAGCTGTTAAAAAAGTAGCCCTCAGAAAGGGCTCAAGTTAACTCCATCTTAGCCAGGGGACTGAAACTCAAGTTTACCGCAGCCATGAAAATGCTCAGGCTGGTAGGGGAAGGCTGTTCTCTAGAGGGTATATTTAAAAATTGATTAGACGTCAGGTAAAAGGCATGATAGTTTGTCAGTGGATTCATTTGATATCCAAAGCCACGCATTTAAAGAAGTGCCAGGGATCAGTCATGCTTGATGCTCTCAGACACATGTGTCCTGATTCCCAGATTGCCAAAATATTGCAAAATGATCTTTAGTTTTCTTTGATACGTTAATCTAACTTGTATTGGATTTTTCAGCCTTCTTGCATGTCAGCTGTACCAGGTGCAGAAAGTGCATTAAATGCACCTGGCCCCATGGACTTTTAAAAAAACCCTAAATTTTTAACTTTCAGGGCTGTCTGTGGTAATGCTTTCCATATTTATACTAATGTTTTTCAGAACAACCCTGGTGTAGGCCTGTGGAAGGTTTAATAACTCTTGAATAAGGGTGTTCTAATTATTGTTAGAGACATCTTTTACACAGCAGATAAAATTAGTTCCCCCAGAGGGAATGAAAAGATTCTGAAGTTCTTGCAGTTACTTAGAACTGGATATTAATTTTTTTTTAAACTACCTTTTGACTTCAACTTCCCTGTACTGCATTTACACTGCACTGCACATGTACATCCTACTAAGTCCGAAATGTCTTCCACTAAGCCTGTTATAATACTAACATTTGTAACCTTTGCTGCCAGGTAAGTGCTTTCTCATCATGCCTAGATTAGTTGTGAGGTGGACTGTCCTCTCCCTTCTTCTCTGTCATCCTCGGGTTAATTAGCTCTCCTTTCTACAAATAGCCTGCTCTGTCCACCTGTGTATTACACCGCTGTGTAATGTTGCACTCTCTAGTAGTTAGTTAGCCTTTGTTATCCTCTTTCTGTGTTATGACATCGCATGGAAATTAGGACTATTTCTACAATGCCTTCCATAGTGGTACTGTAGAACATGCATACAATATCAGAAGAAATAAGGTTCTGTCAAAGAGAGAGCTATGTTTCCAAAAAGTGATTTATCTGGTAATTTATTCCTTGGGCAATCAAGCCTTTGATTGGCATGATGAAAACAAAGGTAGTAAAAGCTGGGATTTATAGACTCCAGGAGACAGACAATAAAACTACAATGCTGATGTTCCCAGCTACTCTTAGATCACTGTGAGGCTCAGCAGTACATCATACTTCCAATTACCTCTGGCAGTTTTCATACCTCAACTGCCACCCGAAAAGGAAAAGAGTCAGCACTAAGTACTTATTATAGCAGTGCTGGATGGCAATAGACTTGGCTTTGTTCTTGGTCCCTATGGACAAAACGTGTATTGAGGCAAGTGTGAGATAATTTTAGAAGCAAATCTGGGAGGTGAGGAGCAATATTGAAGTTGTTAATCCACCTTGTGCAGTGCACGCTAACATGAAATATCTCTAAAGCAGACATAAATTGCACTCCTTCACTTCCTCCCCCTGCCCCAGGCATGTAAGATTGACCATGCTTCCCTGTTTTGCTTTGGGACAGTGAGGGAGTACTGCAATGTTGGTAAAGTTTGCACACCAGCGTTGTGCAGAGGTGTTGCATGTTGTACATTTATACTGAAGAGTCTGTGGGCTGATCTTGCATCTGATTTATTATCACACTTTGAGTTGCTGTCTCTTACCTAAGTTACATACCTATGGTTTGCACACCAGCTCCTACAGTATCCTCAGTCTCCTTACGTGATTTTGGAATAAAACTTTTTACTAACTTAAATATGAAAAGTCTCAATAAAGTCAGTGAAGTTCTGCCCATTAGGGGAGCAGAGATTTTGGAGCTCTGTGCCCATTTTGCTCATTCTTTCAGGTGAAATGCAAACCCACAGGTTTTTCTGCTTGCGATATCCATGATTTATCCTAGGCTAGGATCTAATCCCCTGCATAGCTTACAGCAACTGGTGACGTAGAGGTTTCTAATGAGCAACATTGAGAAAATGGTCTTCAAAGCCCATATCCAGTCATCTTAGAGAGAAGCAAATCAGAAAATCCTCTTTCTGCAGAAGCACAGGGCTCCCAACAGAGCTGCCTGCTGTCTTACAGCGATCTTTTTCCGACAGTGCTATGAAAATCACAGGAGGACAGTGATTAAAGAGAAAGCTGTTTCAGTGGTCAGTTTGTTGGCAGCTCTTCCTGGCCTTTGAACCCATCTTGCATAAGTGCAGCTGGATGAAAGAAGTGGGTGAAGAGGTGCATCCTAAGGATTGTGGGGTTTTTTTAAAGTCAAGCTGTGATCACTCGTGTTAGTAGTAAAGTGTGTCCATGTGTAAAGAGTTGAGAGCAAAGGCACTATGGGTTGGATGTGACCACCACCTTTCATTTAACATCACTTCAAGAAGTTGCTGAATTCCTTTGTCCTGGTTCTGGCCAGGCCAGAGTTAGCCTCCCCAGTCAGCACAGATGAGCTGAGTTATCCCAGACTGTTTCCACACCATCTGACATCACTCTCCCATAAAAAGGGCTGGTCTGGGAGGGAGTCTTTTCACTTTTGTTTCTTTTGTCATGGAAATGAAACATTTTTACAAATGACATCACTGATTCTTTCACCAGTCTCCCTGCCCAGATTACATTTGGCTGGATGAAAAAAAAAAGTTTTAAGATTAATTCCATGGAAGAAAGTGATTAAGTTGTGATGAGACAACAAATTGAAACAGGAAAGGTAAAAACAATGCTCCTTTTTAATCAGAATTACTTGAAATAACCCTGTCAGAAGTGCTGCCAGCATCCATACCTTCCCTGCAGAAGGTTTCGGTCGCAGGGTAGTGTAATTGCCACGCAGTTACCCTGGCAGCCAGCAGCCAGCTCTCTGAGGTTTCACATCTTGGCTGCTTTTGTGCGTGTTGTAACATATCATTGAACCAAGTGTGTGTGGTATTGTGAAGGTAGTGTAAAAGCTGGAATAGAAAGAGTCCTCAAATGAACAGGAAAGCCATTTTTCCTTTGAAAAACCAAAGTAAATGTCAGAAGGTGTGTTTCCTACTGAATGCAGCACTTGCTGTTGTATTAAACTTAGGAGGTCGCATGCTAAGTAGCCATCACGTGTACTAGACCATACAGTGTTGGACAGATACAACACTGATTTTACTGATCCATCTCCTCTGGAGTATAGGCCGAGTAGAGGGGGCAGCTTATTCTCCACATGATTTGCTTGAGGGCAGCACTAATGAGAAACCCCTAATGTGAAAAAAAAGAGAAGGGCTTATAACTAGGGGGGAAAAAACCCAATGAATGTTTAAAAAGGAAGACTCAGCTCAGCTGTTCCCATAGGGAGTGTGCTGACCAGCTTTTTTCTTTTTGATATCACTGCAAATCAGCGGTTAGCCCTCTGTATTATAGACCTTTCCTCTGAAGCTTGTCAGCTCTCCTTTCCAATGACTGACAGTATGTTCTTGCTATATATGTGCAGGCACATCCTGAGTGTGTGAGATCAGAGACTGGAAACTTACTCTTAGCAAGGATTTGTCTGTGATTCACGACTGTAATAGACTCAGAGTAATTTAATAAATGAACAAACAAAAAAAAATTGCATTTCAACATTGTGTATCATCAGCAGACTTAAATGCAGTGTGATATGTTTTAGAATCAAATAATGATCTTCAATCTCTCTATAACGATGCAGCTTTTTTGTAATAGAAAGGAGTGGCTATAGGACAGCATATCAATGGACTACATATTTTTGCCTCCTGCCTTCTATAGCAGCCTAATTCAGAGCTCAGACTGATGAAAACCACAGACAAACATGGCAACATCAAAGAGCATGGACTGTACCATGCACTCATATCACTTTTGTTACCTTCCCATAGCAAAATAGGAAATACATTTTCTTTTAGTTTAGCGAGATCTGATATCTTCTGTGATTAAAACATTAAAATTCATTAAAATCAGGTCACTCATTAATTTAACATAATGACAGGATATAGGCAGTACCTTTTAAATAAGCAGTTAAAAGGAAAACATTAAAGGTGATTGTTAGGGAAATGCTAGTAAACCAGTGACCTTTAAATGAAATTGAAGCTAAACATAATTCATGTTTGTTATTGTAAAATCTTTATAGGCAGACAAATGGAAAATAGGTATAATGTTTTTTCTTAATAGCTGAAATAACTAATAACACAAAAAAATAGAGAAAGGAAACAAAATAAACATGAAAGCCCTATTACAGGTCAGTTAATCCACAACCTTACATTTTTTGCCTGTAGAATATATGTGCATTTTTTCTTCTACTAGACAGGTTTATCTGAGGAAAAAAAGAAAGGCAGAGCATATTTAGTCCTGGAGAATTGAAATTCAAAGCAATGCCTGAAAAATAGCAATATACACTAGGTTATCTTATTGCTTATGTTGTAGCAACCCAATTTATTTTTGTCTAACCCATTTCTCAATTAGTAGTATAAACTAAGCACAATTCAAGAGCTGTATAATGTCAATGGACGTTACCTACATTCTATGTATATATCTATCGATGCTGCAGTGTTCCGAACACCAATTTGTGGGTTAGAACTTGGACTACCAGCCCCAAAGGGGTGTTTTCCAGCTTCTGTCAGTGTTGTTTGTGGCAGGATCTGTTTGTGCATCCCTCCATGTTAGTGCTTTAAAAACACATTTTCACATACTTGAAAGCATAGGTACGTTTAAATATTTATGAAATGAGGAATTTTTTTCAAATCTTCCTCTAAAAGGCTGTTAGTGAGAATTTGCATGTTGAAGTACATACTCATGCTGCAGGAACAAGCAATTTTTAAAACAGGCTATTGAGAAAACACTAGCACCCTAATATATCTCCTATTCACAAGATTGTTGTTAGTTAGCCCAGAGTAAGTACAGCAGCCCTGATCAGAGCTCCTGTCCAACATGAACCATGCAGCGTCATGTCCTGTGTGTAAAGGTGGGCAAGGGCTGTATTCAAGATGTTGGGAGTTAAAAGACACTCTGTCTCTGGAGACAGAGTAGTTAGCAGCTGGCAGGTCAAATCTTTATATTCTAAATCTATTCTTGAACAGTGTCTGCATGAGTGACCGGAGCTCCTGATTTTACAAAATCAAATAATTGATCCGGTGGTGGTTGAGGTTCACTTACTGTCCTCTGCACAGAAAAGAACTTTCAGATGATTAGCTCTCATTTTAAATGCAGAACCCGCTTTTAGCATGGCCTTTTCCCATTTGTAATTTCCCTCATCTATTCTGCAGTTCTTTGGGACTGCTTGAGCATCCCCAAAATAACGTGATCCTCCTGCTGATTTGGGTATCTTCTGAAGGCTTTTCCCACTCACTGTTTGAAGAATTTTTGGAATGCATGAGTTTCCACTGCATACTCTTTCAAATAAAATTATAGGGAAGGTATCCTTTGTCCAGAAAACGACTTTTATATATTTGATGATTCCCTAAATTTAGTGTTTACTACATGGGTATCTCACATGTAAAAAATAGTTTTCTAAGCACTGGCATTTCATCCAAAACCTTTTCTCTTCAGATAACTCACAAACAAAGAAATTAAAAAGGGATGTGATATTATTTGATAAAACTTAGTGTGCTCAGTGGTAAATCACACTGAGAGAGCAATTAGCAAGTAATTGGCCCAAGGGGATGAAAAAACAAATTGCATCATCTAAAATCAAGTTTGCAACATCTGGAATAGTTTTCCAGAACAGTGGACACAGTCTCCTCCTTCAGTTGTTCCAGACATTTTCATTAGAAAGAAGATAGAACCATATAGCTCTAATTCCTGCTGTATCAATTGGCACTGGACAGCAGTGTGCCCATCACAATTTATTAAATCTCATTTTTAGTCTGTGGAATCTCAACTCTTAATTATCTGTAACCTTAGGAGGTGGGATTAAGGTTCCTAAAGTCAAGTTTCTTCATGTGTTTTTACACAGAATTTTTGTTCCCTGGTGGCACACTGGTAATTTTTAAAATATATTTTAATTTTTAAATCTCAGGGTTCTCTCACAAACATTTGATGTGTTTCTTTTTTTTCATAACAGTTTCTGCTGGGTGTCTCTGAAAAGACCAATTAAAGATTGTGTTTCATAACACTTCTTTGAGAAAGATCTTACCCAAGGTCTATTGGCAAGAAGATTTGAGTTTCTTGCACTGCGGGCAAGGTGGTTTTCTGTTGTTTGGTGGTTTTTTTCCTTCAGAGACATATGGGGGTGTATTTTCAAGGAGTTAGCAGTCCCCACAGGGGACAGATTTTTCATAAGCATTCTGCATGCAGAAACCCCTTGATTTATATGGCCAGATTTTTAAAATCTGGTCAACTTGTGCATTATGAACATTCCTGCTAATTGGACCCAAAATGACTGAATTAAAGCATATGTCTGGACTGCAGGAATAGTGCCCTCAGTCTTTGTCTGTTAATCACCAGAGGTGAGGACCAGATGGAGTGGTGTGGCTCTGATTTCCTTCCCGTGGGTTGGAAATATGCATCTGAATCCAAGAGCAAGGCAGTGCTGTTGGGTGTTACCACAGAGCAACACCTCTCCTGCATTCGTGTAATAGTCATGAACAGAATAGAGTCTTATCTTCTGTCTATTGGATGGCATAAGCACTTGAATACACTTTGTGTCTGGTAGAAAGTGCTATTACTAACTAAATAACCCTACTCCCCTCTGCTGGAATATACCCTAATATTTTAGGGCAAAACATTATCAGGCTGATTTGTTAATTTTCCCTCTCTTTCTTGGCAGCTCCTAGACTGTTTTGTCATCCCAGTGGTGATACTGCTCTCCTGGTTCTTCTTACTGGTACGATACAAGGCAGTACATTTCATTGGGATCGTGGTCTGCATTCTGGGTATGGGATGCATGGCAGGAGCAGATGTCCTTGTTGGGAGACAGCAAGGAGCGGGTGAGTAAGGATGGATATGCTGTACAACCAGTTTCTGCTGAAAGAAACCATTAACCAGAACATGTCAGTCTGGGACCAAAATAAAAAGGAAAATTGGCAATAAACCCTGTGCCTTCCAGGATCCAATGCACTGCACCATTCAAAGTTGCTTCTTTGTCAGAAGGGACAGAGAACAAAAATAGATCAGCACTTAGAGGTCAGAACTACTGCAGATTTGGTGTGCCCCATGTCTGTGCCTGTAACACAGATCTCCTTCTGTGCTGGCTGTTGGGGGGGGGGGACAAGCTAAATACCTGTAGTTTCCTTCTGTTTTGGCTTGTTTGACTGCAAACTTTAGTTGCTTCCATTCTAGATTGGCCACATTCTTTGAATCATGAGCAACTCTCACATCCACTATGTACCCCTCAACGTCACTCCTTTTTTTTGTACAGAGGAGGGGTCAGTGGATATATGCCAAAAGACACTGAACCCACATACTAACTGTACTAATTGGGTTATATCTTGGGTATATACAGTCTCAGAGTAAAGGTTTGGGATTTGCCTGCATCATTGTTAAAAAGGATCTTCCTGTATGTAAAATGTTCTTTTTAACGTGTAGCATCATATGAATAACGTGTGTGCAGCTATTAACGTGGACTAGACAGAGTTTAATTGCGTCGATCAACTTCCTCTGTCACATTGATTTCTCTAGTGCCAACCCAAATGATGTGGGAAGGCTGGAAATTCTTTTCAAAGATTGTCAATTAGGCACAGTTTTCATTCTTAATTAAAAGCACTGAATTGTGAGCTGAGCATAATACACTGGGATTTAAAATTCTTGACTCAGCTGTCTGAGTATAAATGCAAGTGCTGTTAAGAACTACATTTGCCAGGATGCTGCTAAATAAAACAAGGGAGTATGGGACAGTACTCAATATATCCCTGCCCCCCTTTATCCCTGTCCTTTATCCTAAAAGGAGACTTTTAGTTCATTGGTCTCCTCCAGAAATGGTTCTGCCCCAGCTAAAAAGGAGAGAAAGCCCTCTATACAGTGAAATCAAGCAGCCAAAGCCGCATTAGGAATGACTGATTTCAGAGAAACTGGGATTTCAACCCTGGGTTCTGGAGGAAACATCCTGTGTCCCAGCAGTCTCAGGAATAACATGCTAGAGCGGGTGAGTTGTGGCTCAGCAGGAACATGTGGGGTGATGGACCTCAGTGGACAAGGAACAAATTGAAAAACACTGACACTTTGCCATCCAAATGCAATAATTAGATATTATTTGACATATTCATGACTAAACCACTGGTAGAGCTGTTGGGTAAATTTGTCCAGAAAAATCTGTTAACGTGCATTATTATTATTATTGTTGTTGTTGTTGTTATTGTTTTTATTTTTATTTTCATTCAGACCTACCCATTAAAAACTGTCCATACTTACTGCTATGCAGAGAGACTGCAGCTTTTAAAATTTAAATTGGCAAAGTGATCTTATTAATTATATTGTCTTTAATAGAGTAACCTGGATCAGAGGGTTTCATTTATCTGAAGGGATAAAGGTATAAATTAAAACTGTACATTAAAAACATATAAATATGAAGAAGTATTGGAAGGAAAAAATAAAAATAAGAATAACCAATCTTGAAATTCTTCATTAAGGAGTTCCACACCATTGATGTAATGTTTTGTTTCTCAGCACTGGGCAAACACAAGAAAGGAATTTACTGAAAGTAAACTCTTCTGGTTTTCCTATATTTTAGGGGCCAAGGCCTGTTGGCACCTGTTTTGCCCCAATGACTGTGCTGTTTGCTTTATTGGAAGTGCCGTAAGGCTCTGCTCGGGACTTACTGTGTACTGCAATGTAGCCTGCCAACTCTTACAGTAAGGGAAAATCAAGTTAAAATGCGTCACTGAGAGACTAATGGTTACTTTCCAAATTATCTGCAGGAATTAGATATAATTTACAGGCATGCTCTCAACTTTCAATAAATATATGGTAGCTCACCTCTTCTTTCTTTTTTTTTATTGTATCTTGACTGATATTTTCCACATTTCTCAATGGGGAAAAACAATTGCTACCAAGTACTTTGTCCTGTATCACCTTACATGCCAAGAGTACCTTAAAATAACATTTTACTGAACTCATACCCCTGAGGTACCTTGGCACTTGTGCTGCTCTAATACACAGGGGTCTAAGATACAGACATCTCAGTGCTTCATCCAGAATTTTCAAAGCATTTCACAGCTTCAGCTTCCCACAGACCCTGAAAACCAGTCACTTTAGTCCTGTTCAGAAGTATATAAGCATATTCTTAGTCTGAGATGGGACACACTGACACTGATTTTTTGATACTCATCAGTAATTACATCCAAAAGCAAAGAGAAACACCACTTAATGCTGGGGATTGAGGTAAAAGTGTGACAAAGTGCCCTACTGAGAGCATGAAAAGCAATTGTGTCAGAACATAAATCACATTTAAATGATTTACATTACGCTATAATGCTATAATTAGTCCCCAAAACATTAACTCCTTGCTGGACTATATGACTTCTGCTTCCAGAGAACATTAAATATTCTAACAATGATTAATGCAAAGTGTGTTTCTCCAGGCTATGTCTTGTGTTTCTTCAGAAGAATGACCTATGCCATTAAAATTGGTAAAGTGCAACTGTATTGACCTAAGTTTTTAGAATGTCACTAGTGAGTTGATACACATTTCCTTAGCAGTAAATCAGTAGATGCAAGTGGATATACATCCATGAAAGCCTGTCTAATTAGAATAGGTCAGGCTTTGGGAGGGGGGAGTTCCAAATTCAGCCTCTTGAGGAAGTAAAGAAAAGGCATTTGACAGCCTAGATGCTAGACATTTTTAGGAAATAAACCAAAAATGCAGTATAAAATATTTTAATGCCAGTATATACAGTTTTGATGCACTAGCCTCTTGAGTAGCATGTATGACTCTGGTCACTGCATGCCAAAAAGAAATGACCAGAAAATAAGCTTATAGAAGCAATGGAGAAAGATGAGAAAGCTGTTCAAGGGCATAAAATGGCTTCAGGATAAAGTGAGTGTAGCCAGACCAGACTGGGGCTTTTCATCTCCCAGAAAAGGCAAGAAAGAAACAGAAGAGGGTAAAGGTACATGAAGTCTTCAGCGGTGTGGATGGATAAGGTCAGTATAGACTGATTCTTAAATATTTCTCACAATCAGAGAGATGCAATGCCCAATATAATTTTTAGGTATCAGCCTTAAAAGCTAAAACCACAATTACATTTTAATAATGCACACTTAAAATTTGCTGCCACAGGGTGTTTTAGAGGCCAAAATTATATGGACTTTTAACAAATTAATGAAGAGTCCCTCAGGATCTGTTTGATGGTCTAACACAAATTCCATCCCAGAAAATCCCTGATCAGCTGAGAACTGGGTGATAAAAATCAGGGCTTCACTATTTCATCCTTTCCCCAGGCACCCAGTGCTGACCAGTACCAGAGGAGGGTCCTGGGCTTCGTAGACCCATGCTCTGACCTGATCTTGGCTTCCACTTCTGTTGGAAGCCCTGAAAGTTGAGGGTCACAGTCTCCGAGCATGAGTGTGCTTTGGGGCTGTCCCATCCTAGGAGAATGCTTGGCCTTCAAGCCATCCTTGTTTCCCAGCTGAAAAAAGAGTGACATTTTTGTCTTGGCAGTTCAGCACAGTGAAGCTCTAAGGTCAAAAGCTTTTCCAGCAGTACTTCCCCGAAGTGTCAGTGAGTAGCTGTAACAAATACCAAATGAGTGAGCTCAGTGAGGGGTGATTGGAGCCACTGTGGAACATCAAATGCATCAGGGGTATGAAGAGGTTTTGTAAACTGCTGATGTTTATTTGACATTAAGGGCATCTCCGTGGCTGATTGCAAAAGAAGGCTAAAAGGAAAATAAGTACCAAATCTTAAAAAGATAAAAGATCAAATATAAACATGCTAACAGTCAAGGTATGTGCAAAACAGAAATTCAGTGAGAGACTGAATGAGTGCATGAAAGAGAAATCTAGTAATGTTTGCTAAATACAGAGAAGCCACATCTCCTCTGAGCTGAAAAATGTTGGAGACTAAGAGAGTATTACAGGAGTATTTTAAACTTTTACCCTGTCCCTGTTTGTCCCTAAACAACTTACATTTCCTGGTGTGTATAGCCAGCATTGGAGACAGGATACTGGATTAACCCTTAATATGTCTTCTTAAGGCTGTTCTTACTTTCATAAATTTCTTCTCACTGGAAGTTTCAGAACTGTAGTTTGGAATGAAAACTGATGGTTTAAAGGAACTCCATAAAGAAAAATGTTCAAAAGATCATTTTGAACCAACCAGAACATTTGGCTTCCATTTTAATTTGCCACAGTGTGTATTTTACAAATCAATAATAATTTTAAAATATAGGAACTCAAAAATTTAAATTGAGAGGTTTTTTTTTTTTTTAAATGCCATTTCTTAAAAACAGCAAATACAGTCTAGTACTTCAGCTTTTCTACTGAACCTTTCAAAAGGAATCGCCAGTATATTGAACCTTTTGGAATATGGCTCCACAGCAATGTCTGACAGCTCTGTGAAGCTGTAGCTCTTGTAGAAATCATTTAACAAGCCATATGTGCAGAGGGATTCACACAAATCAGTTTGCAAAGCCAAGGACTCAGTTTTCAAGCTGGAACTTGATCTTGATCAAATCTCCCAGCAACCCTCCCCACCCCCAAGTAATAAAAGCCTACAAGACTTAAAAAATTTCAAACAGTCTTTGATAATACAGTTTTTTAATAATGACATATATATGGAGGTATACATCCTGGTGTTCTTTAAGTGCATTGGGTACTGCTATGTTAATTGAACCTCTTTTAAAAATCTGTCCTTTTCATCACCTTGTCTACACCCCATCCTTCCCCCTCTCTTGTCAAACAGCTTCATGTGAGAATGAGGTCAATGCTGGGGTCGTAATGATTTCTTCACTCATTTCACAGGTACACAAAATTTTTCAGTTGGTTTCACATCTAAATACTGGACATGTTTTAGATATTTTAGTTTTCAACATGAGATGCAAACTGCTCTATATAGTTCAGTCACATTCTCTCTGTAAAAAAAGAAGTAGTAATAATAAATTAAAAAGCATTAGTTGCTGAAGCCTGCCACTTGATTTCTATATTATTTTTACAAATTTTTCAGATTCCCTTATCCATAGCAAGGGTATTACTCTCTCTTTACCTCTGCTAGATTTTGCTGAGGTACTGAATGAAAACTGTTAAAATGACAGAATACTAGTATTCAGCGTATTAACCCAGATATAGGCATCTTAGTGACTGAGGATTTAAATCTGTGATGAAAAGCTTGCAATGTTTCTAGATGAAAAATGGTTGTTCTGAGACATTCTAATTTTTCCCTTGTTTATTCCTAGGTGAAAATAAACTGATAGGGGACCTCTTAGTACTGGGAGGAGCTACACTATACGGCATCTCTAATGTCTGTGAGGAGTATATCGTCCGAAATCTGAGTCGAGTGGAATTCCTGGGCATGATTGGACTCTTTGGCTCCTTCTTCAGTGGAATTCAACTGTAAGTGAGCAAGTTTTAGCCCCAAGGTCATTGAAATAAGTGCAGCTGTGGCCTCTGTTGAGGTATCCCAACACTTTCTTCAAAGGTAGCCATTTCCTGTGGAAAGTGGATGTCCTCTAATCCTGGAATTTGCATTTATGTTCATGTTTCAGATTGGTGGATTTGAATGACAGGGAAAGATGAAGAGAGACTCTCTCAGGGAGCGTAGTGATAGGATGAGGTTTAATGGTTTTAAACTAAAGCAGGGTAGACTTAGATTAGACATTAGGAAGCAATTTCTTACTATGGGGGTGGTGAGGCCCTGGCACAGGCTGCCCGGAGAAGCTGTGGCTGCCCACTCCCTGGTAGTGTTCAAGGCCAGGTTGGATGGGGCTTTGGGCAGTTTGGTGTAGTGGAGGGTTTCCCTGCTCATGGCAGGGAGGGTGGACCTGCATGATCTTTGAGATCCCTTCCAACTCAAACTATTCTGTGATTCTATGATTAGTGTCCTTGAATAGTCACATGGGGAGGGAGGAGTAGAAGAAATATCTTACCACCTTGTTGCTAGAAGGCAAGGGGATATTTCACATGTTGGTACTTCAGGATACTTCACATTATCAGTGAACAACAAAATCTGCAACTTTCTCTGGTTCTATTTCATACTTTTAAAAAGTCACTTATATTTTAAACAGGCAGAAAACACATCCAGTCAGAAGTAATTTTACTGATTGGCATGGTCCA
Organism: Laterallus jamaicensis coturniculus; assembly: GCA_022605575.1. Taxonomy (NCBI): domain Eukaryota; kingdom Metazoa; phylum Chordata; class Aves; order Gruiformes; family Rallidae; genus Laterallus; species Laterallus jamaicensis. Next base: position 760,341 of record JAKCOX010000102.1, on the reverse strand, counting down.
TGTATCTGCATTATGATGAGACAGAAATAATATAAAAGCCATTAAGAAACTGGTGTTTTCACCTCAAAATGCTTAGTACTCAGGAGATTGTCACATGGATTTCAGGAACTACTGAGTCATGTCTATATCCACATGTACCTAATAAGCACCTCACCTGCAAGCCTGAGTTGGAAGGCAGCTTCCAATGTTGTAATACTATGACGGATTAAAGTGTTGTAAAAGCCACCATGCAAGATTGCAAGACTTTATGCGAATCTATCACTGGTGCTTATCACACAGAATAACTCTTTATTACCAGTCAAAATCAGGTTGTTTCCCTGCACAACTGAGCTACTCAGGTTCTAAGAGCAGAGACCAATTGCAACGACGACCCATCAATTCCCACTTAATTAGTTCTATTTGTTTGGGCAGAAAGCTTGTTGTATTTATGTGGGATTCGAATGTGTGACTTAAAAGTATTTATAGTAACGGTCTTACAAGTAGTTCCTTTCTAAAAAATTGAGAATTCAAAAGCACATAAATATGCCCAGTATTTTTGCCTAAAGCATTTTTTTATCTACAGCCTTCATGATATGTAGGTGCTAACTGATTCTGAGGGCATCGAACGCATGCCCTTATCTTTCTCTTTGTGTGTAAACTGTCATGTACATTTCTCATATTCCTGAATGTAATTATAGTGCCATTACACCCTCTTGACCCTAACAGTTAGTCACAATTCAAGGTCTGTGAGTTATTTTGCTGGGGAGAAGAAGCTGGTGCTGTAAGAAGGCATCTTTATATACAAGTGGACACAACTGGTAGGAAACACTAAGAGACCATTTCTCTACTGAAAAGTCCATGATTTTTCTAATCAAACTTTGGCCAAAAAGTTCTCACCAGCAGGTTTTTCTCTGCTGGCTTCTGCAACTTTTTGCTGCTAGTGCTTTTGTGGAGCCCTGAACATGCTTAGCTCACATATATATTTTTTTAATAATGTGGCAAGTGCTTACATATTGGGAGAGGCCAATAATGTTTCTGCTACTTGGTTCCATGAAGCAATTCAGCATTTTCTTACCTTTGCCTGTAATGAAGAACAGGTAACACATAGTTCACAGAGGTTTAATCTAACTAGGTATACCAATCATTTTAAAGAGAAGCCAGCCCCCCACATTACAATTGCAGACTCTCTGAAACATTACTGGCCACTTTGGTGCAATATACAACAAAACTGAAGTAATCTGAAGAAGAAATGACTCAGAAATAGGGCCATTTCTGAGCATGCTAGACACAGTGCTGGCCAAAGGGGTTTTTTTTGCATCCACAATATGATTGAGGATGGAGAACATGTAGGCTAATACCACTGGAGGTGTAAGTCTCATGTGCACAGCATTTACAGGGTGCAGTGCAGTTCTGAAGAAGGGAAACTATCGAAAAGTGTGGAGGACTACTCTGGATGTGGGAAAGACAAAACAGTACCTACAAATGAATGACCCAGACATGCACTGGTCTCAAAATAATATAGTAGCTAAAAGTTGTGGTATTTGCCTTGTTTTCTATGTGTATTTAGAAATAGCTACATATGTGTAAGTGACTCGTGTTAGTTCATGTTTCAGCTCTAGTACAGGGCCATGTCTCTAAGAGGACTTTGAAGAGGTCGGCTGTTATTTTCTAGAACAGTTTAGCAAGAGTGTTTCCTATTAGACTGTAATGTAAAATAAACACATATAATACTTTTTCAACAGCAAACGAAGGGCTAAGGTGTCAGGTCAAGTGGTAAAGGGAAGAGCTGGTTAACTACCTGGGTAAGGTGGAAAGAGGTTTAGTGGCTTGAATGTGATTAAAGCAGGAAGGAATCAAAACAGTGAAGAAATAAGTTAGCCAGAGTTGGAGCAATTACCCTGCAAATAGAGATAATGCTGTCTGATGGAATCGCATGTTCATAGAATAACCTCCTTTGTAATGGACCCCGAAGATCATCTGGTTCAAGCTCTTACTAAAAGCAACTCAAAGCTAATTTAACAGTTATGCCAGGTTGCTCAGGAACTTGCACAGTTGACGTCTTAATATCTCCAAGAATTGAAATGTCAGTTTGGCTGAGCAGCATGCTCCAGTGTTTGACCAGTATTTTTTTCCTTATATCTAATCAGCTTCCAACATTTTAGCTTGTGTCCATTATTATTGATCCTTTTCTTGTGCACCTTCAATAATTGTCTGAATTTATCTTTTTTTGTAGTTAAGACAGTAAATTTGTTGTCCCATCCTCCTTTCCCCAGGATGGAAACAAAGTTCTGTTCTTCACAGTGAACAAACCTTATTGTTTCAGCATCTCCTCTTACATCATGTGCTCCAGCCACCTGACCATTGTGATGGAGCTCCACTGTACTCCCTCCAATTTGTCAATGCCTGTTTTATTCTGGGCAGCCCAAAATTGGATACAGTACTCCAGCTGCTGTCTCACAAATCATGTCCTTCAACTTGCTGAATAAGATGGTGTTGGCCGCCTCTGCTCAAAAGACATGTTGATGACTCATGTTCAGGTTCATGTCTGCCAGGACTCCAAGGTTTATTTCTAAAAAGAACCTTTCTATCCAGTCACATCCCAGCCTGCATGGTTGCATCCACTTATTCTCCCCCAGCTGCAGAAGCTGATATTTGCTTTTCTTGAACTTCACAAAGTTTCTCTTGGCTCTTTCCTTCTGACTATATTGTGGGTAGACCACCCATGCAGTCTATACCACTTCAGTCTCTAAGGATCTTTCAGGAAGTCGTGTTGGAAGCTTTGCTAAAGTCAGGGTAGGCTGCACCTCTTTATCTCATCTATTCCCTCTCCTTTATTTACTGAGACAGTCTTCTCATCATAGAAGGGAGTCGGTTTCATCAGGTATGGTTTGCTGATTGTTTCCAGTCATGCCTTCTTCATTGCCTGCAAATGGCTTCTGGGAAGATTTACTCCATAAATCTTCCTAAAGGTTAGTGTAAGGCTGTACTGGCTACAATGTTTGCCCTTTATGAAACTGGATGTTGCATTTGCCTCTCTTCAGTCTTCAGGGACCTCCTCCAATCATCACAATCTTTCAAAGATCATCATGGTTCCAATTCTCCAGTGAATTTGACATCACTAAATGGCAACTTCTGGCAACATGGCTCTTACCCTTCTTTGTTTCACAGATCACTGAATCAGAGACCGTAGCATATTGTTATATACTGACTTTATATCGTATAGACACTACTATGAAAGCAATGTTCCTACATTTAAGATATATCAATATTTGCTTGCCAGAACAAGACACGTTGCAGTCTGTTTTCATTGTATTCTTCAGATATTGCTGATGAAAGAGACATATGCATTTACATGCAAAGACACTTACAATTTTGCTATTTTGCAGATGAAATAATATTATTATTCAGTCCACAGTATTAAATTTGCCACACATCAGCAGCAAGCAACCTAGATTTCCAGGATGCAACTCTCTAGACCAGATTAATCTGGAAGGCACTGAGTTCCTGCAGTTTTACTGTTTGACTTGGTCTTCCACATGCCACATTTTGTGCTAGGCACTTTGTTTTTCAATCTGTGTAATTCCATGGTTTATACTTATTTAAAATAGTGTTCAGAGTAGCATGCAGTGTTCTCTACAAGGAGTTATCTACTCCACAAGGAGTTATCTAGAAATTACAGATCAGAGAAAGCAGTTAGCTGAATGAACACTTAGCTCATGAGATACCTCACCTCCCAAGGTCTATTTGCTTGGATTGGGAAGAGCTAATTTGTTACCACCTTAGAATTTACTGAATCTGGGATTTTTATGTTAATGTACAACACAATATTTGCAAGATGTCGAAAGTGGGCTTTTGTGGCCTGGACCATCCTTTGCTTTGTTTTCTGACTTTCGTTGCTGTGACTATTTGGTCTCTCTCAGTAAGCAGCAAATCACAGTATTCTCTCCAAAGTCAGGCTTTGACACTGCAGAGCTACTCTGAACAGTGAATAACTGACAGATGCATTACTAATCATTAAAGTTCAAAAACTTTCAGCATATTAATTCAGAAGTGTACAAAAAGATTGAACGTGTAGGGGGGATGGGAACTTTAGGCAGGTATATATAGAGCTAGAAATAAACTGGTGGAAATTGTGTGCTATCACATCTGATTATTGCCCAGAAGATCTTTGAAATACATGGGCACAGGGATAATGCCAGAGTGGATTAGCAAAGTCTGATTGCATCTAGGTCCTACAGAGATTTTTTTGTTATAAGGTTATTTACGTTGTTTTGTCCAGTATTTGAATTGAATGAGTGGAAGTAATTTAACTTCTGTTCTCTTCCATCAAATTTTTCCTTCTTTTCTCTTATAGCGCAATCATGGAACACAAAGAGCTGTTGAAAGTTCCCTGGGATTGGCAAATAGGTAAGAAAACACTTTATTGCATTGAAGATAGTTGATGAAAGAGGCATAGAGGCAACCAGTGTTTTGGGAGGCAGGCACAAAGTTTCACAGGAGCCAATATTTGTGACTTTTCTGCTAGTTGCTGCCAAAGGTTGAACCACATGCTTCATAACCTTTCTTAAATGACCTGTCCTCCCACTGACATATTACGCCTTCTTTGCACCATTAGGTTAAGCATATGAATGCCCTAAGATAATTATTCAGACAGCCATGAAGTAAAACAATAATGGGGTTCCAGTTCTAAGATTCAATGCAACAAATAAATGAGGTAGTTGTTAAGAGCCAAACCTTTCCAATGAATGCCAAAGAAAGAAAATGGAACCTAACAAAAAAAAATCTAAGAAAGAACTTGCAGTGCATATTATAGCCTCATAAACTCATTTCCAAGGGGAGCGCTTCTGTACTGAAATGGTTAATTGCTTTCCAAGTATTCTTGGTGGAATATAGCAGATGTGTCTTTTAGACAAGTTTAGGTGGCATCATGCACAATGAAGCTCTTACGGTGTTCTGCTATGCAGCGGGTTGCATTTTCAGTTTGGAAGCTGAGTTTATGGTCTAAGACTCCCTTCTAATTACTCCAACAAATTACTTGCTTTAAAAGCAAATCCACATTTAGGAAAGGAGAGTCCCTATAATCACATTTCTCTCTGTGACAATGGAATAAAAGACTGCTAGTAACAGAGCTGATATATTTATCAGGGAATTCAAGCTTTGGGAATCCATTGGCAATTTCTTGTTTCTTAGTTGCAGAATGAACATCAAAATGACAGCTCAGGAGTATGCAAAGGCAGCTGATTATATGGGGAATCACTGAGAACAGGGGATACAAGTTATGCGATACACTGTTTTTTCCTTTAAACTTAGCTCACAATTTCCTCTCATCATCTCAAACCTTAGTAAGAAACTGCATCTTTCACAAAACATTGCATCTAGAAGTCTTGGATATTTGATGGTTGAGCTATAAAACTAAATGACAAATCAATTTAAAGTATCCATGGAGAAATACACTCTACTGCATTGTATATTTGCCTTCTTTAATCAGAGATAATTAACATAATTGTATCAGTGTTTGTTTATACTTCATGATAAGGAGCTCAGGGACATAATTAATCTGGTACTGATGGAACTAGCAATGGTCATAGTGAATTAATCTACTATCCATTTAAATGTCATGTATACTTCCAGGGGAGTTCTGTTGCAGAGAAATTGTATTGCTGAGAAGTGCGCTGTTAAAACAAAGTCTTATGTGGTTCATGATGCCATTAAAATTTCACTGAAAGTTACTCACTAATTCTGAAGAGTCCCTATGCATGAGGAGAATGTCTTAGAAAGAGCATTACAGATATGCACTTGTTTTGCTGGAGCAGGAATTGGAAATGCAGTGTAGTTGAACATGGGTGAGATGGTGACAATTATGTGCAGCTATGTGTTCTTCCTTGGCTTCCACTGCACTCAGTGTGCTTTCCATTGCATTGGCAGTGATACAAGGTTGTCAGGTAGTGATTGACAAATCTGTGTCACGGTGTTCACAGCCTTGTCCTGAATAGTTATCCACTGTGACCGACTCAAACCTGCAGTCCAACAGAGTTAAATCATCAGCCTTCTGAATGGTAGTGATAAAGTCACAGCAGGCAACCTAATAAATAACTCAAGGTGGCCTGTTGCCATCTGCCATAATTGTGCTATTAAGAATGGATGAGCTACCTTTCAACTGATGTAAAATATAAATGATTTTGGAATATAAAGATCTAAAGCCAATCTGTTATGTCTATCAATTTTAAAACAGTCTGTGCCCGCCCCCCACCCCCACCCCCCCACAGTTTTAATTTTTGGAAATTCCCCTGATACATAGCATCATCCTCACACTTACTATAAATCAGTGTAGCTCTGTTTAAATCCGTGAAGGTTTTAAGTATTAATGCTTGCTGACAACCTGATTGTTGTCCTGAAAGGTGAATGATTATACTGTTCTGACTGAGTGGTTCCATATGAGACCGTGGCACTTTCTGTAGAATGATAGATGAAATAATAACAAATAAACTAACAACAGTTTTATTTAAGAGAAAAGCCAGTTTGAATCTCCAAGGAACCATCTTTTATTACAGGGAAGGGGTGTGCATATTTCTGAATGGTCTTTATTCCAAGAAGACAGTAAAAACAAAAAACATGAAGGCTAAAACATGTGAAATTCAACCAGCATGTTCAGGAGCTAAAACAGAAGCTCCCAAGGCATGTGTTAATCTTGGTGGTACCTGGGCTACTTTAGAGCAGTCCCTGGGGGCAGATCTTGTCCATCTGTGTGAAGATGCCTAGTCTTAAGAGAAGTGGGGAAATGCTGAGGGATTTGGGCTTGTTTGGCCTGCAGAAGAGAAAGCTGCAAGGAGTTTGATAACCTACAAGGAGGTTATCAAAAGGACAGAGCCAAGGTCTTCATAGTGGTACAATGCAGGAGGGTGAGAGACAACAGGCAGAAGCTGAAATGAAAGATTGGGACTCAATAAAAGGAAAATCTTTACGCTGAGGACGTGCAGGCAGTGGAGCAGGTTGCCTGGACAGATGCTGTAGTCTCCATCCTCTCTGTTTTCAAGACCAGGATGGGCAAAGTCCTGAGCAACTTGGTCTCATCTCATAGCTGAGCTGGGTTTGAACTGGAGACCTCTGAGCTCGCTTCCAGCCTGAATCATCCCATGATCCTATGATCCTAAGTTCCCTGATCAGACACTTACAGAGCATTCACACCCAACTAGAAAAAACTGGTGACCTTGCCCATCATGGTGAAGGCTGACAGACAAGATGGGACCTGTGATGTGGACATGTGATAAATGGAATCCTTTTTTCATCAGTAACAATCCATAGGCGTGACACAACTCATGTTATATTAAAGCCGGTGCGTACAAGACGACACACATCTGAAAGCTGACAGTTACAAACAATGAGCTGCCCAGGGTTTAACACAGACACGCTGATCAGCAGATCATTACAAAAGCACCTCCTAACTTAACAGATTATTTCCTACTAGTGCCTCATACAGGCAGTTGGTGCTGGTGACTGGTTAGACACAGGTCCCAGAACCTGGGACTAGAGAAGTAGTGGCAATTTCTGAGGCTGCCCTTTGCACTGTGGGGGTAGCCAAGGAAGCTGAAGCTTCAAGCCTTTGCCTTAAAATGCATTTCTAGTCCTAAACCTGGCCCTCTAGGAAGCAGTATCTCTAAGTCAGTTTGTTTACTGTCACCACTAAACGCCATCCAGCTGGTAGGTGTTACATGTATTTCTAAGATGTAAATGAAATGCCACTGTATACTCACCTCTGTTGGGGCAGCTACAATTTAAGCAGTTTTCCACTGGAACTGAAATGCTCTTTGGAAAAGCAGCCTGTGAAGTGCATGTAGTTGCCTGCCATAGAATTTGAACACCAAGGTGGTACCTTAAAATTATACTGTTAGTTGAGAACACAGCCCAGCAAAGCACCTGAATATGTGTGTTAAAGGTGGGCTGATTAGCAGGGGCTGGGAGGATCACCTGGTGATCTGCAGGCTGTACTTTGAAAAAGCTGGCTTTGGGTCCAGAATGGCTTTTGTGCCTGACCTGTTCTTGATTTAAGCCTGGAAGAAAAGCTGACTTAGTGCTCATGCATGCAATCAAAACTACAGTCCATTTGACACAGTCATTTGCCTACTACAACAGAAGAGTTGCAGAGTTTGCATAAAGCAACTCTTTCAAGACTCACTGCCTAAGGCTGAGTCTGTTGTTGCCTATATACAATGCATTCTTAAAAATTCACTACCTGTTACTAAAAGCAGCTCTTACCATGATTGCCCAAATTCTAAATATAAATCCAGATTAGTTTCTGTGCCATAACAATTGGTTTACGGATGCTGACATTTTGTGACTGCTGGATTTGTTTCAGATCAATGTATCCTTCAGCTCAGATGCTTCTAAGGGGGCTCAAACTATCACAGCAGACTTTTTAACTAAGTGGATCCACAAGCAGAAACAAATCAAATGGGTTTGCCCTCCCTTCCCCCAACACCCCAATCCTTCTTGTGACTTTGACAATCAAATTTTCTGCAACTTCTAGCCAATAACAACATGCTCTGAGGAGCTGATGTGAGTCTAAATTTAGGTTCATGCACATATCAACTGGGAATTCTGCGGCATACGGCAGCCTAAGAAGTACCATTTGCATTAGAGCAGATGAGTGAAGTGTATGCTGGTTTTCAACTTCATATTGATTAATTTGCCTTGGGATTTATCAAGTAATAACTGAAGCAAAGATATTTTTTTTTCCCAGTAAATTATTTAGGTTTTTAAATGAAATTAGATTTTTACTGTAATTTATTTTTATTATATTAGTGTCTAACAATCTAATTTATGTGAGGCTCTCTGTAAATATGTAGCACAAAGGAGCCACAGCTCCAGAAAGCTTTATTAAGGGAGGCAGAAAAAAAGAGGTAGATGAATAGAGGTGCAAAACTGTGAAGTGATCTGTCAAGTTTGGTGGCAAAATATGACTAGGGCCTCTGTCACTTGAACGCTGTCTTCATACATCCATCCATTGGCTCATTAACTCCTCTGCAAATATTTTTGCATTAATTTTTTGGGTCCATTCCCAGAAAATATTGTGTGGTCCATCAAACTCAGCTGAACTCTGTGGGTGTTGGGGACATTCAGCTCCTTAAGAGATGTATCATTTCATCCAAATTTATGTTGGACATGAGTTATACACTAGTAGTATAAGACACCAATTTGCAACAGCACTGCTGTTATGGAGACCACAGAAAAAGGACCTCATGTCCTCTGCTGATTGGGTTTTCACTGGTTTTCTTATATATTTAGAACTATATTCTTAGTCTGTGTGTGTGTGTATCTTAATTTCAGTATCTTGACAATTTTAGTCCTTGTTTCTTTAAAAAGCATTATTCATTCTTTTATAAAAACACAGCCTCTTTCCTCCCAGCACAAGCCATTTTTGCAGGCTACAAAAGGTCACTTTGCCTCTTGTTTCTCTTCCACAGGCTTGTTGTATGTTGGCTTTAGTGCCTGTATGTTTGGCCTCTACAGCTTTATGCCAGTGGTCATAAAGAAAACCAGTGCGACTGCCGTCAACCTCTCCCTACTCACAGCTGACCTGTACAGCCTCTTCTGTGGATTATTCCTTTTCCACTACAAGGTATGTGGGAATGAGAGATGTTTTTTGGGTAACAGCAATGTGCCTGAAGAAACATCCATGCAGAGCAATGAAACAGAAGAAGCCTCCAAGCTTTGTTAGATCTACACAGTTAAAGTGCAGATTTTTTTTACACTTCCAGCTTCCTACACCAAAACCAATTGTATTTTATGTTTCTACTTTTTAAAGAGAGCTCATGTGGTCTTCCTGTTACACTTTTGAAGATGAGGACCTGTTCATCTGCTATTGCAGCATTACTTTCATTTTACTTACCAAAGGTAACTTCTAACTGCTTGTGACCAGACCCGGAGTGGCAGCATGAAGGGAAAGAATCTTCCAAAAATCCCATAGATTTTTAATTTCTTTTTTGCCTAGGAGCAAGGTTGTTTTGTTCATGAAGATGCTGAATTTATAACTCATCCATGAATCACACCTTTTTTTGTCAGCCAAACCAAAGTCTTGCCTGTTAGTGTAAATGCCAAATTAAGCAGCAGATTTGTGTTAAGTTAGATTTTTAGCTCAGGTCCTCTAATATTTAAACCATCGTGTTGTACAGGAGCACATTTGGTGTCCAATTACAAGGAAAGGCACTTCATTATTCACAAGTATCCCCTCCCCCCCTCAGTGTCGATCATATGAGGCAATTGCTTTGTACCATCATTTATTCATAAGAGACAGGTTCCTTGATAGCAAAAATAGTGTCCTAGAGAAGTGTTAACCAAATGAAAGCATTAATATTCTGAGTAGCTAACCAACTCAAATCAGATTTTGTGATACTAATGGTACCTGAATGAATCTGAATGAGACAGTGAAAGTTCAGAGCTTCAGAGTCTAAAAAAATGCTGGGGTTTGCTGTTGCCTTTTATTTTGGTCTTGTGACTTGAAGAATTTTGCAGACAGAAAAAAAAAGCAAGTATAGAATAAAAAAATTGACTAAGTGAACACAGTTTAGAGGTTGTAGGACAGTCTCATGGTGATTTTGTTTCTTGTTCCTTCTGCCTGTCATGGTTTAAACCCAGCTGATAACCTGTTGGAGAGGCAGCAAGGGTTGGACAGCTTTATGCTTAGCATTGCTCAAATCCAACAAAAAATGCAATTTTGCAGTCACAAACCTTAAACTTCAGGCTCTTGAGTGGAAGAAGGTTTTGGTTCTTTCCTGTGTCTAATTGTTGGATACAGTAACAGCCAGGAAGGCAGAATTAGCAATTTCATTGACAGCTCCTGTTTCTACAGTCAGCTCTCAACCACAGTGGCACCTTGGCCTCCCTTTAAAACCTGTCCTGAAAAAGTGCTGAAGAAAAGACTCAGAACTGGGAGGTTTTCTGGTTGAAAGTAAGGTCTCATCATCTCTCCTGATAAGCTGGCTGAGCTCCATCTCTGAAGTAGCTGGTGGTCCCCTGTGCCCCTTACTTGTCCAATTAGAAAACTGAAAACCTCTTTCTCCTACAGTTACCTGTAAAATTCAGTCTTCTTCATAAACTCTTAGCTCAGCCTATCTAGACTTTTTTGCCTCCACTGGTCTCCTTGGGAGACCGTTTCAGAACAGTTACTCCAACAGTTACAAACTTTCTTCTCTCCACTATAAATTCACTTGTGGCTGGTTTTGGTCCAGTCCTTTTTCTGCCAGGGGTATCCCTTAACAGGAAAAATATCCTTGTCTCCTTATCATTTTACTGCTTTGGTACATCAGCAGAGAGCAGTCATATCCTCTCTCAGCCACTAGTTCACTAAGCAGGGCAAGCCCTTCTCTGCACTTCATCTGGTTGGACTTCCTCCTTCCTGTGATAGTCCCTTCAACTAGAGAAGGAAGAAAGGTCCTTGGTGTAATGCCCTTGTCTCTCCATATTTCCAGGAAGGCTGTTACCCTATAGGTACTAAGTCTTTATTTAGATTTTTCGTCATTACTTTTCCTTTGTGCTTTGTGTGCCTCCTGCAATCTCTGTAACTCATGTGTGTCTCTCCTTTGTTCCTCCCAGCTAAAGTGCTGATAAGGAGAAGATCTTTGTCAGGAGTTTGTGGAAGGGCCTGTACCTGAAATGTAATATCAACCTCCCAAGCTCTCAGTGTTCCCTTCTATACCCTTCAAACTGACATTGCAGAGGATATTTGAAAGGAGAGGCTGTATTCAGACACCATCTAGATTTAAAAGTCCTCTTAGTTATCTGGTTACATCTTTAGTTACCATGCTTTTATGCTCAGTCATATCACCTCCTCCATTTCTTTCTGGTTTACCATCAGGTATCATTTTATATGAGGAAGAACTATGAAACGTGCAGCTTGCATTCAGTAATGAAGTCTAATCTGTTAACATTTCATGATCTAAATTAATTCCCCCCTAAGGCTGTGTACACTTGGTTGTTTTCTAGATTGTAAAAAGCTGTCTTGTTCCCAGCCCAACTGTACTTCTCCTTCAGATACACGGCTCCTTCTGCATATTGCTGCCCTGACCAATGGGCACAGCCCCACTTCAATGGGAAGCAAATGGTTTTACGCTGAATGAGGATCAACTGAGAGGTTTAATGCCCCTTATTGAATATAATCTTATGAGGCTTTCAAGAAACAGTTGTGATTTTTTCCCTGCGCTGCCACTTTTATCACCAGACAAGTTTATTGCACCTTTAGCAGTAAATCTATGGAAATCCATGGAAAATGCAGGAAATTAGTTTAACAGAGCTTTAGAGCCTCTGAAACCAAACTGAGGAGAAGATTGTGTTTGAAGATTTTTGATTCATTAGCAATTCATTTTTTTTATAATACAGACTTGCAACATCATGACATGTGGGACAGGGAGTTTATAAACAGCTGCATTTCTGTTCTTACCCTGTATACAGATACCTTTGTAGCACATTGAGCAGTTCCCAGGCCTGTGGAAACTAAAAGTACAGCATGCTAACTTGACACAGCTCTGCTGATATACTTGTAATTCAAGATGTTAATTGATCAAGGTGTTATTGTATTAAAATGCAATGATTTATGACTTTCAGTTTGAGAATGATGACTAGATTTTAGTTCTCCATTCTTAAAATTATCTGCATCCCTGAAAAAAAAAGCTCTCTTTTTGGTTCTTCTGCAATCAGTAACTGATTCCAAATATCCCAGTTGATGAGGAAACGTGTCTAGCCTCCTTGGTGGCTGAACGTTGGCCAGTGCCGTAGCATCTAAGTGTACAAATCCAGACCTTCAATCCTCTTTTGAAATTCTCACCATAATGATATATATTATATAATTTTATGTTCAAAACTTTCCTAGTTATCTGTTCTCATTTCTCCTTTTTCTTAAACACAACTGAATTATCTTCCTCTTTGAAAAACAAAAGCCATCTAGGTCTAAAGCTTAGAAGATGATGATGTTATCTTGTTCTGTCGCTCTTCACCTCACGTCTTTCAAACTCACCGTGGTTTGAGCTTTGCTCTGATTTCTGTATGAACTTGAGAGTTCCTAGGAATAGTAAAGCCAGCATGTGTGAGGCTGTCCCACCCCACATAGGCAGGAGTACTGCGGTGCCCCCATGGTGGGGGGAACGAGTCTGCGTATCAGAGCCCAGGGGCTACTTTCCTGGTGAGGCTTCACAATGCTTCCTGTATATAGACATGGTGGTAAACAGCTTTGGAACCAGACAGGAAGGTGCAATACAAATGGTGACAGATGCCATGTAGAGGGATGCCTGGGCATAGTGAGGAGGAAAATTAATGTTAAACAAGGCTGTCCTCGCCCTGTCAGAGACTGAGAAAGTCATTCTTTCTCATGGACACACTGACACCAGTGGTGCTGGGAAATTCAGAGTCTGCTTCCCAGCTGCACAGGGTTGGAACTTTTGTATAACTTCAGTTACTTTCAGTTACTTTTTGGCATTTTAGTCTCAGCCTTAGCTCCATTTTTATGTGAATTTTTAAAGTTCATACTTTTCATTTGCAAGCCTTATGTTGTGCTGTAGTCATTCTAAGCAAATTGGGTTCTCACTAAATAATCTAAGCAGTTTATTTTATGTTTTCCACTGGCTAGAGCCTGCATGCTGATTGTGTTCTGCACCAGCAGGTCAAGTCATGCTGTATTATATCATTACCTAGCAAGCCAAGCACAATCAATTATATTCTGCCTTGGTAAATTCATTCAGCATTTTATCCAAGATGCAGCTATAAAAATTCAGACTTTCTGGATATAGTATAGCAATTTCCAAATGAAGAAAATGCCTATATTTCATAATAAATCAAGGAAGTCATATATCTTGATTTAGAATTGTGGAGAGTATCTGTGACAAAGAACTTGGCTACACAGAGAAACGTGTGTGGTGGGTTGACCCTGGCTGGAGACCAAGTGCCCACCAAAGCTGCTCTATTCTGGACAGGGGAGAGAAAATATGCTGAAAAGCTCATGGGTTGAGATAAGGGCAGGGAGAGATCGTTCACCAGTTACTGTCACAGGCAAAACAGACTTGCCGGAAAATAATTTATTACAATTCAAATCAGATTAGGATAATGAGAAATAAAACTACATCAGAAAACACCTCCCCCTCACCCCTCTTTTCTTCCCAGGCTTAAATTTGTTCCAAATTTTCTCTACCTCATCCTCCTCCAAGCAGCACAGGGGGATGGGGAATGGGGGTTACGGTCAGTTCATCACACATTGTCTCCGCTTCTCCTTCCCCTTCGGTGGGGAGGACTCCTCACACTCTTCCCTTCAGCATGGTGTCCTTCTCTTGGGAGACAGTCCTCCATGAACTTCTCCAACGTGAGTCCTTTCCCACGGCGCTGCAATTCTTAATGAGCTTCTCCAGCATGGGTATCTCCCATGGACTGCAGACCTTCCGGAACAGACTTCTGCAATGTGGATCCCCCATGGGGTCACATGTCCTGACAGCAAACCTGCTCCAGCATGGGCTCCTCTTTCCATGGGCTGCAGGTCTTGCCAAGAGCAGCATGGGCTTCCCAGAAGGTCACAACCTCCTTTGGGTATCCACCGGCTCCAGCGTGGGGTCCTCCACAGGCTGCAGGTGGATGTCTGCTCTGCCATCAACCTCCATGGGCTGTAGGGGAACCGCCTGATCACCGTGGTCTTCACCAGGAACTGGAGGGGAATCTCTGCTCCAGTGCATGGAGTTGCCTTCTCACCCTCCTTCTTCACTGACCTGTGGCACTGCAGGGTTGTTCCTCTCACACTTCTCTCCCTGGATGCAGTTTCTTTTTTGCAGGTTTTTTTTCCTCCTTAACTCTGTTATCCCAGAGGCACTACAGCTGCCACGGATCAGCTCAGCCTTGGCCAGTGGTGGGTTGGTCTTGGAGACAACTATCATTGGCTCTGTCAGACATGGGGGAAGCTTCTAGCAGCTTCTCACAGAAGCCTCAGCTGCAGCCCTCCTGCTACCAAAACCTTGCTGTGCAAACCCAAAACATGATGCTCAAAACCTTTCAGCACCAGAAATCTGAAATGATGCTAGCTGAAACCTTGCTTGCTGATACTTATTGATGCTTCTAAAAACTACTTTTCAATGCTAATCCTAACGATGGACTCCTGCCAGTGAAAGGGAGTAGATGACAGCCATCCCAGTACATCAAGAAACAGGTAATGGAGAAGTCTGGGTTTTAACCAGAAGAGAGAGTACAACTTGAGGGCAAAAGGTACCAATTTCATTTTCACCACTGCAAATCCAAAGCAATGCCCATAAATTGGGGGTTTATGTAGGCTTCACTGAGATGAAAATTTGGCCCATAGTAGAAACAAAGGAGAAGACCTAGGAGCCGCCATTAAAAGCATGTACTTTGCCATCCTAATTGAAATCACTGAAGACCCTATGAGATTTTTTTCTGCTGGCATCAGTGAGGTTCATTTCATTTTCCTGAATTAGGAAAACCTGCCAGTCAAGGAATAATCTTTTTAAAAAATTCACAGTTTCATGATTGTGGAAGAAAAAGACAGTGCCTTATTGTGATTCTGTATGCTTCAGACAGTCCTGGGTTCTGTTAGTGAAGGATGGGTATGATGTCTGTGGTTTGGGAACTGGAAGAAGAGTTAATTTGGTTTGGAGGAGAATTGTTTGTTTGTTAGTTTGATTTCTACTTGGCAGCCTTCCATAAACACCTGAGAGACTTTTCCCAATCATCTGACCAGGCTGAGAAAATAATTCAAATTATGTTCTCACCTTTTTTTTTTTTTAAACTTATCTGCAAGTATAAGCTGCAGTCAGTAAGATGATTTTCTTGCACTTGTTAGGGTACTTGCACCTACATATAAACTTTGACAGTGGTGTTGTCAGTGGTGCCTCATTATTTCTAGTAGAGCAGGCAGTGCAAGCTAAACAGCTATTTTTTACATTATTACTCCCTCAGTCATATACTTTAGGACATTTTCCTGATGAAATTGGATATGCAAACCGCTTGACCCATAAATTCCCCATTTGAATGGAATATAATCTCACAGGGCCTTTATCCTGGTGAAGACTTCCAAGCCTTTGATAATAATTAGGATAAATCATATTGCTAGCTAATTCTTTATGCCATCGATAATGTGCAGAAACCCACGTGCATGTTTCCCTTTCTTTCTCAGAGTTCTTACAGCAGGACTCACTCTCAACAGCTCTGTTCCCATGACACTGGGCTCTCTGCATGCCTTTCATCTCGGTGGTATTTTAAAAGCTTCTGTTCCACATTTCTTTAAATTTATTGTTGGGGATTTTAATTATTTTAATTTCCTCCTTCAAATTATAATCCATTAGAAAAGGGTTAGGTCTCTCTATTTGAAGAGCTACCTTAAGGTGGAAAGGACTCAAGTCTGTCTTTGGTGACACTTGCATGTATATTCCTGTGACAGAAAGGGCCCCATCCACTCAGCGTTTGTCTGAGGGGGCAGGATGCCATACATAAAAAAGCTGTGAAGTAAAATGACAAAAATGATGCTGGAAAATGAAATTACTCCCACTGAGATGTCGCATAGCTTGACAGTAGATTTTTAACAGCACAGCACATATATGGCAGCTTTCTGAAAGTACTGTGTTGCTAAAAGGGGATATCTTCCTTTTACGGTGTTACCTTGCAATAGATTCATTAGTGGCAAAGCATGAATAATGAAACATGGATACTCACCATTTTGGAGCCATCAGAAAGAGTATAAAAGATGTGGCATTTGTATTGCAGAAGTTTCAAAGAAAGCTTCATTTTCACTTATGATTTTTTCAGACACTATCTCATTATAAATGTCAAGTTTTGTACGTTGTTTTCAGGTCTTTTATCTTGGGGTTAGTGGGTTTTGGGGTGGGTTTTTTGGTCCACTGTTAAAAGACTACTCACAACAGAATGGTTTAGGAGTTTTCTAGCAAAATACATTCTGTTGGAAATACCAAATTATCAGAAAAGAAAAGCTAAATGAAAACATCCTGTTTTCACTATGCTTCCAAGGAGGCTGGCATTTCCCAGACCCTGACTGTTGTTTTGCTTGTTCATCTAAGATGTTGCAGTCACACACACTTTCCAATGTTTTCCTAGGACTGGAAGATCTCAGGCACAAGAAAACACAAGGTACACAGCTCATGGGTTCTGGAAGCCAGAGAACAAATCTTAGTTCTGCATTAGACAGTCCAGAACCCCATGAAGAAGCTTTTAAGACTTCCAGGTATCTGCCATGAAGATAATCCTGGCAGCTGCACTCAGCGAGTTTCCAGCAAGCATACTGTGTTTTAGAAACAACAGCTTTAGGTGTTTTATAAAAGAAGCAAGTGCAGGATTTCTGTTCTTGAAAGAGCTTCTGTTTCTATTTCACATCCCAGTTGTTTGGGTGGGTATTTTTCTTTTCTTGAATTACAGAACAGTGGTTTGGTTTCATAGCCAGGAACTAGTTCATAGCTATAGCAGGAGAACAGCCAGAAGTTGATGTACCTACATATGCATGGGTTTAAATTTTCTTAACTATGTAATTTAAATATCTTAATATGTTTAGTGAGTGCCTGGGTTAATAGGGTTTACTGACAGCAATGTTGTTCTGTGCCTTGCTAACCCATGCTTGGTTCTCAACTCATAGAATGTTTTTTTTAACTTTTTTTCACCGATGATTAGATGGCCATAATAATTCTT
This sequence comes from Laterallus jamaicensis coturniculus, assembly GCA_022605575.1. Taxonomy (NCBI): domain Eukaryota; kingdom Metazoa; phylum Chordata; class Aves; order Gruiformes; family Rallidae; genus Laterallus; species Laterallus jamaicensis. Next base: position 742,689 of record JAKCOX010000102.1, on the reverse strand, counting down.
TTCTTTCTCCATTTCTCCCTCCTTTTTGTTGTGGGTAACTTTTGAATGAAATCTTTTCATGACTCAGTATCACATCTTCCTGCATAGCTTAAGTCCTAAAATGTTAAAAGATTTGTTTGCAATTTCAAGAGAGCATCTCGATTTGATGTATTTACAGTCTTTTTAAATATGTGTGTAAAGGAAGGTATACAAGTAAATTTTCATTGTTTAAAAGGTGTTTCAGGCCAATTGAAATGCATGTGATCGCTAAATGAACCAATTTCAGACTAAAGAAAGAAGTAGTTTGTGCTGAGCAGCCAACCAGTCAGGGAAAAAGAAAGCACTGCTATATGACTTGAGTTCTGCCTTTGGTCATATTGGATAGTAAATTGCCTAATGGATATTGACTACTCAAAAGAATACATGAAATGAAAAAACAATGTAAATGTTAACTGTAGAAAACAAATGTGTAAAATCACCCTATTCACAGACAGTCCCTAGAGAAAGAAATGAGACAGTGTATCTGCCTGTGTAATCTACTTAAATTGAGGGTCAGACTTGCTTGCAATGAACCACTTAAGTTCTCTGACCTACCAGGCACTGGGAAAGTGGTTTAGTTACTTTATAGTGAGAAGTTCTTATTTTTCAAACAAAATAATGAACAAAGGGTGTAAGTCCTGGCATAGAACCTATTAGTTTCCTTTAATTATTTTTCTGCAAAATGAAGAGGAACCGCAGGATTGTAAGTTTCCAACATTGATGTTTCTGTGTACAGATGATGGTAACTATTGCTTTCAGTTATTATAAATTACTCTTTCTTAAATGTCTCGAACAAAGAATTGTCTGAAATTGCTTGAACATGGATAAATAAATAGGAATATACTTTCACTACTTGGAGACGGTAATTCACATCACTGTTATGGGTCCTGAATTTCCAACACCTTGCAGAATGCTGTATCCATCATCCTCAAGTCTTCACTGCTTTCTTGGCAGGGGTAGGTGAGAGGGAGCAGTGTTTAGGGAAGTAGTAGGAAGTGGTTAGGGTATTGGGGTGGTGTAACTCAGATGCTGTTTCATTGTGTATGCAATTTGAAGTCACTGGTGTCTGCAGTGAGAGGAGGTGATCCCACTAGTGTCTTTTGTCTCTACCACTGGCTCAACAGCATTCTAGACACATGATCATGGTAGCAACCAAAGGGAGGCAACTGATGGAGCATGCAGTGGTATCCTTATATTTAGCATAAGAATTCCATCCATCAATTGTTTTCATTTGGAGTTAATAATTGGATATTATTAACTTAAAGTAGTACAAAAGGCCAAGTATCATTGCAATGGGTTTTGAGCACTTGAAAAATAAAAATCATCTCACATTATTTTGTTTGAATTAGTTTTGTGTTTCAATATAAGGAAAAAGGCTTTCAGATCACTTAAATACACTGCAGAGTACCTCATGAAGTTTAATTCTCAGGCTCTGAAGGAAATAAATACTCTTTTGGAAAATGTAGTGAGGAGTCATGTGGAATGTAAAGGTGAAGTGCTCATAATTCCTACCCAATATGAAAGTACAGACATATTAATGAAAATCTCTCTGTTATTGAAAGTAATTAACTCCTAAATGATAAACCATCAACAAAATCATTTGTGTTTTAAAGGCACTTCTGAGCATGGACTGAAAAAGTAAATTTGTGGAAGCAGAGCGATGTAAATGCATAATGAGGACAAGAAAGCAGCTTGAATAAACTTCAGAAAGCAACAATATTGTAATAAATATTGCTTTTTTCTTTATTACAAGCATAGGTAGAAAACAAAAGACATCCTACTAAAAGAGCTGGATGTTACCGACAATGTACTTTATCCGAATGATACTCAGTGAATATGAAAACAAAAACCAAGAGGATTAGTTTCATAATTATTTGTGGGGAAAAAAATATAAATGAGAACCTCAGCATTTCCCAAGTCAAGCATACTTTTGAAGATAAGGGAGTACAATGAATGTGTCGAGTTACATACCTCAGCAACTATTTGAAACCCACAGGAGAGAGACAAAAAAAGTCATGAATTAGCAAAGCAGCAGCTGCATTCAGAAGCTTAAATAAGGTTTAATTACTGAAAACCTAGAAAGATTTTCAAATTACGATTCTTCAAATTGAATGCTATTTCTACCATAGCATATGGAAACAAAGGCTGGAAGTTCTCCAGAGATGTAAACAGAATCCTCTTTGAAAGCAAATGGTAAGGGTTAAATGTAATAGCTGTGTTATACATTTGGAGATTTCTTATGGAATTGAGTAAGTTATTGTTTCCAGAAGTAACCAGGAAATAAAGTAGAATATTTAAGTGTGTTAAGAATAATGCCTGACCATCCACATGGTCCATGAGCCACCAGGAAGAAGCATATGTAAAATTGGAAATTAATTTATTCATCTGTTGTGATTAGCTAACTGGACTGAAGTGCTTACTCCAGTTGTGCCTCCTACCAGCCAGATCATTGAATGCTACAGACATACAGGGTTAAAACATCAAAATTACCTTCTATGTCCTACCAAAATGAAGGAATATGTCAATAGGCAGACATAATATCAAGCAGAAGACATTGCTTCTACATGCTTTCAATTTAAACAGTTGTAGGGTATTTTATTAACAGCTAGAAAGTCTTCAGAAACATCTTTTAGTCTAAACTTCCCCTTTCCACTAAACTAGAAGCTTTCAAACCCTTGATATGGGATAGATGTCATCAGCAGTGCTGATAAGCAACTTATTTTAATTAACTGGAGTAAACTTCTGGAGTTATTCCCACCACCTGCATGTGTTAAGTTTAGAAAGCAAGAGTATCTGCTCTTCCAGGTGTTCAAAAGGCTCATAATCGGTTTGAAGGCGATTTGAAATAGATTTGTCTTAAAGTAATTTCCATTTTGTACCTTAAGTACAGGAGGAGAACTTGTAGAGGAGAGCTCGTCAAGCTCTACAAGAAGAGACAAACCAAAAACATTATTAGAAGTAGAGTGAAAACAAGAAATAACGAATAATCACACAAGAAAATTATACTGTGCAGATGAAAAATGAGTGAAGTCTAGTTGCTGTAAATGATAAACCAAGCTTAGCAAGGAAGAAGAAATTGAAGCAAACAGCAAAAAGTTCTTCTTGTATATGAAGAGAAGAAATAGTTGTGCTATGTAAAGACAGCATTGACAATTGGAAGAACTGTATATGGAGTAGGCAATACACTAAAATCAGATGTAGACACAAAGGAGGAATGATAAGGGACACGGAGATAAATGGAAAATTAGATAAAATGCCACCTGGTTCAGAAAAGGTAGATCATCCAACCTGAATTTGATGTGTATCTGATAATGTAACAGATTTCTGTAGACAGAAGTCAAATGGTAGATCTAATCTGTAAGGCTTTTGTACTGTGCGATGTAGAAAATTATCAGTTAAGGTACAGAATTAGCACTGTAAAGATGGGAGGCTAGGTAAGAAACTCGCTAATAAGGGTAGAGGTCAAGGCAATGTGCTGAGAGAGAAATGGCTTGCTAGAAGGGGCTCAGTGATGGAGGTCCCAGAGTGTTGGTCTGAAGACCAGTCCTGTGTAGTGACTGTAGTAACAGTTTTGCACCATCAGGAGGAAGAAGGATTAGAATAATCAGGCAACAAGAACTGGATGACATTGAGAAATGCTGTGAAGCACAAAGTGTGAGGTAATGTCTGTGGTAACAGATGGGAGGAATTAGGGCACGGTTGTGACAAAGCTGTTTCCAAATGTGCCAGTCTAGGTATTTCTAGTAATGCCAGAGAAGCACTAATGCCATAGGGTGGGACAATTTATAATCTCAGGACAGCACTTTGCTAGCTGATGCCATGGAGATTTTTGGTTAGCCCCAGGCAGCCACCAGAGCTTTTATTCTTACCTGCTCTGAGCCCTGACAGGGTAACCGTGCACCCTCTAATAATATACAGAATGTGCAAATCCTAAAAAAAGTTTGTTGTATGTTGCATAGCTTCGATTTCTGATGGACTGGGTGGGACTGTGATACCTCAACATATATAAATTCATCTATAAATTCACAGAGAGGAAACGAGAATTATTTGAGCTGGAGACATAAGAACATACAGGTGAGAACTAAGAAAGCATACCTTTGGAAAACAAATTAGGAGGACTTTCTGGCAATCATAGCTGGGACGTTCCAGAACAGACTTCAAATAGATTAGGGGGAGTGGACAAAAACCCTAGTAATGCTTGCAGAAGGACAGGGCGTGTTTGCGGGGTGGAATATGTGATCTGGCTATATGCAGTAATGGGGTTTGGATTGGATGGCTTATGGCAAGCTCTCCATTCTGATTCCCTCATGCGCCTGTCAAGTGAATTGATTCATTTGAGAGCTCTTGGAGCTCCTAGTGTCTGGGCTCATGTTGCCTGCAGCAAGCACACCAGATCACTGCGATCCCCAGTAAGCCACACTATACTCCCTCCAGGCATCTTATGTGGTCCCTCGTGGTAAGTGCAACTGCAGCTGGCTATTCCTTGTTTCTCAGGATAGGAGTGCTCCCTCCTTGTATGGCTGAGAGAAAAGAACGCCATTCTGGAAGAGCATCACTTCAGGAATGCGTTCTTAAATTCAGCAGGAAAAAGTAAACAAAGGATCCAAGATGAATCAATTATTGTAACCTGGGCTTTGAACACAACAGACATGACTAGCCTCATCCCCAGTAGTACAGAATCAAGTACAGCAGACAGCTGCTTCTGTATCATACAAATGCTTACACACAAAAGTAGAGAGATGAGTAGAGCGACTGACAGCTGATAGAACAAACAAGCCAAGAATATTGAAAGGTAGAAGTGGGGAGGAGGAATTGTTTTTATTTTTATAAGTGTTTCTGTTGTGCTCTTCCTTTTAGTATTAAGAACATTTAAAAGGATAATGGCTTTACCGCTTTCTTGCCAAGGGATTGATCTAAAATAACCAGAAATGAAGCCCCCTTATCCCACAGTTGGGATGCCCACAGGAAATTAGAGCAGTGTAATACAAGTGTTTTAACTTCACATAAAAATCTCTTTCCTGTGTAGATAAGATTAAAACAGATTGCAGGACTCATTCTACCTTGCATTTTTTAATTAGACAGACTGCTGGTACTGCAGGGGTACTGAACACAGGCTCATTTTTTCTCTACATCTGATGATGGAGGCAACAAAGGGAAACAGAAGAGAAAGGAGTATTCCAATCTCTCCTGGCACCCAGGAAAGGAAGATAAGCCATTTCACACAGACAATTTTTCCCTACCAGGCACATATTTAGAAAGGACAGCCTATTATGAAATTTTTCTAATGATACCATTTGAGAAGCATGAAATCATGCAGATTTGTGCAAAACCAGTATTTGCCTTACAGCACCCTGCATCAACCTCAGAGATTTTTCTCCAAATGCTATCAGTTTTCTGCTTAAGTTTGTTTCATTCCATCAACGAATTACAGAAAAACTATGAAGGTTCCCAAATTTTGGGAAGGCAACGGTTTTCCATTAACCCCATCCTCCTTTTTGACCTATAGATAATGTCAGCATCTAAGAGCTTAGTACTTGCCTGCTCCCCACAAGTTTACCAGTTAAACTGTGCCCACCAGCAAATACCGTGCAAGTACTGGAAAAGAGGATGCTGCTATAAGAGAGAAGGCATGGACTGCTGTGTTTTACCTGCAGTAAAACTGGAATATAGAGCCACTGTGTCATATGATAACTTCACATCACTATTTCTGTGCCACATTTGCAATTCAGGATAAGCAAGAGTTGATTAGCCATAGTAACGGGCAGCATTTCGTCTTGAGTTGGAGCACACTGAGGATGCAAACAGGCAGTAGCAATTGAGGAGCATGGCTTTTCTCTCATGCATGAAATGGTGGAGGCAAAACTTCCTTTGGCTTCTTTGTTTTGACCAAATGCAGAGAGGCTGATTTCAGGTTTTCACTGTTATTGAAGCAAGCCAGATGCTTCTTGCTTTGCGTTCTGGCTGGCATGAGCAACAATGATGTGTTGAGACATGCCCTGCAGCTCAAGCCTTCTTTATCCAGTGAAAAACTTCTTGTGACTGCCACTGGACAAGAAAGAAAAGAAAAAAGATGTGGAACAACTAGCCACACATTTCACTTTGCATCCCAGCTGAGTTCAGAAGGCAAGGCAGGCCCTTAAGTCATCACTTAAGACTGCATCCTCACAGTTTTCCTCAGAAATAGCTGGAGGTCATTAAAGTGTGAGGATAATGCAGTCCTGCTGGTAGTAGACAGACTCACTGCCCAGAAGTTATTGTTGCTGTCCAGCACTTCTTGGTACCCGTCTCAGCAAGAGAACCAACACTTCTGCTCTGGAATTCAAGCTTCTGCTGTTGGAGGGCTGAGAAAGCATGCCAAACTCTATCTCAGTAGTTTGGGTCCCTTTAGGGATCTCTAGATTGAAGATCTGAGAGACCTGGTAGGACATATAAAGCTTCAGGTGAATTAGTTTTATCTGTTCAAATACAGTCTGGAAAACTCACAGCAGCCCTTCTGCTGTTGGTGCCGTTTGGATCTTACAAATACTGTTTCATTGTGGGTGGCTGCTCCAACTTCTGTTGATGGCAAAGATGTATCATCACCTGCCTAGAGCTTAGTTCTGTCATCCCTTTGGAAAGATGTCTACGTATTCCAGAAAATATTCTGTCCATAACTCCCACCTGGGATCAGTGATCAGCCAGAAGTTGAGTCTCTGTCTCTCACCCCTGAAGGCGGAGAGCAGTAATTAAGGCTGAACCAGCAGATCATTCTACTGATAAAGAGTAGAGCAGACCCTGAATCCCAGAGGAAGAACTTCCTCACAGGTCAGGATAAAAATAGCCAACAATAGTTCGAGTGAGTCAGAGTCGTGACCTAAGACAAATTTGGCCAGATCCTCGTGGGTCTGGGCTGAGTGAGTCGCCAGAGAGCAGTATGAGCTATGATTAGGATGCTGCCTCTCATTCCTATTAATAAAGTAATATGTCTGTAATATCCAGCTATGCAAGTGAAAGCACGGTGTGAATTCAGGGCACTCAGAGCCCTCGCCTTCCTGGTACTGCTGCTGGCTGGAGAGTGTGTGCATCCCACAGTGCAACTTCTGCGCTGAAGTCATGGTGAACTTCATTTGCTATATTGGAGGCAAAAATAGAAAACAGTGTGAAAAGAAGCTCAGTCTCTTGATCAATTCATCAAACCAAGTGGAAATGTCTGGTTGCTACATAAAAGATACTGAGAGAAATTTGGTGTTAACTCCCTTTGCTCAGCCCACTCAGGTACTCATGTGTGAAATTTCCCAGGGGGAGAAAGGCCTAAGGCAGTGCAGGAACCCCTGTTGCCCTGAGCTTTGATGGGCTGTGCAGCATATGCTGCAAACTGAATTAGTCTGGAAAGTAGAGAGGTTCACCTGACTGCACAGACCCACTGACTGGAATAAGATGTTGGTGGGAACTGCCTGTCTGAAGAGGATGAAGGGTTTCAACAGAAATAACAGGACTAAGTGAACTCCACCTGATATGTACGGTTTTGTTCTTCTTCATCAGTGAGGTTCTGAGGAGATCACTTCTCTCTGATGTTTACAATTTGAATCAATAGACCTGATTTCTTTATTTTGTCACAATGTGGAGAATTTCTAGAGGTGGGGGAAAAGGTAGTTATTCCATTTAATACTCTAGCACTGAATATGTGAAATAAGTCCATCCCAAGTTTACAGTTAGTCACACAACAAACAAAACAAAACAAAAAAATCCTTTTAAAGTCTTACAAAGGGCAGTTTGGTTGCCACAGCCTAGGAGGGAGGCATCATATTACCTACCAAGAGATTCAGCGTACGGCTGCTGTTGCAAGATAGAAATGAAGTTGGAGCACTGGACTCTGTAAAAGAGAATCTGCATTTTCATAACCATTGTAATACTGGGCATCATCGTCATCATGAAAAAACAAAATTAGCAAAGCACTGAGTTTCTCTGTGTGGTCTGTTCTGCAGGCTCACATCTGGCTGATTTTGTCACTTTGGATATTGCTTTGCCCTGGTGTCAGTGGTAAGATATGTGTGGACATCTGCGTCAATCAGAACTACCTGTCTGCAAATTCCCTCTACAGCAGTTGGTCAGAGCAGTGATACAGCGATTCTCCTGTGCCCTTTCTTCCTGCTTTCCCTTCTAAATTCATGATCCACGTACTGAAGAACTTTCTCCAGAACCAGGCATGACTTTTCTGCCTTCTGAAGGCGTTTCTTTTTTCCTTCTACTGTCATTGTCTTATCATTATTCAAGACAATGGCACCAGATGCACCATTTTCTTCCCCACCAAGAAGATTATTTTGCACCTATCTTTTCAACCTGATTACAGAAAGCACAAGACTCTCAAATGGAAATAGTAGTAGTGTTTCAGCCATAATGGTTTAAGGAGGTATGAAAGACAAGCTTTACATGGAGAGATAACAAGAAATAGTGGGTAGTAAATTTTGAAAAGTTTTATTGTTCATTCCAGATTTTTAAAAAAATCTTAATTTATTAGATGCCTTTATGGTGTTCTGCTTTATTTTGGAAATCTTGTGATGCTTAGCTTAATCACAAAATGCCTAATTTTGATTCACTTGGAAGAAAAAATAAACTAAAATATAAATGAGTTTTGTAAACTTCATCCACAATTGTATGTAGCATTGCTGTAAAGTTTTTTATATATATTAAAAAAACAAACAAACAAAAGAGCACTGCAGATATCTTTGGGTTCCATTCTCTTTTAATCTAAAAGAATTTGTGGGTGGATAATAGAAAGCCAGAATGATTTCACCATATACTTTGTGTGGTCAGCTAGACCATACAGCTGCAATGGTTTTCTGACAGGTTCATATGGCAGTAGCACATATTGGACTGAGGACCAAAACCTCTGCTCCTGCTAGGGGCAGGAGACCCTCCTTGGCCATCAGAAGCCATTAACTTCACTGCTAAGCCTTGCTGGGAGAATGCATTCATGTACCGGGTCCCTAAGGAACCTCTCTTAGATAAATACCAGAAACATCACTCACCCAGAATCAATGTGGGTTTTGCTAGACTGAGCAAATCTTGTTATACATGTTATCTTGTTACATTTGTCTAGGTTTTGCTTTGTATGTTTATCATCAAACTGACAGGCACCTAAAATGTGCTTTTTGTGTGCTGAAAATTAATGGTAGTTTACTGTAAGCTATTTCTTTTCCACAGGTGCTAAATAATGTCTACAGAAGACATGTTTTTTACATTTTTCTAATCTTTTAGTGTTTGTAAATATCATTGTGTGTTCCATATTGAATACTTCTGGTTGGGAAAGCATTTATAGACAACCAGATGTCAGAGCAGAGCAGTCATGCTGACATCTGTAGGGCTGATTTAACTATTTGATTTGACTACTCTGTAAGTTCTGGTAGATGCCTCTCATGTCAGTGATGAAATCAGAAATGTTATTGTAACTAGGACACTTAGTTTTCTTGAAAAGGGGGTCTCTGCCATCTCCTCAAAGGATAGTATATCCCTATTTCCCATTTTTCTTCTGTAAACCCATCTTTATTTGCTAACCAGGTCTCACTGTCTTTTTTAAATGGGTAAGAAACTGAGGGTTATCTAAAATAATTTTGATTCGTGAAAGAAAATATGTATGGTGAAAATCAATCCCATGACTTGAAAGTGTTAGATCATTGATTTAGTCACAGTCATCTGCTGTCTCAACAAACGACATGATTATCCTGGTTTCAGCTGGAAGAGAGTTCATTTTCTTCCTAGCAGCGGGTGTAGTGCCATGCTTTTGATTTAGGATGAGAACAATGTTGATAACACACTGATGTCTCAGTTGTTGCTAAGCAGTGTTAACAATCAAATGAAGGACTTCCAGCTTCCCCAGGCCCTGCCAGTGAGGAGGCATGAGCCTTCTGCAGGAGGTGCATGAGAAGCTGGGAGGGGGTACAGCCAGGACAGCTGACCCAAACTGGCCAAAGGGATAGTCCATAGCATATAATGTGTATAAACTGGAGGGAGTTGGCCAGGGAATGCTGTGGCTCGGAATTTATCTGGGTGTCAGTCAAGTGTGTGGTGTCTTCTTTTATCATCATCATCATCATCATCATCATCATCATCATCATCATCGCTTCTGCTACTCCTACTGTTGCTATTATTCTCCTCCTTTTCTGTCCTGTTAAACTGTCTTTTTCTCACCCCATGAGTTTTACCTTTTTTCAATTCTTTCCCCCATCCCACTGGGTGGTGGGGCAGTAGGCGAACGGCTGTTTCATCATTTTAGCTGCCTGAGCTGTTAAACCCCAACAGTCCTTTTGGCTCTCCCTGATGATGGCAGTGGAGGCCATACGTAACCTAGATGTATATGTTCAAAATATATGGTAACATTATTTAATGCTATAGAAACATGAGTTAGTTTTGTGGCACACATTGGCTAGTCTGAGCTAAACAATTTCTGACCGTGTTACTCTCTGAACAGCTTACTCTTATCCTGCTTAGCATGGAGGGAAGAAGGATTTGGAGAGATATACAGATCTGGATATTTTAAAAATACTTTTTCTTAGAGGAAATATGCTGCTGTAGAAAGTGAGAGATAAGTCAGAAAAATGAAGCACAATATCATTTTCAAGTAGCTTTTTAGCCAAAGAGGGGAATTACACACATCCTGAGAGCCTGCAGTTCGGTACTGCGGTTGTGTAGAGGATAGCAATGAAAAATGATCTTCTCTCACTTTATTTCTTAGGAAGAGCTCTTTCTGTCTATTTTGAATGGGCGTTTTTTGATGTCGATTAATAAATAGTGAGTCTCAGCAGATGAGATTTGCAGGTTAAGATATAAAAAAAAAACCACCCTGAAAAACCTACATGTAGACATAGCAGTAGAGTAGCTTGGAAGTCCTATCTTCAATAAGGTACAAAGATTTCAGCTGGAGTCTGAGGAATACAGTACAGTGAGCAACAAATTTTGCATTTGGTGAATGAAGTCTGCATCATCCCATCACACTGCTGGCTTTCCTGCCATCATCCCATCACACTGCTGGTTTAATAGAAGGAAACTATGCATTGATTTCAAGGGGGTTTGGGGTTAATCTGACAGGGTATTGACAAAACCCAGAGATTTCTCTTATACCTACAGCATATATATTCCTATATTAACCGTACTAACAACCCTTCCACTTCAGGGCTGCGAAAACAATTCAGCCTGAATCTTAACTTGTTTCTAAGGAAGGTAAAGATGGAATTGTTATAGGGCTGTTGGGATCCAGGTCTCTCCGCACTAGTTACGCATAGATACCAAAGACAAATGTTTCACAAGCCTTTGTTTAGATTTCCCCCAGCTTTGCCCAAAGCATTTGTCCCAGGCTGGAGAGCTGCCACTGGGGGACACCCTGCCACAGAGGGAATATTATCGGGTGAAAGAGCCCACTGGCAGGAAGCCCCTGAGAGACAAGTGAGAGGTATGGCCAGGAGGAGGGAAATATGGTAGAGCTGGAGCCACAAACTAAAGCGAAAGTGAATTGATTTTGTCTGGGCAGCTCCCAGAGCAAGAAAAAGGGCACATTTAGCTGCTGCAAACCCCACAGATTCCTCACAGCAGGACACAAGACAATCACAGATCTGGCTGGCACTCTGGTTATATAGCGAAGCAAGCCAGCTGGCTGGCTGTCCAGGATGAGAAATTCAGGCATAAGGTAAGAAGGAGGGACAGTGGGAAACTAAGGAACTAGTTTCCAGTTTGGAAAACTAGATCCATTTGACTCCTGGGTTTTGCTTTAGTTTAGTGAAGTCCACTGCTTCCAAGTGGTACCCATGGTCACATGCAAAGAGGAAACACGAGGGTGGAGGAGTGCTGAGAGCAAAAATGAACTGAAAATGGGGAAAAAATTCAATTGGATAATGCTTTGAAATTATTGACTCAGGCTTGATTGCCACATGGGGGAGATCTGAGCCTAAATTGTCCTTTCAGAGCTGTATCATGCAGGAGGAATCCTTCAGCAGAGGCAGAGTGAGGCTCAATACTGTCTTTGTGGCTGGTGGGACAGCTGGGTGATTATATCAAATCATACTGCCAGGTGACACGAGAAGACCTGGTGACATTCCTGGAAAAAAGCAATTAACAGCTGATGAAAAGCAGAACTCTCCCTACCCTTTAATCCTTCTGACACACTTTACACTTCTCCCATTATGGCACTTTCCCTCAAAATATGTGCATATGAGCTGTGGGAAACCAAAACACATACAGATTTGCCACCATGGCTTAGATGTCCAAAGCTTTCAAAGATACTGTGGATTCTGTAATAATGCCAAATGCTCCCTCACGCGGGTAGATGGATGCAGATATTGTAGATTTATTAATGGCAACAAATGAACATCTCTGCAAAGTCAGCTTAAGTAAAATTTCCTTTCTCCACTATGATTATTTCTTTAAATATAAAAAGCAGAATTGCTAAAAAGCTTCTATCCATTTTGCGCTGTGCTGAAGTGATCCAGAGGAAACAAACTGGGTATCCATCACAGCATAGTTGGGTAGGATTAAGAAACAGACTTGCAGGTACTGTACTGGCAAAGTACGTCATGAAATAGCTAATAACAGATTGCGGCCACTTGTTGGTGTTCACGTACAAATCCCTGACAGCTGCAGAAAACAGGCACTTTTTTTTTAAAGTCTTACTGAGTACAAATCAGTTCTATATCCCCACCACCACGCTGGCTGTGCAATTGGTCTTTCATGGCTTCTCTCACACAGCATGCAAGAAGAAATAATTTGTCAACTATGACTGGAAGACACATCTATGGGCTTAAAGGCATTTTTGTGCCCTCTTCCCCTCCTCCCCACCCATAGCAGAACCACAGTATCTAAAGCTAACATCCAGTGGTCTGTGCTTTTGAATCCCCGCCTTTGTCTTTACCTTCAAGGACTAATGTATTGCCAGAAAGGTTATTTGTAGTGTGTTTTCAGTCGAGGCACACTGAGTCTGGATATGTCAGAAAATTCAGGCTGACATCTGATCTATATGTGTACTTGAGCTTTCAGTTAACTGCCCTCCATATGTACTATCAAACCACTTGAGGTCAACCTAGTGCATGTTTCACAGCTGAAGTTCATCCTGTCAAAACACACATTAAATCTTCCAGAATCTTCTTTCTGTTTGCAAGAGAAGCTGCAGGTGGGCTTTTCAAGTGCCTTGATTAAAATGCATTCTTTTAAAGCATATATGTTTTAAATGCATGTTTAAATGTTCATTTCATGATATTTTTATATTACCAGCATCATGTTATACTTCACAAACATGTGATTCAGGTGTAATTAACTTCCCTGTCAGACAACCATAGGTGGTGGGACTCCCACACCAGAGCTATAGAAACTTGGACTCAGAGAAGTAGTTGGATTGTCTAAAAGCACAACGTCAGCTTTGGATCTGTGGCCACAACCCAGATTTCCCAAGTCCCACCTGACCAATACTTAATATGCCTGGGCCATGGGAAGGCACTAGTTAGCTGTTGGTTGTGGAAGACAGGCGAGAGGTGAGTTGATGGGAACAAACCAACTTTCAGAGAGGCATTCTCATACAAAGTCAACAACCCAGGGATAGGAGGCTTGTTCTGTGTGGTGCGTATCCAAACAATGGTCTGTGCCTACCCCATCTGTGTGTCTTCATGAGCTCAGCATAAATGGTACTGTGTCTAATTACCCATATTTCTGCTTAGTTTTCAGGACTTTACTTGTTGTCGTTCTTCACTATCCTTGTTGGGCTGGTGCTCTACTCCTCCACGTCCACCTACGTAGCCCAGGATCCTCGGGTGTACAAGCAGTTTCGAAACCCTTCAGGACCTGTTGTAGACCTGCCAGCCACCAGCCAGATGGAGCCTTCAGTAACATACACCAGCCTGGGGCAGGAGACAGAAGAAGAGCCTCACGTTAGAGTTGCTTAAATCCAGGGCTGTTGATCGCCTACTGATGATTCAGCGGAGCTCGTATATCCATTATCTCTGTATTGTACATAGAGAAAGGTATTTACCGGGTGCTCTTACACCGGTGAGATGCAAGGTAGCAAATAAGGAAGGCTCATAAAAGTACAAATGAATTGTTCCAGGGTGTTCATTGCAAGGAGATGCCAGTCCCTCATTTAGGATGTGAGCAGCATGTTTGCAATACAAACTGCTGTATACCAATCAGTTAATGTCAAACTACCTGTGAAAGATAGTCAATATATAAGCTGAAATTGCAAAAAGATATTCATAGAAGGGTGGTTTTGCACCCACAGGGTGATATTATGCCTAAGCCACACCAGTTGTGGAAAATCTGCCTTTTTACAGCAAATACACTTGTGCAGCCACTGTTAATTTCTCTCTAAGATTTGTTTGTGTGCACAAAATAGATGGGTTACTTGTGGTAGTGATACCCTGACACATTTTTGCTAGCACCTTGGATTTGGCAAGGGAAAGACAACAAATTTATCTGTGCCATCTGTCCAGTTGCCCTTTCTAGGTAATCTGTTCCATGAATCCAGAGAAGGGACAACTTACAATATCCGTCTCTATTCTAGGAATAGGTATAAGGCGAGCATTTTAGCCTTTCTATATTTGCAGAAGTGAAGTACTCAAGCATTGACCTCTCTATGATCCACGGCAGATTTCCTAGAGGCTGAGGTTCTGCATCAGGTGACAGGGAGTTAGTTTCTCTGTAGTCATGACTTAGCACAGATTTCTTACTTTTAAAATTTTAATCTGTAAAAAGAAAGCCACATTTTCTAGTTTCCTATGTATTGTACCTCTCCATGGTAAGATGACACATCATGTGGATCAGGGCACTTATTTTAGACCCTCAGTGCATCGATGGCGCCTTCTGCTGTTCCGGTTTGCTTAGTCTCCCGTGGTTCATTATTCTACCAATAGTGATTCAGAAATGTGTCCATTTTTCACCAAAATCCACAAATTGTAAAATCAGGAAGATTAAATGAGGAATTCATGAGCAGAAAGATTGGACCACCTGCTGGTGTTGCTACACCAAAGCTTGGCAGGGTGCAGCCAAGTATTTTTCATTAACTACAAAACTAACAGAATTCAGCAGTTTTCTTACATTCCTAGGGCTGTGCTCCACAACTGTACTTCTGCTCCAGGAGCCTTATCAGAATGGGGAAAATCTTGGTCACCACCATGAAAAATCCATCTCTGCCTGTATGTTTGCTCTTCTGAGAGCCCAATAAAAGAAAATTATCATTTCAACATCCATCATCCATTTTTAATGTCAAATTAAGGAAGGAGAGATGGTCGAACAGATAGGAGAGGGACCCAGGAAGGCTTGGGTTTATTCACAGATCTTCAGTATCTCCATGTGGGCATGACTTACCTTCTGTGTGGCTGAGTTTCCCAATCTGTATATATGGGAATAATGTTATTTTACCTACCTCGCAGGGGTGCTATGGGACCAAGTTATTTTAAAAGGCTTCAGGATCTTCCGGAGGAAGGAGATTAAGAAGTACACAATACTACTGTAAAAGTGTGCATACAGGCATTGTGGTTGAAAATGGAGTTTACAGCAGGGCTGATGAATATTTTGCTTGTGGGCATAGAAAATGAATTTGATTTGAATGTTATTCCACTGAAGAAGTCTGCCTCAAACAAAAATGTAGGGCTTGGTGTTTGAAAAATACAGCATACCTATTTCTATTTAAATAAGAAAAAAATAAATCAGTCTATACCCTGGATTTTAAAAAGGCCACCCAGTTGAACCAAGCAGGATGAATTTCTGCTGAGGAAACATTCATCTTTTATAGTCCGGTTCTGCTTTCATATAGAAAGGACTTCCCTGAAGCAGACTGGGAGAAGTATGTATGCATAATATACATGAAGTGGCAAATACCAAAATGCTATTGAGTAGCGAAATTATGTTGTATCTTGTTTTTGCTGTAGAAGAGAAAGAGAGATGATGTCTGCCCCACCGTGTTCAGGCTGTCTGCCACAATCCTGCTGCGGCTGAGAGAAGGGTCCGCAGTATTGCCAAACCATCCTCAAAACTGGCCCAAAAGCTTCCATTAAGATGGCTTGGTTTTAAACTCATAACAAATGTATGATTTTTATTTTTTCTCCCCAGCTTTCTTTTTATTTAATCTTTTTGGCACTCGTGTTTCCAAGCTTTTTTCTCTTAAACCATTGAGGATTTAAAAAAAAAAAAAGAAGAAAAAAGAGCTATTCCCACTGAGAAATGGAGTCCATATTCTGGACATATTAAGGGAAGTCTAAATCCTACAGGATGCAATTAAAAAAATTAAAAACCACACAAGAAGGATTACCTGATACTCCAGGGTAAAGTCTGTGGGGTGGAAGGTCCAGATGGGAAGCGCATGGTCAGGTGGAGCCCTCATGCACAGCGGCCAGCAAGCATCCTTAGGCAAAGCCCTGGGAGGGCTTTCTACTTGTGGATTTCATACCTTCCCCAGGAGCAAGGACTCTGGTTACAACCACCACGGGTCTCTCAGGCACACTGGTGGGTACCTGTCATCTCAATCTTTTTTGCTACCTTTTATACCAATTAAATACCTTTCTCTGAACATTAGTCCCTGTGTTGGTCTGAGAACCTTGAGGATTGCGTGCGTGCGTGTTTGTTTCATGTTTACAATTCCTTCCTTTTGCATAATTGTTTCAGTTAATTTCATTATTAGTATTTATTTTTAAGCCAAATGTTCGTAGTACTTCTGCCTCCCCCTCCTCATTTTTCTGACACTAACTTGTAGATGTTTGTTAGAGTCTTCTCAGAAACAGCTGGGCAGGAGGCATCTCCCGGCTGGGTCATGGGGCTGGGAGTTCCTACCTAAAAGGGTTTGTGATCCACGGGTGGCTGAGAAATGCCATCTGAAGCAGTTTTTACAGGCTATTCTAAAAGGCCGTGTTGTAGGGAAATGTGTTATGACTGTTTCGGTGTGCCCTCTGCGCCCAGCCGC
Source organism: Laterallus jamaicensis coturniculus (assembly GCA_022605575.1). Lineage (NCBI taxonomy): Eukaryota > Metazoa > Chordata > Aves > Gruiformes > Rallidae > Laterallus > Laterallus jamaicensis. The sequence goes on along the minus strand of JAKCOX010000102.1, from coordinate 725,762 downwards.
CATCCCCTGTGCTACTTGCACAGGAGCCGTTTGATGTGCAAAGTGGGGCCGCTTCACGGCCCCGTGTCTCCCGGTAAACAAGGTGGATGCTTGGATGAGCAGCAGCGTGCTAGCGCTGGGTGGACCTCCAAGGAAAACAGCTTTACGAGTAACTCTGTTGACTGACAAACTGAGGCCTAGCAAAAGAAAACATTCCTTCTACCTGCTTGTTTTCTGCGGTTCGAGGCCTCAGTACGCACCAGCAAAGGTTCAGCTCTCTAACCGGCAGCTACCCTCCATGTTGCATAGAACGTCTGGAGCTCTGTATTGCTCCTTGCCTGAGCAGAGTGGAACGCTGTTATACTGCCGGCCCTGAGCAGCCCTTAGCAAGACTGATGTAATTTTCTGCTATTGGATGAAAAACCTTCACTGGGAGACTGACCTTGTCTTTGTTCCAGCTATAAACTTTCAAAACACACAATGATAGACCAAGCAATTGAAAATTTTGCACCACTGTGTCATAAAAAGAAGTTTCAATGTATAGTGTAGAGATTGCTAACTTGTGCTATTAACATTTTGACAAGCGTGTAGTATTGTTTTCTTTCCTTTTTTTTCTTTTTTTTTTTTTTAAATCATTTAGTATTCCTGAGCTAGCTACAAATACAAATTTTACCCCATGGGTAGGATTTTATTGTTAAATGCCATAATAAAGCACACTAATCTTGACACCGCAGATGGAAATATGAACCAAAACCAAGCAAACAAAATCCCAACCCCAAATCCTGCATTGAAAAGCTGAACAAACCTTTCTCCATTTTGATATTTGCATGCTCCTATATGGACTGGCTGTGGCAATGTAATGCCTGTATAATGTTTTCAAATAAAAAAAATAAATGCTTTATGAAAGCAGGGTTATTTGTTTCCTTGCCTGTTTCCTTTCTGGTTTCTTAGCCTAACATGATTTTCCTGAAGTGTAAATATTGACTACAGTGTATAATGTTTTGCTGTGCTGAGGACTTCTTTCCCATGCAAGGTTGTTAACCTATGACTCCTTCCCAGGTGTCTAACGTGGGTGCCGTTAGATGCCCTTGGATATCTTGCCTGGCTCCCAGGTGCTGCTCTGGAAGGATAAGGGGTCTCCTGTGCACTCTGCCTTAACCTAACCATTCTCCTACGGCTCCCTCAGGTATCCTGATGTTTGGTGCCGTCATCTGGAGCACCTCCCCTACGAAGAGAGACAGGGAGCTGGGCTTGTTCAGCCTGGAGAAGAGAAGGCTGCGGGGGGACCTCATTGCAGCCTGCCAGCACATGAAGGGAGCATATAGACAGGAGGGGAATCAACTTGTTAAAGGGATAGACAATGGCAGGACAAGGGGGAATGGATTAGAGCTAAAGGATGGAAGGGGAAAGTTCTTTACAGAGAGAGTGGTGAGGTGCTAGAACAGGCTGCCCAGAGAGGTGGTGGATGCCCCATCCCTGGGGCTGTTCAAGGATGGGGCCCTGGACCACCTGGTCTAGATCCAGGCCTGGAGGCTGGTGGCCCTGCCTGTGGCGGGGATGCTGGAACTCTATGATCCTTGGGGTACCTTCCAACCCAGACCATTCTATGATTCTATGATTTGGATGCAAAAACACCCCCACACACACATACACACTGCCTTCCTGAGGTGATTAATCATATTAGAATTGATCTGGAACAACGCACATGTATGCTGTTGAAGGGCTTATTTGAGTGTCAGCAGCTGCTTGCTCAGCCCCCCTGGAAAGTCCTGAAATGGGAAAAAAAAAGGGATGGAGGCAAAATCAGACATCAGAAGGAAACAGAGTATCAGGAGAAGCAAAATTAGGGAAAGAAAAGAAAGAAAACAGGACTTTGGTTTGTTTAAAAGTCCACAAGGGAAGAAAGGAAAGTGTGTGAAAGCAAGGGATTTTATGTACATGTATTGACCTCTAAGAGCACCAACATATGCACCTGTCCAACTCTCTTTGCCTGATGTCTCTGCAGGGAACCTTGCATCAGTATTTCTCACATCATTGCTGAGACTGAAAAAAGGGAATGGAGAGCGGTGAGCTCATTTCCAGCCTCTCCCTGCACAGTAACTGCACAGAGCCCCCAATGTTACAAAGCCAGTGGTGCTGCACCAATGTACTGCTTTATGTTTGATATTCTAGCGTGAATGTTTCCTAAATTATCAAGAGCTCCAGAAACTGTGTTAGTGTGCATGGCTTTATCACACTAACAGCTGATTTGTATTTTCCTCCAAGTCTGCTCAAGAGCCTCTCTGGCATTACAAAAATCTCCTCTTATTGCCTGGCTAGGATTCAGCCTGGGTGCTTGAGTCATATGAATTGTAATTGCTTTGAATTACTCTAAAAATAGATCGTAAATAGGCATTAATGTGCCTCTCTGTGCTTAAATCAAACATGTTTCAACACTGAAGGACACTCGATCAGCTTAAACTTACTAGTCTCCCTTTGTTTTCATTATTTACTTAGAACTAGGTCTCCAAAATAGTGAGAATCTGAATGCTTAGCAGCAATATGCATACAAATAAGGAAGCAATATTTTCTACAGTTACAAATATTGTTTTGCTAAGTCTGCTCCACAATTTAAGACAAAAGGTATGCCAAACCTTTGCAAAAGGAAATGCTTCTGCTTGTGCAGTCATAGACGTGTTCCCATGGCAATTGCAAAGTGGGTACCAAAGTGAACAACACAGCAGTAATGATGACACTGGAGTAAAAGCATTGGCCATGTCATCCTCCTCCTCCAAAAGTGTAGGGTCAAGCGCTGTGGTACTTTCTAACAAAGATCCCTGCTATATGGAGGATGCTCCTTCCATAGGGCTGGGATCGCCACTCAGCGGTTAGCCACAGGCTGGCTGTGAGCTACCAGCATGAGACAAACCCCACAGATTGACCACGACCAACCAGCTGTAGCCCGCAGACACTGTCACTTGCGTTGCAATTGGTATTTGTCTCAATAAAAGGTCCACAATGTTTCTTCAGGCCACATCACTGGCTGGGTGGCACAGAACAGCCTCCACAGCCTTGGGAAATGCCATGGATGGCTGGCACGTGGTCCCTGAGGCCACTCTGAAGGTGCAAGGAGGAACTGCAGCACTTGCTGGCATCTCCCTCTGCAAGGAAGAGCCCCTGCTATCACTGCTACTGTACAGCAACTAGATAGAGGGGGGGAAAAACTTGGCTCAATGTAAATCATGAGGCTCCAAGTAGAAAGTCAGCACTCTGTGCAAGGCCCTTCTGTTGTAAAAGCATCCATCTGCTATTATTTGGGGGTATTTTTTTCTTATCCTAGAGTTCCATTCTTAATTAATGATGCACTGATTTCCTCTGGTATTCATAAGATCAGAATTTGCCCCTTTATAGAACCATTTAGAATCAGCATCTTTTAGGTTGGAAAATACTTTTAAGACCACCGAGTACAACCATATGGATCATCTAATGTTGCAGAGTCTCTTTAACAAATACAGACATTGTCAATCCTATGTTCCATAGAAATAATTGTCAATTGAGACTAAGTGAAACTGATTTTATACTACTTAGTTTCTGAATGATAACCTCAAGCAATAGTTGACTTTTTTGTGACTCCCGATTATATGCAATGTCCTCAGGCAATTGCCTAGTGTTACCCCAATAATGCATTATTAATTCTTTACTGCCAAATACATTATTTATACTAACTATTGCATTTTATTACCCACGTCTTGATAGCAGTGGGCTCATCCAAATTTAATGTAACTGCAAAGCTGTCAGCATGAAATCTTCCCTTCCTTCCCATGTGAAATATATACATGCTTGTATTGCTTTACTATGGATAAATAAAGGACTTTTTTCCACTGAAGACTTTACCAAAGCAGGGTTTATGTAATCATTGAGTACTTAAAACGCTGTGCGATTCAAGTAAAACACTAGAGACACTTTGCCTATAGAACAGTGACTCTGATAGTTGGTAGACCTGCAGCTTTACAGGTGCAGAATGCCTGTGAGCCCACGGACCAACATCAGGTGACATCAGACATATTTACCTTCACACTGCTGGTAGCAACCAGCATCACAGACGCCTGGCATTTTGCCAGCTCCACAGCAAACTAGCAAGTGGTGTTTGCATATTTTTAAAATGACTACCTACCTAAAAGAAATTCCTAAGTCAAAAGGGGGAAAGGGAATAGACTAATCATGATTATAATCTGAACAGTCTCTTCCCATGACTCCCTGTGAGCTTTGGTTTCATTTATCTAATGTAGTTCTTGGCATTAAACAGATATGCAGCTGTTAAAGAAGTCACACATATATGCAACCACTAGAGTGGATTTCATATGTCATTATGTCCCCATGCTACCTCTGTGAGCCCACCCTTGCACTGACCAGCAAGGTGTTCAAAAAAAGCCTCAAAATTTTAGTCTTTATTTCAATCTTGAGCTTTAATACAACATATAACAAAAGGAAATGGGGTTTTAAAGTGAAACAGGTACGTATTGAAAGAAGAGGACACCACCTAGTTCCTCAGTACCTGTGCTCTGCTACCCAATTTGTCTGACAGTCTTTTTTCCCACGTCACCCTCCACCAGTCTCCATATGGCCAAAGCAACCACTAAGTTCATCTTTCCTGCCCTTCTGCTCTAAGTTTGTCACACTGCCTTCTGAATCCATGAATTCATTCACATCTTCAAGTCCCTTAGCTGTCCTGCCTCTCCCTCACGGTCTGTCCCTGTAGCACAGGTGCTCTGCCTGCTTACTGACCTCTCAGGCAAATACCCTGCTGCTTTGTTACTCGTGTAGTCCAGCAAAACGGGCTTCTGGCCTTGATGTGGGAGCAACTGGTCACAGACTTATTTGAAGAAGAGTTTCTTTCAGTATCTCTGTGAATGCCCAGAATCCAGCCCTGACATGTTGCAAGTGGAGATATTAAAAAAAATAAACCAAAATAAAATCAAATCCCCCCTCAGCACAATTTTACTGATGATATTCAGCCAAAGTTATACCAACATTGTATGCAACCAGTCATGAGAGATTAAAAAAAATGTCTGCGAATTTTTGCTTTTGCTAATTGACTTAAGGAGAAGGTAAAAATTCTCACTGTTTCTGAAATTAAAGGGTAGATGGCAGAGGATGAGCTACAGGTATCAAAGATGTCTGTGAACATGTGTTTTGCCCACAAGTTTTCAAGTTTTGCCCACATATGACACCAAGAGACCTTTTTCATGTCAGTGTTAGAGACTTTGAACAAAATATAGATACAAAGGGTCAAAAACAGGCTTTAGCAGCCCAGGAGACTTTCAGTCATGTGGAATTCAGTCCTGCACCTCATTCACACAGTAAGCAGTCGAGGCAAGAATACATCTGCAAGGCCAGGTCCAGCCTCCTGCATCCCCCTGTGAGGGTGAGGGGGAAGGCTCACAGTTGTGAAAGGGAAAGACATGGCAGTGAGTAAAAGGGAAACATGGTTATTCTGGTGAGAGAGAATCTCCTGGGATGGTAAAAGGCTGGAGAAGGAACATGAACTGCACAGGGAGAGAAAGGCTGGAGGCAGAAGGGCCATGGCCTGGGGAGGGATTAATTGGAGAAGGGGTCATTGTTCCACCCTCTACCGAAACACTGCAAACCCTGAGGCTCTCACTCTCTCCTGATTAGCAGCAGGTGTAAGGGGAAACATGCTCTGCCCATATCTCCTTGAGGGAATTGTCTGCCCTTCGCTGCAGGCACCACCTGTGACTTCTCTCTTGATTTTATAATGCAACAGGTCTCCTCCACACCACAGTGCCATTTCTAGTAACTTGCACTAACACTAGAAAATAGGGACTTTACTCTTAGCTGTTCCCACCGACTTCTAACGCTGCTCTGACATCGCCTGCCTTCTCACATGGCAGCACTTTATCTGGGGGCTCTCACCTCCATACCTCACTCAGTAATCACTGGGGGGGAGAAGAGGAAGAGATTAAAAGGAGCTGTGTTTGTAGGTGGGTCCCCTTTAGAAACTGTGTCTTGCACTGTTTGCGTTGGACGCGTGTGTACCTCAAACAGAACACTGCCAAAGCCAGCAAACATCTCCTCCCAGGTATTCAAGACAGAAGGAAATTTCCTCAAACAAGAATGCTACAATGGAAAGGGACTTTGTTCCTCTTGTCAGACAAGGTATTCATGTTGCCTTGCTTGTTGAGGGTTTTTTCCCTCCTAATGGCCCCCACCCTAAACTGACCTCTAAAAATAGGCATGACAAGGGAAAATTGTTGCTGTGTTGAATGAATATTTGTGTTCTGGGGAAATGACATCTCTCTGAATGTGAGAGATTGTGAGTGCAGCTGAGCAGAGGGAAAATGACCCACCCTAGTTGGTTTTTCTGCTCTTTCAGAGTGTGTTGATTCTTGGGGTCCTCTGACTGTGCTTTGCAACAGCTGAATAGCAATTGGTAATTGGATTTGAGGCTCTGCAAGAGGAGCACCTGGAGTTTGCCACTGATACTTTAACCTAATGAGAAGTGCCAGGCACTTCCCATTTATTGTTTTAAAATATTTTGTTTGGAAGTATTATAAGACTTATAAAATAACTCAATCTTCTCTTAGCAGTGTTTCTGGACAAAAACAACTCCCAAAACTTATGTTCAACATTTCTTCTCCTGCTTGCTTTGTACATGGTTTGAAACAGGGAAAAAAACCTTGTCACTTCCTTCACTGCTTTTTCTTCAGGAAAGAGGAAAAGATAAGAGGAGAGAAATAAAGGAAGAAAAACTGTGGCACTTGTGTGATGGCTTCACCTCTGTAACTCCAGGTCCATAAAGTAGTGGACCTCGCTCAGTCTCTTCTCCTCAGAGCTGCTTATCTCTATTCTTAATTAATGTGAACTCTGAGGTCTTGAAGCAGCCACTCTTTTCAATGGATGTGCAGTTTTGTCCTGAAGAAATGCTGCTGCTCAGCTTGGTTTAATTAAAGTAGTTTCTCCTTAAAGGTTGTACTTTGGGCACAGCACTTAAGAGATCAATTCCACTTCTTCTTTTGCCTCTGCTGCAAATACAGAGGGGGAAAAGTAATTAGCACAAGTGTCTCCAACAGCAGAGGCTCTTCACTGTTTATTGCTGAAGTGGTGTGTATACAAGCTGGCATCAGGCAAGTGGGTGTTGTTTTGGGATTCCTTTTCAAGGTTTCTTTAGTGTAAGGAAGCTAGTCAGTTCTTTCATTTCAAATAGAACAATCCTTTATTACCTAAAATCTTGTAGAAAATTGTTGTAAGAGAAGCCTGTGTAAGACCTTACAGAGAAGGAGATGCCTTAAGCAATAACTGCCACCAGTCACTCTGACTCTTTCATGGATTGCACTCATTCACACACAGATGACTCACAAGTCATCCAGGGGCAGTAGTGAGCAACACCAAGAACTAGGACCTCAGCTTCCAAGTCCTCAACACATCTCAGGAGAGAGAACTCATTTCTGGTCAGACTGGATGTGTCGCTTTGGACTCCACAGTTACCATGGGATGAGCTTTCACCTCTGAACCGTGCTTATCTTAGGCACAGTCACTGTCTGTTGCCTTTATTTCCTTGGCTTGGTTATCTTTCTGGCTGTAATTTGATTTCTGGTTGGGTGATGGGGTGGGAGTGGCACATCCAATGTAGCCTTGTTGAGATCATCTTGTTTACATTTAGATGAGAAGACCTGAATCCTGGCTGCGACACATTCCTCTGTGTGTTTGAGTCCAGTTGCTGTCCCCATGTTGGAACTTAAAATGCTGGAAATTATTTCTTGAGCATAAATAATTCTAGCATCTGTTTCATCATTTTCCAACACAACAACATTTTTTCCTGAAGGATAAAAGCAGAAAGAACCTTGTGTTTTTATGCAGATAGCTAGCTTGGAGAACAGTGATTAGTATACCTTGTCATCAGGTCAGCTGTTGCCTATGAAGTAGCTGCTCAGCACTGACAGAGTCCCCAGGAGTCTGCCCGGGGAAGAGGACTGTGGTCTTCGTGCTGAGCAGAGGGTGGATTTCCTTGGAGCAGCTTTTTTGTCTCTTAAAAAGTGGATATTGTTTCAAATATGTAAAGTAATTCCCATCAAAAAGATATATGTATACCACAGAAGTTCCCATCTGGAGAAAGGAGATGATCATTAACCAGAGTCCTGTCCTGTGTAGCATTACTTCCTTGTTCCCTCTAATGAAACAAGTCTGGTTCTGACCTTATTTTCTGTAATAATATAATCATTTGAACGCTGCTTTTGGTAGAAAAGTTGTATGGTCCTCTCACCAACCTGTCTTTTTTAAGCTGTCCTTTTGCAAGTTGACAATACAATCTTTCCTCAACCCTAATGCTTTTTATTACTGTTCTGCAGATTTGAAGAGCAGTGATTAAAAGACCATTTAGAGCTTTCATTCTGATATGTCTTAGTTCTAAACCTTCCAAGGCATGTAGGGATTTCATTTATAGGCCTGATTTTTCTCTCATTGTCTGGTACTAAAATGCAAACCTAAAGGTCCTATTAACACAGGAATAAAAAATTTGGTAAAACATTAAAATCATAGAAGTTAAGGTCTCTTTCATCACAAGCTCTTTCCACCTTTGCTTCACCCCATCAACTCAGAGCATTCTCTGCTTCTACCTACTAGACTGGTTTTTTGGCTTGCAGATGAAAATAGATCTTACCATGATCACTGCTTTTGGACTCCTTGTGTGTAGGAACTGTACTCCAATCCCAAAAAGCAATAAAACATCTTTATTTTATACTCTTAATACTTTAAAACAGAAGTCATTAATCCAGATCATCACTCCATGTTTACTCCTCTCCCCAGAACTCACTCTTTCTGATTGGCCTATCTGCTGAGGGGGGAAAGAAAATAAGAAGAAATTGCCATAATGTGGTCTGTGGCTACAGTTCAGTTGCTGCTTGTCTGTTTTTCATCCACAAGAGCATTTGAGATGGTAAAATTTCTTGCAGTTACTCCATCCAAAACACTTGTCCTTCCTTTGCTACAGAGAAGAATTGGCAAGAGCCAGTTCTTCCAGTTCCCTTGCTTTACTATCTGTTCATCTTCTTATCCCGCATTGAGAACACGTGTAGTTTGAGGACACTGTTGTGTGTTAATGAAAGTGTCCTGTAGAACCCTGTATATCGTTGGTTCAGCCTGAAACCTTTTCCAGACTCCCTGTGGATGAAAGGCAGGTGAGTGAAGATCAAATCTGACTTTGTGTTTACTTCTAATTAACTACCACACAGTGGCTACGATGGGATCAGTCTTCACTGTGGGATCAAATGGTGGCTTTTCAGCTGTTTTGCCTGCTGTTGTTGGATATTTTTGGTTTGATGTCAAAATTGTATGTGGGTAATAGTGAATATATGAAAACAATAGTGAAAGCACTGTTTGTTCTGTCAAAATGGTTTACATAAGATTACAAGGGGGGATTACAAATTCCAACAAAATGTGCTTAACTGTAAGAGAGAAATTATTGTGCTGAATCTGAACTTTCCTTTCTCCATGGAGATTAGACTGCCATGTAGATTTTCATTTTTTTGTAATGTTTAGGTTATTAGAACATTGTGGCCTGCAGTGAAAACTCAGACTGCAATTGAATTTCAGGATTTAACTTTTCATTTGCTATTATTGAGAGGATTTATTCCCTAAGAAGTTTATGAATGAGTGCCTTAGTGCCCTATAGATATGACTAGTTTTAATAGGTATGAAATAGAAAATTGAAATACTTGGAATATATATGAATATGTTCTTAGTGAAATAAATAACTAGAGCCTTTCTGACAACTGATGTTTATATGTGCATCAACAAAAATTACTTTTCTAAGTGATTTAAAAAGTTAAATATGTAAGAAAACCTCAGACATACATGGCAGCTCTTGAAGATATGGTTTCTCGCAATGACATACAATGCAATGTCTAGCATCTGACTTCTGGTTCTCATGGGATAAGGCAAGGAGGGTGCGTGTCTACATGTATCTCCCCTCTTTCTCTTCAGTCATGCGAGGATATACAGTAGCCCACTGTATGGACGCATGCCCAACATCTACACTTCAAACACCATGCAGCTGTTTGAAGGGACAGGGACAACAGCAGGAGGGAAGAAGTGAAAACAAAGATGCATGCTATGAAAAAAGATGAGATTGGAGAAGAGAGATGGGAGGTGGAAGGAGGCAACATCGGAGGTGGAAGGAGGCAACATCTGACCTGGGAGCTAGAACTGCTTTGGTTGCAGGTATGCCTTACCTACACATCTACTCCACATTGATGTAAGGTCTGGGTTACACTGGTCCTCGCTGGCTGTGGTTTCCACGTACTGTGCTCCAACAGGTCCCCAGTCAAGAATGGGATCCCCAAAACACAGCACAATTCGCCCCTTAAATGCAGAGAAAGAGCTGAACATAACATAGAAGGCGTCAGCAGTGGCTACATGCAGCATTAGCAAGAGGACTTTGATATGTGCTCTGGGAATGGTGGCATTAGCTAGGACATCACATCTGCTACCTAAACTGTTCAAAGTAATCCTTGCCAAATGGTTGCTCTCTTTTTCTTTTAATCAACGATGCTTGTGGCTCTCTGAAAAGCTCAGTGACTGATGCATAAGAATGAGGTGTTACTGGAGCTGTCTGCTTGACTTTATTAAATAAAGATTAATTTATCCTGTGTGTATAGAGTACATTGCAGTGTTATGTAAGGCTTTGGTCCTGAGTTAGGGTTTCTGACAGTCTCTTTAGCCAACAATTTGTCATAACCATTAGTGTCACATTTCTGCACAGCATATTCAGGACAATTGATCAGCTGTTTTCTGCTGGTGCTCTCACAGGATCTCTTAAGTTGAGGGTTGAACTGCCACCTGGAATCTTCTATTACATGCAAAATGGAGCATACAAGACCACTGGAAATCTTTTGCACATTCCTCATGTTTATCTTCTTTTCCAGTACACACACATCAGCTTTGAGGTTTATTTAATTTCATTCCATAAAAACAACTGCATCTTTCAGGGAGTAAAAATGTCCTGCTCAATTTCAGGTTGTGAGAAAAATTTTAGACAGGAAAAAAAAGTTATTCTCTCTGAGAAGAATTTACCTTGATTAAAAAAATCTCGTAAAGATTTTTAGTTTTCTCAGATGTGTGCTGCATTGTGTGATTAAGCAGAGTTCAGTCTGGGCTGTGTTATGTACAGGTGCACCAAAGATCTGTTCTCTGACTTCCAAAGACTTGGCTCTGGCAAATTTGAGTAACTGTAGGAAGGGTAAGAAGTCTTGAGGGGCTGTCAGGAATGTCTGAAATGTGGAAAGATTGGTTTTGGGGGAAAAAAAAAGGCTGGGAGCTTTATACAAGCAGGTAAAAATAACACCACTGTTCCATAACTGTGAGCTTTCCTGAGTATCTGAAAGGCTTGAATCTCAAAGGAGGGGACATATTCTGAAATCAATGCAATTAATTTAATTAGCAAAAACTTTACCCTGAGGGTAAATATGTAATTATTACCTATCAAATTAGAATTGTTTCCTGTAGTGGGTCTGGCTGAGATGAAGCTAATTTTCCCCATGCAGGCCTCCCAGTGCCATGCTGTGTGTTGGTAGCCAGCACAGCGTTGCTGCCCCACCGGTGTCGTGGCTAATGCTGAGCAGCACTGGTGCAGCACCATAGCTCTCTCCCCAACCTGCCCCCCTCGCCACTAACTTGCAGGTGGGAAAGAGCCTGGCAGGGGGGAGACGCAGCTGGGACAGCTGATCCAAAGTAGCCAATGGGGTATTCCATACCACATGGTATCTGCTCTGAAATAAAAGCTGAGAGAAAGGAGAAAAAAATGGGGGTGCAGGGCCTGCCTGATTTATGATGTTTGTCCTCCAGAGCAACCACAATGCATACAGAAGCCCTGTTTCCTGGGAAGTGGCTGGAAATCACCTGCTGATGGGAAACAGAAAATGAACCTTCTCTTTTTCCTTTGCAGCCACACACACAATCTTTGTGCCTGCTATATTAGACTGCCTTTATCTTGAAGCATGAGATTTTTTCCATCTTATTTTCCTCTGGCTGTCCTGCTGAGGAGGATGGTGATGGAGTGGTTTGGTGGAAACATGGCATCCAGCCAAGGTTGACCCCAATATTTCCTAAAATATGATGAAAAAGCAACATTAATTAGGGTGCTTAAAGCAATGTAAGAAAAAAAAAAAACATCAAGAGTAAAAGTTGAAAGAAAAGAAGGGATAAGAAAATCTCTTTGATTACACTACCCTGTCAATAAGCTGCCAAGTGCTTGTTGTCTCTAATTTCAAAGAGTGGTGCTGGGAGTGGGGGGTAATAACTTATTTGTTAGTCAGGAATCAGTTCTTCCTGTACTAACTAATGCAGTAGAAAATAATCAGAGGCTTTGGAAAACTTCCCTATTTTGCTAACAAAAGGACCTTTTATGCTTTACAGTTAAATTTGTATGAGGTGTTTAGATTGACTTTATTGAAAGTTGTATTTCTTGGGGACCAACTGAACTTGAAAGCCTCAGTGGTTTCCAAAATGGAGATGGATGCTCTCTGTTTAAATATAAGGCTGATTGGCTGAAAAATTCAGTCTCCTGGTTTTGGCAGGGAGAGAGTTAATTTTCTTTTTAGTGGCTGGTGTAGCGTTGTCTTTGGGATTTGGGATGAGAATAATGTTGATACCACACTGATGGTTTAAGTTGTTGCTGAGTAGTCAAGGAATGTTCAGCTTCTCATTCTGTACCACCAACGACAAGGAGGCAGGTGTCCAAGAAGCTGAGAGGGGAACCAGCCAGGGTAGCTAACCCAAACTGACCAAAGGGATATTACATACCATATGACATCATGCTCAGTATATAATTGGAGAGTAGACCAGGAGGCAGTTCAGCTTCAGGTCTTGCAGAGTGTCAACTTTGGGTGGTGAGCAATTGTTCTGTTCATCACTTGGTTTGTATATTATCATAGAATCATAGAATCATAGAATGGCAAGGGTTGGAAGGGACCCCGAGGATCATAAAGCTCCAACACCCCTGCCACAGGCAGGGCCACCAACCTCAGGCCTGGATCTACACAAGGTTGCCCAGGGCCCCATCCAACCTGGCCTTGAACACTTCCAGGGATGGGACATCCACCACCTCTCTGGGCAGCCTGTTCCAGGACCTCACCACTCTTTCCGTAAAAAACTTCCCCTTAATATTCAATCTAAACCTTCCCTCCTTCAGCTTTAATCCATTCCCCCTTGTCCTGCCATTATCTGCCCTTTTAAAAAGTTGATTTCCCTCCTGTTTGTATGCTCTCTTCAGGTACTGGAAGGCTGCAATGAGGTCCCCCCGCAGCCTTCTCTTCTCCAGGCTGAACAAGCCCAGCTCCCTCAGCCTCTCCTTGTAGGGCAGGTGCTCCAGCCCTCTCATCATCCTTGTGGCCCTCCTCTGAACCCTCTCCAACAGTTCTACATCCTTCTTGTATTGGGGGCCCCAGATCTGGACACAGTACTCCAGGTGGGGCCTCACGAGGGCAGAGTAGAGAGGGACAATCACCTCCCTGTCCCTGCTGGCCACCCCTTTTATGGAGCCCAGGATACCATTGGCCTTGCGAGCTGCAAGAGCACACTGCTGACTCATGTTAAGTTTCTCATCCACTATGACACCCAGGTCCTTCTCAGCAGGGCTACTCTAAAGGAGCTCTTCTCCCAGTCTGTATCTATGTCTGGGATTCTTCCGGCCCAAGTGCAAGACCTTACACTTGGCAGTGTTGAACCTCATAAGGTTCACCCGGGCCCATTTTTCCAGCCTGGAACCCATTTTTCCAGCCTATAATAATTATCATTATTATTGTCATCATCATCTCTTTTTCTTTGTTTCTTTTGTCTTTATCTCAATCCACAAGTGGCTTTTTTTCCCCCCTTTTTCATTTTCAGAGCTCTCCCCCATCCCACTGGGGCGGTGGGAGAGAACGAACGGCTGTGTGATAGTTTCAGCTGCCTGCCGGGTTAAACCACAACACGCAGTTACTCATTTTCTGGTTTGGATTCGAGTTATTGCATTCACATCAAATGGAAATTATAGCTGCTAATCACATTATGTTCAGCATTGTTTATCCCAAGATTACAGCTGTCAAAATACATATTACAATATTAGATTTTGAAGAAGCTGTACCTAACAGTTGCAGTACGTATTAGTAAATTATAAATAGCTCAGATTTTTACTCCCTCATTGGGGAAGCCTCTTCTGGCACAACTACAAAACCACATTAGAAGTCAGCAGTGAGCTGTGATTTTTTTCAGATGATGTACATGATGTTCAGCATATTTAATATCCTAATACAGTATTTGCCTTCCCATATTAGTAATGTCACATCACTCCTTGAGTTTTATCAAGTTGGAAAATTCTCGCAGTTTATTGGGGTTCCCTATTGCCAAAAAGAAAAAAGTTGTACCACTTAGACCCTACTGAGCATCTTTCCAACATGTAGAGCTGCTTCTGGAGGTAGACACCCAAGTCTCTTCATTCTGGACTCTTTGGACTGTGTTTCTTCAGAAATATACAAACGGCTGATTCAATGGGACTGGAAACCTAAGAATCCAACTATTTCTGGCAAGATGTCTTGGAGTATTTTTCAGTAGAAGTAAACAAAATTGATCTTTAGTACGTAAAGTACTTCCTTTCCCTTCTTAAACTGTACAGCTGGTGTTCAAATGAGAACAGACAATTTATGAGCTTAATATGTACCGCAGTTTCTTGGAAACAGCTTTGAGATGAAAGACATCAGTTTACACTCTGTAATTGTTAACAATTCGGTATTGTTCTATCAGCAAAACAAAACAACCAAATAAAGAGCTGCAGATGACCCCATCTGAGTCTGCATAGCTTATCTTTCTATAAGCTCTGTCACTGTGGAGAAAGTGCACCTGTCTTTCAGCAGTTGTAGATTCAGTCTTTCACTCAATATGTATTATTTTGGAGGACTTACATAAAATCCACCACGCAAAAAAAAGTCAAAGGAACCAATGAAAGGTGAGCAGTGAGTCAACACCTTCCAAAGCGATGCAGCGGCTGCAAAAAGGTGCACTGATTGTGCTCAGCTTCCTATATTATGTGGATGTCAGAAGAGATAATGAGCAAACCAGTCAGGGGGAAATTGCTGTCGCTCATCCTGGAGGTGGGAGAGTTGTTTACTTGTTTGCTTTTTAATCTATGAGTGGATAGGGAGGGGTTGTGGTGGCGCTATTCGCTTTTAGGGGACCTGACTTGGATGTTGAGAAAGGTGCTGGCTTTATTTAAGATTACTGTGAATTTTGAAAACAAAGAAGCCCTTTATATTTAGGGAATGAGATCATCAATCCACTTCTCTAGTCGGGTGTTGGTATTTTTAAAAAATTCTATTATCTGTCCAGTATTTAGTAATTGCAAGAGTATTTTTAAATAGGCAAGAGAAGCATTATCAACTACTTTTTTTTTTTTTTTGCAAATACTGCTGGGGAGAAAAGGCTTCCCCTTATTTCCTGACATAAGGCACCATCAGAAATCTGTTGTAACACGTAAAATCTATCGAGGCCATGAAGCAGCCAAAATTCAAATTGATGTTGTGTTCTCTTCAATAATAAAACCATGACTGTGTGCATTGTCAATAATAGCATTTGAAATTCCTACAGCTGTTCCATACTGTTGTTTAATCTTTCATATTCACCCAATGGTCATCTTTAGACAATTTTACAATAAATAACCATTAGCAATGGTTCCATAAACTGTCTGCTGTGAGCAGGGACAGTAGATGATTTCAGGTTCAGATAGATTAAGAGAAGTTGTAAACCAAAGCAGTGAGTAAAGCAGAGGTTTCAACACTGAGAAATGTTCATCCCTGTCCTGGGGAGCTGGTGCAAAGTGTTTTCTGTCTCCATTTAGAAATGTAGCTTCAAAGGCAGACAAGCATGTAGTGGACTCCTTTCATTGCGGAGGTAAGCATCCCTCCTGATGTGGCAATCTCTCGGCAGAACTCACCCTGCCTTGTAGCTGAAGAGAAAAGAAACTTCAGATAACCCAGTGGTAACCACAGCATGTCATATAGTGCTGGCCTGAGGGACTTCCCCTTGCAGGACACAAGGAGGAGTGGCACCGACAAAGCCCCAAGACTTGCCTCTTCCAGCCAAGGCAAATGTTGGCTTAGTGCTCTTAGTCTCTAATCTGCCTTCTCAGAAACATGTCACAGTGTCCTTTTCTTCTCTCAATGGTCCATTTGCAAATGGAACAAGCCTTGGCACTGGTCAGGTCTCAGGGTACAGGACTTTTCTAGCAGAGGAGCTGTTCTGCATGGACTGTATTTTCTGTTTGGGGTTTTTGATGGGGAGGAGTGGCTTCTGCAGGTTTTTGGTTTACCATGGGGGACTTTGTAATTATCACCCGTGTAGGCTTATATAAATTCTGCCTACACTTGGACTGAAAAAAAAATGCTAAACCACCTGCTCTTCTGCAGCCTGAAGTGCAAAGATCACTCTGGCTTTTGTCATCCAGTCTTCAAAGTGAAAGAAGGTGTCGCCATGACTCCTGAGGGACTCACAGCCAGACGTGGTGACAGTGACACCCTCTGAGTCATTCCTCTATTTGAAAGAAGCTGTGTTGTGGCTTATTTGGAAAAGATGTGGAGTTGTTTGTCCATGGAAAGTGTGATTCAGACCTGTCAGATAGAAAAGGTCTTCTACACATGTAAATTGATCTAATATTGAGTCTCTTCTGTTTATCATCTGTATTTTCTTAACATAATTTTAGAGTCTGTAGTCCATCAGCTGAATATCTGCTAATAAGGAATGTAGTTCAGATCTTTATTTTTTTGCATGGGGTTGAGCAAGCTGACTAAGGGGTCTGTAATTACTGGCTACTGGTTGAAATACAGGCTCTATTTCTTGCTGACAAAACCCAGATGTAGTTTCACCGGGAGCTGTTGTGTATTACCGGCTCTGGTGCAAAGGAACCTGTACGCAGCTGAAGAGTCCTACGAGGCTTCCTTGCTGGCATGGTCACAGGTGGGCTATAGCCCACATTTTAGGGTTGGCTACCCAGTAGGCAACACAGCGGTATTATACAGATCACAGGTCTGCAGATGATGACATCCACAGGCAGCTTATCTCTCAAACTGTGCATGTCAAAGCAGTTATTTGTCGAGAAAAGTCATGTTTTGCTTTTATCTATTAGTCTCCCAAGAAAGCTATCTGACAACAGAGCTAAATTCAGAAGAGTCCATGGTTGTGCTGCTCTTAACATTCCCTTTTTACAGATCACCATTAGAAAATAAGGAAGAAAGAAAAAAAAAAAAAGAAAAAAATAAGGAAGAAAGCAAGCCGAATAGATTTCACAAGCAAACACTCTTCCCAGAGCCTGTGAATTAATCAGTAAAAGGATGATTTTGTTCCAAGCATTGATAAGTTGTCATTATAATTCTAAGAGCATTTCAACAGCCTTTCGCCAGTTATATCTCTGAGAGTCTTGTGACTTGTTCATTGGAAAAACGGTACCACGTGTGCGGCTGTTCTGCTTTTACAAGATAACGAGGCATCAAAAGATGCCAGGCAGCGTGCCAGATAACAAAGCCATTAGAGCAAGACAACCACAGTGTTTCTGCCTAAACGCCTCTGCCTCTTCCAAAATCATCAAATGGTCACAGCGGTGAGCAGATCTGCCTCCTGTGATGGATAGGTCTGCCGAAAGCGTGAACTTGGAACTGTGCTGAGATGCGTGACCCTGGAGTTAGAGGGAGCCATTAAGTGACTCTTGTGGTGAAAGAAGGACATGAAAGAATTTTGGGTCAGGATCAAGTGGTTGAATATGTGAAAAGAAACGAGTATCCATATTATTAATGATATGACCACAAACAAGAGGTTATAAGAGGGTATTTTCTGCTACTTCAGTGGTATGTTAGAACTTGCTTATTCACATTTTGCTAGCTTTTAGAATAAATGCAGATACCTCAGCCTGCCACCAGCAGATACCAGGTACCTTAGCTGCTGCCTTATGTAGTCAACTCTCTTCATTCTGAAATTGGGTGCTTTCCTTCCTTATTTGCTTCCCCTCCAAGTTCAAGGAAATATTTGGTGAGTGGATTTATATGCTATAATTCAGTACTGGAAATAATTATTACATCTCTTAACTCAGAGGATAATGTAGTTCATTGGTATTTTTTCCTTTTTTTTTTTTTGAATCTGCAATGGGTATTTTGACTCTAGCTTATTTTGGGACACTTTAAAGACCAGAAAAACCTAAACCATTGTGACATGGAAATAGAACTGGGGATGCAAATACCAGGTTGATTGCCTAGGTGGCAGGAGAATGAGAAATAAAGCCTGTAGTCAACCCCCTTGAGACCGCAGTGGTGAATACCCTCAAAGTGTTCCCTCACTGAAACAATAAAGCTTGCAGGAAAGAAATGGGGCTTCCTTTCCAGAGGGAAAAAAAAAAAAAGAAACAGATTGTAAAGACCTCATTGTCTTTACCTTCCTCCTGCTTTGCATTGCTTTGCTTCAGTCCTACTCAGTGTTCCACAGCTCCACAAAGTATAGCACACATCTATAGAAAATGAATGTATTAAGTCAGTGGTTTCATCTTACTTATCTCTGTAAAATGTGTGTACAGCTATCCCTGCACACAGTGATATATTCATAGAGTACAAGAATAAAGTTACACTTGAGAGAAAAAATTGATTCCGAGTTCAGTAGCTGATGTTGGCACCTGGCCTCCTGCCTGAGTAGGTTTGTTGCTGTGCTTATAGGACATTAGCAATGTTACTGACACAGAGTTGGGCTACTCCAATTACCTTAGTGTGAAAATTTCAAATTGGTATTACTGAGAAACATAATGCAGTGGATGATGGCTTTTGCATTTATTTTAAAGCTTTAATTTTAGGTTTACGAGCTCTTCACAGAGTCAAATGGTTTCTGAAGATCAATTTTCTGGGTCTGCAGTTGTAAACTCTGCTTTAAACTCCACTTGGGAGTGAAATGAATTGCATGCTCCCTGCTTGGCCCCAAGCAGACCAAACTTAAGGAGTGGGTAGATGTGGCCTTGAGGGCAGATGATAGGGCCCAGCACCCCACTGTCAGCATCATCACTTCTATTTAAAGAAAGAACTGCTGTGGCCATATCCGTTCCTTAGCTTTTCATTTGGGTTATAAGACAAGAAAACCTTCATGCACCTTTTTAGGTGGTGGGGAGGAAAAGCACCCTTGACCAGAGCTGCTGACTGCCCTCGCTGCAGAGCGAGGGGCCCCTTCAGCACCCCTGGAAGCTTTGCAGTCCCAGGCACCCTGCTCCCAGCCCCAGCACCCAGCAGGTTCATCTTCCTGTCTCAGCCAACAAGATCACAATAGCTTGAGAAACCCCCCCGCCAACATCCCAACAAATGGAGATCAGACTCATGTTACAGAGGGACAGGCGTTAAAGAGGGTAAACATTAAAGTCTTGGTGTCCTTTTCAAGGATAACAATGTATCTCACCAGCCTGATTATAATAAGGTGATCATCCTAAAATTGGAGTTTGTGTGTGTATGTGTTTTAAAATACATCCACATTAAAAGTAAGTGCAGAAGAATGTAAACACTACACAAACTTTAAATAATGGCCAGAGCCAGGGCAGGATAATGAGAGATCGCCACTGTCTGTCCACAGTGTGTCTTCCCTGAAATACCAAGTCAACTGTAGTTTCATTGTATATGAAAAAGCATGAAAGAGCAGCTGTGTGTTTTGTTGTTGAGCAAATCTTATAATAGCTTTATCGTATTTAATTTGTCTTTCTTTGGAAGCAGAGGCTACATACAACTGCTAAAGGAATGACTTTTGGGTGAGGTGGGGATATGGCACAGCAATAGTGTAGCTGTTCCCAAGTCATGGTAGACTGGGGGGGGTTGGACCCAATGATCTCTTGAGGTCTCTTCCAACCCCTACAATTCTGTGATTCTGATTCTGTGATCCAATTCAGTTTAAATTGAGGTGTGGGTAGGTCAAGAAGTCAACTGTGAGCAGGAGCTTGTAGTGTACCTCTTGCATTGGGAGGTCCAGATGCCAGGCTCAGAGAATAACTAATCAGACAATAATAATCATCAGAGGCAGGATGAGGAAGCATCTCTGCAAGTGGCTGTCGCTGGGGAGAGGGGAAGCATTACTGTGTTGCTCATGTTCATACAGGAAGAGGGGATTTCTAATTGTGAAATTCCCATGAAAATCCTGTTCTTGTACTGCTGAGCAGCATCTTATAGCTTCATGGGTGCATAGGGAACCTACTGCACAAAGGAAGGGTACGTACTCGCTAGCTCAGCTTGACTGTTTTTACAGTATTACTTAAATGCCAGTACTCACTGTGCTTTCTACATGTTGATCCAATTTAAGAGAGCTTTAAAGAAAGCTGTGTGGGTGGCTGATTATCATGACTTTTTTTTTTTATATAAAATGATGCTGTCATTTGCCAAATAAAAATGAATGATCCTGCATATTCCTACTTTGTTGTGGGGTTTTTTCTGTAAAAAAAGAAAAACAAACCCAACCCCTGAGACAGATACCTAAGTTGAAATGGTTATATGTTTATGTTGTTTAGTACTTTTCCATTTAGTGTGAACTATTTAAAGCCATCTATGTTAGCAGGAAAGTATTAAAAATCTACTTTTCTTCATTGGTTTTCTCATAAAGCAAACTAAGGATTAAGACTAGTTTCCAGTAGGCAAGATTCTGTACTACAAAACATTGTCAACACCAGGATGCTCCAAGTGTCTCAGAGTGGCTGACAATACAGGCTTTCATGCAGCTGTGTACTTAACTATAAATTTCATGTTAAGCCTGTGAGTTATCCAGCCTCTTAATTAGCAAGTTCTTCAGCGTTCGAATGGTCACAGAAACTTGGTTAACCTTCTTTTCTATTTCCTCTAATAGTAGCCTCTAATTAGTTACAGCACTGCTCAGAGCTCTCGTTCCTCTGAACCCAGAGAAGTGGTACCTACCTGCCTCTGAGGAACTCCTGACTTACGGACAGACTGCTGCTGGGGAGGTGATTGTCAGAGCCACATCTCATCACAGACATGGCAGAAGGTCTTCTTCACCAACAAAATACAGGTTCTTCTCATGTTACCCTCAAGTCTCCTATTTCTAATCACTAACGTAAGTGTCTCCGCTAACAAAGCAAATTGCACAGCCAGGACCAGGAGGAGAAGCTCACCCAGCCTTGTATCCACTGTATTTTGGGTAGGAACCATCTCTGCACCCTCCAAGAGCTCCAACAGAGCACATTAGATAAAGGAGGTATGATTGAAAAATTAACATTGAGAAACCAGGCTGGCAGAGAAAACACCACAGCCTTTCCTGTGCCTGCCAGGCTGTTGTACTTGCCTTACAGGAAAAGGATGACAAACCGTTTTGATGTTAGATGCCAGACCCATTTAGAAGACCTTGCAACTTAGTGTCAGCTCAAATCTCTGTCCCAGGCATCAGCGTCAAATTTGACAGTGGATCACCATCATAGTGTAGCTTCCGAACTAACACTTCCGTTTCATTGCCTGCAGTGAAACATTCAGAGAAGAAACTGAGAGGTCAGTTTTAACGTAACCTCCTCCAGAAGGAGGGCTCTGAATTAAACTGAATGTATACTTACATTTCCCATGCCATTTTTAAGTAATCAGTGCTGTGGGTATACATCAGCTACAGAAACTCCATGACTGAGCTCCTTAGAATAAAAAAAATCTGAACCAGCAAGTACTGTATGATGGAACCTGATAAAAAAAAAACCCAAAACAATATGTTATGTCATATTCTCTTCCAATAGAGACAACAGCACAGAATGGAAGATAAAAGTAGATGTAAAGGACTAGTAATTTTCTCATAACTATGTCTTCTTTTTAATTGCAATGTATATGACAACCTGTGAGTACTACCAAGAACAGGTTGAAAATACAGAAGACTAAGTGATCAGCATGTAAAGCAAAATGTTCATGTCACTCATATTACTCACTGTTGCATTTGGAAGCACTTTTTTTCCCCACAAAAAATTGTGTTCAGGTGGTAAATATTTTTTCTTGGGATTTACCAGCAAGACCAACTGTGGTGTCTATTCAGAATAGGGTCTGGGTCTAGTCAGAGAATAACAAAAGAGAGAGAAGGGGATTTCAGCACCTCCTGACTTGTTTTTGTTTCTCTGTGAGTATCTTTGCTTATAGAAGTGTACACTGAAATCTTATTGAATTTGAAAAATGCAAAGGTCTCATCAGTTACCCAGTTAATAAATCAGATGATTCTGGTTGGTCCCAACATCTTACTTCCTAACCATACTGGCTGTCGAAGTCTGTGTGAAACCAGGAACTTTTTGCACAAGCAGCAGCAAATTAGTGAGAATTGTGTTTATTGTTAAGCATCCTCTTTTAGGCTATGGCAAAGAGAGCAAGAAATGGTTTGATGAAATGGAGTAGGATTTCTGATTTCTTTCATAAAAAAAGCCTGTGCATTTCCAATGATTTCTGGCCTGGTATATCTGTGAACAGAGCTTCCCAGAACCCAAATTTCTGATTTTGTTGTGCCCACTAAGGCTGGATGACTGTGTACACTGCCTGATCTCCCAAAGTATGTCTAATCAGGCATTAGATTTTTATATACTCTTGCCCTTATATAAAGCTATATGGTCCTCTTAATGTAGACAAAGAGAATAATCCTACCCAGTAGCCTGACCTGATGTCCAGTCCTAACTGATGCTAAAACAGCAACCTGCCACACACCTTCCACCCCTGTTTATTCTCACTCAGGAAAACAGAAAGCAGATCCCTGTTACAGAGAGAGGCAAATCAGAAGAGCTTTCTGAAAAAGACTCTCTGAGCCAGGCAGGTCACTGCCAGCACTAGAGAATTACATTTATAGCTCAGCTGACTTCTGCAGGGATTGCTTTTAACTTCCCGACCCTCTCTTCTTGTTTCTTCCCTGAGGGGGAGCTCGGGACTATGTGGTGCCTAAAATGCTGATTTCATCTCTTAGTCAGGGCTTGGGATCCAACATGCTAGAAAAGTCAAACAGCATTTTTGTTACTCCTTTAAACATGTGTGTGCAGCTAAACCTTTTTATCTGTTGCTGTGGTTTTTTTAAACTCTCAGAGATCACTGAGGGAACTGCTCTTTATCTGAAACAAAACACTGCTGTGAGAGTTCAGGCACAAACAGCAAGGCTAGGTTTCATGCACTGATTTTTTTTTTTAAGGACTCTGCAATTTGATATTCTTCAGTCAGGAAACAAATAAATTCCACTTTTATAGAAGTTCTTATTTAAACTCATTACTGGCTAAATTGTTTTTTATGAATTTTTAGAAATTGAAAGATTTTATTTTTTTTTAGGTGCTAGATATCCAGACTTTGAGATCATAATAATTTTTACAGAAGATTTGTCTATCACTTTGGGTAGATTGAAAATCTAATTATGGAAATGAACTGTTCCTTAGAGAGAGAGACAGAGACAGAGAGAGACAGTGTGTATGTATGTAAAAGCATATTAAAAAACCCTGTCTAGACTACAAGCTTAAGGACACTGGAACTTCATGCTGAAATACCTTCAGATTTCAAGGTAACAGAAGCCTTTTATTTTTAGGATAGACCTAGTCTCATCCCTCTGTTTTGATTATACAGAATCAGGAAGGACACACTTTCCATCAGCTTAAGGCTCCTAGAGATGAGGTTAAACCTGTCAGTTGACATTGTCAGGGAGTGATTTCTCATATTATGCACAATCTCCTAGGACCAGCTCTCACAAAACCTTTTCCCATAACAGTGCAAATAGCACTGGGGCAAATAATACCTTTAACTTCATGTTTGAAATAGTGTAGATTGTTCAGGCAGTTGTAGACAAACAAGATCTGAATGAAGCTATATTGAGTTTAAAAGCTCTGTAATTCATACTGATATTGCCCCCAGCAGACCTTCATCAGGGATGTCTGTGGAAAGTGATACTCAGATGGAGATACACCTACCCTAAAGGGCTGTCAATCCTAAAGGATCTGTGGAGCTTCTGTGGATCTTACCATTACCAGGTACTGTCCAAGATTTTTTTGTTTTCTTCTTAGAGAAGGATAAATGTGATGGCATAGGGATTATCTCCTGGTGCCAGAGAGGGTCAAGAGAACCCTTAAATCCAGAGCTCAATACTCAGCAGAATTCCTGCTGGCTAGTGTCCCTGTCCACGTGCTTTATGTTGAACTTGTTCCCGCCATAGCACCTTTCTGAGCCACACAGCATGTGGGCCAGCACGAGCCATGCTGACTAGCCTGCCTCAGCTGCCCCGAGCCCATCACATGGTATCTGTGTGTCAGGTATCAGCTGCTGGTGGCCGACATGCTTGAGGTTGCAGCAGTGGCAGCATTTCTGCCACAGGAGACCAGGCTCCCAGAAGCACCGAGGGACTTTGCTCTGGGCACTGTTCTGATCTTAGCTAACCCCCTGTTCTTCACCATGGCTTGGGTTCTGCTGTCGCACCACAGGTACCCCTGGAGTAGCTCTGAATTTGTGGGCACTAATGTTTTTAGTTCTGCATTTGATGCATTTTTCTTTCCTTTGCGCTATGAATCCTTTTGTTCTTTTTCTGCTCATTTTTTTGTTTGCAGTCAGGCCAAGATGGTCTTCAGTGCCTTAAAATCCATGGTGCTGCCACAAAAGGAGCAGACATGTGGAACACGATCTTCCCAAGCACGAAGCTAATCCCTGTAACGCAGCAATTAGGTATTGATCCCCAATGTGTGTGGATATACTCCCTAACAGTGCAGAGACACGAGCTGAGATAGGAACAGATTGTTAACATGCAATTCCCCAATGGAAGTAACATGTCAATGAGGAGGAAGCAGGGAAGATAAATAACAAAGGGACTCGGTGAGTGTGGAAGAATAGGAGATCACATTTCTGCTTGCTATGTTTGTGCTTTGTTAATATAAGGAAAGAATTTTGACAGGAATTCAGGCTCTACTCAAAACAGTGGCTTGATATTTTATCTGTGTGACTTGCTCTTTGTACATAACTTCACCTATATACAGACCTTCTTGCTGTGATGATATGAGGGGTTAAATCTTCCTGAAAAAAAAAATATTTTGAGGTGTTCTTTCAACATCCTTCTTGGCTTTTCAGTGGTTCTTACACAAGTCTGAAGTCCATCCATTTATGTTCCTTGTTGTAGGAATTCGGAGCACTACTTGTGTTTTGGTGACATCTTCTGGATAAGGTTGCCACTGGAAGAAATAATTAATCCCTCTCATCTTCTAGCCTTCCGTGTGTTGGCTTCTGATCTATTTTGGAACAAAAAAGTGCATGTGTACCTGATTCAAATGATTAACATCCTATCTGAAATCTAGTAATGGTTTTGAGACTCCCAAGTGAAAGATGAAAATGGATGTGATTAAAAATGCAAACAGAAACTGCTTACATGGTGTTCCATGTACATCGATGGAATCAGATCTTTTGTCTTGCTCTTGGAGAAAAGACTTCTTTAATTGCACACATTTCTCTATTTTTCCTCTTAGGACAGTCCACATTGTGTTTCCTGTTGGCTAAGGTAACCTGAGAAAAAGAAAGGCCTTTCTTAGCCAGAGCTAGGACACCCATAGCCAAGTTTACTGCCTTCAGCAGCAGATGCCTAGAGAAGATGATAAGGTCAAGGTAAGCCAGTAGCAATCATTCCCAGAACACATCTTTAGCCACAGGCAGAGATGACGGGGAGGATCTCTGAGCCAGGTTTGTACACAATAGGATGTGGTGGATTTTCCTTTGATCATATTTTCCAGGTACTCTTTTGAGCCCATAGAAGCTTTTAGCATCCATAATGTCATTCAACAAGGAGTTCATCATCTTCTTTCTATGCTGTGTGGGAATCAACTCCTTGTTTTTTTCTTTTGAACTATACACTGGTGTTATTTAATGCCCCGTTTACAGAGAAATGATGGGAAACAGCCCTACTTACTTTTTTTCTTCTACAATACTTGCAATTTCATAGATAGTGCCGTTTTGGGAGGGTTTTGGGGGTATTTTTTCATAAGAATGAAGAATCTTAAGAACTTTAGTTAATCCTCACCTTAAAGCTGTTCCATGGGTATGAAACCTACCCATGTTTCCATTGCCATCTTTGAGACAAGGGAACTTCCTACAGCACTCAGGATACAGATGTACGCAGTGTCCCAGCTGTATGTTTGGGTTTGTATATTTGACTACTCCTCCTCCCTTTCCCTTCTCTTTTTCCTCTTTCCTTTCTCCTTTCCTTTCCTTTCCTTTCCTTTCCTTTCCTTTCCTTTCCTTTCCTTTCCTTTCCTTTCCTTTCCTTTCCTTTCCTTTCCTTTCCTTTCCTTTCCTTTCCTTTCCTTTCCTTTCCTTTCCCTTTCCCTTTCCCTTTCCCTTACCCTTTCCCTTTCCCTTTCCCTTTCCCTTTCCCTTTCCCTTTCCCTTTCCCTTTCATTTCCCACCTCACTTTTATCTTTTCTTTTTTTTCAGTAGGGTTGCTGGTCTGTGGAAAGACTGACAATAGATGAGCATATCTTCCCTTTACAAAAGTCCAGGCTGAGTCTTCTCCAAACTGCTGCAGAGGCCCACGTGCTCAGCAGTACCGTTCTTCACAGCACTGAACGCGTTTCTTGTCAGTTGGGAATCCCTGGCTTGTGGTGGCCTGAGCTCCCTGGTACCTCTTAGGAATATTGACATCACATCTCCACCTCTGCCTTCCCACTGATGCCAGGTGAGAGGGTGCACACCACTGGCAGCAGTTCAGCTATTTTATCTCAGAGTTTCTTGAAAACTCCACAACAAATGCCATTAGGCCCTGGCCATTCGCTACCAGTTGTTCTGTCCATTTACTGTTTGTTCACCTCCCCTTTGCTTTGTCCATTTTTTCATCATCCTTCTGCCAAAGTTTGCCCCTGGAGAGAGATCCTCTGTGCCTTCTACTAAAAAATGGGAGGGGTGTGTGTGTTTGTTTTGAAAACCTCCTCACCCAGACTTCATTGAATCAATGTCTTGTCTCTCACCTTCCTGTTGTGCGTTCTTTCCCAGACAACCCCATTTTGTAATTGGGAGGGGTATCTTCTGGAGCAGTTTTGCCTCCAAAACATTTCATTACCAGCAACCCAACACTTGGAGGGAAAGCACCCAAGCTGCTTTTGCTCAGCAATTCAACAAGGTTAAAATAGCATTCAGGAAAGAGAAACGTCTCTGTTGGTCAGATCAAGCTGTGAGCGAGTTCAGCTCTGAATCCACAGCCTATTAAGCTGCATTTCAGCACATGCTTCAGCTTCATGGGAAAGGCAAGGAGGGTTACCCCTAAGCACATGCCTGTTTTGCACTGCTAGTTAGACTGGACACCTGCAAAGGAATAGGGAGCACAGTGCAAACCCCCTGATGCCATCACCTGGGAGAAACTTGTTCACACAAAAGCACCTCTGATCTTCCATGGGAGGGAAACATAACCATCTACAGCATGAGACAGGCGATTAATTTTGATTTGGAAATGGAGTTGCTGAAACCAAGTTTCTGATACTGCCTATCCAAAAAGCTTAAGCTGGGCAGTGGTTTAACAGGGCTGTAAAGGTGGGAGTTTTATCAATTTTTTTTTTTTAAGATTTATTGTTGTTTTTATTTGCTGTTAAAACAGAACATGTTTGCAAGCAAAGTTTGGGGTACATAGTGACAGCTTTAGTATCTTCCACGCTCTGATAATGACTCGTTCACAATGCAAAGAAGATTGTTCCAGATCATCCTGAACAACTGCCTAAATAACGTCCAAACCGTATTTCCTTCCAACCTCTGCCACTGGTGGACACCACTGTGCTGGTGAGAGTCACCTGGCAGAGAGTGGACAAAGGCTGACACGAGGGCAGATGGTGTTTGAGCCACCTCTGCACATTTTGTACCACCTGGAGCGTTGTTGAACAGATGTCTGCCAACATCTGGAGCAAATTTGTCAGCCAGCACAGTGCTGAAGAGAGAAATCACCGTGGTCCTTCCATCAGCGGTTGTTACAGGTATCATGCAGCTGTTACAGCTCGTTGGACACAACATCCATCCGTCTTATCCCCACTGTAATGAAACTGGGCAACTTCTGCCACTCTCAGGAAGACAAAGTATGATACCTAGACAGCTGCTCTGTTAAAAGTCCTGTAACTTGATAAGCTTCTGGTTGAAGAATGTAATGATTTTCTTTCAGGAAGATGGATGGCTGCTCTCCAAGCAGCTCAGCACCACTTCCTTCCACAGGCCGTGTGCGCTCGCCAAGCTCTCACCTTTTCCGAAGCCTGATAGTGACATTTCAAATTTAATCATCATTTAAAATCCCAGTAGGAACCAATTTCAAATCTAATCTAAATCGAGCAAAAGCAATAGGCTTTACACCACAGGTGAATTCGCCCTGATCTATTTCCTGCCTTTCAGATGTCAAAACTGTTGCAGAAGTTTTGAAGTGGAACTTGAAGAATACGCCATGCTTCTGCTGTGAGATGTGCACATCTTGTTAGTCAGGGGCTGACAGCTGTCCTCGTTCTCCTTGCACATCGCTGGTGTTAGCTGGGTAGTCTGGCCTCATTCACTATTTCTTCAGCACTGTAGCAGTGCCACCCAGCAGCTCTCTGTGGCTGCGGCAGGTTGTTTCCTGGAGGTCACCATTGCTGTTACCTGTTTGCTCCACCCCTGTCTTAACGAAAAGTGGCCGTGGAACATTAGGTCAAGTAGATGATCCACTTGAAGGACACGTTTGCAGAGTTTTCTGATGCTTTGAGAGCTTACTGAATATCCATAGCCCACTATTGCACACTGCAGTCCCTAGCATTTTTCAGGTGAAGATTTCTGCACAATTTCACAGTTGTTTTTCCATCCTCTGACCCCAACCTCAGTTTCAAAGTCCTTTTCATGGGCTCCAGGCAACTTTCTAAATCTCAGCATGGGTCGTGCCTTTTCATCTAAGCTTCTAGTGCTGTGTGATAGCAAATTGTGTCCTGCTTGGCCAGTATTCTGCACAAGGTGCCCTGGATGATGGTCAGTGCAAGTGCTTTTTATAGCTAGGCAGGTGAGATGGCTTCACAGTAGTTAACACACTAGGTGTGCACCAAGCAACAGCCAAGGGGTTCAGCCTCTGCCTTCCCTTTATAGGGTCATCAAATTTGTTGACTGTCCTCTCTCTTTGGTTTATTAGCTTGGGGGCTGTTTTGGCTGGGTTTGTTCACTAACTTCTGAGGGGACCTACAGTGATACAAACCACACTGGCTTAGAGAATTTGTGGTCAGTTTGTCTATCAGCAGTTATGGTTCAGTCCTTTGTAAGATAAGGTGCAAAGAATTGGATTGAGGAAAGTCAAGAGCATTTTAGGTGCTAGACTTAAAACAAGAAAAGGACTATTATATATTAACATATAGATAATACAGAAGGAGACAACATCTAAGTGGGTCATGGCTTCTGTGTAAGTACTTGAATGTCTTTGTATGTTTTGCCAAGAATCTCTGAATCATGTCACAAGTTGTCAATTTGTTTGTTTTTTTAATTAAACATTATCTTCCGTGCATAATGATCACTACATGCATGTACACATACACGTATTTACATTATATAATTATACATATTACACTTGTAAATGTATTGCATATGCCAGATTTTTAAATTCTTATTTGCAATGAATTCTGAAATGCTGAGATTTAGTGATTCAGACACTTAAAACTTTTGGTGCCATGAGTTTAAAAAATCCAAAGTTGCTGTTTCTGGTTCTGTTTAGACTGGAAAGTTCATTTAAAATGACTCCCTCTCACTAAGGCTGTGGTGTCTCAAGAAATGTTTCAGCTCTGGTGTGTTTTTGTTTCAGGCTCCTGCAAATGTCTGAGATCTTAAGGGTGCTGCTACAATTGTGCCCCATATAAAAGTCCATTAAATGAGCAATTCCTGTTATTCTGAAAGATGCACAGTTTAAATTGAGTGCATCAGACAAGCCCTGCTGTTAGCAGCAATTAATTTCTCATGTTTTAATGTGGCAATTTTATCGTTCATAAGCTTATGTGCTGGTAGATTTTTGAGGTCTCCAGAGCCTGTGTGCTTTGTGTCAAGCAAATTGTTCTGTAAGAATGGCAGCGTTGCTTGATTGAAAGAGAAACTCACTAGTTTAGCTGAGATGTTTGCTGAGATTTGCATTTCAATTACACAGAGGCAAGTCAGTTTAAACTTAACAGATCTTTAGATATCTTTCTTGACCATGAGTGTGGGGCCTAGAGGGATTGGTCTTAGACCTGTCAAGATACACACTAACCAGTAACAAGCTCCTGTCTCCACTGATTTAAAAATGTGGATGCTGCCCAGGCAATGTGTGTAAGCTATAGAGAAATATAAGAGGTCCTGGAAGCTATGAGGAGTGATGGAGAGTCTCATGTTAGGGGCATAATTCTCTCCACTGGCCATAGATGAAGCGAGTGACATGAATCAACTTCATCTGAAGCCGTGACTTCTCAGATGCCTTCAGCTAACCTTGACCTAGGCACGGAAGTAGATCCCACCGGTAGCCTGATTGGAGACCTTAAAATAAGCACCTCTCTTCATTTTAAACTGTCTTTGGAGTAATTCCATAGCAAGGAGGCGAAGGCTTGGCTTTATGCTCTTTGCTTCATTTCCTCCTCCCTTCTAGCAACCCAGAAGCACATGCCAGGGCACTTGCTTGGGACTTGGGAAACTTGGGATCTGTCTTCTCCGGGGTGAACTCCATCATTTCCCCACTACTCCAGACGACGTGGTGAATCAGCAGTTGGATGAGTTTAGTGGGAGCTGTGAGCGCGGTCCAGGAGACAAGGCTCTATAGGTCTGGAAGGGGAGCTGGCACTGGGGCAGCTGCCTCTCTGCACTCAGCTGCTGCAGGGGGGCGGCCACAAACTCCCTCCCCGAAGGCAGGGGTGGCTGACAACAGAAATGTCTCTCATAGATGTGAAGAACAAATAGATTCTAATTTGCCAGTAACTGCCAGGACGAAGGCTTAGGTACTTGGTGTGAAGTTGTGCACACTCCTGTGTGGTATTAGGTTGGGGGGGAGGGGGGAGGGCATTAGCAACTTCTGCCCTGGCAAGAAAAAAATATCGTGAAGTAATATAGACATATCAATGCTAACATACCAACTTCCACAGCTGTGTAGGAATCACTCTTTGTAGTGGCAGCCATTGTTGGTGTATGAAGCACTTTGTGAATACCTTTGAACAAAACGGGCTGAGCGTATGTCAGGATACAGACACCTTTGTTGCTCTGAATCTAAATGATATGTCAGGGGAAAGAAGAAGATTAAAGCTTCATGCATATTTTAAAAGAGGGATTTGGGTCATCCTGCACAAATGTTGAATTTCTTTTCTTTTTTTCTCTGAGAGAGCAGATCACTGTGCTTGCCCCTGTGGGAGGAACACCTGCCTGCCCTTCACCACTCTCCTTTGTCCCGTGCCTCATCAGAGGGTCAAAAATTCAGTGAGGGAGAAGTGATGCTCACTGTACAAATGAGTACGTGCTGTGCATATCCTCTTCCCACTCCATCCAGAAAAAAATAATTAGAAAAATAAGGGCAATGTGCTCCCAGAGCCGGGAACAATGTCTCCCAGTGCCTAGAAGCGGCATGGTCAAGAGCAACGGGGACATGGATAGGCTCTGCCCTTCAGCCCAGGGATGGGGAGGATGGCTCAGGCATCAGAGGGCAGTGGAGACTGGGGCAGCATGAGGAGGAGCTGCAAAAGCTGTAGGTGGGATGCCCAGCTCCTCTCCCAGGGTCCCCTTAGGCCCAAGCAGCTTTCTTTCCAAACCTCAGTCCTCAGAAGCGTAATGGAAGCCAGGCAGAAGCAGTGACCCCCATTTACTTGCTTCCCTGCACACCCCACTTTGGAAGAGAGGGATTATAAATGGCCAACTGCGGTTTACTGTTGACTTTTTCAGTGCTGCTAAATAATAGGGGTCCCTGAACGTCCCTGCAAAAAAGTCTGTGATCTGGGGGTGTGAGATGGATGGTGCTTGGTACCAAACATCTCTAGAAGCCACTGTACTTCCTTATGGGGCAGTGAGATGCTGCTACACAGCAGCTTACTGTTTGGTGAAACACGTACTGCTCTCGTGTCTCCTGCCTCAGGCCAGCAGACATTCCCAGTAGGAACAGGGCAGTTTTCCCTAGTGCTGATCTGGTGTCATGGTGAAGGAGCTGTGCTCGTGCATCTCCCCTCCCTGCTGGCTGGTAGCAGCCTGGGAAGTGGCACAGGGCGGGTGAGCCCGGGCAGCCAGCCCGGCTGCTCCCCTCTTTCCTGTCACAATAAACAAGTCTGCAGCTCTTGTTATGGAGATAAATTAGGACCAAAGGCTGGGTTTAAATGCCTTTTTTCTTGTCTTTTCAATACACACAGAACAGCTAATGGAGGAACTGAATTCCTTACCGTGTTAATAATGTATGATACTTCCACTGCCAGGGCAAATGCTGTTGGTGATTAAACAGCGTCTGATGGTGAATCACTAATAAAGATAAATGTTCATCCAAGACGAATGGTGAGCCAAGTCCTCTTTTCCTTACCACAGAGTCCAGGCATCCAAACAGTTTTGCTGAGTACTCAGGGGAAATTGCAGAGCAGAAACGAAGCTGGAAATCCACAGAAAGAATCTTCTTTATTATTACTATTATATTATTCCCAAGGATGTCTCTACAGCCACGCCTACGCTGCCAACTGAAAGGAGACCAAAATCCATCTCTGTTCCCCATGGTCGTGCTCTGAGTGTACCGGCACCACTCAGAGGTCACCCCCGCTCCGCTGATGGTATGAAGTAGGGCTTGGGAATAAAGCTGGCAGCTGAGCTGAAGGGCTGAGCCTTGTCCATCTTTTACATAGCGGAGCTCTTACTGCTCCCCACCACTGCAGTACCAACTGAGAGCCATGGCAGGTAATGGGGCAGGGAACTTGGTGCATGAATGTTGAATTTTCTTTAAGGAAAGCAAAGGCAGCTGGAGACCCTCTCTGTGTGTTAAGAACAGCCTCAGGCTGTGGTGGGCTTGGAGCAGTCAGGGAGGGTCTGAGGGTTCCCAAATAGCATGCTTCTACAGGAAGAAGCCCACTGGGGAATGCACTGGTCCAAGTTCTTTGTCTGTATCTGGACTAGTTTGGCAACTGTCCTGAGCATTTCCACTTTCCAGTGTGGGGCCTTACTCAGACAAGGATGGGAGCAACAGTTTGGATGAGCCCCACAGATTCACAACAAGAGCGAGAGAGACATGGAAAACTGGGACATACTTGTTGCATTGCTGCTGCTTTCAACTATGTGGCAGTGTGAAAGTCTGTTTTAAGAAGACTTCCTGGCATTCACTTAGGTGCTCTTTGTAGCTATCTTTTATAGGGAGCACTAAAATGAGTAGAGGAAGGTCAACGTAGAAAGGGACCATCACACTGAGACAAGTTTGAAAGAGCCAGCATGAAGGTGTAGTCACAATGAGGGTTACCTCATCCCATGTGTGAGTGCTGTGGTCTCTCCCCAGGTGATGGTGCCCCAGGTTCACTGTGCTCCTGCTCTTCATCATGTTTCAGTGAGCAGTAGAACAGGGTCCTATTCCAACCGCTCAAGGTCACCTCCACCCAGCCCAATGTTAAAGATTTTTCTGCCCAGAGGAGGGCTGCGTGTTCAAAACCCCAATTCTTGTGGGAATCCCTCCATTCACACATTCAGCCCTAGTCTGGGATTTTCAAAACACCACTCTCATAACATCCTTGAGCTAGCTTTTTAAATGTCAAGTTTTTTCTTGGCATTGGGTGGTTTGGTTTGGGTTTTTTTTTCCCCTTTGTTTTTTTCTCCACAATGTACTCATTTACAGGGTGACAACTCCCTGAATGACAGGAGGAATCTTGGTAAGGTCCCTCATGCTTTGAAGCTCTCTCACTGAGCTGTAGTGAGGCACCCAGGAGTAAGCAACTCTAAGGTGTGCTGGATGGGTTATCAGCATTAGTGATGCTTTTGATGAAACTTCTCTAGCTTTTTCTTTCTCCCTTTAGAGAGAGAATAGCACCTGCTTTACAGAAAGACACTGCCCATGCTTCAAATGAGGGAGCTGTATTGCACAGGATTTTCTCGGCCCAAACAGGTAAGTCTTAATTCCTCAGGTGGATTCACTTTATTTCCCTGTGAATTCAATATGGTGGTGTGTTAGCTGTGATGTGAGATTATTTTCTCCAATCTAAGTTTTGTTTTGCTTTAAAGAAACTGTTTGCAATACTGATCCAAAGGAAGGTGCCGACAGTTTCCTGTTTCATTCTCCCCTTCATAATGATCTTGGTAGTTACAGATGCTTGGCAGTTACAAATTGACATGAGTCATGATAGTACTTTTTCTTTTGCAGTAACTTGCTGTTTCATTGCAGAGTAAGTTTTTTCTTCCTGGCCCTTACCCTCTCCACAAGCAATAGTACAGCTGTCATTTGTAGTGATGTCAGACCTGAGCAGTCCAGTGATTAACACTGTTGCTGAATGCTGGGACAAAGGTGTTAGAAAATACCAACCTCCATTTGGAAGCTGCAGTCCCTCCCTAGAACAGCCAATAACCTTCTGTACCTGAGACCCTCAAGGCTGCCCCTCTCTAAAGGAGAATCCATTACTTGAATGGAGCCTATGCTGCTTTCAGCCAGACACACGTGGATGTTTCTGAAGTGAACCGTGACAGCATTGCCACTTTTTGCCTCTGCATTCTGTAGTTGGAAAGGGTTGTGTTCCTTCCTTAGGAGAAGGCCAGGCACGTTATTCATTCGCTAGCAAACCCTCAAGTGGGGGGAAGAGTGATTGATGGCACAAGAAGTTGTGTGGGAGCAGGATGCACAGGGATTGGCTTTGACCCTTGCTTTTGATTTGCTTTGCAGTTTGTCTGTGCCAGGCACGGGCAGCAAGAGGTCACCCAGCTCCCTTCCACTCTTCCCAGCACTCAAGCCAAACGGAGCCAAGTATCCCTTCACCTCTGCCCTTAGCTCCCGCCAGGCAGTATGGAAACACAGCGAGCAGGCTGACACGCACACCGAGGGCCTGGTGTGCGGCCATGATGTGTAGCCAGGGAGGATCGGCGGGAGGTGAGACACCATATGCGCACTTGGGCTTTGCGAGGGCAATGGGTGAGGGGAGGGCTGCTGATACAGAGCAAAAGCATCACAAAGGGTAATGAAAATCTTTGAGTCATGGCTGAGGAGTATTTTGACTGTGGCTGTCGGACTAAGCTGAATGACGCGGCCTGCCTGTAGCTGGGGACAAACCCCGGCTCAGCATGCTGCATTGGTGCAGGGGGTGCTCGCCCGTGCATGGGAGTACTCCTCCTTCACGTGCATCCGCAGCCATTTGCAAGGAGGGGGGTTAGGAAACCCTGTTTGTGCTGGGGAGACAATGCTTCATCTGGTCCCTAAAATGGAGTGAGACACATGGGTCAAAGGCCTCCCAGTAGGCCTTCTGCTCCCAAGAGACTAGGGTTAGGAGCCCATGGAGCGGGGCTAAAATCCCATGCTGCTGGTGTTCACACGTGAAGCAAGGGGAGACAGTCAAATGCTTTTTTCCTTTTTTTTTTTTTAACCTGAAGGAAACTAAAAGCACTGTAAAAACACCTCTTGTGATCGCCATGATACCGAGATTGAGAAACTTAAACTAATCCCATAGGTTTTTTTCCTGTATATTTTGTCTTCATAATTTGCTTGGCTGGAACTCTTCCCTGTGAAACCCCTTTATTTCCTTAATCCTGGAGTTCCTTCTCCTGGTTGGAAATGAGTGAGTGTAATCTGTCCCTGTTTGTCAAAGGATCAAACAGCTGTGCCTGAGCTTTTGAAGTTTTTCATTATGTTTTCTAGCTCATTCTTTATTTAACACTGCACATCCACAGCCCGAAGCACTGTCAGACTGTTTGTGAGGGCAGGGCAAGAGAACAAGGGGCAATGATTTTAAATTAGAGCAGGGTAGGTTTAGATTAGACACTGGGAGAAGTTCTTCACTATGGGGGTGGTGGGACAGTGGAACAGGTTGCCCAGAGAGGTGGAGGAGGCCCCATCCCTGGAGACATTCAAGGTCAGGCTTGATGGGGCTCTGAGCAACCTGATCTAGTGAAGATGTCCCTGCTTACTGCAGGGGGGTTGGACTAGATGGACTTTAAAGGTCCCTTGTAACATAATGCAGTCTATGATTCTATGATCATACAAGTGGGAGTCTTTCAATTAGGATAAGTAAATAACAAAGTAACGCCAGGGTGCAACAGCAGCTACTGCCACAGTGGCACTCACTGCTTGTGTCCATGCCTTAGTGGCAAGTGGCACCAGAAGGTGCCAGTGAGCCTACCAGCACTGCAGGACAGGGAGCAAAAGCAGCAGGGTCCAGCTGGTAAGGGGCACTGGGAGCTGCTGCTCTGTAAGCTCAGGGACAGATGGATGGAAAGGGAGAACTGCCTGCAGCGGGTGGGAGGCAAGCCTCTGAACCTCTGCTCTACACAGCACTGCGATGCTGAATGATGCTCTCCCATGATGCTTGCTTCCCAAGAGACTGTTTCCCAAAAAAGCCAGATGCCTGAGCAATGCACTAGCTTTTTCCACTCACTTGGTCACTCCTCTGCAAGCGTGAGAGGCAGCAATGCTGCGCCGCAGTGCACGCGCACAGGGCAACAGTCTCCAAACCACAGCTGAGTGGACCCTAACATGGGGAGTCCAGCAAACCCAGGGAATTCAATGAATAACAGGATGGTCTGGTACTCAATGGAAGAAGACTTACATTCTGTGCCAGGTCTGCAGAAGAGAGAAAAGATCCTCCTCCAGTAGTCCCTGTGGATGCAGGGAAATCACGCTGTATGCAAATGAAATGAATAACCTTTTCACTGACTTTGGCCCTTTGGACACTAGATAGGAAGCTTCCTCCCCACTGTATGAGAGTTTACTTTTGTGCAACCCAACTAATCTCAGTTCTGGGAGCAGAAGTGCTTTCCTGCGTTACTGATTGTTATGGAGCAGTAGGGGATTCAAGACAGGAGATGTACTATCTTGGTTTTGTGAGCAGATTGAAACCCACTGATTTATTTTAGCACCTAATTTCACATACTCAGTGACCACTGATTTGTGGAGATCCTGCTTAGTTCTTGTGGAAATTGTCACCCAGAGGTGTCAAGAGGCTTTCCAAAGGAGTCTGTGCAATCTCCACTTGACACACTCATACACTGAGGCACTGAGAGGGAACAACTTGCCCAAAGCTGTCCAGCACACCCCAAACAGAAGAGACAGCACCACATTTGGGCATTTTGTGTCTCTTCAGACCTTTTTTTGCCTATTTTTCAGGACAAGGTATCTCTGAAATGTTTCAGGCATGCTCCAGATGCAAGGTTGACCTCTTTCTAGTTTGTTTGTATCAAGAAGAAACAAACCCTTCACTATGTCCACTGAAACATTATTCAGAAGTTGGATTTATACTTTATAAGGGAAGGGACAATTCTTTTTATCTGAAGGTCAGCTTACATAATATATGTTTTTGCTTTAATTAAACAGAAATCACATTGTGATTTTGCATTAATGTGCTTATAAACAATAGTACTGTGGCGCTGTGATACTTTCAGCAGTTCTTTCTGGCTGGCTATGTGAAACCCTAAACCTTGGCCACAGCTTCAGGCAGCCTCCCCCTGAAACCTCCTTTTATCTCCATTTCTATCAGCTGAGACTGAATTGCTGCAAAACCTTTTTGTCTCCATCTGTCCAAGACAGGGTGAAGCTTTGGCTGCTTGTCAGGCTCCTCTGGTGCAACCCATCTATGACTGGGTGAAGGCCTCACCTCACCCCTCTTCTCCTGCCATGGAGAGCGCATGGACCCCACCAGCTCCTCTGTCTCAGCGTTTCAGGGTCCAGCCAGGCTTCACATGCCGCACAGGACGAGGAACTTCGCTCAGACTACTGCAGGTGACCATGGAGAAAGGTTAGGCTGAGCACTAACCAAGTGCAAGTGATGCAAGTTCTGTGGGCCCCAGACTGCAAAGCGGGCTCTGTGTGTGTGATTTCTGGCCATCACAGGACGTTTCAAAAGGACCCACGTAACAGGGTCCTGACAAGCAGCCAAATGCACACCCGTGCCTGAAATCCAGGAGGGCGGATGCCAGGAAAGCACAGGCTTTGCTATCCACAGCCTCTGATCCTCCTCAGATACATGTTAATAAGCTGCAATTGAGTTGTAGGACAATTACAGCCATAAAGGGCTCCTCTTCTCCCAGTGGCAGAAAGCCCCAACAATGAACTCTGCAGCTCTTGATAAAGAACCCACAAATACTCAGCACAGTGAGATGGTGTGGCAGTGAATCCTTGATTTACCACTTCCTTAACCACTCTACCACAGCCTGGGGCAGAGAGGCAACAATTTACCTTATTCCTGTATGTTCAGCCAGGCAGGCTGGGCTGCATGCTGCCAGCACCCCGCAGCGCCAGCGCTCAGCACGAGGGAGGCAGCACTGGGGATTCACAATGGGACCTGACACCCTGGTTTGGCTTTTCTCACTGAGCTGCCTATGATACACTAAGCACAGCCCCTGTCTCGTAGAAAAAAGAGAAAGAAAGAAGAAAAAAGGTTCCTTGGTGATACGTAGCTGCTGCTACTCTTTTCAGGACAGCCCTGCAGCATGGCGTGCCTCCCTGCAGAGGTACAGAAGGGTTTTGCTCCAGCGAGCAGCTCACTTCAGCACCAACAAGCTAATTAACCCACAGTGGGCAAAATAGGGAGGGATGAAGGTCATTGACTTACCCAATGGCTTCGTAAAGCAACCACTCACAATATGTTACGAACAGGTGAGCTTGTTCCCTTTGTGGAACTAGCAGAAGGATCTGTTACCAATTTTAAACTGTACAGACTAATCTGCTGGGGCTTTAGAAATCTGTACCTCAAGTTGCAGCAATCAAACGAGCTGTTAATTCCCAAGTCCAGACAACTTTGACTCAGGGTTACCCAGAAAGTGGTCTGGGTTGTAAAGGTATGTCCACGCCAGTGCAGCAACAGCTAAATACCTTGCTTGGAGCATGGAACTAGACAAACTCTGCTCAAATGCCCACCAGAAGGGTTTCTGCCTCCTGCTATATAGAGCAGAAAGATGCCTAAGCTGGCTTGTAGGGAACACTAAGGCAGCTGAGCGATTCCTGTCCTCCTGGGCAAGAGCAAGATTTGCAGCAGAAAGACCTGCATCCTGCACGCCCCAGTCAGATGTACAACCCTTTAGACAGAGCCAGCTGGCTTCTGCCAATTCCTCCAAACCTTCTGAAAGCCATGGTCAGGATGCCTCCTCTGAAATACTCTTTTGGTAGCTGCGTGGAGGCCTCTGACTTTAAGCAAGATGCTCTGTCCCCATTTTCTCACGGTCTATCATCTCATAACTTTCCCCTGTGAAAAAGCTGCTACAGGTTTGTACCCCTCAGCTTCAGAACTGAACCCAGGTTCCCTGAGGACAAGGAAAGGACTTATTTCCCAGGCAGGAGGTGTTGCTCCCCCAGTTCCTCCTCACTTGCTCCAAACCAGCACAGCGATCTCCATGCAGTGAGGCCAGGATTAGGGCTGGGATGAGGAGGGGCTTTATTGCCTTCCTCCTGCAGCTAGGAAGATAGAGAAACCACCTCACCGTGAGTATCAGATAAAGGTCCTTACCAGCTTTGAACACCCTGGGAATTAAAATCAAACGTGGTGGGGCAGGCAGCCTCCTCAGCTACATCCGTGCTACAGCCCAGGCCGGGGTCTGTGCGTGGCAGCAAGGGCACAAGGCTGCTTTCAGCAGGACATCGATTCTGTCTTTCGAACCTGTACCAGGAGCTGCTTTCCAGCCCTGCTGATGGACACACTGACCCTGCACCCTTCCCAAGGGGAACAACAGTAGCATCCTCTCCCCCCATCCCCCCCTTTTTTTTTTTGACAATTAAGAAAAGCCGTCAGTTACAATTGCTGCACTGCTGATCTCTCTTTGGCAGGGAAAGCATTTCTGCTTTGGACTCCAGAGCTGCTAGAAAGTTTAATTCCCAAATGAGGTATTTTAAGGGGCAAGTCTCCGTTTGTTTATGAAGGCTGGGATCAGTGATGAGCCTTGAGAAGATCAAGGTAAAATTTAGCCAAATTTTCTTTAAAAAAAAGGATCAGCTTTGTATTTATTCTTACATTCTCAATATATGTTTGAGTATGTCTGCACATGCTTCATTCTAAGCTGCCTGGGACCCCCACGCTGTTAGCTGCTCTCAGCCGTTTGGGGTAGTTTGTGTGCTGACCTTTACAGCCACTGCAGCAGCACTTTGAGGAAGATTTGGGACTTTTAAAAAATGCCAGCACTTTGAGAAAACCATTTTCTTTTTAAATTGGTGAAAATCTAGGTGCTTTCAGCTCCTCCCGCCTCCAAGACACAAAGAGATGTTCAAGATAGCAGGGTCTGAGCAGACCATTACTTTTTCTTAAATGACTTGCAGCACACCCCATGCCCAGCATGGGAAGGTTGTTACCGTGCCCTGCGTGCCAGATTCCAGCTCCACCCCCCTCTTTTTGGTTGGTACCATGCACACAGCCACCCAGGCAGCAGCAAACCCGGGCTCTGAAGCTGCCCCTGGCCAGGAGCAGGATATACTCACTCACTGGCTCTTCCTGGGGGCAATTAATTTTTATGAACAAGGGTGAAGGAAAGGGTGTTAGGAACAGATTGATTATAATCGGCTTCTAATTAAAATGCTCAACCCATAATTTAAACTAAAAATATCCTATTACTTATCGTGGGCATTTCACAGGCGCTGAGGCAGTGGGTGATGATGTAACTAATGATCTGATTGTCACCAGCTGGCATAACGAAGCGCATCTGGGGGCCGATCAGATCACATCATCAATCAAAGCCCTTTGCGGCGCTCCCTCCTCCAGCAGAGCTCCTGCAGGGGCCCTGCGCCTGTGCCAGCTCCCTCCCAGCTGTAACCTTCACTTTCTCTCCCCAGTGACAAGCACCCACGAAGGGGGCCAAAATTAGGCTGCAAGCTGCTGAAGTTCCACGCTCTGATCACTGTTGTAATACTTGAGAGACGATGTTTCATGGCTTTCACCTCCCAGTAAATCCTAGCGATCCTAACAGAGTTACTGACCAAAGAAGGGCCCAGAAACCAGGTCCTGCCACCCTGGCTCTGACATGAGAAGGACAACAAGGAGCTGTCCAGATTAACAGGAGGGTGAGGGCCAGTGACATGCCAGGGTGCACCTGAGAAAACCTGAGAATCTTGTGGGAGCC
This sequence comes from Laterallus jamaicensis coturniculus, assembly GCA_022605575.1. Taxonomy (NCBI): domain Eukaryota; kingdom Metazoa; phylum Chordata; class Aves; order Gruiformes; family Rallidae; genus Laterallus; species Laterallus jamaicensis. The sequence goes on along the minus strand of JAKCOX010000102.1, from coordinate 684,615 downwards.
TTCATGTGGCTGAACTGCAGAAGACGGGGGGGGTGGTGTGCTCAAGGTGTGACAGCCACAAGGACACCCAAGTGGGGTGTTCAAGGATTGGAGTAGGGTGCAAGCATCAGTCAGATTCAAGTGCCTGTCTTACAGCTAGCATTTGTTTGCAGTGGGACAGAGGGCCCGCAGCAGTCCCTCCTGCCCAGCTGCATGGCTGCCTCACAGCTCCAGACTTGCTCCAGGCTCCAGCATTGCTTTTGGACCACCTTAACACACCAACACAAGATGAGCTGCTTGTACAGCTCAAGTGTCTGTGCCCTGGGGAAAGAAGTTTCATCTGAAAAAGGATGCTTCACTACTCACTGACCAGAGCTCCCACCCTCCCTGCAGCTGGATTCCCCCCAGAGTTAACAGTCAATAAATCGGGCATTGCCCAATTTAACCATTATGTGATCAAAAAGAGCAGGAGGTTAGAAAAGTCCATTAAGTCCTATCCTGCAAAGTGCCTTTAGGAAGGCACAACCTCTTGCTCTTGTGAATGGCCATGCCTATGCAGAGACAGTGAGGTGTTTCCTCCCTCTCCCCCTGAACCCCAAGGCCGGAGGTGACACAGCTGATCCCTGCAGTTAGAAGCCCAAAACCAAAATGTCTGAAAGCGACTGCAGACTCCTGCAAAATAATTTGGTCAATTAATGAAAGGGGATGCAATGACAGAGAGTGTAATGAGTCCTTGCTGCAATTACTGCATTAGCTTCAAGACCTCAGCCAAACTGATTGCTGCAATACGCATGGGCGTCACAAGTACCAGACACAAAGAAAAGAATGGCAATTAATTTGTCATCAATCAATAGCAAAAATAATGTTTTAACTCACTCAAATGTAGAGATTAAAGGGTTGGGTTTCTTTCCTAATAGTAAATCACTACAATTGATAAACATAAGGAAGTGTTGTCTCATCAGAGAAAGTGATCGGGCACAGATACAGACATTTTGAGCTCAACAGTCCTGGGAACAGGTTATGACAGTAGTTTGCCTTCACAGTCTGCCTCCTCCTCCCTGTACTCACACAGGAGGGATCAGGTTTACGTTCCTGCAACACATGCAGCAGTGCCTGGGCCACAGCTCGCCAAAATCCTTAATGAGCTGGATCTCACTCGTGCTGGGAAGGGCGAGTCAGTCTCTCCAGAAACCAGGAAAATCCACCCTCTGGCTCAGCCCACACTGGAGCACCACGACTAGTTCTGTGCCTGAGAAGCCAGGGGCCAGCTCCTGACCCCCCGATGCAGAGCTCAGCCCTGGGAGCTGGGGCTGGCAACCGACCCTGTGTGGGGCCAAGCTATGGCTGGGCCCTTGCTGCAACAGGGCACCAACAGCAAGGCTGTTAAATGTCCTTGATTGGCATCCAGAGCCACCACAAAGCTCAATATGACCTCTTGGGTTTGGAGGGGGTTTTGGCATCTCCCTGGCAGTCATAGGCTGCTTACAGATTTTGTGTCCCAGAGACACACTTTTCTGACACTAAATTCTACCCTGTTTCCACTCAGGGAGGAGTTTTCAGTCAGCCTTACACAGCTGTCTCAGGAGGAGATACCACTTCTCTCAACCAGAACTTGACAATGGTTGCTTTTTTTTTTTTTTGCCTTCTTCCAAGCAAATGCTTTCACAGGTACACAGACCAGTAAATCAGTTTTCTGGTCTATTAATACTCACGGGTTGCATTCCTCAGAGGAGCTGCCAAACCACTCACCAAAGAGCCCCGAAGCATTAGCTGAACCTATCAGGTTCCCCACAAACTAATCAGGCTTCAACTCCAGGACCTGAAGGGTGCCTTCTCCTCCATGAAATTCAGGCCTGCAACATCAGGAAGAGGAACACTCACACAAAGTAGGTGGAAAATTATGCACATACTGAAATGTAATTAAATATTGTTGTCGGTAGTATAGGCTTTCCCTTGCCACTTGGAAAGTCTCCAAGTATACTGCACCCCTTCATTTACAAACCAAACAACCCAGCATCGTTAGCACATCCTGCAGAACCACACCATTTACATAATGCAGACGATCTGCTGCAGATTTAGCTGCCTCCCTCATTCAAGATGCTGCTGTTAGACGCCACATTATTGTTCAAGGTTTCATTTTTAGCCACATTTGGAGTTGTATTTTGTTTGTGGCATAAAGGCAACAGAACATTTTCTACCACTACTATTGTTAGCAGTGCTTTAATCATGATACTTTGAAACCTAAACCTGACTTCGAGCAGTTCCCAAAAGGTCACCCTCAGAAATCTTATGGAAAGTTGGCATCCGTGCAGCCCTTTACATACATTTACACAGGGCACAGAATGTTTTTAATTGAGTTAGAAGCCCATCATTCAACATTCAGTCACAGGGCTGGAGAAAAGCAAGTGATCTCTACCATATATAATGCATTAGCTAATCAAAGAGAAGTTCCCAGCACCCTTGGAAAAGGAGAGGTAGCCTCAACTCCTGCGCTCCACCTGACGCAGTACACGGGAAGAGGGGAACACCACCCCACACACAGAGCTCATGCAGCACTTGATGCTTCGAAAACGATCCAAGATTTCTCACAAGAAGCTGTTAAAAAAGAAACCTTTTTGGGGTGACCCCACCTCCCCTGGGACTTGCAAAGACTCCCCCTACATTGACTGTAATCCTGAACTTTTGATTTCTCCTCAGGCTGCACTAACCTGACACGGCAGGGCAGTCAACGTTGCTTGGCTGTGCTGGACCACACTGACCTGCAGTATTCCATGCAGCCTTAACTACTGCTCGGTCTGGCCAGCTGTCCATATGTGCTTTCGAACTGAAAACAGCAATTAAAACTGCACATACTTTAAAATAGCAATTAAAACCACAGGTTCTTTCTGATCAGCAGGGTGGTTCTTGGTATCTGACCCACTGTTGGTTTTGCTTCATGATCCATTCTTCTTTTTTGCCCTGTGTGACTGGCTTTGGAGCAACCACACGTTCCAAAGCTGATGACTCTTTGAACAACTTTGAAACCACTGCTACCTCCTTAGTCTTTTTACAAAGTCCTACCTGTGATATCTCCAATCAGCACCTCAGATGGATAACAGGAGCATCTGCCTTTAAAAGCATTAGGGACATTACAAGGAACTCTGCTCTGAAAACCTTTCACTATACCAAAATAGTACTTTTGCTACCAAGGTGTTGATTTTTTATAAAAACTGGGGCTGGAAGAGAGCTCAGTCAGCTGGTATTCAGGCAGAACTAGAGACCATGGAAGGGAAGCTGGGATGGGTGTTGGGCAGATCTTTTCCGATTCCTGTCTCATCTCCTGCTCTTAGTCCAGGTGTGGTCACTTCTGTCACACATCAGGTACTGGACAAATGAGAACCATGAAGAAATCAGTTTTGTAACAAAATTTATTTTTGCTCTGTGGATACAAATCCCAAACATCAACAAACAAAATTCCAGTGGAAAAATACCAGTCATTAACAATGAAAACTTTTATTATTATTTAATAAATAGAACTTTGGCATTCAAAATTCTAGCTGTAAACCCTACTTTAAAAAAAATTACAAAAAGAGGCAAGAACAACAAGCCTAAAGCTGAGCCAGCCAGTGGCTCCTTCACTTTTTACAATGAACACATTGCGATTAAGTCATGACAACTCTATTTACATATGAGGTATTCTGAGCGGTTCAAAAATTGAACTCAATTTACAAAACTACCAGTCTTCAGGGACTGATCCAGTACATGTGTCAGCTGTGCTTTTAAAAGATAGCTCCAGACGCTCCTCCCCACTGAACTAATGATATACTGTAATTAATATACACAAAATAAACACGTTATGACTTGAGTTTCCTGCTCAGGCTTCATATTCAAGAAAGCTGCACACTACAACCAGCCTAACGTTCCAAGTGGACACCCAGTACCTAGGATAAGTACTTCTGTTTCTAGACATTACGTGGGAGTTTTTACAACAAAAGCTTACAAAGAAAACACTGGCAGGTAAGAAGAAAACAAGGTGCAGTCATCAGCATCCTAACAACTTATCTAAAGTTCAAGGGGAATATACACTTACTTCAGGCAAAAAAAGGCACAAAGGTATGCAGCTGTGGAATTAATATTGCTTATGAGCTACCAGAATATCTCCTCCCTTTAGATAATAACCATTATTTGATTTGTTTGCATTCTAAGAATTTCCCCACTGGTGACAGAACTCATCACATCACTGAGGAGAGTCCACATTACCTCCCTCCAGCTCCAGCTGCACAACATAAGGATAAGGACATGGAAAACTACACCCATGCAGATAGAGTGCAGTGTGCTGCCGCTGCCCATGCTGAGGCAGCAGGTTCTGGAGGAAGGGCTTTGTTTCCTTTCTTTCCTTGCGCTCTTACCCAGCAACAAAAACATCACACCCCCCCCCCCCCCCCATCTGCAATGGAAGGTGGGCAGCCAGGGCAAAGGAAGGAAGGAAACTTTTTCAAGTGAAAAAGATGCAATTTCAGCTCTTGTAATGGCTTCGTGGCCACCGGCAGTTTCGAACGCTGGAGCCGAGTGGGTGGTTACAGCAGTCTCCACAATTTCACACAAGGGTCACACTACAAAGCTGCACAGCAGAGGCCAGCAACCTACATCATGTTCACACAACTGAGCTGTGTTACTTCTATATAGTAAATACATAGCATCGTCTCAGGCTTGTCCAAAGACAGTAACTTTCCAAGTCTTTTTAAAAATACATTCTTGAATACAGTAGTTACTGTAAATGTCTTCTAAAGGACTGTAGAAATTCAATCTGAAACTGTAAAAAAAAAAATTACTGTACAAATTTGCTGACAGCCAGAATGGTTCAGTATCCATTCGATAGCGATTGTTTTTCAGCCCTTGAGATTGTCTAACAGCTACAGCAAGAAGTTGTCATGACTAAATCCGAGCAATTCCAACGTTAACATTCGTTAATCACCTCTGTATTAAATATGCTGAATGAGACCACACGCACTACATTTTTACCAATTAAACAATCATGCATATCTTAGACAAAGCTTATCCCATTTAGAGGCATCTGTAAACTGATGCATACATAGTAATTGCTACTACTACAACAGGCCAAATTTTAAGAAATCAAAGCAAAACACTATCTCTGTAGGTAGTCAATTGGTAGTCTGCATCTTTGGCTCATACATCCATCATTTACCTCCCTTCTTTAATTTGACTGAGGCAGATAAACTCAGGGGCTTTTCGAAATCAAGTGCTTTAAGGTCAATATAAATATTACAAGATCTGTAATAAAAATATTCAAATGCAAGATTACAGCATTGCAATCAAAGTATTACACATAAAGTGGGACCTCCTTCCTGAGGGACTTTCAACTAATACTTGGAGAGCATAAAAACTCCTGAAGTGCTTTGCAAATACTAAATTACTGATCTCAACTTTGCATTATCTCCATTTAGCCAGAGGGACAGCGGAGGCATACCAGCCAAGTGACCAGATGAATAGTTCAAAGTGACACAAAAAAAAATCCTCCTGTTCCTCTTAATTGCGCTAATAAGCTCCTTGTTGTTCCCACCAAACTTCTAAGCTGCTGCTCAGTAATGTTTTTACAGGTACAGCATTCCCATCTGAGGGAACAACGTGCGACTTCGGTGTTTCCTCTCTCCTTAACACCTGTATTATCCGAGAAGCTGTTGTTGAGTTTTGACACGAGACACGTGCCATGAACTGAAACCTATTACTTCACTGCAGGGCCCAAACCAACAAACTACACCAAAGGACCAAGCCGAGGCCCTGGTCACAAGAGCCAATGCTGTTAGAGGTATAGAAAACTCTGCGAGCCCGTTTGTGCAACTATCCTTTTTTCCAAGGATCAAACCTACAAACCTTCAAACCTTCAAACCTACAGAAAGGAAATTTAAAAGAAAATGGCCTTGTTTCCTACCTCGATGCAGAGACACTATAGTCTCCTTTCACTCGAGATTTTATCTAGACACCATTTAGTGCTCACAGGAGCTGAACCAGTAAGATGAAACTATCTGAAAACACCATGTAGCAATAACATAAATAGCAACACTATTTTTCACAAGTTAGTCCGTGTGTAGGGTTCAGGAGATAGAGGAGTGTCAAATAAATAAGTCTGTGGAGCTAAAAAAAATTAATTAAACCCCTAAATTATAAAAACATTACAGGTAACTGTTTAATGATGAACAGAAAGCAAAACATCAAGTTAAAACTGGTAACCAGTCTATACTGCTAGACTTTTTTTAAATCCACTAACATAAATATAATCAGAAAACTGCAGACATTGATACTTTTACCATAAAAAGTTAGCCTAGGATTTATTTGGCTCTTACTGCTATGCTTTCTGAGAGATTCCTGCTGATACCCACTAGGGGCAGGTGACTGACTCGCACCTATTCACCAGAAACTTTCTTCTAAAACCAGGCATGTGACTGATGGTCATATGTTCCCTTATCAGTGTGATTTCAGAGTGGTTTTCCTCTTTGCAGGCTTTTTTTCCCTTCGGTTAGCTACTCTCTGACATCAGGCATAGCTGTGCAGCCAACTTGCCTTAATGTTCCAGGAAATTAGAAGCACTAAGATGTCATCTGTCCCAGGGGAGAGGAACAGCACTGCCAAGTGACACTCACCAAATAAACTACAGAACATCATCTTAAGATTTTTAATGTAGTCGCTTCCTACATAAATGGAGAAATCAACAATTCCCAAACAAGGTGGGAAACTTTGTAGCCCTCAGATAACCGAGTACTTAACACTGCCAAGTGAAAACGTTCTGTGCTGAGCCCTGATTTTGCCAAGTGCCAAACACCCGTTTTGTAGCTGTGGTAAAAAAAAATAAAATAAAAAAAAGGCTGAGGTGCTTCACAACCTCCTCAGAGGCTTCAGGGATGGAACACAGACCAGCCTTCAGGGATGGAACACGACCAAAGGGAAAAGCAAGTATGATAACAAACAGTAAAATACAGTCTATTCGGACAGCCATGTACTGCACTGCAGCTTCCTGCCTTCCAGCTTCTCTGGGCTTTGTCACCGAATTCATATTACTGAAACTTCTTACAGCAATGTGACAGTTCCTAAAACATAGTGCTATCAAATTGTTTTATGGACTTCATCTACAAAAAGAAACTTAAAACTTGGTTTTCTTCCACTATTGGACAAACAAGCTAGGCATCCATTACAAGAACATCTTTCCTGTATCAAATGCTTAGGCAACTTGAAGAACAACTCCAAGGTTGTTCCAATTGCAATTCTTAGAATGAAGCACAGCTGCAGAAGCGCCTGCCTTCACCACACCTGTAGGTGCTTCAAAACCCTCTGCTCGGATGTCAGAACACAGATGATGCCATACAAACCCATAATGAAGTAAAGCACTGAGAGCAGTAGCAGCACAGCTGTTTTGATGCTCCAGAAACCAGTTTAAGTAATAAAATGAGCCTTAGTGAAGGGAACAGAGTATCCAACCGAATCATTCTTCACAGCTTGTTCCTACATTCAGTAGTTTGGAGAAAAGGTTTCTTGTAGTTTGTACCACTCTGTTCAAGTGATGACTCCCCCATCCCCACCAGACTCCCACGATTAAATATGCCCAATCCTCAGAGGCGTGCACGTGCAGCACTAGTTGCAGTCTTCCAATATGGCTCCTTAATAGAAATGCAAAGACCTTTGACACAGCAGCATTTAGTGAGTCATTTGCTACTAGATGAAACGTTGTCATTGAGTAATGCAGTTGTCCCCCATGTCCTGAGCGTAACGGTCTGACACTATAGTCCTTAATTCATCAATGTCCTTCCGCAACTGACAAACGTCCAAGAGCTTCTTCGAAAGGGTTTCTGTGCTGTGGTAATTTTCATTCTCTTCAGCTGAACAGCTCAGTGCTATGAAAAACAACACCCAAGGTTAAAGCTCTAGGAACTGCACTGTGTGAGGACTTCAACTAGTCGGTCCCCATAAAACAAGGGGTAGGTCACTTTAATTACGTCAAGAGAAACCATGCTTTAGTAAGATGAAAAGCTAACAAAATGAGGTGCCATATGAACTTAAAGTCAACTGAGAGCCCCAACACTGCTGCTCTGAAAGTCAGGCTTCTCTGTTTGCATCAACATCTACACTTGCTAAAATCCAACAGATCTCAGTAGCAGTGGGAAAAAAATGTCTAGAACAGCCGTTTTTGAGAGATTTTGGAAGTTTCTAGGCACTCAGAGAAGAGAGGCAGGAGGGCCTGGGAAATGAGGTCAGGTAAGATGAGGAGATGGTGATACAGATAAGCTGCACTATTCATCCTGCCAGCTGATGATGGTCTTATGGACCTGGAGAATGGCATACGCTGCACTCACCAGCACTTCAGGGGGCTACAGTGTAGACAAGTACATGGCATGTAGTAGCTCCTGTTGCATAGGACTCTATACTTTTGCCTTTCTACCTGAAGGCCCAGTTCAGCAATCGGTCTAATTAATTCTAATGAACACCCAGAAAACAACAGAATGAGATACATATGATACAAACTCTAGCGTGGTAAACAGATCCACCAGTGGGTCCATATGAAGAGCCAGCTACCCTCTTTCCTGAGAGGAAAGGACCTGTGTAGTCCTACACATTTAGCAGGCCAGGTACACAACAAGCCCAGCTTCTCCAGAGCACTTCAGGAGTATGCTTCCCACACAACTGCTCCTGTTGCATAGCAAGCAGTCCACTGACTTGTCTAGCTGGCAAGCTTTAGTACCACTAGCTAAACTGTAAGTCCTCATGCCAAAACACCATTAAGCCCTGGAATGACAACATCACTTACATCTGATTCCCAGCAGTAAGGAAAGGTTAGGCTCCTTGCCCTGAGCTCTCTGGGTAAGAATACTGCACAGTGCTTTCAGTTCAAACAAGCAATGAGACATTTCCGTGAACAACTGGTCTGCTATAGGCATCTTCTCCGACACCGGCTGCCGGGACTGCTCCACTCGCCACATCTGCTCCCTCAGGGAGGCATTCTCCTCCATCAGTCTTTGGTTCTTTGGGAAAAGTAAATAGGACAAAGAGGGAAAGTTAGTCTCTGCAGCATGCACTGCAGCTGGAAGTTTCCTCTTTCACACCACAAACAATATAATTAAAAAAGAACTGATTTCCATACATGTCAACAGTATTTCTGTACCCCTCTAAAGAATGACAGGCAGGCAGCTTTTCCATGGCTATTTCATGCTACCATTGCTCAGCAGCCTTCACCCTTGAAGTTCGCGCTTCCTGAGGTAGGTATGGTACCTATTATATGTCACCCAGCACAGTCAAGTATACAGTGAAGCTCACAAAGCCCTAAGAGACCTTAGTTGGTGTGGTCAGAGTGTGGGTTCTGGAGTTTCTACTTACTTCAGAGAGAGTTTTATTTAACTGCTCTATACTCCTTTCTTTTTCTTCAAGCTCATTTGTCATCTTCTGAACCAGCAGCTTTTCTTGCAAAAGCTTCTCTTGCATAGACTAAATAGAATGAAAACACAGGTAGTGATTTTTAAATTTTGTACTTTCTATTAGCACTGACAAGCCCCCTGCATCCTCAGTAAATGTCTAAGTTTCAGTTATTTACAACTTTTCTATTAATACTTCATTTTTTGTTTTCTACCATGTTCACCTGGTAATATTCAGCTGAAGCCCATTCCAAATACCAGTGAAACCCTTTAAATAAGCAGTACCTGTTTAGAAACAAAAAGACTGCTTGTATCCATGAAGTAGAAAATAACCATGCAATATTTATTTCAACTAAATTATTTCCCTTGAAATAAGCAGCAGATTAATGGCAACTAAGCTTCGTTTGTGCAATTCCAAGTTGTCACTGAAAGATTTTTTTTTGCCTCTATTTCCCCCCAAAAAGCACAGCAGGGCCTCCTACAATTTTTCACAGCACATAATTCACCTCACCTTCTATACAGCGGAGACTAAATCCCCTGACATTTGGTACAGAGCAGGGAGCTCCTTAAAACCATTCACAAACAAGATAAGAGCAGTCTACACAAGCCTACTGTGCTAAACATAAATCAACAGAAGGCAAAAAAGTACCATTTATAGTTCATAGTGTCATTTTAAATAGATATAATAATTACTATTTTCAGTAACAAAACCCAGTAACTTTTGAGGATGCTGCTGCACTTAAGAGTTGGAGCTTTCCATTACTGCCTTCCAGGTCAGTCACAAGCAGCAGCAAACAAACAACTGCTGCAACATTAAATCACCTGCTGTCAAATCCCCTGCTTTTACCTACAGATTTGAAACTGACAAATTGTAAAACATTTACAAAATAGATTTTTTGGGGTGAATTCAGTATGACCCCCAGGTATCTTTGTTGTTAAAAACACTCATTTATTCAACTAGTTGGCTTTTAGATCTGTAGATATGTCTTTCAAGGTCATCTAGCAAAATTCAGAGAGAGGAATATTCAAATCACCTATCTCAATACTAACGGCCATGAATAGTGATTATATAAGCTCCTGATGCTTTAAAACAGATCTCTTCAGCTTTCATCAAGGAAAAAAAAATCCTCTTTTGTAGTTAATGGTATTACTCACAAATCCAATGCTGTGCATATAAAGTGCCCTCCCCATCGCCAGCTCAGCATGTTAATATGGAAAACCTGTTGCCCATTTTCAATTAAAAAATGCAAATCTGATCCCATCATGCTCCAAATCCAGCTGGAGCACTGGTGACAACGGTGCATGCCTTGGCGCAGCTTTGATTGTGACCTTCCACGGAGTGGAACTAGAGACTGCGATGGGAGGAGAAGCTGCATTTCACAAACCCTCTCAATTTAGGGAATGACATTGTCCCAGAAGAATGTTTTTTTCTTGAATCTCTCTAGGAACAATCCTAAATGATTCTTCTTCCAAAGCAGAGAACTCTCTCGCAGGGAATTCCATATAGTAGATTAAATAAAATGCTATAGAAAGATCAAATTTATTCTTTTGCAAGAGATATGTTTATGTTTAAATTGCAACTTACGACTCCTACAGCCTTATTCAATTCAGTTTTCTGTCTAGGTTGTTCCTAGACAGGGAAACTAAAAAGAAACGAACCAACCAAACCAAACAGACAAAAAACCTCCCTATCCCAAACCAAAAAGCCACCACAAACCAAAAAAAACCCAAACCTACAGTTTCAAGCTCCCCACTTGCCAGAACCGCAGCAAATTGTATCAAGCTGTTTAGGCTTTGGGGTCTTAGAAAAACAATTTAGTTCTGGAAAAGAAGTCAAATTTACTCCTGTGCAAGTTGCTTCTAAGATTTATGAAGAAAAGGGCTTCCCGAGTACCGGTACTGAGGGCTGTAGCACAGAGCAAGCAAGCTGTGTCTATACACAGGCCTGCATGTATGTGGCCTACCGAGTGGACAAGAAGCCATTTCATTAACTTGCCAGCTGTAGGGATTATTACTGCTGATGAAAAAGCAGGGAATAATGAGAGGCAAGGCAGGGCCAACACTGAGAGGAGTTTTTAATGGCCTGGCTGCTCGTGGGAGGTGTGTAGCCTTGACAAATTTTCCCAACGCACTCAGCTCAACACCGCACAAGCAGTGAGGAAGCCTAGTACTCTGCCATAACCTTGGGAAAGCTGGAAAACCACCGTGCTAAAATTTACACACCTAATATGTACTAAAAAAAAAATCTACACTTGATTCTCATGTAAGCAATCAGCAGGCAGAACTCAGAAATGACTACTTGATGTTAAAATGGTTTTCACACATTCCTTGACCTGCTCCTCAGTTCACCCAGACACTGTCCCTCCAAAGGAATTGCTAAAATAATGTGCATCCTAAAGATAAGCTGTGCTTCACACTCCAGTGGGAGGAAGGGGAGGAAGAAAGAGGGCCCTGCCCCACATCAAAGGAAACACCCTGGGCTAGGAGAGAGCAGGAAATAGCTCTGCTTTCAGGCATTTCCTTTGTTGTGGTTGCTGATGAGCAGAAATTGCAGTGGTGTTGAAACATCTTCAGTTCTTTAAAAAAATGGGTGTCTATTGAGAAAACTCACCATGCTGGGTCAGACTGACAGTCCCTTTGGCTCTGTCTGCAGCCAAACAGATGTTTAGGGAAGAGGATGAGACCAGGGCCAAACAGTGATAGCTGGTGTCCAAAACATCCTCCCAGCTTCCAAGTATCTTCAAATTTTAATAGTCTTTCATGCACTTCTCTTCCATGAACATGTTCAGGGACACCCAGAGCCCCAGTTACAATACACACTTAGTACTACCACAAACACATTTCACATTCATGACAATGCCAGACATGAAATGTTTGACTCTACGGCCTTTCTGAGGGTGGGCAGGAGGTCGTGAAAACAGCTTCAGAAATGTTACCTTCCCCAGTGTATTGTCAGAATTACACCTGCTACCTGTGACTGTGGCAAACAACTCAAAAAACCCTCACAGAATATTCCAAATAATGTGCACAGATCCAGCTTATGAGTTGCACCATTTAATGGGAACTACTGGAAGAGGAAATCTGAGTTTATTTCTAAAAGAGACACCAACTATCATCCTTTGTTACCTTAATCTTAAAACTCAGAAAAAGCACAGGTGCTTACCAGCTTGTTTGAGCCCACAGTGCTATGACTTCCTACTGCTCACAGGGCTAGGAGTCCTCCAAACTTCACCCTTACTTTGTTCCACACGCTTCCCAAAGTTACAATTTCAGTGGCATTACTCCCAGCCCAGCAGAGTTTGGGTTTACTGTGACTGACAGGATTGACAGACATACTTTGGGCCACACAGGCATTGTACAAACTGACTTGGTCCTACTGTCTTTTTCATACCCAAATTGCTGCTTTTCTGATATCCAAATTACCCATGTAGATATGGATTTTTAAAAGTCACTCATCTAGAAATTTCCCTTTTCTGGAGATGCACTAAGCAGCATAACATCTTGTCCAAACTGACCAGAATTTTAATCCCTCATGCTCAGGAGAACAAATCAACCAGGCAAAACCATGCAAGAAGATTGACATCATTCAACCATAATTATGAGCAAATATTAACTAGTACTGCTTCATACACTGCTGTCTGAACCACAATTCCTTTGTTTTCAGCTTGTAAGTTACAAACAACAAACTGAAATACATTCTTGAGCATAAGTTTACAGTGGGGCAGAAGAGGGGGAATAAAATGAGCTCCTCTGAGCTGAAGAGAAATTGTATCTCTGCTGATAGGGGATTTCAGTTTCTAATGAAGTAATTTTCAATGCTTCCCAGGCAACAAGTGTGGAAGGTGAGGGAGAGCAAGGATACAAAGAAGCTGCTGCAGTCTACAAGTAATTTAAGGGCCAAATTTCAAATCTTATTTTTAATCCTTACAAAAAATAACTTAAAAAGCGGGAAAAGTAAGGGAAGTCCTGGAGAACAGAAACCACCCTGTTCACACACTGTCACTACTCATCATTTCCCAGTCTCAGCTCCCTCAAGGCATTTCAAACTAAGCACACAAAACAGCCAATTGTATAAGTGTGCACAAAGATCATTAGCCTCAAGCCAAAGGTGATGGAGAGAAAGAGAACAGAAAGTTTAGGATGCACAAAAAGATTTAGGTTGGTAATAACACATTTAGGCAAGTTATGTGTATTTCTTCTAAGCACGTAGTATACATGTAAATACCTTTAACTAAACTAGAAAGATGGACAGAGAACCTCTGAAAGGTTATGGAGTTCAATTTGAACTTTTTAAAAAATGGAATATCCCAAACTACGTTGGCCTGGGTCTCAATTTTTAGTATGACAGGCTGCTCCCTGAAAATATCTCAGTTTGATAGATTTTTGTCTCCTTCAAACCTAGATTAAATGACTGATTTTACTTTTCAGTTAATAGATGTAGGTTGTATTGCAACTTAAATTCCCCTACTGCTTCCCTACAGATATGTTAAATTCACTGTAATTTAAATTAGGCAAAAATACGGTTTTCCACAGGAATCAGGCTTGCTATCTACCTGCAGGGTAGAGAAAGGAAGCAATGTAATGATGGAAAACAACAGCTACAAATAAGCAAACTTGGATTCAGTGTGCAAAATGGAAATATCAAGCACCTTCTCCTAGCACATGCTATGCAAGCAGTTTTGTGTCCCTTTATTACTTGGATTCTAGCTCCACAGAGTGCTCCCTTCCACCTAGAAAGGAGCAGGCATTCACCAGACTGTACTATCATTCTGTTGTTCTTTCAAACCTAATATATAAGGAGCCAAAGCAGAAGCCCCTTCTTCATACCCAATCGTCAAGTCTTTCTGGAGGGCAAGGAAGGAAATAAATGCCCATCTAGAAGAATGCAGAAACCAGAATGGATTGAACTTGGCTTTAGTATCTGCTAAAAACAGATGTTTGTGCAGGTTTTTAATGTTCAGCTTTTTCTTGGAGTGGGTCATCACACCCTCTTCCCTACAACCTGTATAATGTTTCCTTTCTCCACAACAAACACTGGTCACTAAGTACCTTTCAAGTATCAGGAGCCTGATGTGTTAATCCAACCTCAGAGCAGCAACTGACTCCTAGCTGACAACCTCTGATATCTTGAAAAATCCTTGGCCTCAAGCTAGGTGCCTAAGACCAGCCAAGAGAGTTAAGATATCTAAGTGAGTTAAGATATCTAAGTGAGTTAAGATATCTATGTGAGTGACAGGTGAAAAACCAGCTGAACAGGCACTTGCTTAACCAATGTGGAACGTGGTGCAGTATGGTTTAGCAAGGTACTACTAAGGATCTCAGCAGTGAAGCTCCTAATCAGTATGGCTTTGTGTGCTCTGGCTGACCATCTGAATCCCAGCTGGATGGGAGGCTTCACAGTTACTTACACAAGCAGCCCTCACACTTTAAACAGGCAGTTCTGATGGGACATCAACAGGACCAGCAGAACAAGGATGGGGAGGGAGTATTCACTCCATGGGGAGTACTGGCAAAGTGCTAACCATACAAACATTAACAACAAACATACCATGAGCCTGCAAGAGAACACAGGTCAACTACAGGCCCTAAGATAAAGTTCCTGCCATTTCAACCTTTGTCTCCTATTTGGGAAGAAAAAAAGGATGAAATTCAATTTTAGTACTATGTTTACAGAGTTAAAACAGACAGAGTAAGTAATAGAGACAGAACATAGACCTTACCTGCATGTCTAAAATCAGTCCAGCTATCTGATTTTGTTGATTGTCTATGACCTAGAATACAAAAGAGAGTAATTTTAAATACTTGAATCTCTTCAGATCCTTTTTAAAACTCAGCTTACAGGTGTGTAGCTGTAGATTTTTAAGAGAATCTTGGAAAATATAGATGACAAGACAGAGTTTAACTGACATAATAGGCAATTCATGCCATATAAATACACTGAAGAGAAGCAGGTATTGAAAAGAAATCTGAATTAGCAACAAATGTACAATTCTTTAGCGAGATATTTATTTCTGAAGTAAAAAAAAAGAAAGAAATGCAGGACTCAAGGTTAAAGATGCCACCAGCAGATCACATACAGACTAACCTTACTGGCTTTCTCATTCTTCTCTTTGAGACATTCATTCTCACTCTGAAGCTGTTTTGTGTCCAACATGGGAAGGCGAATACCATCTTCCAGGCATTTTTCTACTTTCTGTTGTAAACTGTCGTTCAACATGAAAGAAAAATTAGGTGTGCTGACAGAAACCAGAAGGGCTGTGTGTGTTCTAGTGAAAGATTACAAAGTCACATCATCTTCCATCCAGAACTGCAAAACCGTACCTGGCTGAACCCAGCCTTATCAGTGAGCAGACCAACAGGGGATGAATGATGCAAAAATCCTCAACAGCTGGTTACCATGGCACCGACAAGAGCAGATGAGTGCCAGAATGGATTTATGGGCCAGATTCTGTGCTGCATCTCCCAAAAGACACAGCTCAAGCAGAATGGCACTGGGAGACAGGGCAACGAGGAGCAAATAAAGGCTTTGTGATGCTGACAACTGCTCTGAGCCACAGGGGGAGGGCAAAGCCAGAACCAGCATAGATCAGAGGAGTCTTCAAACATCTCAGGAGCTTTAAAAAACAGACCTTCTCACCAAAGCACAAAGAACTCAAATCAGAGTCCAGAATTGAAATTTGCACTGGTGGCCTATCCTCATGCCCTCTATCACTTGTAAGAGGGAGCATAAAGCCACTCCTGCCAGCTGCTCTCACATGAGGGTATGACCTTCAGACCCTCTGTGGCTCAACTCAAGCTCATAGATGTAGCTAGTCTTTGCTTGCTCACCTTCTCTCAGAAAGGAAATAAATTTTATTAGTATTAATCTTGCTGTCTGATTTAGAAACTAGAGGCCACTTCAACTATTTGTAGGCTTTCAGAAAAGACCAAATGATCCCCATCTAGATTATGAGGGCACGTAGAAAAAAAGGCCTTTCATTGGTAAGATGGAAACAATGTGTCAACAATTTGGCTGGCAAGGTGTCCCACCCAGCTTGCCTTTCATCATGGAAACATTTTCAGACTCCTGTGGCATGCACCTTTACCCAATAGAGAGACAGTGAACTGCGGTAACAGCCACATAAGTTATTGGAAGTGACTCCCCTCTCCTCCCCCCCTCCCTTTTTTTTTCCCATAGAAGTTTAAGTAGCTCCCCTGATTTAAAATGAACCATAGTAATAATAATGTCTACACATTCCCTCTGGAATCTTCTCACAGATCTCTCCCTTACTTGTTTTTTCATAGTTATACATGTTCAATGGCAGCAGACTAGCTACAGATCAATCTCCCTGTAAATATTCCCACCCTCGATGAAAAGGTAAGACACAGTTACAGTTTATTTAAATCTTTGACCATTCCCTTGATGTACCCATCAGCCAATATCCAGGGAAGTTTTCTACTGCTCATGACAGGATTTGTTATCTAATAGGAGTGCTGATAGCTTCTATACAACACCCCTGTGCCACACACATTTATTCTATCCTCTATCCAGCAGCAGGCTATGATGCCATTGCAGCAGCATCCCGTATCTTTATAAAAAGACTGTGAAGAGTGTCCTGGGCAGACTCTTCTCTGGGGTATTGCTTGCAACTTGACACAGATCAAAATCTGGTTGGATTTTCCATTGCATTACACTGTCATTCTACACAGCAATATATTTATGCCATGAAAAATCATTAGCATCATAACAGATTAAGAGTACAAGTGACATTAGGTCTTGATATCAGGTGGGAAAGTACACCCGTCCCAGGGCACAGCCCAAGCAGCTGCTCATACCTCTGTACTGTTGTGACCAGCTCTTTCTCTTTTTTCTTCTGACACACCAGTTGCAACTCTCTCTCTCTGCACTGTGATCGGGCCTCTCCGAGCTTCTTCTCCAACTCGGCCATAGTTTCTTCAAGTTGCTTGTTCTTCTCTTCTAGAATGTGCAGCTAACAGGTTACGTTAGTCAGACACGATGCCGTGTTAGCAGAAGGGCTCGTGGCAGGCCACAGCCTCATGGTTATCCTCTCTATAATCTTAGGCCTGTTTCACTTATCTGAGTATGAGAATCCCCAATAGCTACAGTGCTTTCTACCCCACTGAAATACCTATCTTCCTGAAGAGACAGGGGAAAAAAAAAAAATATATATATTGCAACAATAAAAGATTCAACAACAGATAGTAGGGAGCTTAATTGCATAATAAATCTGTATAACAAACTCCCTTGACCATACCTGTTTAGTTTGCCCTTCTATATCATCCAGCGTTGGTAGGTCAGCCAGATATTTTTCTAAGGTTTCAATTCGTCTTTGCTTTTCTTTGTTTTGCTCAGATTCTTTCTGGCATTTCTTTTTCAGGCTGTTAATGTATCGGTCTCTAGTTTTAAGCTGGAAGAAAGCAAGAGTACATGTTTTATGTTTACAGAGAAAAATAAACCTGCTTTGAAGCTGAGGCTGGTCACTCTTCATGAGTTGTAGTCTCAGCCACACGAAAGGGTTGGTTACTGCAGAAAACAAAGCCAAAGAATGATTAATCCCAGCAGCTCCAAGTCACAGATTGCTTCAGAGTTGCTTCACATCTCCGTGTGCCTTGCAAACTGAAAACACAATAGTTCAACACTTCAAATATTCTTAAAAACGTTTCACTGCTGGGTATGTACATATGCATCAAATAATCAGGAAATATTTTAGTCCACCTTTTCCTCTGACCTAGGAAAACAAAATATGGGGACTCCAGAGGACTGCCACAAAAACAATCAAAGGGCTAAGGCACCTCTCCTATGAAGACAGGCTGAGAGAGTTGGGCTTGTTCAGCCTGGAGAAGGCTCTAGGGGGACTTTATAGCGGCCTTCCAGTACCTGAAAGGTGCCTGTAAGAAAGCTGGGGAAGAACTGTTCACAAAAGCATGTAGTAGTAGGACAAGGGGCAATGGTTTTAAACTAGAAAAGGGGAGATTTAGGTTGAATATGAGGAAAAAGTTCTTCACTTATGAGGGTGGTGAATCACTGGAGCAGGTTGCCCAGAGAGGCAGTGGAGGCCCCATCCCTGGAGATATTCAAGGTAAAGTTTGATGGAGTTCTGTGCAACCTGATCTAGTGAAGATGTCCCTGCTTACTGCAGGGCAGGGGGGGCTTGTGGAAAATGCTGGGGAACGTTGCTTTTGCAAACTGGAATGGGTATGGTGTTTTTCTATGTTGACTTGGGGAGTAGAGGACTCAGGCTGCCAATCGGTTGTGGGGGACTTGGGAAGATAAAGGACAATTGTCAATCAAGATATGGAACAGATAGGGCATGAGATAAGGGGGAACACAGCTCAGGTGCCTAGCAGTAGGGTCTCTGTTTGGCTTCAATGGGCCCAGAAAATACAGAGATACGCACCAGTTAATGGCTATGTAAGATGACCAGTAGTAACTTGGAGGGATTTTGGATGGGAACAGGGTATAAAAATGCGGAAGACTCTGACCACAGGTGTGCCTACTTCACTAGGACACAGAATGTAAAATAAATTGCAGCTTCATAGTATGCCTGCTGCGAGTCCTTTCTTAGGACCACTGGCATTTCTAACAGGTTGGACTAGATGGCCTTTAAAGGCCCCTCCCAACCTAACACATTCTTTGATTCTATGACTTAAGAACTTAACCCAACAAGAAATGGAGCCAATAAACCCGACTTTGATACAGTCTGATAATTACATCAGAGGTCATCAGAACAGATGGTGGGGTTTTTAAAACACCTTTTCTACAGGCATTTTAATTGTGTTATCTTTGCTTTATTATCTAGATGGAAAAAAGGGGGAGGGAAGAGGAAAAAAAGTGTGTTTTCCAGTCACAGTACAACCTAATGAAAACCAGTATCCCGATTTCTTGAACCAAGGTGTAGTAACTCACAGATAATACACACTTGTCAACTACAGTAAATGCAAAATGTACTTTTATTTTGGTGCTACAGACATGAGAAATAAATGTGTGACACTGTCAGTGTCAGAGCTCAGTAACAGAGCCTACTGACAAGCTAAAGTCAATAGCATATGTGGAAGTTGTTCCAGAGATAGCCCTCTATATGGGCCACAAAACCGACGACTCCCAAAGCCTTGAAATCTTTGTCTTTTATCAAGGCCTCAAAACTGAAGAAAGGTTTCAGGCTGCTTTAAGATCTTTCTTAATTAGACAAAGCTCAAGTAGACCCCACACCCAGGAAGACAAAGTTGCAACTCAGCCAGGACATTTTGCCAGAATATGTCCTTCAGAAGCACACCCCCACCCCCCGAAGTCTTAAGGCAGTGATATAAAAACCCAACTGGAAGCTGACATTATACAGTATGAATTACCAGGAGTCTGACCACTATGCAAGTGAATACCTTCCCTCTGTTTCTCACATACTGCTAAGTTTAACAGCCAGAATACCCCAGTACTTGTGTGAGAAAGATAACACAGTTTCCAAGTGTTCTTGTTCTGCATATGTATCACAGGGAATTTCCTCCCCTGCAGTCTTTCTCCTTCTAATAGTTACTGTGTTTGCCTTAGGATTCCCCCTGCCCTCTTTAAATCCTCATCATCACCCCAGGGACTCTTTCTACCTTCTGACAGGAGATGAAAGAAGTCAGGTGGGTTTTCTTCCACTTGCTATTGCTGACTCTGCTGAAGGAAAAACAAGCTTTGGGGGTTGTTTTTTTCAGCTTCCTCCTTCTCACACACTACTGATGACTTTGCAGGGGCAGGAACAAACAGGAAAGCTCTCACCTCTTGGCAATTAAACACCAAAAGCAAGGCCACAAATCACAGGGGACAACATTTCTCCAGGCTATTAGCAATACCTTTCAGGAGTCCTTCACAATTACCCACAGCAGAGGGAGAAGGAGGAGCCAGCAGAGTAAGGGCGCCTGAACTGAACCACTTCCAGCCTAGCAGTCCAATTTCCAGATGAAATGCCCCAGAACTAAAGTGAGGGCTGCAACACCTGCAGATGCCAAGAAGGACTTTCATACCTGGCATAAGGGAAAGGAGGAACCTAGGTACTCATGACACAGACACTGGTGAAGAGTACTGCAGTATCTATCTTACACACAGAAAAGTTTGGAAGCTGCAAAGAGCTACCACAACTGCCAGGCCAGCCACAACATGGAAGCTTTTTCAGGCTTCTGAAATTTCTGTGCCAATTAAAGCATTCTCAATTACCTCAATCCTACACTGACTAATCAGCTCCTTTTGCTAATCCCATGCTCAGCTGCTAGGGCTTCATTAGATGTTCCCCTGCTCCTGCAACGCAAGCTGTAGCGAGGAGCTGACTGCCCTCCATCCCTTTCCAGGCTACTTGTGGCTCTGAAGATTCCATCACACTCCCTTTCAGTCACTTCATTCCTTCTGTGAATTTTCTGATGGATATCTGCCTTGGAACCTCTTCCAGTTCCAATACATCCTGGCTTTGTGATGAGGGAGACTCTTGCTAGACTTCTCACCACTGACAAAAAATGGTCAAGGAAAACAGGAGTGTTCTTATGCTTTCCTCCCTCCCACCTACACTGAATGGTCACAGATCATTTGTGATTGTCAAAAACATATCATCTGTATGCTCCATTTAAATATTTTATGTTAAAAGCTCCAATGCAGGAAAACATAGTATTATTTGCAGTAGAGCAGAGAAGTAGAGATGCACACCAGTAACCTGGACCTAAATGTCTAAGTGTTCTTTCAGGAATACACTTAAAAGCAAAGCTCACCTGAACATTAACAGCATTTTGCCCACTCCATGGCCAAATCTGTCTTTGGGATGCAAAAACTTGCCCCCTTCAAAGGGACAGGGATTCACTCAGAAATAACTCTAGCACAGCTATTGGCAACAATCCTGCTGTTCAACCCAGAAATTGTATTTCTGTAACCTAGTATCAGCCACTGACCTGGGACACCAAGCCTTTTGGGCACTGGGGTGATCCCCCATAAGCACAGCAGCAGAACTGTGGAGATGGCTATCCCCAGGCTCAGTCCCCAGCCTGCCACATCCCTGCAGGAACACAGCACAGCCCGTTCCCCCCTTCCCAGTTTTCCCACAAGCAGAAGAGCACTAATTTTATGACAGGAGCATATGCTCTTCCTTCTTGCCCTTTCTCTCCTTGAGAGGCTTCTGTTCAGTGCCAGAATGGATGGGTGTTAAGGGGTGAATTGGGACTGTGCAGTGAATCAGGCTCCTAGCTACAGACACAAGCACCTCTGCACAGGCCCTCACCACTGCCACCACCTACAGCAGCAGTTCCTAAGTGGTGAACGACACAAGTAGGAAGAGCCGAGATGGGAGAAGCAGCATCATCTTCCTGAACGTTGCCCTTGGTGAAAAGCACACTGCAGGGTTCAGAGGAACTACTATAAGCAGAATTTGAGACAATTTATGCTTTGTCTTCCCACATGCCACATCACTGTATCATACTGCTTCTACCCCTTGAACCTGCATTAATATAAATCTAAGCCTAGGGTTCAGTGATAAAAGCAGGTAACAGTGACAATGTATCCCTAGAACACTATTTAGGAACCACTTGTCCAGTGGCACATTCCTGCTTGCAATAAAGGGAGCCTGTCAGAACATTCAAAACTGCCCCTGGGTATTGCTGCAGCCTCCAAAGAAACAAGACAATTCTAAGAACATCCTCCTCTCAGACTAACATCTACTCTACCCATCCTAGCAAAGCTACAGGAGGACTGCTCCTGCTGAGTATGCACATACAGACTGGTATGTGCATCTCAAAGCACAGGGTCCACATTTACAAACCATACCAAAATTATGGATTCGATTTTCACACTCTATGTTTTTAAATTATACTTTATTTACTATAACAAACACTTCCAACTATGTGAATGCTTAGAGCTAAGCAGCTTTTCTTCAAAGCCAGTTTAACTGATACTTGGTTAAAGCCATCATCATGATTGCCATGTCATCACTTTTTAGGATGTATTCACAAGCTCAGATGTATCCATTGCCAACTTACTATCACTATCCTTTCTTCCATCACAGACAGTTTAGCTACCTTTTGAAAATAGCACAGCAACCCATGTACTAAGTTGTTTTCTAGCAAACAAAGTATATGCTGTTATAACAGTGTCAAAAGGAAATCTGGAAAATGAAAGACACTTACTTTCTCCTCCATCTTCTTTTTCTCCTCACTAGATTTGTTTGAAATTTGTTTTACAAATTCACTGAGCTGCAATTCCTTATTCTCAGCTTCTGCAACCTTTCGCTCAAGCTCCTCAAGGTGGGATGTCGATCTCTCTGAAACGTGAGGTTGCAGCGGTGTGCTCTCATACTGTGGCTGCTTACAAAGAGAAATAAAATAATCACACAATGAACACACACCTATCACCAGATACTTCAGCAGCACAACAGAAAACAGCTCTGATTTTTTTTGTTCCACGGTCAGGAAAGGTGGGGGGTTGGTTTTCCAAACATCAAAATATGGGATAACAGCATGTATTTCAGGAATTTAGAGCAAGAATAAAGAAGCTACACATCTCTACATTAACAACACATTGAAATGAATACTGTGGGGACAGTTTCCCCTCAGATGTATGGCAGGGTGTGAGAGGACTCTACAATCAGAAGAGTGACCTCCTACCTCGTTGTCCTGTTTAAACCACAACACTTGTGTCCTGTGTACCAAACCCCTCCTCCCCTCCATTTCATACAGTTCAACATTACTCTTCTACCTCCACTGCCCACAGACAGACAAGCACAAAATGGAAATCAACTGCACGTGGGATGAAAAAGGAGATGCATCCCATTAGGCTTTCAGTTTCCAAATTCTTTCAATATCATAATTGCTATCTTTAAAAAAACCTATACAGTCAGTATTTTTAACCACTAATACTCCTTCAGCAAAGCAGTACAAGAGATTGAAACCTCCATTAAAGGACATTTGCATTTGTAAGTAAATGTTATAGAATGCATGCAAATCGAGTAGGAAACCTAACATATTATAAACTTTTAATTTAGAAAATTATTAAAGATGAATGCATCGGCAGTACAATATACTAAGGCACACACACTAAAATTTTCATTTCTGCAGTAATTTTTTCCTCCTTTTTTTTCCAAAACTCTAAATCTAGGCAGAATTTTAAAGCAGGCTATAAAAGAACTTCTGTAAGCACCAAAATCCACGTTTCTAGATGTCTGATAAAGTTCCTGAATACCTAAACAGAATGAGGCTCCACCTGAACTTCTCTCCTGTCTCACACAAGCCAGTCTCACCTGATGCACAGCTGTGTTATTCCAAGGACACAATGAATGCCATGCTGAAGTATGCTAGCTGAGATCCTGGTGCAGTGTTTGTGACAGAAAAAGGTATGGTAATAAAAGGGAGGCGAAAGAGCTATTTCTCTGCATATCTGCCTTTATCGTTCCCTTGTCCATTGCCTTTTAGATATGCTGAGGTCTGGAGACAGAATGTGTGTGCTATGGCAGGCTAGCAGTCACAGCCCTCAAACTGAGCTGCATTTCGTGGTTAGCCTATGTAACCTCATCTTCACACTTTCTGATATTTATGCTAGTTAGATACAATTAGGACAGGTAAGCCTGAAATACCACCAGACATTCCCTTTCAGACTTAAGTCTCCCTAGGAGGACTAATCCATGTCCTCTTCAGGTGCCTTGTGCAAGGGTATTCCACAGAAGGCTCTTAGCCTTCTCACGTCTCTTCCATCCATTCTATCAATACAACCTAACCACTCCTTGGGCTACTACCTCCTCCTCTTCAGAACCCCTTCCATCAGTTGTTTTCAGATACTAGTAGAGAAAGTAGTTTGATAGAGTATCTCCCTGCATAACTGTGCTACACGGACAGTGTCAAACCCTTCCTCTTACCCCCTTTTATCAGCTTGCACAGCTAGCACGTACATAGTATTAGTGTAACTTAGACTTCTGCAAACCTTCAGTAATCTACAACGCTTAGAGGGTGTTCTCTGTGCCGTGTGCAGCTATACAACTACTCAACCATGAATGATCAGAAAAGCTCTAAGGTTTGGCCTGCAGTAAATTGTGAACAAGCTTTCAGGTGTCACTTACTGGGCAATGGAAAGCTTTGCTAAAAGAAACACATCCACCTTACCTGCAAATTGGTCATGTAGGATTCCTCGCAGTTCACAAGATGGCTCAGTCTGGCGTGTTGAGCTCGTAACTCGTTCTCCCTTATCTTCTGATGTAAATTGTTAATTTGCTGCTTTTGCCTGTAACAAAGATTTTATTTGAAAAGAAAGAGGAAGAAATAAAGATTTAAAACCCACAGGACATTATATACTGAAGAATCCTGTACCAATGTTATTTGGCTGCCCTGGATCTACATTAGCTGTGAGCTTCTTCTCACTGAAGCCAAACTGCAACTAATCTAGTTTACCACTGGAACTGGAATCTTACCAGGAAATGAGTGATTAAACTACAGTTGCCATGTAACTTTCGCTGAGGCATACCCCAAAGTGTCTGTGCTCCATTGGCAGTAATAAGGAAATCACGTAGAAAAATGATTTGAAGAAAACCTAAGAATTTTGTGGGGGTTGAGGGAGGCTTCTGTTGACATTTGCTCCTAGGGCCAGAAGTATTAGCAGGAAGAAGTATACAGAAAGCAGAAGGAAAGCAAGCAAATCTTGCACCTTCATTTTATCTGGACTTTTCCTGCTCAGCCCCTCTCTCTTGCCAGAGATTACTTTTGATACAGGTTAAGGAGATGTACAAATCAAGGGAAGCAGAAAGAACTTAAGAAGAAAAAGTTACTGAAGATAGTCAGCATGGCTTTCCTGCAAGGCCTTTTAGCCTTGCTTAAGACTTTCTCAGGTAACTGCTTTACATAAGATGTACCCTATCCCTAGGGTAAAATACCATACTGCATACTAAGCCAGAATTAACCTCTTACACCAATCACTTGGCCAGTGTACGAGAGAAACAGTATCACTATTATATCACTATTTAATTATATCACAAGGTTTATCGCTGTTTAAATCATGACTGCATTTGAACTAGCATGACTGCAGGGCAAATACAAGCCAGGTCCCAGCCCCCAGTACAGCCCGGTGAGGTGAGATGCACTCTCTATGAAGTGATGGGTGCCTCAGTAACTGAGTCCAAAACGTTATCAGCACCCATCAGAAACACACAGAGCAACCTTCTCAATAAACTTAAAACCAATTTTGCACACTCCTTGAATGTAATTTTTTCCTTCTTTTTTTATACTAGGACATATTTGCATACAAGCATGGAATTGTTTCTCAAAGCTTCACTTCTAAGCATAGGTACAATTGGCTTTTCTGGAAGTGACGGTGCTGAATCTCAAGATGACAAAACTCAATCTGAAGAGGAGATAATAGCAAATACAGGTTCCCCTCAAGGGAGAACACCTGCCTGTGCACAGACTGGAAAAGTGCTCTAAAAATACAGAAAAAGGTCAAAGTTGGTTTGCTTTTAAAAAAAAAAAATAATTGAGGAAGGGTGTATTTAGGAAAAGCATCTCAGAAACATTAGCATAAGTATACAAAATATATATGATACAATCTACAAACACAAAAGGTGTACTAACAGGAAAGTTGTAAACTTAAAAAAAGACACCAACTGCAAATTTTAAGAGGAAAAATAAGGTGTGGAAGCCCACTTAAAAGAGTATTTTAGCCATGTACATCCTCACAGCTAGTCATTAGCCAGCTGTATCTCAATTATTTGGTTTACAAGACGAATTTAATATTTAAAAAATAGTGAATACATAAGAAGCTAAACTTAGGCTATACATGTTACAGAAGACATGATATATTGCTGAAGAACATAATTTTAACATTTCCCTGCTTTTGTACCTAGAAAGACTAGCAATAATGGAAAACACAGTATAAACAGGTTGCAATTTGGTAGTACCTTACAGAAATTCATTCCACACGATCCACACAAACAGAGCAACCAAATGAATGTACGTGACAGAGTATTTTAAGACTTGGTGCAGTATCACCACAGGTGATTTGAGGCTTCCTTCTTGTTCCACTACCTACATGGAACAAGGTTGTACAAGTGTAAGGGTGACACTGAAACACTTTGCACAGTTCTGGTTGGTGTCTCTACAAGGGTGCCGCAGACAAAAAGCTTCAAGCTTATTTTGGAAGAAGCAGATTTGAAGATGAAGTGAAGGAATGTGCTCTTAACTTGCAACAGACATATGAACCCAAGAGTTTGTATAATCATATGAGAAAAAAGCCTCGATTACTTCTGTGCACGCTTGAATTATTTAGTATGAGTCATCTTAACCTACGAATAGAAGCAATTCTTCATTTTTTAATCACCTTATTAGTTACTGGACAGATACATCCACACAGCTTTGCCCCATGTGTTTCAAAGTTATTTATCCATTTGTTGCTTTTTCCTCGCGGGCACTGTGTGATTTTGTGTTTGTGGCTGACTGCAGTGTAGCAGTGCCTTCCTTCACAGGCAGGGTCTCAATAGCCTGAACCAAACACTACAGCCTAGAGTAAACGTTTTAAAATATTTTTGAGCTTCCAGTGTAGTTTGAACTACATTACCATATTTCCTTTCATAATCCTTTCCCTACCCTACCAAATCCCTGCAGGAAAAAAGGTGAGACAAATTAATCCATGATGAAACAGAGCTGCACTAGCACAAAGCGTGACTAGCTCGCTGCTTTTCACTCCGCAAAGCATGAGCCTCTCCACCCTGCCAACAAAACACACTAGAAATACTTCAAGGCGGTGTCGATCTCTCACAAGTTCTTCGCATAACCGCCCCCCTGAAAACACCATTAACCTCATGGCACCCTCAAACAAAACTTCTGAAAGCAGCCCAGCAGTCACCAGCAGAATAAAAGATAAACACCATAGAAACATATTTACTATTTACAATCAATCCTTTAAGTCTTTGGAGGCTTCATACCAGATGCATTTTATCACTGATGTTCTCATATGCTAAGACAGGTTTAATCCTCTGTTAGCCCCCAGCTGTTCCTATTAATCCGCTACATAACCACGGGCTGGGAGCTTTATTTAAAGAGTGTAGAAAGTTCAAATACTCCCAGAAACACAGCTCACGTATTACAGCAGGAACACTGTCCCCAGAAGCCTTCCTATGACCAATCAATCATTCCAGCCATTTAGGTGGGAAAAAACCCCCCAGCACCCCCCCCCCCCCCCCAAGCTTCAGCATTTAGGTGCTTTCAAGTCTCTGCTCAGACATGGCTACTGTCACTGTGGGCAGGCCAAAACCAGACATAAATAATCCTGAAACAGGGATTTTACCTTCTAGACAGCAACGCTACTCTCACCTTGTGTGTTTATAACCTTGTGCTCACCCTTCATGCTCACAGAGGGCCTAACTGTTGTGACCAATGTTGGCAAAGTCTTCTCCACTCTTCCCTTTCTCTGATCAGCTGCTGGCACCATCAAGTCTCCCCAAGGCTTCAATAGGTTTTGGGTTTTTTTAAAAATTAAACTACATTTTTTAAAATAAAAAAAATGCCCTAGACACTGGAGTTATGTAGCTGCACTGCATCACCCTGCCTACTCCATTACCTGTACCTTTCAACACCAGGAGTTCCCACTCAGCCTTACACAGAACCAAAGGCTCCAGACACTGAGCTCCTCAACCTTCTGTGATTCCAGAAGCCACCTGCATACAAGTGGGCACAGGCTGTGGCCTTAGCTCAAGGCACAGAGAAATCTGACAGGAGCTCACCCTTGAGACCTGCATACCCTTGAGCTTCAGGAAATCACACCGTACCTGCTCACACAACCATGTTCAGTGAAAGTACTGTACACAGGTACCATGGAAACTTCCCCTTCGCAAATTTAGATGGGGCTTCAGGCAACCTGGTCTAGTGGAGGCTGTCCCTCCCCATGGCAAGGGGGTTGGAACAAGATAATCTCTGAAGTACCATCAAACCCAAGCCAGTCTGTGAGTCTATGATACTAAGTGAACTTCATGGGACCCCTCACATGATCCCATTCAGTTCCTCTGTTCAGAGAAAATGCTCTATGTCACTTCAAGTCTCTGTCCTGACACATCAATTCCCCTTACACTCAGACTTAAAGAGAAAAGAAGGCAATACCCTGCTCTAGCATTATCAACCAAAAAAAGGGACACAAGAGGTGAGAAAAGAGTGTTTAAAAAAAATAATTGCAAAACACAGGAATGACAAACATCCTTTTGGGGCAGACATTTAAGTGTTCCTTATTTAAATCTATGTTTCAGAGAAAGTGTCACTGAGATGTATAAACCTTAACTCTTCCATCCGACTGATAAATGGAAACATGATACTAACAACACTGGTGGCACAAAACATTCCAGTTATCTCTCAAGGTGTAATATTGTCTGTGTGTATGTGTGGGGGGGGGGGGGGGGGGGGCAGGTAGTGATGCAGAAGTGAACAGACAAAAGGAGACAATCTCCTTGTTTAAAGGGACTTTTCAGGTACACAGAAGACCATTGCAGTTATCTGCAGAAGAGTTCTGCACTGAAGACACTGCCTTGTATTCTTATTCAGATACAGTGATTTAAAGCCCCCCTTTCCCCCCCCAAGCAACCTGCTTGTTATATTTTAATAATAATGATTATTAATTAATAATAATTTTCTTCTTCTTCTAAAAATTTCACTGGTACCCTGACCTATGCCTTTTTACCCTCTTTTTTGAGCCTCCAGCCACAATTTATAAATATCCTAAAATCAAATCTTTCCTGTGCTGTTCATCCTTTCAGAAGGATCTCAGCTGAAGTGACAGGTTATCCAACATACATGACAAGTGGTGGCTACATGCTCTACAGTCTCCTACAACCAGCTCTTTTGTCGTGGTTCCCACATGTGAGTTATTTATGTGCTAGCTAGATTATTTACAGAAAACCCTACTGTTTCCATGAAGTAATGACTCTGGCTTATTTCCAAGCCTTGTAAAACACACACATGTTTTGTTCCCTTCTATTTCCTCAAGCACTCTTCATTTTTGTAAACAAAATTTCAGTAGTGTTTCACTACTGTAGATCATTGCTACTTTGTAAAGAAGGAAAGGTTAAAAACCTGTCAGGGCAGATGGTACCATTCTCTCATCTCTCCCAGATTTAACAACTATTTAACCCTTCACAAACTGCTGGCATTAGAGACTGAGCTACCTAAGATGTTGATTTTTATGTTTAAGTACTTCTCCCTATCTGACTTCTTGCCTGCCACAGATACTTCCATTCCCACACAGTAATCTCTGTGTTGAGCCCAACAAGTTAAATTAAACTGAAGCACATCAGTCATCAGGAAGCTAGAAGCCCACACTCCAAGGATTGAAACCTTCAAAGCAGCATACAGGCAGCATGGTTATTACAGGTCTCTGCAAATGCCCTTTGCTGTAGAAGAAAACCAAACGCCCTCAAAACCTGCATGTCACCACGTCTGGGGAGAAGGTCAATTCTGAGTCAGGAGTATGAGAAGAGTGGTTCACCAAATGTGTTTCATACTTCCATCTTTCTGATGCTAAAGGGATGGAGGACAAGTAAATCCCAGAATACTTTCAACCAATTACCCACCTATAGAAAAAAAAACAAAACAAGCCACTTTTGTGAAGCCCTTGCAAACTGCAAAACAGCCCAGCAGCTGCCCTGCTCTCTTGCACTAACCACTACTGTGCCCCACCACTGAGAAGATGCTTCTAGCTTGCCTAAAGCCCGTTCTGCAGATAAGCAGCTGACTTTCAGCTGGAATATGGAGATAAGAAGAAATCATACTAATGCTGTGCCGCCCTGCCTGTTTGTGGAGATGCTGTAGGTACCCCCTGGGCCCTTGACACCAGGTCTCAGCACCTCACTGGATCACAGATCCCTGGTCCGTCCCTCACATGCCCTGGGATGGACCCCTGGCCAGAGTCCAGAGGAAAACCACTGGTGCCACTTGACATTAACTGGATTCATTTACATGAGCAAAAGAAAGTTGCACCCATAAGAGTGAAGGATCAGTCAGGGAGGGGGGTTATATCTCAGTTTTGTCCTTTAGCTCAAACAATCCCCTTTGACAGCTCAAGTCTGCACAAAGGACATGGGATAGCAGAGACTGCACTCAACTCAATATGCACAAGCCTGAATCGTCTTCAGAAACCAGCATTAATAAACAAACTGCTTAATACACAACTTGCTTCTCTGTTTCTCAAAAAAGTTAGTACAGTATAACTGACATTCACATCATTTCCTCATATCCAAATAGGACAAGTTAACTGTGGACACCTGCTTCCACAGATGCTCACATAAGCATTCATCAATAAAGCCCATTTTCTTCATCTGGGACCAACTCATCTCCATAAACCCACCTTACCCTTCACTTAGTCTAAGTGAAAGAGCCTTCAGAAACCCACATCTGCCAGAGAAGCACTTCCTTGCCTCAACTTTTAAGAGACTTAGATTAGATGTACTCTAAGTCCCACACTACAAGTCAAGATGCAGGTCTGTTATCTTCAACAGGTTCAGGGACTTTAGGAACAGAGCTTTCTCCACCATGGATGGGACACTGGTAACTTCATGATAAATTAAATGGCAGTTGCTGCTTACCGTCAGAAGTCGTGGGTTAACGAGGAGTTGGTGCTTTAAATGAAAACGGCTGAGTAAGTTCTCTCAGAATCAGGATGCAAAGTAAACCACAACACAGATCCTTCTGTATCACAAATATAATCCATCCCACCCTGCAGCTGGAGGTATGCCGCTTTGCTTTGTTGCTCAAGGAATTGGATACTAATTTTTATATCCCTTTGTTTTAAAGGCATGATCTCTTGGGACCACCAGTCCAAACATGCAGAGTACTGATAGGGAAGGAGATCAGAAGTGACAACATCCTGAAAACAATGTGAATACATTTTCCCTGATTTGGAAGATAATGCCAAAGAACTCCAACATCAGCAAAGCTTGTAAGAGAGGCTGATCTCAACTTTCCTATGCAATAAAGTCTGGCTTTTTGTGAAATTCAGACCCTCAGTTCAAAGCAAATACCACCTTCCCACTTGACACAGGAAAACTGATCCTGGAGAGGGGAAGAGGCAGTGCTCTGCTCTGGATCCACTGGGGTTTTTTTTAAATTACTTTTCTGACTCACACAGCAGTTTGAAGTGCTAGCCTGACCCACGGGAGGCAAGCTAGTGCTGAAGCAGGGCAGGCAAGAGCAGTCAGCAACTGTACTCTGCTCTTGTAAATGCTCTGGGCTGCTAAGTCAGGGGGGTATGGGGCAGGAACAGGACACAGACATGACTGCTCAGAGGACTGCATCCTCCCTACCACAGTGTAAAGTTCTCAAATTCTGACCTAGGAGGAAAGTTGAAGTCATATTAGGAGAAGTTTCTAATGTTTCAGCTAATTAATCACCAAACTGTCCAACCCAGAAAGGCTGCAGAACATTTGTTACTGTAGACAGCGACAGCATAGGCATCTACCAGGAGTGACACTGCTGTGGCGTGTCCTCCCTGGGCCTGTCAGACAGGTTGGATAGGTCCTTTCCCACTCTACATCCTCTGATTGCCGAGATTTAGGTTATTATGTCAAAACTAATGCTAACAAATTCCATTTCATTTATACTGCTAGAATTCACCTCTGAAAAGGTGAACTTTTAAAACTGCTGAAATAATTACTCTGTGACTAAATCTTCCTGAAAGCTTATAACAATGTCAACCACAAGTTATGTGGGCAATTGGTGATATCTGAAAAATAAAAATGCATCTCTGTCAAACTGCTAGTGCAAAGTAAATTTTACACAGGAGACTCTGAGGAGTTTCCTGACAGTCCTAGTCCACGCACAGGATTGCCAGCCATACGCACACACACTCAGACCTTGGGTGGTGCAAAGCTTCCTCAAAAATGACATCAAATTATCATTCAGGTGGATAAGCTAATGTTGCAGATCTTAGCAGACCATCCCAAATCCAGAGAATTAGAGCTTTACATCAGGAGCAACACCAGCAGTATCAGAGCACATCAGTGGTTGACATCAGATCAGACTAAGTCAGGACAATTTGACACACGGCAAAGCAAATCTTATTCTATGGTCCCAGCGAAAACATCTAAGCAGATTTCAGCTCTGGATAGAAAGCTAATGATTTAGCAACTGTATTAAAAATGTAAATGTTATTATGCCCAGAGGAATGACAGCTATTCACTAAAATTATACTTCAGTATCTACCTTTCCTTAAAAAGCTGTTCAAATGCCCTTAAGCTGCCTGGAAGAGAACACTGCATGCACAGTGTTATTCTCAGCAGCTTATGTCGTATGTTCAGATATTTGGCATTTATTCATGTACCCCTAAAGGCAGTCCCTGCCAAACAGAGTGCCAAGACCGCACAAGAGACATCTACAGTGGCTGGTCAGTCTCAAGAGACATTCACAGCTGTACCAAACACTGCAGTTTCAGTGTTGTGAATGTACTGAGTGGAGGAGAAGCACAAAGAATTAAAATCTAATGCCATCATTTTCTAAACCAACGCGAACACTGCTGGCTCCCTCTGGTGCTAAGTATCATGTAGTGTTACGAACTAAAGCACCAGAGAAGCAAGGCAAAGATATAATCCAATTTTGTCCAGCAAGTGACAGACATTCCAGTAATGTGTTACAGCAGCAGATTTCCTCTTGCAGAAAAAAATCCCTAAGCCCAGTTCACAGCCTGTACCAACAGCTCTTACGTGGGAAGAACATGTCATACACCTTTGAGAGATGCCACTGTGATCCTGTGCACTCACACACATACATGCTAGGCTCCCCTCCTCATGCATGTTTTCACCATCTCCATCCCAATTTTTAAGAGCAACTTTAAAAAACATTTTCAGGCTCTAATTCATTAAATTGGCAGCGATTCTTTGAGTAGTTTAAAAAAAACCTCTAACCAAACCCATTCTTAAACACACTCAATTATGCTGTGAACATTTATATTTTAAAATATGCATGTTATGCCAAACAGACTAGACAAATCAGTTTTAACTGATCTATTACTAAACCTGCTGTTGAATACAGTGTATAGAATAAAAATCAAGCCACTCGATCTATTCACAGACATAAGTGGCTGCCTGGGTCTTTAAAGATTCTATTCACTACTTTGAATTTCCAGTGACACACCAAAGCATCCAAGTATGCTGATATACACTGTAAGCATTACTCCTTGAACTGTTTTTAAGGACTACTTGAGACTTGCTTACAGTTATTCCAAACGACTGGTTTTCTGATGCAAAACACAGAAGTTTAATAATCTAATCAGGAAGGGCCGGATTTTTGTTGCCTTTTTAACACTGTGTGGAAAGAAAGGAAGCATGAAGCAGGTTTCTTGCCTTCTCCTAACTCTCCTCCCTTTTTTAACAAGATAAAGGTAGAACAGCCTCCATTTCCTACTTAACAGATTTAAGCACTGCCATGCAGAGCAAGGTGTGTGGTACAAAGTGATTTTCATCTCCTTCACCTCTTGCATTAGCAGACCCCCAGTGCAATTCCCAACAGAAGAGGGTTTAACTTTAAAAAACTTGCATAATGTCCCTGTGGTTGAAAGGGGAGCTGGTGACAAGGGCAAGAGAAGGGTGTTCCCAGTGTGCTCCTTTTCATCCAGCTGTTCCTTCTATCTGTCAGCAGCAAACAGCTGGGTCTGGAGCTTGTCCCACTCTTCTGGCTTCCAGACAGCAGGAGGTGAACCCATCTCTCCCAAGCTTCTGTCCTCTCCTAGCATCTTCCAGTTACCAGTTTATGAATTCAGCATGAGACAGGACAACTTAAGGAGACCACAACTTTTAAAAACTCTGTGAGAACCACAGGTATGAAGGGCCTTCTCAGCAAGCACCTTCTGCCAAACTTCAGTCACCAAGAGAATTCCTCCTCCACTTCCTGAAAGCATAAATTCTGTAATTTAACTACCATCGTCTTGAATACCAATTGACCACACTTAAGCAAACTTCAGATGTTTAATGTAGGTCACTATTCCCAAATAAACTCAAGTTCTGAAAAGATGTTTAAAGTAAGCTCAGGAAGAGCAGGAGCTGGAAGACTTAGGTTTACTCCTAAACATCATCTTGACTTTCAGTGCCAAGGCCTTGAGTCCCTCTGTATTAAATATGGGTAATATAAAATTTTCACTTAGTGCCTTGAAGAAAGGCATTATTCACTCTTAAATCTTATTAATACCCCCATCCAATAAGAAATTTAACTCTAATGCTTTGTAACAGAGTTCTGTTTCTAGGATACTGAACAGCAGCTAAGTACCATTTTCTCCATGAGCGCAATCAAAAATAATCTTGTCATAGAAAATAGTACCTCTTAAACAAACCCTCTTACAAAAATCTTTCTAAACATGCAACATCACTTTGTGCTAATTTTAAATAATCCATTATTTAGTTTTAAAATAATAACTTATATGGCAAATATATTGCCCAATTACAGGCTTAAGATTCAAAAATAGAACCTTTTCTGTGACATATGATTATTCTGCAATATCATAATTTACAACATGCTTAGCTGTAACATCAAGTTCCTACTTAAAGGAAGCAGCAGTAACACCCCTAAGTGGTCTTTGCTTTGCTTCAATAGCTTCCAGAGTATATTTTGCCTCTTCAGCTGAATGAGAAGAAATCACCCTAACCTGAGCATGAAAGAATGACTTGTCCACAACACCCAACCAGCACATTGCCATTAGATACCAAGGAACAGCTTTTCTTCCTCAACATGGACAGTATATCAAGTAACATTAGCATGCAGCTAGGTTACAGACTGTCCCTTCAGAAACTTCACTTTGTAAAAAGCGCAAACACATTTCCAGCCTGAGAAGAACAAGGTGAACTGCCTCCTTAGTTGCCATTGTGTAACAGGCCTTCATGAAGAGTGCAGGGGATTATACACTTAGCAGGGGTACCAAAGACCCCACCAGGCAAAGACCACACCAGAGGCACCAGCCTCACAAACACTGCTGACAGGCTGGGCCTTGAGAGATGGGCCGCAGGTTCAACAGCATTACTGCTGATAAAGCAAGCCTGGAAAAACCACTGTAACTGGGGCAGCCTTTCAGCAGCTGGTGAAAAGGCTCCGACAGAAAGGTTCTAAGCAACAGTTACGGACGTTTCCATTCTAACTGCTTCCCCCCTTGGGATATGACCACCTCCATAGGAGAGCTGGCAGAGGGGGATGGCACGCCTGTGCCCCAGCTGCTGCAGTTGGCAGCCCTGCACACCACCTTCCACTGCAGAGGCAGGTGAATGCACACCGACACGCCACATCAGACTGGGTGGAGATGGTGACCTTCATCACTAGTATGCCAGCACAGGTACTCAGGTACTGTGCAGACTGCTAGAGGAGAGAAACACCTTAAGCCACTGCAATTCTTTGCTCTGTGGCAATGGAGGAAGGAACAGATCTTCCCCAAACCTAATTCTCCTAGTCTGAAAGTAAGTTATGGCCAAATTGTCTATCTCTACCCATTAAGAGAGGAACTGCTTAGACACAATAAAAAACCATTCATAACAGAAGCCTGACATTCCTGTGATCAACACACACCTGCTTTACACATTTCTGCTCATGCTGTGGATCAAAGTATCAATAAGAGGGCACAACTATTTCAAGATCAGAACAACCACTCCTCTTTCAGCCACAAGCCAAGAGTTTATTATTAAAACACAGGCTAAGCCAAATGATAATTATGTCAAATATAAAAATGCCCTTCTTAAATGTCCTACATCAAACTCTGCAGCTCCTGATGACATCTGCTAATTTTGTGTAAGCTTCATTAAGCTCAAGCCCTTTATTAAAAGCACATTTTCCTCATTAAGGCTTTATTTTATCCAAACAGAGAACTCCAGGCGTACTAGAAACTGAACTGCAGTAAGTTGCTGCCAAGGCCCGTTTCAAATCGCTGGCAATTTTAATGAGAAGCAATGTATTTACTGACATCTAGATCCTGTATTTAATATTTTATTATCTGAATAATTTGCATGAGCATCTGAATTGGATTTTACAACTGAATGTTACTGCAAAGGTCAATTTCTCAAGGCTTCACCTTCTGTCAGGGAGACAGAAAACTAGGGCAGTGCAGTTTACCAGTTTTCATCTCGCACATCACTTCCAAGACCTGATCTCACTCTCCCTTTTCCACTGCAGGGGCATTCAACCCCCAAGTAAACTTCCAACTCTGCAAAAGAGTTTTAGCCAGCAGCCAGCCTTCCCTCCTAGCAAGGAACAGTTCCCACAGACCTGTGCACAAATATTTGCTGGACTGAACGTAACCACTTTACTGAGTAAGCAGCTCTCCTGAATGTCAGTTTCTACACCATAGCTTGTACATTATTTAAGCTAATCAACTCAGCAGAGCGGGTTACTCACCGATCGATCACAATCTCTTTCTGCCTTAGCAACCCCTCTTTAATTTTCATTAGAGATTCCCAGTTGCTGAAGTCCTGATAGCTGGTAGCTGGGTAACTTTGACGAGATGTTCCAGTCGGAACCTGCAGAAAATAATTGCAGAATTATCTTTTCAAACAGTAAAGATACATAACATCCAAGATATTAGGACATTTACAAAGTGGTTTGTTCCAGAAACATAAGAGTTCTTTTTCAGTTTGGTTCAGATTTGCATAAAGCAATCAGATTCATAAACAAGTTTCTTGAAACAAATCTCTACTAAAGAATTCATAGCTCTAAAAGCAGTTTGAGATTAAAAGCTCAATTAGAATTTAAATACATAAGACAAACACCACAAAATGTTCATACCCTGCTGCAAATGCTTGTAGTACTACAAATCAAATAGCTTAATAGCTTTAGACCAGCTGGTAACTGCAAATAACTGTTACCACTCCTTTCACTTCTATGACTCCCTCCTCTTAACTTTAGCATATAGAGTAAGAGAAATCCCTCTAGATGTGTATGCATTTAAAGTACAGAACAAAGGAATATAATTCTGGCTAATCCTAATTGTTTGCAAGAAGGAAAGTTTCACAAGTAGCAGGTTCCAGGCTTTCCATTCATCTTCACATATCCAGGCTGTGTCTCTCACAACAAACCAAGCACAACAGCCAAACTGAATACGAAGCAACGACATTATGGTTTGGAAGAAAAGTAAACAATTAACTAGGATGTTTAATCAAGTAATGAATTTATACTCAGAATATAAAAAGTATTACAAATATCTGTCTCAGGAATTCACACAAGGGAAAATTTCATTCAGAATCAGACTGAGGGATCCCAGCATCGGCTGCCATGAGGTATCATCTAGTCTCCCACCAGTTAAGTGATTAAAAAAAAGCATTTATCTTTATTAGCTGGGATGCACCCTGGATAAAGATAAGGTAAGCAAACAGCAGCCCATGCTTCTGGTCAAAGCTTTACTGGGAATTACACTACTGAACAGAGGTAATTCGTCACCTAAACCTGCACACCATGACGTGGTCTCTTCAGGAAACTGAAAAAGCATTTCTTCCTATTCAGTCCAGTTCAGTCATTGACAAAATGGACAGGAACACATTTTTTCTCTTTTAATTTGTAACTTAAAACTAGGTAAGATGACAAGATTTACAAATTCTAGTAGTCTCTCACAACTGTCACATCACACCACCCCAAGTCCAATTCATACTTCAGGGAATATTTCTTCTGCTTCCTAAACTGGATGGCTTCCATAGTAGAATCAGTTATGAATGATTTTTAAAAAAAAACACAAACAAAAAAAACCCCAACCAAACCCAAACCATAACAAAAAACCCAAACCCCTAAACAAAACCAAAAAACTCCACCCCCAAAACAACCACCAATGATCAACAACTCCACACATTAAACACTTCATGCCAATTTCTGGCCAAAGACAAAATGAAAACCTTGACTGTGCTCCTTGCTGGACAGTATGAAGTACTGTTTCTTTACTGAAAGAACTGTATTAACTGAAGAAACAGTATTTAGGAAAAATGTGAAACATTAAAACCAAATTTTCTCTTAAAATGGATCACTGATTTACAGCTGTAGTTACTATTTCTTATCCAATGCTCATTCAAGATTGCATCTCACAAAGAATAAAAACCACAGAAAACATTTGAAAATTCTCCAAACTGTTGTGCCTAAAAATAAGCACCTCATACAAATGCTGCCTGAGGCACATCCTAGCTTTGAAAGTTTTGTGGGAATAAAGTTTTTCACATCTGCAATTTCTAGCAAGCCAGTCCATTAAACATATGCTTGTTCAAGGAAAATATGTTGAAGATGGTACTGCACTTTACAAAGAGCCAAGGAATGGCAGAGCTACTAAGTACTGCTTGAATTAAGATGTACCACCCATTTAATAACATTTGCTGTCGATTTAACAGTTGCCTTGCTTCATTTTTCATGCATAATGATCAACATTAGCATTAAAAATCCTGAATTAGTGCTACCACCTTGGCTCTTTTTTTGGTTGGGGTAGCAGCCTAATAAAACTTAGGAAAGATGCCAAGTCATGATTCTTCCAGTGAGTAAAACATGTGCAGAGTCTTTATGGATCAATGAACCTAAAATTAATTTTGCCTGGGTCACTCAATCTAGACCAGATAACTTCAAAGTTGCCTTTGGTGCTTACAGAATACTTTAGGATTGTCACATATTGTTCTGTATTACAGTTACCCATGTGACTGGCTTAATTAACAGGCACCAGCACAAAACTATTTCAGTCAAAGACTAAGTCACACAAGCCACACCATGCAGTGTAACGTGACAACATCAGGAACTGTCACCGTACTATGTGTCATGACATTTTTTCCTTTGCTTCTCTACTACAGTGCTAAAGAATGCTTTTCTATCTCCACCTCAATACCATTATGCTATAGTCAAAAAAACCTAAGCAAAACAGTCCTTAATGCAGCTGAGATTAGATCCTGGTTTTCCAGAGCCAGAAATTCCATGTCTACCCAAAAGAAACAACCCACAAGGGTTTGAGTTGATAAACAGCAAATATATGGCTTTACGAAGCCAAATCAACTTATTTGTTGAGCAAGCTGGATTTTGTCTTTAAGACTAAGCTATAAAGAGATTAAAGACAACCATTTCTGTGATTCTGTGATTTAAGTACGAACCCATCTCACCTGAAAACATGTTTTGAAGCCACCAGTGGTTTGTCTAGCAACATTCTATAAAGCAAGGCTATAACTTCAATCTAGCAGCTCTGCAAATTTAATAGTTTGCACTAAAGCTAGAAAGAAACTTTTGACTGAGGTACAGAAAGCGACTATACAAGAAGTATATTAAGGCTGCTGAGAGGTGAGGCAATGAGTTTTGCAACATTAAAAAGGGAGCAATATTTTGTTAGCCAGATGCTAACAATAACGTGAGCTTTTTAAAAAAAAAATCTAATATATAAGGCCTCCTTAACTGAGCAACAGAGATGCTTTTGGCTTTGAAACCTATCTAATATTAGCATGCATGTATATACGTGCTGTATATACATATGTAACAGCAACTAAAATATAAACCAAAGCAATAGCTGTGTGCTTCAAATTGTCACTCTGAACAGATGAAAACAACAAAAAAATATTTCTGTTTCTGATATCATGTTTCAGCCAATAATAAAAAAAAAAAGCTAAAAATACTTCTTAGCAGTGCCCAGAATAACACAGCACTTTGCTCATAGCTGAGCACATGGTGTTGACTACCCTGAACAGCTTTCTAGCTGCTGTGAATGGTGCGCAGGTGGCCCGCTTACGTTCAAGTGTTTTGTCTCCTAAGGACATCAAACCAAACAGAGAGAGCAAAATACACGTTTAGGACTCTCACACAGAAAGGTATCCACAACTCCAAGTCCCCAGTTTGAATCCTCCACAACTACAAACCAAAATGCCAGCTTGAAACATGCAGCATTCTTTTCCATCTGCCCTAGAAAACACAACTATTTCTGTCGCCTGGCACCCCTTCCAAGAGTATCAGCCTTGGACTGAGAACATCTGTTGGTGAGAACAGTATCCTCTGCACAGTGGCGTCCAAAGGTCCTCACTAGCCTGTTTTTTGACAAGGGCTTGGCCCTGACTTGCAGGACCTGGCAGACCTTCAAGTCACTGATGAGGCACAACTAGCTGCTGGGAAAAAAATATACAACACAAAAGCCCACAAAACACACCAAACCCCAACACATTAAAAACCCCAAGTCTGCTGTGCTAGCCTATATGCAAATATTTATTGCTGGAACACACATTGCTGACTGATTCCATCATGTTTCTTAACAGTGGGAAAATAATTTTTCTCTGGACTGGAGGGTAACAATACTTGGATGACTGGGGCTAATAATGGCTGGATTTTAAAATTCTGCTAATTAAAATTATCTTCTTGAAACATGCTTGGAGTTTCTGTCTGAAGCAGTTCAGAGTCTCAGCACGCAGAGTGGCACAGCATTCCACATAACGTGCTGCACCACAAAGTAAAGGTGGGACTCAAACATGTCAAAATGATAGCTCATCTCCTAAAAGCAATGGATTTTAAAGGGGCCTTTTCCTGGAAGCTGTAGTTGAAGTAATTCAGCACTGCCTATACTGCAATTGCAAAGTTTTCACAGCCCACAACTAACAGCATAATTTCTGGCCCTCTGCTGGCTAAGTGAATGATCCACTTTGGCCAACTGCTTCTACTGCCCTAGGTTATAAACCCCCCTCTATAGGCATTCGCTGCATTTTACAGGCATTGATTATTCCAGAGAAAGACAGAGAGCTCCTTGCATCCACAGCTGATCCAAGGCACAGAACCAGTACAACAAATGGTCAGCAGGAACACAAACTGTTCCTTTTGCTTTGGAGGAAACAAATCTGAGTGTCCCCATGAGCTGTGCCTCGAGGACACGGTGCTTGCCTTACAGCTTGACTCAGTGATGATGGAGAAAGAAGAGTTGGATGTGGCAGCAGCAAGCCTGAATTATTGTCACAGAGACCCCTCTCTTGCTTGGAATCCTTGGAAAAGCATTAGATCTGTAAAGGCAGAGCAGCAGTCACTGATGAGCTCTGCAACTGTTCCCCACCCTAGGTAAGGAAAGATGGATTTACCCATCCCTTCCTTCCCACAGAGATTTCTTCCTAACATCAGGCCAAGTGTTCCAGCTCATGACAGCTCCTTTAATTCCAACAGAGGACCATCCACCTTCTAGCCAGCAAAACACGACAGGGCTGGGAGCTCTCATGCAAGAAAAGCCCACAACCATGGAGTCAGGCCCTAATTTTAAATCACTTTAAAAGCAAGGTGAGCGATACAAAGTGGCTTTGCCGTGCCAAAATGCAGTAGAAAGAGCAACCATAAAGAAGCACTGTAGCATTTGAAGAGATTTCTGGAGGGGTAAAAACAAGACTGTGGGCCAATTCAAGAAATCCTGACTTGTGGTGTCTGTATTTCACCACCACCTACTTACCACTCCACTCTGTTCCATCTTTGCCATTTAGGGAAGACAGTGTTTCTGCTCAGCAGGATATAATCACTACAGTTCTTGGCAGCAACACCTAGGCTGTATCACATTTTGCTCTACTTTCACGAATCTCCTGCAGTCATGGAGGAGGGAACATCTAATCATGCCCTTGCACCCTTATTCCAGCCATGGTACACGTGGTGTTCTTTGGGGAATTTTTAATAAGGAGGAGAGTATAAAGAAAATTAAGTTGAAACATCATCAAATTGTAAATTACGGAGAAATACTGATGTATCACAGAGAGGTTAACATTGCCAAAAGCAAGTGGTGAAATCCAGCACAGGAAGAAAAAATACCAAAAAAATCAATAAGGCTTGGAAAAAATTCTCAAACAGATACTTTATATAGACATGCAACCTGCAAAGTAATTATAAAGAGGGACCACAACTAACAGGGACAATAAACCTGACAGGAGTTCAGAGTTTATTCTGCCTGAAAAAAATCAGCTTAATGCAAGTCCCTATTGCCTATTTGTCAGGTCACAGAGAAAGGGGGTGAGGGAAGGAGTAAGACAATAACTTTAAATAACCCTGGCATAAACCCAGCTAGCAGAACACGTTCCGTTCTGGGCACAGTGCTAGCAGAAAAATCACTGAAATGGTAGAACACGTTTCAAAGAAGAGGAGCCCTAATGATGAAAAAGCTTAGAAAAAGTGATGGATGGGTAAAGAGCAAAATACCACAAAGGCTGAAGAGACATGAAATGAGCCAGCCACTTTGTTTCCTAGGCTGAGAGCCCATATAAACCAAGGCTGATGGAATGAAAACTTGAGATAGGAAAATCTGGGATAGAAGTATCAAGAGAGAGAAAAAGAAACCCAAACAAATTTTAAAAAGGAGAAAATTAGTAAAATCATCTCACAAATAGCTGAAAGAAGATTCAGATTTTAACATTTTAGGATCTACACTGAAAAAAGTTTAGGAAATAAAGGGAAAGCCAGTCCTTACTTCATGACACACCAGGACTTCTCAGTGTTAGGATTAAATTTTGCTGGGACCGAGCACACGTGTGTAAGGACAGAACTAATACACTGTGCTGAGAAGAGTCAGAGTTAGGCTCCAACCTCACAGACTGACAAAGATCAAAACTCATTTAAGAAAGGGCTCACATTAAAATCATATAGCCACAGTTAACTACATGGATAGTGCACAGCCTCCAGCGTGACAGATGCACTAATAGTTATGCCAGTTTGCAGTAGTCTAAATTAGTGTTGGTAATTCAGACTCTCAAAGTTAGCCAAACAATGCAACAAAAGAAAGGACAATTCCCCTCCCTGCCACACTTCCATGTGAGTTTTTTTGCCATTACAGAATCAGACTCATTCAGTTTGGCATTGCAGAATCATTCAGGACTTTACAAAGCAAGCACATGAAGCCTTTCACTAGTGCACTAACCCACTCCTCCTCTTTGCAGCAAGTGTTTAAAATTGCAGTAATGAGTTGTGCTGTTCAAGGGGAGCCAACATCCCTCTCTTTGGTTTGATAAAACCACATTATTGCATCTATTT
This sequence comes from Laterallus jamaicensis coturniculus, assembly GCA_022605575.1. NCBI lineage: Eukaryota > Metazoa > Chordata > Aves > Gruiformes > Rallidae > Laterallus > Laterallus jamaicensis. The sequence continues at coordinate 641,332 of JAKCOX010000102.1, read as the reverse complement.
CATAACTTTTTAAAGCTTTTCCAATAAAAAAAATAAAATGCCAACATTGACTATTTACAGACAGCACCACTACCACTATATCTTTTAGAAAAGGGAAAGATTTCAAAAAGAAAAAGGATAAACAGTAGCAGCATTAAAATGCCTCCTAAAAGCAGCACTCTCTCCAGCCATTAAACCTTTTTCAAGAATGCTTGTGGAAGCCTCCTTCACAAAAGAAATCCCTGTTGCACACAAGGCTTTATTAGAGACCTCACAGACTTGACCCACATAAGCTGGAGAAGAATTTGAATGTCCTACAAGTTGCTGCTATTTGTACATTTACTTCTTCCCCAGCAATGTTTATAGTGCAGCTGAGGCTTCTGAACTTTATCAAGGTCAGGCTTGATAACCACAGCAAGAGACATGATCCCTTACCACAATAGCTTACAAACAAATTAAGAGAAAGCATAGCAAGTACATGGTTGCTGTGATACTAAGAGAGATGGGAGAAAACAAATGCAAAGGTCAGGTATGCTGTTCACAGAGCGGGGGAAGAACTTAACACACAAAAGAAAGCAGAGTTTTGCTACTGGTGGCGTAGTTACAGGGGTTTGATAGCAACTGCATGGTCACTTAAACATGGCATAAATTTACACTATCAAAGTAAGGGGGCCTGTTCTCCTGCCCTGTCTCACCACTTTTAACATTCATACCTTTCAGCTCCCTCCTGAGAGCCTTTGTTCTACACTCTCCCTCCATCCCATACACACGATGGTTATTTGTACCTAGGTCAGGCTCCTATCAGATCCACTGTACAAGGCCACATGAAATCTAGTGCTAGCACACCCTGTTTAGTGGAAAAGCAGCATTCAAGATGACATGTTTTGCAGTGGCACAGCTTTGTGCTGGATTAGTATGAACACATAGGTCACAAGTCAAATTATCACAACCCCAGGCATTGCCAAACCCTCCAAAAGTATATTTGGGAACTGAATACTTCTGGGGAAAAAAACCCAAACAAACAAACCACTACCCTGTCAAGTTACAGGCCAAGACCTGGTGTGTAGATATGCAACCTGTTCAGGAAAAGGGACTTCCACATGAAGGTGGCATAAGAGAGTAAAACCAGAAATTACTTTTCTTTAATAGTGCTGTGCTGGTTCTCTGAATGACGAGAGCACACACAGGACCAGCAGCACAGCCCCAGCCTACAGTCACACTGGGAACCACACAAGTATGTCACAGATCCATAGTGCTCAGATTCTGCACCCAGCAGGGGATGCTGAACAAAGCAGGAATATCATAGGGGATTAGTAAGGGAAGTGAACTGGAATGCTGACCACCACTTAACTGGCAAGGTTTCACTCCCTTTAGCATCCTTGATGGTATTCTGCAGAAGTCCCAAACAATAAACTAAGATGCCTTTAGAAAGACTTTGCAAGATCCCTACAGATGCAGGTTGTTACTGTAGAAGGCAAGGACAGTCTCATCACAAGAGGCTGCAGCCACTCAACAGTCCTCCAGGACTCTGTCATCTCTGCCACCTTTAACCACTATGCTCTTAGAGGGTGAAACCGGCACTCCCAGAGCCGCGGGCCAGATCATATACCCTCTTCTGTTTATCTTCCTCTGAGCAATTCCTTACGCTTCTCTTGCTTTTATGTGTTGTTATAACATTCCTTTAGAACTCCACACAACACCACAATTATTTTTGTCAGAAATCCTTTCCATTTCTATTCTGGCAAATGTTATGAACACAAAACACTTCTAGGTGCCACTTAATATGACGTTAAAAGCAACAGTGCCTGGAATTTTCCACCGATAACAATTGGGTCTTTCCTAAGTATAGAAGCACTTGTTTTATTAAGTGTCTGTTTTATCTCCCCATTACATTTAAATTCAAATGTTCTTTACTAAAAAAATGAAAACCTGAAGATGAAAGGGAGCTTCCACAAGGAGAACTACTTTTAACTTTTTTTTTCCTCCCTTGAAGCTTTTAGTGAAAGTTTCACTGCTAAGCTGATTTTTTTGTTGTTGTTTCCTATTCTGGCCTGGAAAGCAGTGTGACCAAAAGGTGACTATAGTTATTTGAAGCCCAGAACAAGACCACTGTTTTAAGTGCTGTACACTTACACCTAAACGTTTGTAGGACATAACTGTTATTCACTACAAAATGTTATCAACTGTACAAGTTAGACAGAAATAGATTAGAAAAATAAATAGAAATAGATTAGGGGAAAAAAAAGGACTAGTTAGGGAGAGAAGTTTGTAAGTTGTATGTCGATGACCAATGGAAGCACCCCTAAAAGTAAAGTATCTCGGCCATTTGTACTCTGATATCTTCAACCAAGTTCTGATCATTTATAAAAAGCTTTCTGTTAAATGTGTATTGCTAACATATAGAAAGAGCAATTTAGCAGCCTTGATAGCTTATTTATTACTTGTTACTCCTGTTCACAGCCAAAAAAGAGTGGATGCAGAAAGCAAGCAAAAAGGCACCTTTCTTGACTGCCTGCAGGAACTCCTCAAGGGTGAGCGGAGCTGGCCATCAGTCCTGTACAGTAATGGACAGAGGCCCCTCTGTAACTAGAGGGTAATGAAGAGTGAACAGTAACTTGAGTATCAGAAGGAGGGGACACCACCAAAGCTTACTTGCACAGCTGTTGGAAAAGAAAATGTACAAGAACCCAATAAGCACAGAGCAAGAGATTCTCTTAACAAAACAGGCAAGCTTACTGAAAGAGATGTAAGTCACTCAATTTAATAGGAAGGAGTACACATCTGGGGAAAACTGATGCTCTGCAAATTCTTTATCAAGGGTGCCAACTTTTCAAATGGAAGATCTTTAGATTCTGCAATGGGTGTCGGCCCAGGAAACTGAGCTACCTCCTCCTCTTCAGTTTGTTTTAGCTTTTCAGGACTTCATAAGAAACATGAGCCATGAATGTAAATGCCCACAAAAATAAAGCACAAACGTTCAAAATATTTCCATGACAAACCCAAGTATTCACACAAACTTACAAAAGAATACTTTATTTTAAAATGTTGATCCAGAACTGGTCTCTGTGGGCACTTGCAGAAAGAATGGAGCCTGGCCAACTTACGGGAACCTGGTCATTTCAAGTTCTGCAGACGCAGCTTCTGTAGGTGTTATGACCGATAGCACATGGGGAAGGAGTTATTAGGCAAGATCCTCTTTTCCAATCCCTCTTGGGCTGATAAACCAAAATAGTAAGCAGAAAACAAGACACAACCTGTTCTTCTCCAGTGCTCATCACTGTGAGCACAGGTTGAAAAAAAGACAAGGAAAAAAAATCCAAGGATTTTCTATAAAGAGCAGCAAGAGGGGGTCTTAGTAAAGCCACCGTACAGGGGATTGGAAGACAAAACCCAAGTTCTCAACAAAAAGGCTCATGCAGAATTATTAAGGTCTATGGATGTCAGAGCTCTGCACCACAAACAGTTCTCATTTATATTTGCTGGTGATTACCTTGAAAAACTTCAGCAGATTGAAAGGTTAGAGGCATAGTCATGTTTTCTGCCCACAGTGCAGGGATCATCTTTTGGATGAACTAGCTGTGTTTCACCCAGCAAACCAAGCAGGACAACACATGGACCTGATGGGCAACAGTTTCCATTGCTTTGGGCAGGGATTCTATCACCACCCCTGTGCAGCACATGACATATATCACACATCACCATGTAAACAACAGTTACTCAGTCACTTGCCCCAGAAATTTAAACAAAATATTCCTTTTTGGTTTTTAAACTCAGATGGAGACTTGTGTGACTTTCTGAATTTCACAGGGAATTGCAGAGGATTTGCACCTCTAACAAACTGGGTCCAGGAATCTCAAAAGCCATCATTTGAAAATCCTGGCCTGAAGCTTCTATGTCATTGACAACGAGAAGAAATACGGCCAGTTTAACACTGGACTGTCTGTGAAAACGGGAACCACACAAGTATGGAAGGTAGTCACACAATTTGTGTGTGGAATAACTGACAGATATTTAAACTGTTTGGCTTCAACCCAGATTATGAACCTTTCCCACTTGAGTTTATGAGGGGTACTTGAAATGCACTTGTCTCTAACAAAAGTAGCAGTATGATGTAAGGGTGCATCTGAACATCCGTGTCAGTGTGTGAAGGTGTTTTCCTTCTCTGTGAGATAAACTGGGAGCCCTAACACATTCTTAATATAAACAGAAAGAGTAGAAAAATTTCACACTACAAGGTAAACATGACTTGCATCACCAACAATTAGTACTTGACACACATAAGTAAAGTCTCTTAAAAAGAAATGAGGCTTGTAACTCTCATTCTACAGAAAGGAAAGTGAGAGATGAGCAAAACCAATCTGTCTGAAACTCACACAGCAGATTCTCTGGCACGGAAACCATTCTGTAAACAAGTATCCAGGTTTTGAGAGATACAAACGAGTCTAATCCCTGCTAAACATGTTGAATTAAGTTTGATTGAATTTAAAAGAAAAACAAGATCTTATCCATCCAAAACATCACTGGAGATGAAACTGCATCTTCTGTTTGAGAGGATCCAAAAGTATTTTTCAAGCTGGAAAGTGACCACACCACAGGTCAACCCAACACAAGTCTCCTGATGGTCCAAGCTGGAGATTGCACTTCTTACCTAGTTTCTATGCAACTGAGGCTCAAGATAACTTTCTTACAGTCTTTAAAAAAAAAAAAATCAAAGAACTATATGCAAATCTGGTAACACAGAAGAGATTCAAAATCTTAATTTTCCAAATCACAGTCCCCTGCTACTTCCACGGAGCTAATTCTCTGTGCACCTTTCAGCACTGTCATTACTATGGTATTTAAGAGAAAACCTGCAAAACCCTCCATAGATGGGAAGAAGCACCAGGAAGCTCAGGTGGTCTGTAGGGACTTCAGGAGATCCTCCATTCTTTGTAGCTTTTAATAAATTCTGTTTCTCTGCTTGATAAATGAAAACATTAGATCCTGAAAATATAAACCATATGTACTCCTTGACTACAGACACCAGCACAATCACAGGTATCAGCAGTACAGGCTGCACACCAAAAGAGTCACACTAAATATAGACAGAAGTGTGTTTTTCAGCTACATACACTATAAGCATATTTGAAGACCCTTTTTATAATGAGAAGTCCCCTTTCTTCCTTTCACTCAAGTTAGCTCATGCTCTGTTCACAGGGGTAGGTTATTTATCAAACTATATTAAGCTAATCAAGTGAAATGATACATCCTTAATCTTCTGTATCTACACAGGAGTTATTGCACTCTGAGGAGTTTCAAATGTCTCTAAATTAAATTTGCAGTTTATTGCAAAAAGAAAAAAGAAACTGCAACTATACAGTTAGTCTCTTCTTTTAAAACTAGTATTAGAGCAATCACATCTGAGTTGGGCAATTGCCGTTTAACACAGGAGGAGGCTCATCTCAAAGATGGCAAAGTTCATGTTCCAGAATGAACAGCCTTTATTTTCATTTTCTAATTCACAGAGATGTCAATACTATTTTTATACCAAACACTCACACAACCAACTGATACAAGAGACTGTATCTCAAAATAATGGGAGCAACTCATTTTCAATAGAGGGCACAAAAAAATGGGGAAAGCAAATAGTTTCTTCTGTAAGAAGAGAGTCCTAGAAGGAAGAAGAAAAGCTCTCCTTCACATCATCACACCAAAAAACATTGTCAGAAAATATTTATAAGACTGGGAAATCTGTTCTTTGTTCTCAGAGATGGCCTGAACCAGAGAAGTACATCAATATTTTTTTATTTTGGCACATTCTACAATAGAAAGTAAAGAAATATATGAAGTTTTGTGCCTGAAATTCTCAAGTAATAGACTTTGGGATCTTAATTTTTTGGGGTGCCAGCAGTGAAACAAAATTTCATTTTTAAAATGCAGCATTTTTTCCCCTACATATGTCATTCCAAAGAGAGCACTTCATTTCTGAAGAAGGAAAAGACATTTTACAATTCAAATGAATTTCAGTGATTTCTGATGAAGTGGAAAAAACCACAGGAGTGTTTTAGCTCCGGGTTGCATGTAACAAAGAAAGTAATAGACAGCTGACATTCACCATGAGAACTGGGCTAGTCTTATTTATAGCCATTCCATCAATTAAAAAAAAAAGCCAACCAGGTGAAAGAAAGGTATTGCTGATCACATTTCTCATATGCACATCTCAAAGTAGATCCAACTAAAAATTAGCCTTACAATCATTTAAATGTATCATCTACACGATCTCCATGTTGATGTGAACCAAGACCTCAACGAGGCACAATGTTGAGGCCACTGGTCTACAGGCTCCCCCTCCACCTTATATAAGGGTGGTCACTGCAATATTTGGCATGAGAGAACCCTTCAGCTTCCAAACACTGCTAACACGTTTTGCATTTGGGGCAAAGTTGATGCATTCCTGTTGGGATGAATTACAGCTGAAGACAGGTAACAGCCAAGTCTAAACCCAAATCATTTCTCCTCCATTCTGCAGTTGTTGTTTAAGTGGAGATTATCCAGCACCACCACTTGGCAACTAGAACCTGCTCTTCCAACTTTATCTCTCCTTCATATGCCTTTGTCCCGCCGTTCATCCATCACTCATAACATGTCAAATAACACAACTAATCTCTGTGCTTCCTAGAACAGTTTATCTCAAAGCCACTCAACACAGCTTCTTAGGTATAAGGATCTCAACACACCACCCTAAAACACATTGTTCAGCTTAACCAATTAAGGACACCAGTAAACAACAAAATACAGCTCTCCTAAGCATTTCATATGAAAAAGCCTTCCACTGCAATCAACAAAATTCTTATTTTGTATCATACTGATTTGCACCGCTGCAATTAACTGCTACTATTAATTACTGCCCCTTCTTTAACCTAGTAAAAAACAAACAAACCACACCTCACTGGTGTGAAAGAAGCCAGGTAGTCAAAAGAGCACAGCTTTTTGTGCTGTCAATATTTTGCTGCAAAATAACAAGCTCCATGGGTCGAGCCTGTGCTAACTGCATTGCCTCCAAGTGCAATAAGTGCTTCCTACGGGGGTACGGGAGGAGGGGCGCCACTGTGGATTTTCAGAGCAAGAGCCAGGCAAAATTTCTTGTTCCCCCACTTCTCTCTTAACACTGGATCAAAGCACCAAAGACAATAAACAGGCGTTATACACTTCTGAGCCCTGTGATCTACTTTAATGGCTAAAAGTTCATGCCAGCAACAGTGACTGAAATGAAAACATTCAAGCTGACCTTTCCGAAAATGTCTTTGGTTAGTAACAAATCAGATGATTAGTCCTGCAAGAGCCTTCAGCATTCCCAAAATGAGAATTACTTCAGCCCAACTCATAGAGTTTTCTACTAATTTATTTTGTACAGATTTTTAATCTCTTTGCAGTGGAATGCTTCACAAGATGTGGCTTCAAAAAGTAGCTTCACCTTGTTTATACCAAAGAACAAAATGCCAAGATCACATTAATTAAGTGACTGTCCAATGCTTAGGAAAAGTAAATACTTCTTGTCCCAGAGGAGAAAAACATGATGTAAAGCTTCAATTTCTCATCAGGGCTGTTTCCTATAACACTAAGAGAAACTCTAAGTCTCTCTAGAGATGTAGGAAAACCTCCGGCCTCAGAAAGGTAACTTTGTCCACGTGCATCCAAAAAAGTGAGATTCCAGATGTGAGTGAGAATCATTGAATAATCATTAAAGGAGGTATCAGGTAAAATATACAAACACATGGGATGTAAATCTATCCAATTCAAGCAACAAATTCAAAGGCAGGGGGAAAAAAAAAAAAAAGAAAAAGAAAAAGGTGTTTATTAGGCGGTCTCCTTGCCTGGTGTAAATCTGAAATGCTGTTCAGCAGAAAATACTGTTTTTCCTTTATTTTTAGAAGGAAGAAAAAACTCCCATCTCCCTTGTATTATAGCTGCAGTACAAATGTGACTGAAGGATACACTAGCTGGGTCCTTTCCCTTAGCAGTGATCAGCAGAAAGTGTCTCAGAAGCCACATTTGCTGATACCTGGATGGCTACAAGCAATTCAAAATGCTGCAGGGAACACCAGAGTAAGGCCAGAAAATACTGGCTACAAAAAAGAAAGATCTCATTTTAATGTTCAGCTTCCATACCAAAACTTGCTATTCTGTCCCATGTACACAAACCAGTGCACACCTGGGGGAACATCCACTTCTCCTATTTTTAGTTACTTTTCAACCAAAGAGATGAAGCACGAGACCCTCAGCAGCGCAGTATCAAAGTGCACCTGCAGCATGGGAGAAAACTGAGGCAGCACCATGAAATAATGCGCAGGCCTGAGCACTCAGGCTTATTGCTGAGCGACTCTACTTGTGTGGGATTAATAATCGGGCTTGGAAACGGTTCGTTTCTACGCAGAGCCGTGGGTTACCCACAGACCACATACTGACATCTCGAGCTCTTTACACAGGTTGTACAGGTGGCCAGTGTCTACAGCTGGAATTTTAAAAACAGGCACACAGAAGGCAAAGATAATTCAGGAAACTGACAGCGTGAATATACGTTTAATTGTTTTTTAAATAAAGGAGCTGGGATGCTGATGTATAACACGCCTCTTTTTGGACATTACCCCAAACATCAACCAGATCTCTAAATAAATTTATGAGAAGAAACATGCTCTGGTGGCAGACTTCTAATCCCACTGGAGAAAGCCCAGACCATCTCCATTTAAGGTTAAGCAAGCAACAGCTGCACATTTTTGTTCCCCAGCACAAAATAAAGCAGACCAGAACCTCCAACACAGATTCCTTTCTTAAAGCTTTTCCTTTCTGATATCCACGGGTGTCTGGACCCGTTCACCCAGGGGTGAATCAAACAGCGCAACGATGTGCTCCATACACTCTCTGTACCTGTCAGGCTGACATGTCCTCTGAGCAGCACTATGGCATTTGCCTCAGAACCCCACCAAAATCCCCTTGAGTTACATGGGTGAGCAATACTAAACTGAACCAGAAAAATATTCGAGGCAGGGTACTCAAACAAGCTTGCTGTCAGAGAAACATCTATACAGGATCTACAACGTCCATGGGGTCTGAATTTGTACGGGATATTTTAAAGATACTTCCAATCTTAAAATTTCCCATCAAAGTTAGACATTTACAGCAGACACACACTGTGTTTCTGATGGGATACTGCTGTTTTCACTAATGCCTCACCTTGCACATTTAAGTATCATTCTTTAAAGAGACGACACTGTGACAATGTCATCAGCTCATGACAAGTTTATTTTTTAAAGGTGCCTTATTTCTAGAAAGCTCCAAAATCATGTTTATGTACAATACACTAACAGAAAAAAGCAGAGAATTCGGGGTTGAGTGAATAACATGATAATTTTACAGGGACTTGGTGAAAGGGAGGAACTGGGATCACAGCTACTGCTGCGCTGGGCGTTGGACTTTAATAACCACATACAGAGGTGAATTCAATAGTACCAGTTTCATGTTACACCTTTTAAAAAAAAAACAAACCATGCAGTGATAGCAGTACCTTTGCTGGATGACAGAATGCAATAAAAACATGAAACTCCCCTCATAAAAAGGCCAAACACAGTTGACTTGACAGCAGTAGATTTGTAATATTAATAATGCCATTATCAGTAAATTATGAAATTCTTTGCACTGGTAAAGAACTTCCACTCCTCACTGTGGAGATATTCAATTAACTGAAATATGCGACCCTAAATTTCCTGGCTTTGATATTAAAGGCTAACACTAAGCAGGCAGATTTATCATAATAAAACTTCATTTCGAACTTCAACTATGATACAGCCAATTTTGAAGAATAGCTAAAAACTTGTTTACAAAAATAAAAAAAACAGAGCTCAATTTGAAACAAGGTGGTACATCACCTCCAAGGTCTTTTGTCTCTGGTTTGCAGTTTGCATGAGAGCAGGGCTTACAGGGAATGAAGGAAGAAAAAAAATAATTAAACTAAACCACACCCACACACACCCATGTCCAGTTTCCTGCTCAAAGACCAGCACTAATTTATATTTAATTATTATCAAAAGGGGATGTATAAGCATTCAGAGTCAGCCTGGGTTTCTCTGGTTTTGCCTGCAACTTCCAAGTTGGGAAAAGGCATGTGCTGTCAGTTATTACTAAGCCTGAAGCTGGATGCTTACACACTCAGTTCAGTCTTTTCACATCCAGTAAATCCTCCACTTCCCAGATGTGTGAAACCTACTCTGTATGTAGACTGTGGTCTCATTTGTCATTCCCAACAGGGTAATACACATAAAATAACCTGCAAAGTAGCATCCAGCTACTAATCCTATCTAAACAGACAGAAGGGGTTCTCAAAAGTAGTTTCCAGCCACAAAGGAGGGGGAGAAAAAGGGTGGGTGTGTTTTAAAGGAAAGGTAATACTTCAAATTATATAAGAATGACAAATTTCAAAGATGAACAGATTTGGGGAAAAAATATTCTAACCCACAAATTAACTTGAAAGGTGGGAAGAGGCTTGAAATACAGAAAGACTACTTCAAGTACTGTCAGAAGAAATACGATTCTGAAAAATACACATCACACTGAAAACTGTATAGCAGCTGTGTAACAGAATCATCAAAACTACATGCTGAAAGCACAGTTTAATAAAGCCTTCGCCCTAAAGAAAAATCATTCCAAGTCAAAAGCTCCTGTGAAACATGGGCACCCCCACCAGAGAGTTAGGGGGTTTATTCTGAAAAACACAACACTGCTGTAGCAAAAGTAACACATCAAGCAGCTCCCTGAACAAACGCCCATTTAAGCTCCTGCTCAGGGAAAGGCAAGTGTGACAAGCTGCTCCCTTCGCTAGGCAGCTGAAGCGTGAAGCCAGCCCCTCCGCAGACCCCTCGGCCGCGTGGTGCGCAGGGGGGTCCCGAGGAACACTACTGCCCATGTTTAATCCGTCACTACTCTGAGCGAGTTTAGAGGGGTGACTGCCCGTGTCAGAAGGCAGAAACGGGACCAATCACAACTGGTGAGCTGCTGAATGACACCGGGAGTCCTGCCTCTGAAACTTTTGTTATTTTTTCCCTCTCAGCCTCCTTCAATTGTTCCCACAACTCGGTCACACACTCGGACAAGTTGCCAGAGATCCACACGGGCTTCCCGCCGCCCCGAGAAGGCTCCTCTCTGCTTCACCGACAGCCACGCCAGAGGTAAGGAACATCTCCTCTCCTATGGCTTTTCTTCTTACAGCATGGCACTGGAGCTCCTAGGTTTCTGGAAAAACTCCTCTACTCGAATTAACAGCTGGTTATAATTGTTTATTAAAAAAAATAATATGTGGAAACATATGCTCTACAGCTCTGAGGCAGAACTATAACGCTGTGTGGGGCATTTCAGGGGAAACAAAGGCAACTCAGATTTTTCTCTATGCTGGTGGGATGCTAGCTGTCCTTGGGTTACAGCTTGCATTACAGCAGAAGGTGAGAAGCTTCTATCATTTCTCTCAGACCTTCATCTCTACTTTTAAGTTTAATGAGTTTTTCTCTGGTTTTGAGTACACAAATCCAGAAAAAGAGTAATCCACTCCAAGTTCTGTAGAGACATTTTTGTTTCCCAAAGCTGCCTATCCAAAGCCCAGCAAAGGTAAAGCTCTTTCACCATTTAACTCAGAAAAGCTTTTTTTTTTTTGATCTAACACATTGAGAAAGTGCTTCCCTCCCCCCTTATGATAATAAAGTATCCTTAACTAAAAATATTAGGTAGTTTATAGCAGTACTGGGATGGAAATTATTCCTTTTACTCAAAGCACAGTTTAAGCTACAGAATTTATACACCTTTTTTTTTGCTGTGAATTCCTTTAAAGGTTTATTTTTCTACTGCTGGTCACTGTAACTGCCTTATCCTAGCATGCACCTAATAACAGATAAATAATTTAGCTAGGATTTGTAATATCATGAACTGAATTTGGAATGCAGAAAGTAATTCCTTTATTTCTAAGTATGGGAAACTCACATACACTGTAGGGAAAAAATACAACCCCAGCTGTAAATCACTGCAAACAGGAAGAGTGAAACTCAAACAGAATCATGCCACATAGAGGACATTTTAAAAAAATGTTATGTTCCCTAAACTACAAGGCACTTCATAACTAGAAGACTGCTTTTGGTTTCTAGAGATTGATACCTGGCTTAAGGGAACTTTCCTGGCATCAAGATACTTCTCAGAAATTGAATATATCTACTACATTCTTCTTTCAATCAATGCCATGTCATTGTCCCCTGAGCTGCTAAAGAGGTTAAAATAACTCACAGCATCCCCTTCCACTGCCAGCTTCTATACATGCTAGAGGTATTTCAATTTGTACTTTTGTTTAAACTGTACTTACCCCATTGCCTATCTATCACATGAACCACCAGAAGCTAAAACCCAACTTGAAACTGTGTGGTGTAAGGTACTCAATGCCTACCCTGGAGGAAAAAGTTCATTTCCTAAGAGAAAGTTACTACGTAAAAGGCAAACCATCCCAACAGAGGGGTGAAAAGTGCACAGTTACTCTGTCTTATCTTGGTTAAGGGAACAGATAAGTGTAGATGCTGAAGCACCTGCTCCCGATCCCACTGCATGTTCCCACCTCAGTTCCTTTAGGCTAGTTTTTAACTCTGGGTTCAACTCCCTGCATTAGCTCCCAGGCTACTCCAGCAGGTAAGCACACAGACAGAAGTCCCAGTTACCCACCAGGCAGGTGGATAACTTCCAAAAACCAAAATGTCAAACCTGGCACGTTCAACTATTCGCCTGAGTGGTTTCCTTGCACCTACACCTTTCCCTTGCTCACTAACGTCAAGGCCCTTAGTGCCAATCTTGCTGCCAGCACACTGAGAATAAAGCTCACAAAAAGGAAGATTGTAAAAGAAATTCATGAGAGGGGGGGAAAAAAAAGAACCTAAATTAAAGCATGAGCCAACCCTTACCCTCTCCCAAAGACATGAAAAATAATGACACCCCAGTACAGAACAGGTTTTGAAACAGAAGGTAAAAAAGAAGGATGAGTTTGGTTTTCCTATTACCAGAACTTCTCAAACTAAAATGTGAGCTGAATTGTTGCTTCTTCCCTTATCCCAAGGAAAAGTTTTCTGCATGGGAATGAAAAAGTGACATCATATGGCACAAGTCACTCTCTAGCCCTCTTCAATGACTTAATGTACTCCAGCTGCAACTTTATTTCCCATTGCACAATTCCTTGCACTTTTTCCACACTCCCACTCTCTTCCTCTGTCCATTTTCTTCTGTTTTCCTCCCTCAATCTGCCCCCTCCTGCACTACTGTCTGCATCTTCACCTTTACCCATCCCAGTCTTTGGTTTTGAACTCCAGCCCTTTCTTTTCTCTTCTAGGACTTCAAATAAATTTATAAAGACCCAACAACAACAGCCCCCCACTACCTTTCTCTTTTCTATAGTCAAGCTGCTGAAATACCTAATACTTTTAATACCCCTCTTCACTGACACAACTGCTCTAGTGCAACTCTCAGCCTAAAATCAGAATAAGCAACAGAACTCTGTAACCCTCATGTGGTTAAATCCAAAATCCAAATGCTGAGGGAAATTCTAGTAACTCACCTCCAAGCAATTTTGGTCTTTTTACAAGAAAAATAAAATGAAAAATTATAACATACCTTTATAAATCACTTCTGTACTTGAAATCCTGTAAGCAACTTCTGTTTGACCACTGGAAACTTGTACTCACTGAAGTGACCACAGTGAGACCCCTTAGATGTCTCTAGAGTTAATTCAGACTACTTCCTCCTTCATTCCCTTCTCACCCCTTATCTTCCTCACACAAAAAAGGAGAATTTTCAAACTTGGAGGTCTTAACTTCAGTGACTCCACTCTGTCAGTGAGGAGGTATTTTTACAGCAGGGTTCAAATAAAGCAATACAACTTGGAATAAGATATATACATTAACACAGGACAACCAGCAAAGATTACAGGCATACTGACACATTAATTGCAGCTGCTATGCACAGGCAGAGCTTTAGAACTCTGCAATGTTATCTCCCCTGGGGGCTACACAATCCACAGACAATGTTGACAAAGGACTCCAGGTTCAATTCCACTCACACAGTTTAGTCCTGCATGCAGGTTCTTCTTTGCTTTGGCACTGTACACATAAATCTTTAAACTTACCTCCCCTGACTGTGCAAGACAACACACACTTCCTGCCTACGAGCATCCTACTGCTCACACAAACAGCTACCAGAATTTCTTAGGCCAGATAATTTTTGGTAACAGTTCTAAAGATGTACTAGGTCAAGGATCACACAACTTGATGCTACTTTTTGAGTCACTACGTTTAAGGTTATTAAGACATTTCTTTTCAATGGATGAAGCCAGATTGCTGGACCTTGGGGACATATTGTAAAAAAAAAAGTCTAGGGAATAGACTGTTACACAATATTACATTCTAACAATGCCTTTTCAGGGCTTCACTTGGTGGCATGGGGCAGCAACAAAACAAATATGTCAAACCTCTTCTATTCCACTGATATCACTGCTGCATTTAGTAAACATATGACAGGAAACAGGCTGCATCTAAAATTGCTGTGGCATTTCCAAAGGAGCCAAATTTATCCCGTGTGACTCTGATGGAGTCAGTGTAGTTGCACCAGGAAGGAGCACGGCCTGCCCACCCTTTTCACTTTGGTCACATACCTTCTCTCATTGTGAAGGACACCCAGGAACAGAGATAAAAATAACCCCGTACAAATCGGGGAACCAGTCACATGTCAGTGAAGAAGGATGCAGGAATCGAGACCAGTGACTCATTCTAGGGCACCAGGTGTAGGGGATCCCCTACACAGTGACATATGGGGGTCGGGCCCGTGACCGCTTCCGGCAGATTGGCGCTGTGCACAGAAGGAGCCCTTCACATCCATGAACACCACAGCCCTGCACAGCAACGCAGCCAGCAGCTCCCCTTGTGCAGCTCTTGATCTTGTCGCACATGAGTAACGCTGACTTTAAAAAACCCATTGAACAGAGTTTGCCCCTCCGCTGTATTTTCAAGCAGCGGTGTGTGCATGCATGCTACTTCTTAGTATTGAGCTCAAACACAGGCAGGAGACTAAACAGCAGAGAACAGTTCCTGTCTGTGGCAACAATCAGTCTTCATTTCGGTGGAATTATTTTTCAGGCTGTTCATTGTGTCCTTGATAGCTGCCCATACGCAGCTGGGTTACTGAATCTGTTTCTCTTTCTGCACACTTTAGGTGGGTGACAGCACCATGGAGGATTAACAAGCAAGGTATGTGTTTATTAGTTGAAGTCATGCACTTGTAAAGACAAACTTGTTGAAATACAGAGTTTGCTTCTTTTGCTTAGAAAAGAACTTCCACAGACTGGCTTAGTAGGTAGAACACCAGGTGGGTGTTTTAATAATTTCAATTCCATATTAGGTGTTAAGAAAACCAAGTTACTCTCTTTTGACCTTTCCTCATTCCTTCTCTACACTGTTTTCCACCCTTAAAAGGTATACAATTTAAATTACATTACCCTCCTTTTTTCAAGATCCTTTATCACCTGCCTGGCAATGTATTTTCAAACAGCTAATGTCAGTGTGACAGCTCAACTGAGCTTTCTGACCTACTGCCTGCTCCCTAACCCAATCCAAAAGGAAGAATAATTTATTCTTTTCCTTCCTGAGAGATCTCACTGTCTGTCCTCACCTGTGCTGGCCTTGCATCTATCATGCATCCAGCTAATGCTGCCTTTTAAGGAAGGACTTCAAAGCCCCAGGCCCAGCCCTTTGAGTCATAGAAGTGAGACATGCAGCCTCGCAGCAGTGCAGCTGCTTGCAGACATGCAGCAAATCCAATGCTGTACACAGAAGTGGATTTATTGTGCATACATGTAGGTAAAAACTCCAGCTGTTCCAGTTCTTCTGAGAGCAGCCAGGAAGATGAGATACACGTTGCTGCAGCAGGTCATGCACAGCCCAAAGCCCATGGGTTGCACACACCTTGTGTTAAAAAGAGAGACATAGCCTATAGTCACAAAGTCATCCTCAGGAAATACTGTTCTCTGTGCAGCGCCCATCACACGATCTAGTTACACAGACTCCTCTGTACTAGCGTAAAGCCGTTAGAGGTTTGCCTACTGTGCCTTGCCCCAAAGAGGATAAACAGCCTAATGCACCCCCGCCTGTGCTGGGCTGGGAGAAGGAACATGCTGTCAGTCAAGTGCTTGAGAATTCCTGCCCACGTCTTGCTTTTACTATGCTTGGGGCAGACAGTGACCTGCAAAGAGCTTAGCAGAATATACTTGGCAAGCATTTTAACTGCTTAAAGAGATGAAAACAGGTACAGCAGAAAGTCAAACAAAGCTGAAAAATTATAGTCGCTATGAAAATAAGTTCCTGGTGTGTGCTCCGTTTGCAATAAAGCTAAGATCAACTAGAGCTCAAAATATCATAACAAAATCTGAAGTTCAATTTTCAGAGATGTCATCACATGGAATCCTCTGAACATATTAAAGTGTCCACGTGTAATCTGGTTTCTTTTAAAAGACTGTCTTTACATACCAACGCTACCAGCACAAGCACATGCACTCTGCTCATACAGCACCATTTGACTCTACAGCCCCACAAGCAGGGACTGAAAAAGAAGAGTCTGAAAAACACTTCTGTTTCATTTTAAGATTTACCATTTTAGACCTGAAGACTAAAGACACCGTGATATACTTTCATAAAAACAGTTGCAAGTGAAGCTTTAGGAGCAAAGCTCAAGGTTTGCATACATCATCACCTTGAAAACCAGTATTTTTCTTTTTTACACTGCAATAGCACCTTCAGAATCCACCTTGCTACAAGCTAAGTCAGCATACACCAAAGGCAGCCTTCTTCCACAGAAGGTCTGTACAGGAGGGTTTTAAGACAAATGATACCCTGTGCTACCATCTGCCATTAAAAAGCAGGGAATTATACTTGAAATAAAACACTCACTTCAGAGACAAATATACATACATGCTTTATTTTGTTCCTCACAGCAATCCCCTGCCTTTGCACCTACATTTTCTAACACATAATCCAACATTGTATCAATTATTCCTTATTCTGGGGTGGAGGTTTTTTGTGTTGACTACTAGAATTCCCTATAGCAGCCATTCATAGCTTTTCACTGCACCCCACGAAGTATTTTTACTTGGAATGGAAACATTTCACCAATTTCTTCCCCTCCCTTTCAAAACAAAGTACTGGGAAATGAGATTACCTGCCTGGGTGAGTATCAGCCAGCAGTAATACCCAGATCTAGCTGCATCATCAGGCTTTCGCCTGCGCTTGAACAAATAGAGGCGGGTGGTGGGGCGGGAAGCCACCCATGGCCTTTCTACTCGCTGTGAAGCATGGAGAGATTGGGATCTGACACAGTGAGCCCAGTAAATCCCACATATCCACAATTTCCATTTTATAGCTCCTCACCACTGCTGAGAAGCAAGTGCTCAGTAGCACAATACTGCACAAATCCTGTTTTAAAGCAAAAGCACTGTAAAGGCAACCTAGTTACTTCATGCATTTTAGAATTTTAAAGCTATCTCCATTTGCACTCAAAGCACTTTACTTCTGCGTTTCTAACTCTTCACTTTCCTGCTTTCCCAGCTCCACAAAGGCTGTCTAAAACAAAAAGAGAAGATAACAGGCACTTTTCTTCTTTCCTGCACTCCTAAAACCTCTGATTTCTGCCCTCTGCTTTCTTGTTGCCATGGAGAAGGTCCAATACATAACCCGCTCTGCTCTGAGGAGAGCCTCAACTATTGAGGTCAACCCACAAGCACGCCAAAGGCTCCAAGAGCTCTTTGTGAATTTCTGCCTGATTCTAATTTGCCTCTTGCTGATCTGTATCATTGTGATGCTCCTCTGAAGTTCCAGCACTTCTCTGCACTGTCCTCTAGCAAAGTCACCCCAAGGGGAAGAGAGACCTACACCTGCAACTCACAATGCAAGGATCCTCTTGTGAGAGGGGCTAGCACTTGGACTTGACCTGCATGCCAACCATCGCACTCTTCTCTTTCCACCTTCTACATGTATTAAAAACACACTTCTGTGCAGAACAGTGTTTAGAGCCTGTTGTTACAAAGCTGTGCATGACCTAATTTATCTGTCTCAGTTGAGAGATGCCTTTTCTGAATGGGGTAAAGCACTGCCTCTTCATGGAGTTGGTAAGTTCCTCGAGGTTTCAGCTAGATCACACCAACAGCAACTCCACTTGTTGGGGCCCCTGAGTAGTTTTTAAAAATTTCTCTGAAAATTCTTAATGCCCTTGGAGGGATTCTATTTCTAGATTCTTTTCTATTCTATTTGGCCCACATGCACCCAAAGAATAGCTACAGTCACACACCCTTCAACAGAGCCTAGGAAAATTTCTGCTCTGCTTGCTTCAAAGTGCCACACCTCTGCGTTACCAACTGAAGGTGTTCAAATTGTTTCAGTGTTTTTAAGGGAATATGAGAATAAACAAAACATGTCTTAAAACTCAGAAATAAAAACTATTTCATCTGCTTTTCTCCCTATTTAAGGGATTTTAAAATATATAAACCTGTACACATATATATGTGTGTACGTACACACACACAGACACAACTCTGATCTGGGGGGGGGAAAAAAAAAAAAAAAAGACAGCTTTGTTAACAGTATTTTTCACTGGATAAATCCTCACAGATCTAAGTGACATTTGGCAAGTTGTGGGTTTTTTCACTATGTTTTGCAGAATAATTGACACTACCACACTGGTATCCAAAATTTCATTTTCTATAGTCAGTTAACAGGAGTGACAATTGGCACCACTGAAAAATAATTGTCAAGAGTTCTTAATATTTGGCTTCAGATTAACTTTATTATGACCTCCTATAGCTTATGCAATAATCTCTGTAGTTTTAAACTAAGGAAAACCTGGTATTTGCCAGTG
Source organism: Laterallus jamaicensis coturniculus (assembly GCA_022605575.1). Classification (NCBI taxonomy): domain Eukaryota; kingdom Metazoa; phylum Chordata; class Aves; order Gruiformes; family Rallidae; genus Laterallus; species Laterallus jamaicensis. The sequence continues at coordinate 622,408 of JAKCOX010000102.1, read as the reverse complement.
TCAAATGAGGCAGCTCATGTGTGATGTGGTAAAGAAAAAGGGTTAGGACACTGTTGCTGCTGTGATTGAAGTGCCTCATGCAAATGCAAGTTAACCCCACCATCCCTCAACTGCAAACCACTGCTAGAGAACAAGCCAGCTCCTTTCCTAAACTAAATGGTACCTACCATTACGCACAGGAGGGAAAGCATTACGGAAATACCTCTTCCACATGTAAACCACAGTCCATACACAGAAAAGATGGGATTTTCTACTCCAGCAGTTCTCAGTAAGGAGACTGAGCAGTAGACTTCAAACACTCCCATGTATTGCTGGTATTATATTCCTAGAAACTTCGCAGTTTTCAAATTTCAAGAGAGCTCAAGAATGGGAAGTCAAAGAGGTATTTCTTTAAACAGGCATCTTTCTGTACTACCCTGTGTAAATGATACTACTAATGAATGCAGAAAGTCAGTACAATTTCTTCTTAGTATTGTATTGTGTCTCTAAGACTTAATAATCCATGAGTAGAAATTGATACTGAACAGCTGAGGAGGAAGGGAAGAAATGTTTGAAAAAACAATGTACTTACTGGAATGCAAGCAAAGCCAGTGCTGATGCATTTCCTATCTGGCAAACAGATAATGTTGAAACCAGACCTCTGAAATAAAGTTAGTCCCTAAAGGAAATCAGTTAACTGCTGTCTGAGGATTAGGGCAAGCACTGATGAGATCAGCCACACCCCAACCCCCCAGCCCTTTGCAAGTTACTGTATGAATATTATCGATGCAAACTGTCAATGTAGATCTCAATTTCCATTTCATGCATTCTAACCCTTCTCACAAAAGCATGAGATTTAGTAAGCATGCTTTCCTCGTCAGTAATTATTCTTAAGAAAAGCTACAAACACAGTACACTTTTGTAGGGGGGGGAAAAACACCAAAAAAAAAGTCTAATGTTACCTCTTTTTTAATGTACATTTTGTGATGGACAGGGTTTCCAGTTTTAGTTTGCTTTGGAGGTGCTTAAAGAAACATCAATTAGAAACAAACAACAATTTCACAGTATAAGAAGACTCCCTGAAGGAAAAAAGGTGTTAAGAGTAAGTTCTGAGGACACGTCAGAATTACAAGTTTCACAAGCCAGTAATACAGAAGAGTAAAGCATTATTAAAAAATAAAACTCCACCCACCCTTTCAAAAAACCAAACCAACCACTTTCTTCTTCTGTACTTGAAAAGCCAGTATATCTATTTAAAAAACAATAAACAAACAAGCACAAAACCAATGTATAAACAAGCTGGAACCCCTCCTGTTATTTCACAGCAATGCACATGAATTGCAGGCAGTGTATGGTTCATTTGTATCTTAGGGTTCTGCTGATCAAAGTGCTGCCATCCTCTAGACCTAAATGACAACTGAACCCAGAGATTTAAAAAAAAAAATAAAACCTTTTGTAACTAGTACACTCTTCCTTGCATACTTATATGGGCTTTAAAACTAGAATCTACTGTATTTTTATTTATTAAAATGACTGCTGGAAAACATATTAATGCATAAAGTAAGTTTAATACAATTCTGTTTAGAAAGCAGCATTCATTCTAGCATCTCCTTATTAAAGTTATTGGAAAAGAGCTCGTCATCACACAGCTTTCTGGTTCTTTACAGCTCTGTAATTCTGGTTTGGTTTTCAACAGCAGTCTCACCTCCTTCACTATGTCCAGCTGACTTACACATAGGTAATTTACACTCACCAACTAGTGCACATAAGAGATCCTAATGAATTTTATTGAAGTGTAATCATAAAGTTCACTACTTTTACGAGCTGTAATAAAATTTCCAAACACAGCACACGTAGGTGGGATGAAGTTCTCATTTCTCTGAGCTGCACTCCAGACTGCACACTCTCCACTCACTCAAGACGAGGTCTTTTTGCTAATCTTGTTTTACACACTGACAGGCAGCTAAGCAGCAACAATTGGCTTCTACTCTTCCCCAAAAAAACCTACATGACATTGATTTCCCTGGTGATTTTTTACACTGGAAAAGAGCTGAATCAGGAGCAAAAATATGCTGATTTTAAAAGATCTATCTCCTCAGCCAACTCTTCAAACGTTGCTAAGCCTACTCATTTTTCTCTAGGTGAAGTCCTGACCCATTTCAGACTTAGAAACTTCGCTGTGCTCAAGCCTCAGTAAGGCACGTTAGAGGGCAGCACGCACTTGCATCTCTTCACTAACTTTTCTGCATCAATTTAGCACCACCTGCCCTCAACTAGCAGAACTGAACCACTGAGTGGAAAGACGACTGTACAATTGGCCTTACAGTTTTTCACAAGACATGCACAAAGTGTTTTCCCCCCTCCCTTGAGCAAAGAACTTGTTGGTGAGTTTTGCTACTAATACCCACATGCACAACAATCATCATGTCAGACATGCATGCTCTTACCAAGAGGTGCTTTACACACATATCCTGGCTGACAACATTAAAACAGAATAATGAACACAGTAATTTACCAAGTATTTTTGTTCATATCTGGAAGCATATTAATATACAATAGATTACAGACCAGGCACCTGTGCCTGCATGGCTATTCCTACGGTCTGTCAGAATACACTTTGTCCTACAAGATCCACAGGTATCTTTTATTTAAGAGCAAGTGTAGTCCTTTGAGCTTTGACCTAGATGTTAAAAATTGAGGGGGGATAATCTGTTTTAGCTAATGGAACATGAGCTAAAACCTCTTGCTCATTGCAAGGATTAAAAATAGAACAACAGGATTCCTATATAATGATGCTCATCTGAGTAAGAACACTTGTAATTTAAATAGTTTAGTCAAATTGATTGCTTTATAAGCCCATAAAAATTTTAAGATAAAAGAACGTCAGAAGTTCCATTTTTGTCATAAAATACAAAATTATAAAACACTGCCCTCTTGTGATCTTCCCTAAACACTTAGCTGATTATTAAAAAGAAGCCTTGGCAGCATTTCACTGTTAGGGATGAGTGATCCTATTTGTTTCTTTCATGTGCAAACATCTACATATAAAAGCACAACTGTAAAGTTAGTAATATTATCTTAAAATAAGCTATTGAGTCTGTCCTATTAAAAGCACTGTGGATGCATCCTCTGCCAGTCCAATTGAGATTCTTAATAAGGCACTTGCAAAGCTGCAGTGAACCTACAATACTGCCCACGGCCAAACCCTAGAAGGGCAAGAAACTCCTATTAACAGAGGTAACAGGAGCTGCCCAGATGAGAAAGTGGCTTCTTTGAGTGTTGTTTTCATCTCAGGATACATGTTAAAAATAAACTTTCAACAATCTACTGCTGAAGCAGCATTAAGTCTTGAGAAGAGTCATTTTCCAAAATCAAATGGGCTTGAAGAGTACCATACACATTGAGTCAATTAATAAAATTGACTCTATAAAATTTAAAGTACTTTCTCCATTAATCAGCTCTTCAGAAGCGAAGTGACAGCTGTCATTCACTTAACTTTTTATATTTATTTTTAAGGTATTTGGAATAAAAGGCTTGTAGAAGCATCCAGATGTGGGGGGGGGAAGGGGTGTGGGGCGGGGGCGGGCAGGGCAAGGGCAACAACAAGCTATTTATTGTAAACAAGCATTTGTTTCTTAAGTGACAGAAACTAAGAACAGGTAAACAGCTAAGGACACAATGAAATTCATGTGAGTCTACACTGCTTACTACTTAGAGAGCAACCCAAAACTACAATCAAGTCTGCTGCAAGCACAAGAAGGCCGACTGATGCACATTATGGATCTTGCTAACAACAGAGGTCTCAACCTACTACTCAATTTTCTGCTTATTGTCTTGGTTCTGGTGCTGGCATTTCTCCTTGTGAAGCTGATGTGAAGGAGGCTCTGCTTCCTTCTCAAATCTCATTTGGACAATTTTGCTGTAATAATGTAGACACTTCAAAACATCTGAATATAAATATACAAAGACTGCAGAGACTGAACTAGCAGACAGAGAAAGTGTTCACACACTTACTTTATCAGAAGATTATCCTAAAAGCATAATTATCTACCTGCCACTGAGTAAAGAAAGCATCCTGAGCCCTAGTGAATACGTGAAGAAATCCAAGTATGCATCAGCAGTTACTCTTGTTTTCTCACTGCTATAGCTGACTTGCATTTAAAGATTTACAGATCTGAAGCCTTCAAGGAACATCATTTCTGCAAAAGGGACAGCAGAAACTGAATTTTTACAATGGGATTTCTGTAGAATATCATGGGAAATGACATGGATACATCAGGAAGGCAGATCGAGACTACACTGGGTTGGTAGAACGCATTAGCTGTGAAGAGCAAAAGCAGAGGAGCTGTGGATGGAAACAAGGATATCCATGAAAAGCAGCTTGTAGCAGCCGAGATGGGAGTAAGTTAAGTTTAAATATGAAAGCTAAACTTGCAGTTACACCTTTTTTTTACACCCTACAGTTCACAGCAACACCTTAAAAGCCAGAAGCCATTAGTGCTATGCAGCAATATCAAAAGAAGTAGCTGTCAAAACAACTGAGAAACAAATGACCATTAACGAGAGTGATCATAACTCTGCCTATGAAGCCCTTAAATGCTGCCAGTAAATGAGCAGAGCAATCAGTGGGTCTGCACAAATGCAGGTCAGCTGCTACATCGTAACAAGGCAGATTTACGACTCCTGCACAGGTCAAGGGTGCAGCAGGGAGCCCTCAAATTGTATTTGACATCCTACTTGTTACCTGCCAGTGAAATCACACAGTCTATATCTTGTCCTCACATTAAGCATGCAAAATCAGCTTCTTACAGGGCAATCTTCTATGGCCCTCACAGGTTCCTGGGAAGGACATTGAAGAGCAGCTAATTTCTGCTGAAGTCATTGTCCAGAATGTAGCTCTACACACCTGAGATATACAGTGAAAGAAGTCTGCTGGATTTGGGTCAAGCAGCTCTCAGCATCTGCTCTTCCCAAGCATACCCTAGGTACAAAGTGCACCAACCTATACGTGCTGTATGGCAGACTTAATGCCATTTATACACATACTAACAGTCTTTGCACATGTGTAAAAGAGGCTGGTGCTGCTCACAGGGTGGGGAAAGGCCCAGCTTCCAGCTTTCTACCACCAACAGCACATCCCTGACTCAGCACAGAAACTGTTGAGCCAGCACTTCCCACAAGTGCTGAATGTATTGCAGAGCTGGTCATACTCACGTTCACAGTCAGGATTTCCAGACGTGTTCTGTTGCTGTGTGTTCCAGACGTGTTCAGTTACCTGGAAGAGACCCACCTAAATTGGATCTACAGAAAGACTTCTCACAGCAAAGAGCCCATATGTCCAGGGAAACAAAGCTTATGTGAGTACCACCATGAACAGGCATCCATGATTCACTCTATGCTACCAGCTCCAAAGCTTCAGCAGCACAGATAATCAAAATCAAAGCTTTTCTCTCCACTGCAACAAAACTTTAATACAGCTTCTGCATACTACACATCTATAGCTGGTTTCATGCTGATTCCTGTCTGTTTGCATTAAAAGCAGAACGCCTTGCATGGCTAAATTACCATAAGCCCTTTCTTAGCTATTTTGATAGTCTTGAAATATTCTGCTTTTAAATAAAATTTTTAAACATTTGTAAATACATATACAAGTTATATATGTTGCAACAGTTACGTAACGATGTATTACTTAGGATTTCTTGTGGTGTTTGACATAGGTGGCACAAAGAATTCCACAACCATAGAAACCAATATGAAGCCCCTTCTAGATTAAAGACTAAAATAGGTTTTCCCAACAAAATAGCAATTCACTGGTACATTGCTTGGGGAATCCCCCTGATGCTTGGGCTTGTACAAAGCTTATTGCCTATACTCCCTTCTGCATATTCAGAAGTTTCCCTGTCCCAGGGAAATGACTGTGACAGTTTAATAGGTAGAATTACATGTGTATTCCTTCTCAATAAAAGAAGAAAGATGAGTCTACTGCCAACAACAATCATTACTTCCAGATCCAAATTAAGCACAAAGGAAGTCCATAAGAAACTGTCATCATCACGTAGAAACAGCCCCAGCAGCCTCCTCCCAGCCAGCAAGGAAAATTACAGAATCTTCAACAGATGCTGAAACTGAAACATGCATTCTCCCAAGAGGACATATAAAATTGGCAAAGTTCTCCATTAACCAAGGCCAAGCCTCTCTTTGCAATCAAGCCTGGTCCAAGTTTGGTTTCCCATGGTCTGCTGGCGCTTGCTGCAGACCGAGCCCAGATTCGCACTCCAAGGAATGGAATCCCAGTTGTTGGACTAACAATTCCACAGCAAAAGGAACAGAATGGAAAAGTTTCATTGCTGCCCAGAGTCTTCATCTTAAGAAGTCTTAACTTGCTGAAAAGTATGGCTCTGTCAGAGCGTGACACAAGGAAAATGTTGATACTAATCATTTTTCATTTTCTGATCTGCCAGGATCGTAGGAAAACACTAGTTTTGCATTAACATTTAAGAATAAACATTATTATTTGAAGAACATTATAACTTTTTTTTTCAACTAAAGTTTTGTAATTTTTCTTTACCAATGTTTAGGTATGCATGCAGTTTACTTCTCTACTTGAAAATAAAATTGTTGTAGTATCTCTAAGTTTCTCAATGTATTAAAATTTAATTGGCAGTAACTTCTATATAGATGGTATGAACCAGGCAGTAAGCCACATACATTAAAGGAAAAAAGATGCACTGAAGTAATTTCCATTTATTATCTCAACTATATTCTGACACAAGTTAGCTCACCATGAAGAAATCAAACACCTCCCAAACACAGGGAAAAATAGAGATTCATCATGTGATGCCTACAACATTGTGCAGAGCTAGTAAGTAGGTAAGTGACTTTCTGAAGTCTTCTTACTGAATTACCTCCCAGAATTTTGAAGGAATGCTTTCATTTTCAGCCTCATTTCTGGACTAGCATACAGTATGTGCCTAGGTACATTCAGATAATAGGAGAGATAATAGGATCAGGCTTTAAGAAGTGCCTTGACATGAAAACATACAGCCTTTTTATCCACATTTGCATGGCTTTCCAGTTCAGGAAATAGGAACTGCTGCCATGCTTTATAAGCATTAACTTTAACACAAGCCTGATCACACATTTCCTTACTTTGGGGGTTAAAAAAAAAAAAAGAAAAAGAAAAGAGAAAAGGTATCACAGTGGTCATGTCTGCTGAAAGATCAGCTGTATATTGAAAAGTATACAGTGAAATATAAATTCTGCATGAGAATTACTCTCACTGTAATAAAGTCTGTTCCTTGGAAACATATAGGAGAATGTTTATCTTCCAAAAGTACATATTAAGTAGTACACATGAGCTAGGGAAAAGAACTTTCATACAAAATTCCATGTTGTCACACCATAATCACAGACCAAATCCTCCTTGGAGGCTTATTTCTGAAATGTACAAACATCAAACCCACAGCTGAACAACACATCTTCTCTGAAGAGACCATCTGTTAACCCACAGCATCTTTCCTGCAGTTGCCAACCTGACCATGTTCTGTAAAACAATCTCTGTGCAGCTGTAGGTCTTCTAACCAACACTCTGTGCATCCCTTACAATGCACAGTATTTTTTTAAATCATGGTTTAAAATTGGAATGGAAAAGCCACATTATAGGATTCTTAATTTGGGGAGCAAAGCTTAACAGAAAAAACCCAAATAACAGATAGATGCTGAGTTCAGTCATATTTAGACTATTAAGGATGTGAAGAATCTTAATTTCAAGAATAATCAAACCTTGAAGGGCTTTTAAAGGCTGCAAAATATTATCCTTCACAGAAAGCTTAAATTCACAGCTTGCTTGATTTTATAAAAGTTAACCATAATTCAATTTGCAGGCTAAACTGTCTATATTAGTCTGTAAAGACATAACAATACCATCTATGAATACATTTTTAGGTCCAATAGCTGTTCCTGAACCATTAGTCCTCAAAATCAACTCAGAAAATTGTTAGTCTGGTCTTGCTTTACAGTGATTGCTGCCCTCTATAGTCTCTCCCTCTAACAGCGTTACCCAGACATTCACAAAGCTGCTCTAGATTCTCAATTAAAAGCAAAGTTCATTTTGTCCTCTGTTCATGGCCATGGTGGTTTAAAAGTAAAAGGATAATGAACTGTAATTTTTTTCCAGTGCTGTAAAACCCACTGTGTTTCCATCAGCATACATACTTACTAAAAGCAAATCCCCACTAAGAGGAAAAAACCCATTTAAAAGTTTCTATAGTGTTTTCCCCCCACTACAAATCTTAAACATTTTATAAATCTTAGGCTTAGGAGTGTGGTTTTCTTAGTTCCTCAGAAGTAACAGTGGATCAGGCCCCAGGGGCACATCCAGTGATCACTGAAAAGGTAGCATAATTACAGATTCACAGCTCCAGGCTCCCCAAAGGACTACCTTAAAACTGAACCACATAACTAAGGGCATCATCCAGATGCTCTGTGACTGGCTGGGTGCTGTAACCACTTCCCTGGGGAGCCTGTTCCAGTGACTGATCACCTGCTCAGGGAGGAGCCTTTTCCTGATGTCCAAGCTGAAATTCTCCTGATGCAGCAAGATCAGCACCTTCCCTTCCACTGCTCCCGTTGAGGAAGTTGCAGGCTGCCATGAGGTCACCTATCAGCCTTCTCTCCTCCAAAGTGACAAACCACGTGGCCTCAGCTGCTCATTGAGGTGCCCGAAACTGCACAGAGTGGGACAATCACCTTCCTTTAGCTGGCACCCAAGGCCACAGTTGGACTTTTTGGCTGCCAGGGCACACTGCTGACTCATGTTCAACTTGATGTCAACCTAAACTCCAAGATTAATTTCCACAGGGCTGCTCTGCAGCCTCTTGCTATCCAATTTTCCCATATAGCCAGGATTGCCCTGTTCTTATGTTGAGGTTTCTTAAAAAAAAAACAAAACACACAAACCCACACCAAACAACCCAAACCACCACCCTCCCCCCAAAAAAGACAAAACAAAACACCCTCCAAAATGAAGTGTACACACACACACAAAATCCCATTTAAAAACCAAACCACCAAACCCACACCCCGCAAACCCACACACCTCCCCCCCAAAAAAAACCCCCATGCCAACAAAAAACCCTGAAAACACAATAACAAACACTGCCCAGGTATCAAGACAGGAAGACTCTCCCTCCTCCTTCTCCTTCCAGCTGTAGCCTCTGGGCAGAGACAGGGCAGGCAGGGAGCCCAGCAGACGATGGCTGTAAGAGCCCAAAGGCTCATTGCCCTTGCACATGCTTTAGCTTTCTGGGTCCTATTTCACAACATCTCCTCACTTGAGGAATTGTAACATATTGTATTTCAAGGCGCATCCATGCGACTCCAAATCATACCAGTGAGAGCGCTTGCTGAGGCACCAGTAACTTCCCCTACAGCCCTCATGCCATCAATTGCTGCCAGACTGACTCCCTGGAGCAGGAAGTCAGGGCAAGTAGAGCAAAGGCCACAGCCTCAAGGACTTCTCCTGTTTTCCAGGACACCAGGACAGCTGATAGGATCATTGATGTACTGATATGGATACAGACATAAAAACTAACAAGAGCAGGGAAGAGGGGCTTGGTAGAACAACAGGAACAAAACAACAACCCAGTTTCAGGTAAAACTTCCTCCTATAATCTTACAACCTCAAAAGCCTGTAAAGGTGCAGCACCATTTTATGACTGCAGCCAAAAAGATAAATAACACCTCTGCTCCCCCTGTTGGCTCTGCTCTCAAAACCCAGCTCTGCATCGATGCCTGCAGCAATAAAGTTTTTGAAGAACTACAGTAATACATAAAGGGCTTCATCAGTTTCAAACATGATACTTTGTCTTCATGCAAACAGGAGACACTATTTAATCACAGAGGGAGAAAGCACTTGTGAGAAATGAAAAGCAAAAGCTGGGATTTGTTTAGACCTAAATGAAAATAAGAGCTTCTGAAACTCATCCTAGACAAGGTGTCATGAAAGGCATGTTAAAGATGATGAAGAGACATACACCTAAGTGAAGGAAGTAAATAAAGCTTACACTGAATACATAATGGAATCCGAAAGACCCACCAGTAGCACGCAGACTTCACAGGCAGCACTGCTGGAGGCTGCAGCCACCTGTGTGCCTCTCGTGCTGGGGAAGACTTGCGTGAATGGTTGGACTTGGCTCCTCCACAGTACCCTGATGTCACTCCCCAAATTCCTTGTGTGCTTCTCAACACCACCAGTAGCTGCCAAGAGCCCAGCTGTGCCCCTAACCCAGCCTCAGTACCCAGGCAGTTTCTGTCACTCAGGCTCTAAGAGAGCCCCTCAGCCTCCACTCCATACGCGAGTAATTTGTCAACACTGAAATCTTCAAAAAGCTTAGAGAAAGACAAGGGGTATTATTAATGGTAATGTGAAAGGGTGGCTACCTGGAACAGTGCCAGGTTTTTAGAAGGACCCTTAAGAATGGGTAGTAGTTTGGTCATATTAATTGAAGGGTTTGGTGTTTTTCTTAAAGCCCTCCAGATCTTTATGAAGAGCAATATTGGTAGAACCTCTGACCTTCAGTCTTCCCTTCAACACTCAGAAGAAGAAACAATAAAATTTTAGCACAACTGTATTTACTGTAACTTCAGGCTGGAGGACAAGTATTTGCACATAGAGATACATCATCTCTGCTCAGGTAATATAGTAATATAATACCATAGTTTAACCTTAAACTGCCTTTCAGGAAAGTCCATGTTTTATTATCTGTTTGGGATTCTTTGGCAAGTCAAGCTTATCTACATAGGCAAACCCATACACTTACATTTTAAATACTGCCTTCCTTCACAAGCTATCTTTTCCCATTAGGGTAACAGCTAGAAACAAAGATTATGAATGGTCATGTTAGAAAGGGTTATCTGTCCCCTAAAACCACATCTGATGTTTTCTACATGACAACACTTCAAGTATGACAGGTAAAAACTACATATTGTTTTATTTAAAATCAGTTGATTACTATTAGTTGATTGTAATTACTTTTGAAAAAAGTTTCAGTCCTAGACTTAGTGATACTTAATTTTTTGAACTATGCAGGAGTCATTCTTCTTTCAGTGAGCACATAAACATAAAACCATTTGTAAATCTTTGTAAATCCATTCAGATCAAAATACATTCATTCACATTACCCCACCACACCGTGACCAAAGACTCTTCAGAGCTACTGAAAGTGTTATCTGATGGATCTTTTACTATGTCCAGCTTCAGAAAGAGAGATGCTAGTCTCATGCAGACAGGCACACTGAGTCAGAGCAAACTGTAAGCAGATGTCAGGAAAAGAAAAACAAACTGTTGGCCCTCAGGTAACATTGAGAGACAGGCAGCAACATCCCCAATCAAAGTTTAACAACTCCATCACTTGGTTAAGAGTGTCTGTTCCTTTTCCTATTTTATTAACACCTCACGGGTATTATTCCTTAGCTGTATCACAGGATGCCACACGATGGCAGCAAACACCAAGCTTTAACCTTACCTGCACAGGCTGTTCGCTTCCGGTTCTACAATCTTCAAGCTGCTGCACATGCCATGCAGCTAGGCCGCAGGGCTCCTCAGGAGTCCTGCAGTCCAGGGGATTTGCACGTAACTGTTCTTTAAGCCACATCTGAGTCCTCACAGCTGGCTGTATGGGTGCTCCACTCACAGCCTGATGGCCCAGAGTTGTGTATCTCTGACCGAAAACTTCACAACTGGCTGCTGTGGGTTTGCATTCAGGTAAGGCACTGTAGGTCAAGTCTAAGGCATGTCTCCTACTTGAAGGATCTGAAACAAAATAGTCTTTGCTGCACGTTTCAAATTTGTATTTGCAGTCCAGTAGAGAAGATCGTTTTTCCCCCATTTCTTTGTCCTCAATTTTCAGCAACTCCATGCTGTCATGCAAACAACTCGGCCCATTTGTCCTTAACTGGGGTGACACAGCTTTGTCTGTACTAGCCCTAGAGTCCACTGAATGACTACTACCATCTTGGCTGAAGGGATTTGGTGAGTTGAGTTTAGACAAGGAGGACCATTTCCTTACAGGTCTTGCACCTTTCATGTCAAGAGAATTGTCCAGGGCACCTGGATTCCTGCCCCCTCCTGACCGTACAAAGCTTGTGCTCCATTTTGAGCCGTCGGACTTGAAGGCTTCCCTGTGCTTGGAAAGTGAAGAGCTGGCATTAGACGGCATCACATGGGCAGTGGGAATAGAAACCAGTGATCGGCTGGGCTTGAACGAGGATGTACCACTTGAAGTTGAATGATCTGGGAAGAGAGATTTAGGATGTAAGTAAGCACAACACAGAAATCATATCATCAGTGCCCAGGAGGCAAAACATCAAATTCAAGGTGAAATGCAAAGATAGAAGAAAACAGGTTTCTTGACCAAATAGGACCTTCTGAAGATTATTTATGAGAATGGAAACCTATTAAATCAGAGTTTTTCAGTTGTATTTTGCTCTGGCAGGTGCCATCATTACAAAAAGAGATCTATACTCAGTGATGGCAACCACAGCTCCAGATAAAATTTTCAGGCTGTGGGCAGAAGGAAGTCCTCAACTTTGAAGTGGGAGGCTAGACCCCACCCCCACCCTACATAATATTACATAGTTTCTGCATCACAAATGGTAAATGTATCACAATCCAGGAGCCCCAGGAACGGCTCCTCTAGCATCACCCCTCTTTTCATTTGTAAAAGGCAAAGCAATTCACTAAACACACTTGGTAAAATGGCAGTGCTGGAGATGAGCTAGTTTAGTTTAATGATGGTCTCCTTGATGGAATGGGATAGACTAGATGACCTTTTAAGGGCCCCTTCCAAACTAAAGCATTCTATGATTCGTGACACTCTCATCACACAGAATTAGGGGGAGGTTGGCAGGGGCACCATTGCCTGGGGACTGGACATCAGTCAGTTGGTGGTGAGTGTTTTAATTTGCATCACTTGTCATTTTCAGGTTGTATTTATCTGTTATTTTACTTTGCCTTACAAATAATAATATATAGGGGTTTTATCTCAACCCATGAGTTTCCTTCACTTTCACACTTCACTCGTAAGTTCCCCCCTCTCCCTCCTCATCTCCCCCTGCTGTAAAACCATGACACTTCCCCAGGTGATTTACTAAAGAACAAGACTCTGAAAAACATTAATGTTCTGGTTTGGTTTTGTGTTGCTTACAGACCCAAATACAATACCACATAGAAACTGCCTGTTGCATAGTTTATGAAAACTATCTGAAGCTGAAACATCGAGTGCAGATCAATCACTGATGTGATGTTCAAAAGGGGATGGAAGAGCAAAGATGAGAGATACAGGAGAGGTTACCAAGAACTGTCTGAGAGCTCTCACATGCCAGTGACACGTGCTTAGCATCACAGGCTGTGGACAACCAGAAATAAACACCTAATCCTCACATTAGAGGATCAGCTCCCATCAAGTCACATGGCTGTATCTTAGCTAGCTCATATTGCTCATTAGGTTCATGCAAGACAGACAGAATGAAATTGCTCTAATTAAAAGCTTCTCTTGGGGTCCTTTTTGCCAAGAGTAAGACAGATACATTCCTCTTCTCCCATCCTAGCCTGAAGAGAACTTAGTATTTTGGGATTTGTCAGATGGTAGAAGAGTTCACAGTGAAACAAACAAACAAAATCAATCAATTGCTCTAGAAGTACAACTGGCATACCCAGTTTGATGGCCACACTAGGTTAATGGGATTCAGTGAAGGTCAGAACACGTTATTAATCAGACATGCTTTCAAAGGATATATTTAATTCAATATACCATGCCACAGATAGGAAAAAAGGAAGAGAGCTTCCACTGGTGCAGTAACTTTTAAAAATGGCAGCACTCCTTTTTCAACCTATCTAAAGAAAGATATCCTTGCCCCCAACTTGCAGAGTCTTGCCTATTTAGAACAAGTCTTCTCTCCTTGCACTTGTAGCATAACACAAAATAATATAGCCTTGCAGGCTGTCTTCTGGCTCTGAAGAAGGTGCAAATTCCTCCTGAAGCCTTTCTGTCTCCTGAACAGTCACTGTCCCCCCATGTACCCTCCCATTTCAATACATAAGCTCACACCACATTATTTCTTGCCCCTACCCAGTTGCCTACTTTGACAGCAGGTACAGAACACAGCTGACAAAACTGCCAGAACTGGTTGAAGTGGCCCAGCAGTTTAAGAGTTATTCATAGAGTGCTGTTGAGGTCCACAAAATTCTATGATGTGAACATCCTGTAAGTTAAATACTACTAGCAGCTTATTACTTGATGGATCACATGGATAGTAAATGTCATGTACTGTTTTTACATCCAAAATAAAAGATCTTCTCCCTGCATTTCTCCCTTAAAAAGTCTGCACTGCAGAGAGAAACGTTTTCCTTGGCTTTTTTCAGTCCTGATATTGCTCAAGAGGTGAGGCATCTTAAAGAGGAAGGCAGAAGGCCACACAATACACTTCAGGTGGAAGGAATCAGAATCTTCTGATGAAACACATTTGTGCCCACAGCTATTGCAGCAGTGGAGTGATCTGCAACCCTTCAAGTTGCCAAAATTGCAAGGTGCCCACCACATGTAACCGATCTGTCTGTGCCAGGTGCAGTACCAGTTTCCCTCAGCTCGGCCTTCCTGCCTTCACTCACAGCACAGTAGGGACTTGCACAAACAGCCACTACAAACTAGGTCCATCTTCCATTCTACATAGCAGGGGCTGCCAGCCTCCAACCCTGCTCTGCGACAGAAATAAAGGTACTCAGTCATGTCTGGCTGAGGGCATCAAAGCAGTGACAAGAAAGTGAGAGGTATGTGACAGGAGCTGGCGTCTCAAACAAATATATCATGAGCTGGAAGTACATGGTTAGAGTCCTGCTTTCTAGGAGCATCTGGCAGAGAGCAAGGGTCTCAGAGAGTAGAGAGGAAAACACACAGTAGGAAGAAATGCACCTCTCTTGTGCAGGTAGGTACTCCTTAGCTAGAGGCTGCTGCCTTTGTAACAAACAAGCTAAGCAAGCTGCATCTGACAGAGCACAAAGTCAGTCCTGCAAAGGAAGCTGTCACAGGCTTTTTTGTATCAAAAGAAATAAGAGTATATGAAGATTCAGAAAGAACTGGGGATCTGTGTTTTAGGCTATTTCTATGAGGAGAAATGTCATGTCTGCAACAGAAAGAGAAGAAACCCTATCTATATGCATGTACCTCTAAAAGTTACATGCAGATCCGTGCCAAAAAGCAGTACAGCAGTATTTAATACAGTATTTTCAGTATGAAATAGTTCATGTCACCTACATGTGGTCTTCAAATCAGAACAAAACCCAATAATAATTAGAAGTATATGATCTCCTTTAGCTGTTTATTAGAGCACAGAATTATTCCTGTGTGGTAGATTTTTATTTTTCCTTGTTCTACTCTAAACCTAATGCCTCGAGTTAAATTTAACCTTCTTTTCCTCACTTCTAATTCTAAAGTCTTCAGGCAGATTTAAACTTGGAATGCCATGTTCATCCAACTACAGCTGATGGATGTCTCTGATCATTTGTCTCCAAGTGAAACACAGCAATTTTGGCTTCAAGTTGTCCTAATTAGTCTTCCCATTAACGCTCCCTGAAACATATGAGAAAATTCACACTTCCTCTTGGAGCATATTGCTCCAGTCTGCCTTGACTGCAGGCTCAGCTGGAAAGTGAGCCAGTCTGCATTCTGAAACATCTCCTTACAACACAAAAAGCATGGAACTCCAAAGTTTCATTGAAAATAAGGAAGCACCATGGAACTGAAATGATATTACTACTTCTTTAGTCTTGAAAATAAGCTCCATCTGGCCCAATCCTGCCAAAGACTACTTTATCCAAGCAGCAGATTTTCCCCTTCTATCCGGTCAAGGGTAAGCAAATGGCAAGTGCTCTCCTCTCAGTATTCCCAAGCTTTCACTCCACTGAGCTCGTATTTGTGTGAAGATTACACTCTTAAACCCAGCATGTGTGCCTCCAGTCTTTCAATAGTAATACTGCTCTCATCAATGAAAACTTAGAGACAGGAGGAAAAAAACCCAACCTAGTTGCTACTGATTTTCCTTCCAAAAGCATCAAGAGAAGTCAAATTTTGCTTTACAACTATGGCAGTAACTTTTTTGGTGCCCACCAGAAAGCTCTCTGGAGCACATTAAGACATGACATTTTAAGACCCGATTCAATACTTCCCAAATAAGATAATTTTTTAAATTATATTTTAAAACACATGCTACAAGATTTCTACTACATAATAGAAACAGATGGAATTTTTTTAAAAAAATAGAGCATTTCATATGGCTTTCTTACCATCTTGATTTACACTTCTGAACTATATCATTACTGCATATCTGGCATAGAAAATAATGCAGCAGAATCTATTTTAGTCTTAATAAAACCCACACACACTTTCTTCTGAGGAAGGGGGAGAAGAAACACCCTCCAATATAAAGCTAATGAAGGCTTCCTAGTCTTGTACATTTTTCTGTGCTACACTTAAATTTCTGGTGCCTGCGACAGTTTGTGTAATGAGAAGAAAATCTCTGAAGCCATTTCTCAGGCCACAATCCATCAGCTACTTAAAGTCCTTATCTGTTGCCCAACAGTTAGTCATAACACACGAGAGCCAGAGAAGGTTCACTGCAACCCTGAACAACTTCATTAGCTGCAAAATGAAGCTATTGCTGTAGGAACTTTCATCTGCAAGATATACTTCCCTATGTGACTATTTCTTCACCATTCCCAGTAAGACACTATGAAGCAACAGCAGAGCAATCAGCTAATAGCTACCCAGTACTGATCAGAACCAAATGTACATGATGTTTATGGGATACATGTGAAAACAGAGAACCTCCCTTGTGTGAAGGACTTTGAAATTTGATATTTCATGCAGGCTATAATTAGAAAGCCCTGACCATAGAGAAAAACACCACTATTAAAAGCAGCTGATGGTCTCTCCCTGCTTTCACCTCCCACTCCCCCAAAACACTGACATAGGTTACCATAAGCTAGGAAAATAGACCTAATTATTATTAGCTGAGCAACAGATAAACTGTGGAAGTCAAGACTCTATTACACACATTGAAAGTCTTGAATCTGCCTGTGGTTTAGTGTACAAAAGTTCTTATAGTCATTATAGGATGTAATTTTTTCTGAATGCTTGTCTGAATTGTCCTGTAGCTCTCAACTGCATGGACCACAAGCAGTTCCAGAGTCCAACATATGACTTTGTGAGCAGCCACGAGTCTTCACTCCATCATACAAGCATGTGGCTGCCTCCTGGAAACCTTCTCCAAAACAGCTGCTTTCAACAAGAGAAGTGTATGCTTCTCCTGGAAGTTGGTCAAAAAACAAAGACCACATGATGATGCAACTTATGAACTGGCCATTTGGTATTAGCCTCCTCTACAGTTCATCACTTTTTTCTGATTTGTGATGTCTCTCTTTTTCCACAACCCTTCTGGCAAACTCTTCTCCCTTGTTTTCCAGAAAGGGGATAAGGTAGCAACAATCCTACTTAGTTTAAGAAGTGAAGATAATGCTCTCAACTTTCAAAAAAAGTGGGAGTGGGAAACTGACTGTCACTAAACAAAAGAAAACTATTCTTTGTCACTGAGCAAAAGAAAACCATTTACTCCTAATGGAACTTACTCATATTTCCCTATTTTCACACCCTTCTTTCCAGTTTACAGGATAAAAAGTTGCCTTGCTTCACTCAGATTAGCTATTTCCCCTGAAGACAGTACTGACAAGGAACATACCCTAAAAAGTTACTATTTCCACTCTATTCAATTATAGTAGTCAGGGTACTGAAATACTCTTTCAGACATCTGCTCTTTGCTGTGCCCTGAAGAGAGTTGGTCACTCTCCAGCTTTGATTTGGTTAAAAAGTGCTGAGAAGTCATCCCTGTACACCAACATCGTTTCCACCACACCTTCATCATTGTAGGTGTGGCAAAAGCCTCAGAGGTTGTTAAGATTCCCACAAGAAGGACAAGCAGTTACATGATGCAGTGGACCACACGGAAGGACAGTACCTTTGTATGATCTCACTTTAGCACCACAGACGAGTCTCTGCAATCCAGTGGGCATTTCAAGAACCAAGAATACCTTAATTTGTCGCTCAAGTTAGAGATAAGAGGCAATGTGACTATTTTCCCCCAGAAATGCACGTGGAGGGCCAAGCCAGAATCAGTGCCACAATGAAGCACACAATGGGGGCTACACATTTAGTTTTTTGACAGTCATACATTATTAGTTTGAAAAAAAACCAACACAACACAGGAAAGAAACCATCTCAAGTAGAAAGCGTTTCCTCCTATGTTCCCCTGCAGTCAGTGTTGAGGTTACAGTTCTCAATATTAACTGAAGTTGAGAGACATTTGGTAGAACGCCCTGTCACCCAAACCACCCCTCATTAAAAATTAAAACACATTCCCTTGAAATATACAGCTGATTTTTTTTGCCTGCAAGATGATCTCCCATAAAATGATCTATATTCTGCTTAATAAAATGTTCCTTTAATCTAGCTGCTTGGCAATATCAATTATCACAAGTCTCCAGTAATATAAGCTTTACTCTTGAATTTCAACAAAGGTTAATGAAAACCTCTAACAACATTTTGCACTTTGCAATAGTTGACTTAAAGGAGACTGCATTGTGCCAGTGCCACAGTTTCTGATATGGGAAAGCAAGAACAAACCCCACAAACAAGGCAAACACATGAGTTGCACAGTAACACTCATGGGGTTTGCTGTGATAAAACTGAGATTTCAACAGGCACTAGGGGAGTGTGTATTTTTATATATATATTTGTGCAGAGAGAAAGAAGAGAAGAAAACACCCAAGATGATATACACGCCAAATACAACCATCCTGCTCAAGGGATCTTAACAGAACTAGTATTTTAAGATTTAATATAATGCAGTGCTCCCTACTAATATTTCTGTGAAGCAGCAATTTGCCCAGCAATATCTAGGCTAATAATACTCAGATGGGGAATCCACAACTCCAGTAGAGAAACATCTTCAAACAAATTTAATAACTTCCTACTCTTGAGCTAGATCTGGGTCAAATTAGCTCACTCACATGAAGCCCATATTCAGAAGATGATTTAACAGGGAACCATAAAGAAAAGTGGCACTGTATAGAAGGGGGATACTGCCATTCCAAAATGAAATCAGGTGTCAGGCCCATGCAACAAGGACAGCTTTAACCAAATAGCATACAGTTCAAAAAGCTGCAGATAGAGTATGTTATACAGGGAAAGATTATTCAACAGAAATAGTTACAAGTGCAACTATTGCAAGATTCTAGTCTGTTTTCCTTACTGTGCTAAATCATTCCAGCTGCTGACAAGAGAAATGTGAAATCACAGATTCATTAAAAGCACATGATGAATGTAGGCAAATACAATACTATGGGGTATTTAACTAAAGAAGAAGAGATTTCACACATGGTACCTGATCACACAGTCAAAAGTAAACAGCAGGTAAGCCCAAGAGCAAATTTTGACTCCATATCAGTCACTGGAAACAAGTTATAAACAACTGTTGATGGTCCAAGCTTGCACTGGACACCCAAAATGAAAGCTAGGTCTTATTCAGGAACCCATCTGCTAAATTAACCTACAAAAGTTAACCTAACTTACATAAAATCTCTTTCTTTACAAGAAAACTGAGCACATTAAGACAGAAACATGTCTTAAAAGAATTAAATTGTTTTACACAAATACAGGAAGTCTTTTGACTGATGCATTTTGCCTCCTTATCCCACGGACATCACACACCCACACTGAAATATCATCGGGATTCCTACATAGCATAATAAAGGATGCTCTGAACAATCATTTTCAGAAGTTAAACTTTCAGAGCAGTAACTGCCACACACAGAGATACACAGAGAGAAAGCACTGAGGAAAGGGTACCTCTGTACCAGCATTCCAGCATTCAGTTCTGGTGCTATTATTAGTGCTGCAGAAGTACAGTATCTGATGGAGATCTGTGCTACAGGATGTTCATAAGCTGCTGTATGAATACATGGGAGTAACATGCAACTGACCACCACAAAACAGTGAAAAATATTATTTGTAAGATGTAGATGCTCTATGTAAAAGAACAGAAACTGAAAAAAAGCAAAGTTTGTACCCTGTAGCATCTATCTTTTTCAGCAATCTGGAGTTATTTTTAAGCAATAGTTATGTAACTAAGTAGAATGATTTTAGATTAACAGGTTCTATTCCCCCTTCCCCCGCCAGATAAGAGGATAAAGCAATATTCCAGAACAGCATTTTGCTGAAATAAAAGTATGAGTGAAAGTTTATACTGTCAGAGATGTGTTTTTTTTTTTTTCCTTTGTGGTTTATTATAGGGGCTTTGGGGTTATTTTTTTTGTTGTTGTTGTTTTGCTGGGTTCCTGTGGTTTGTTTTTTGAAGACTAGATCATAACTTGTATTTGCCTTTTTATGAAGGCCATCTACAGCTTCCAAGTCCATTTTCCAACAAGCACTTAACAGCAAAGACATGCAGGAATTAAATATCCCCCTAGGACCTTCGGTAAAAGTAATGGCTAAAAGGAAAAGAAAAAAATACTACAGATGTCACAATGTATCTGTTCTCATTCCTGTCTGAATCTGCAAGATACCCGTGCCACAAACGCCATCTACTGAACAGCCACACTCTCACACTCTCTTTTTGGCATTTCCTCTTCATTCCCAGCTAGGGATGACTCCAAAAGAGTCGGAGTAACTTGGCCTATGAGAACAGAAATCCTCCCTCATCCTCCTGGGGAGGGAAGTGCTGGGTATTTTCATTCTTGGTAAGAGAACAGCCAGTAGCAGGAACACACCCACCTCCCTCCACTTTCCTGTAACAAGGCAAACAGAAGTTGCACTCCCTCTGGCTCTCTCAGGAAACTTATTTTTGTTTTCCCGACTCTCTAACATATTCCAGGTGCAATCTCCAACACCAGCACTCCCACATTAGCTACGCTGATGCCTTTCAGCAGAGAAACCACCTTGCCTAAAACCTAAATGGAAAAGGAGGTGCCAGTGAGAAGAGAGTTGCACAAAGAACACTTAAGAGCAGACTCCCTCTAACCCAAGGGCTCAGAGTGTTCCCACAGAGCACTAGCATTCCATGCAGTTAAAACTTTGTTGTTAACCAAGGTGTCTATCAATCCCTTACATTTTATTCATAAGTACGAGCAGAAACAGAGCCTACAATTTAATGTCAAGTAACTGTTGAAGATTAAATCACACATTCAGCTTCCAAGGACACTGAAGTTCCTGTCCACATTTTTGAGATCACTGTCCATTACTGAAAGTTTATCCTTGCTCCTGCTAACATGGTCTTCAGTTAAAAAAATACTGTCTTTAAATTCATCTGGTATCTATTCCGCTCACTACCAAGCAGTGGATCCCTTATCACAGAATCGTAGGGGTTGGAAGGGACCTCGAGAGATCATCGGGTCCAACCCCCCTGCCAAAGCAGCTCCCCAGCTCATACCACACAGATAGGCGTCCAGATGGGTCTTGAATATCTCCAGAGAAGGAGACTCCACCACCCCCCTGGGCAGCCTGTCCCAGGGCTCTGTCACCCTCACTGTGAAAAAGTTCCTCCCCATGTTGGTGCGGAACTTCCTGTGCTCCAAGTTGCAGCCATTGCCCCTTGTCCTGTCTCCACAGACCACTGAAAAGGGGCTGGCTAACTTGCCCTACATCCCATGCTTAAGATAATTGTAAACACCAATTAGGTCTTCCCTTAATCTTCTTTTCTCTAGACCGAACAGTCCCAGCTTCTTCAGCCTCTCCTCAAAGGGAAGATGCTCCAGCTCCTTAATCATCTTCATAGCCCTTCTCTGGACTCTCTCCAGGAGATCCCTGTCCTTTTTATACCAGGGAGCCCAGAACTGGACACAATACTCCAGGTGGGGCCTGACCAGGGCAGAGTAGAGGGGGAGGATCACCTCCTTTGACCTGCTGGCTACACTCCTCCTGATGCACCCCAGGATCCCATTGGCTCTCTTAGCCACCAGGGCACACTGCTGGCTCATAGCCAACCTGTCATCCATCAGGATGCCCAGGTCCTTCTCCACTGAGCACTTCTCCAGTAGGACATCCCCCAGCCTGTACTGATACATGTGGTTGTTCCTCCCCAGGTGCAAGACTTTATACTTGCTTTTGTTGAATTTCATTAGATTTCTCCCTGCCCAGCTCTCCAGCCTGTCCAAGTCTCGCTGGATGGCAGCGCAGTGTTCCTGCATGTCAGCCACTCCTCCCAGCTTTGTATCATCGGTGTACTTGCTGAGGGTGGATGCTATTCCCTCATCAAGGTCGTCAATGAAGATATTAAACAGGACTGGACCCAACACCGAGCCCTGGGGAACACCACTAGTCACAGGCCTCCATTCAGATTCTACTCCACTGATCACGACCCTCTGTGCTTGGTCCGACAGCCAGTTCTCGACTCACCTCACTGTCGACTCATCTATCCCATACTTTCTCAGCTTCTCTATCAGGATGTCATGGGAGACAGTATGGCAAGCCTTGCTGAAGTCAAGGTAGATGACATCCACTGCTCTCCCTCCATCCACCCAGCCAGCGATGAGATCATAGAAGGCTATAAGACTGGTTGAGCACGATGTCCCCTTGGTGAATCCATGCTGACTACTCCTCATGACCACCTTCTTGGTTCACAGCCCACCACAAGCTCTAACACATGCAGCAGCTTTCTCTTTTACGCCAAGCGTGGAAGAGGAGACAAGCCTTCCTTTCCACTGCAATCTCATTTCCCCCAGGTGAGCCTTAGACACGGTAGTCAACCTCCCAGTTTACCCCTGCAGTATCACTTTGGGAGCCTCAACCTAAGGTCATAATCAAAGAACAGAATCTTTTAGGTTGGATAAGACCCTTAGAGATCATCACATCCAACTGTTAACCTAATACTACCAGGGACATGGTTTACGGGGGGGCTTAAGTGCCACACCTACATGTCTTTTAAACACCTCCAGGGATGGTGATCCAACCGTTTCCCCAGGCAGCCTGTTCCAGTGACTAACAACCCTTTAATGGGTGACCCTTCCAAGTATCACACAGGCTTCTTCTGTACAACAAGAGCACAAGTGTACAAGCCTCTATCCAGATGGAAAAATAAATCCTCCCATAGGCAGCAACAGGTGCTGCAGGCAGCCACAGGGCCCAGTGAGGCTGGAGGATACTGCCTGACAGCTCTCACACTGATCTCAGCAAGATTGTCTCCTGTGATTCTCCTTTGTCCTGCTGCAAAGGTCAGGCCAGGTCGGCAGACACAGCCAGCTTGCCACGGCACTGCCACGGCAACTGCCACATGTACCACTTGGAAGTGGTTAATGTACCACAGCAGTTTACTTCATACACTTTGGGAATGCCTGCATCAAGCAGTAATCCCTTCCAAGGGACAGAAATCATCCCCAGGAATCCCACAAATTCAACTGCTGCCTCAAGAATAATTTCGCTCACTGAGGAAGTCTCTCTCCTTCAGATGCTGGTCCACAAACAGTAGAACAGCTTTTTAACAGTAGCTTATATTCAACTGGAATAGTTCTGCTGAGGACCTAGCAGTCTCAGTCTACTTAATTACTCACCAAGGCTTGGGAAAAGCAGCAGTAGATCTAGCTCTCTATTTTCTAATTTTCCTTAGCCTTGTTGCTCTACACTTCATTTACTATCCAGTATTCTCCCCCTTCCATTAATTTTTTCTTTGTATACTTTAGTGCTTCAATAACAAATCAACTGCCTACTCCACATGTAGGGCACCATCTGGAACCCAGCTCGGGTCACAGAGGATTAACCTTCAATTGGATTTGAGCACAGCTCTCTATCCTATAGAAGTAGTCACTTTTTATACTTCAAAATTAAGCATCACTATCCATGTTTCCCAAATAACAAGCAGGAGACAAAGCATTAAGACAACTAGTCTGATGTCACTTGGTAAACATCACCTGCTGCCTCCTCCTCACCTCCACACTGAGCAATACTGGCCACCCTGGTATAATGTATATATTTGAAACCTCACAAATTCAAGCAGAACAAGAATAAGGAACAAACTAGGGGGTGGGGGAGTGGGGGGTGGAAGACAAGGGGTAAGACCCACGTGGAATTCCCAGCATTATCCTGTAGCAACCAAAACCTTGGTACTTGCCAAAGGAATCTGACATTCCTAACAAAAACATTTCTGAAAGCAACTGTGGCAAGAAGAAAATATGGAAAAGTTACTGAATCTCATCCTACAAACCTGATAATAATATAATAAATAGATGTGGAAGCCCCTCATTTTTTCCTGCATCACCTGGCTTTCACCATTTTGACTCCAGCTGCTAGTATTTTCTCTCTTTCAGAGCCACACCTGATACCAAGACTGAGAACAACCAAATGTTGCTCCATTTCTAATACATAATTTCTCTACAGCATCAAACAAAGGAGAGGACTTCACATTTCTCTAATAGCCAGAAACAACCCTCCCTCCGAGTTCTCCACCTTTCCCACACACAGTCTGCAGACTTAATTTTGCTTTTTTTGGAGGACAGTTGATAGTTGGAGCCAATGTGAATAATACACTGGTAAAATTAGCAGTGTTAATTCAGAGGCTATATTTAGAACTAAATCTCACACTCTTAGATGGATTTCTGTACTGTAAAAAAACCAAGCCTCTCCTCCAGAAGAGAGCTATACTTCCTTATAAGTCCCACCATCAAAGAAGCTACAAAAGATAACTTTAAAGGCTGGAGAACAAAAAAAAACAACCCACCCCAATCCCTCATGCATATTACCATCTAAACATTACTGCTCTGAAGTTTTCATGGAATATATATGCAGATCTTAATGCTTACCAGCATTTCTTCACCTGCTAGTAGCCTGCCTGTAAAATGATAGTTACATACTACTCATCTTGTATGTCACTTTTAAAGAAATATTCTGAAAATTGAAGCCCATTTAAAAAGGCTGGCTGAAAGATCTGATTTTAACTATAACCCATGCTTAAATAAACAGATGCCAAATTAGGAGAGAAATATATAACAGACAGTTTAGCCTTATATCTCAGCTTCTCCTAATGAAAATATTTACCTTTGCAAATAATTCCTTAAAAAAAAAGCCATTACAGGAGTTTATTACTTCTGCATTCTTTTATTGGAAATTCATTTCTAAAGAGTTGTTTCACTGCCAATGCTAGAGAGAAAAAGATTTATTGCCCTGGGATTTTACTATATTTTACACAATTTTATGAATTAGCACATTAACTATGTGAAAGTGACAAATCAACTAAATCCTAAGTCATTGACTATGGTAAATGCTTTAAAAAAAGACTCTTTCTCATCCTGAAAGAACTGAAGTTCTTTCACCAATTTCTATACACGTGTCAGGCTCCACTGGTCCACCAAATCCATCCTCCCTGGGATGAAACACATTTGCAACAAACGATATAAACAGTCTCAGATTAAAAGACTTGATCCACTGTAGAGAACAGAACTGTAACCAAACTCTAACTTGCATATCCAAGAGAATTTATAGTCATCCAATATAAACCACGCTAAAGCGTTCAAAATCAGACATACACACACAAAAAAATCCTTCCTTGATCAAGCTTTGGGCTTTGATCACCATAATTAATTCTAAAAGTCAATTTAGCATCCCAGCTTCTGTCAGTGTGGCTTACCTAGCACCTAAATGGGATGCTGGCTCAATGCCAACACACCTCCCTGAGCACCCACTGAATCTCCAGCATTACTGAGGACCACTTCATGTTTAACCAAAGCACATCATACGACCTAAGAACTGCAGAGTTTTTCAAATGCTGCTGCCCGTAATGCTGCCGGGTCTGAGCACTAACTTCTCAACAATATTAGAACAGAGGAGGGGTTCACTGCTTACAAGCAACTAACAAGCTTGAACACAATCAGAACTACATTTTTCTTCAAAGGGCTCAGACAACACTCCACTACAAACCCCACGACTTTGTATCTTTTGTTTTCTGACATTGTTAGAGTACAGAGACAGAGGTGGGAGAGCAGAATAGTTCTCAATTGCTGCCTTTGATAATGGAAAGAATTTAGTGTTTACAAATTTATTTCCAGTTGCTGGCTCATATATTTGGATATTTATAGTACTCATCACTATGGTATCCGAGCACATTAGCAGTGCTTTGACCCACACAAAACAATACAAAACTCTTTCTTCTCAGCTCTCCAGCCCCTTAAGAAACACCTCTGTTGTGGTATTACTAGCACAGCATGTTTCAGAAATTAAAAATAGAACTCTTGAAAAGCCAGACTCAATTTCAGATCTTACTTCTTGATAAAAACAAGCAGGGAACAAGGTATATCATAAAAGCTGGTGCAGGGAAAAAAAAAACCCAGAAAAACCAGGACTTGCTCTCTGGCTCTGAAATAGTCAGCTCCATAACCACTAGCTCAGAGTCCAATTTGTCTACTTACGAGTACTTAAGTTTTAAAAATATTAAATTTGTCTAATGGCGTTAATAATTGAAGTCATCTTTCACCCCAGAGACACACATGAGAGCCATTTTGTGCAATGCAGTATCTAATGTGCTCTCCAGCGTTACCTAATAGCACCAGTAAATCCCTAACAGGGCAGACTGCAGCGGCGCTCAGCCCACATCCGAGGCACCAGGATGAAACCCGAAGCTGTGCGAAGGGCAGCACGTCCAGAAGTGACATCCGGACCTTCCCGATACCCCTCCGCTGGGAGGCGGCTTCAGAAGAGAGGCTGACATTAACCATTCCTGATTAATCAGAACTACCACGTTTCACATTCCAGAAGATACTGGTATAATGGACCATTGCTAAATTCCTGTTTGCATCTTGGGCTGGCTTCTGTAGGTAAATTAGGCACAAGTGCAGTACTGAAATGATGGAGCAGTGGAAACGGAACTGTATCAAAAACATGATTATAAACACTGGATCTAAGAACAGCTTAAGAGAAACCCTGTCTTTCTGTACTGCACTTTATTTTTAGATTTTAATTAATATTCTCACTTATTACAGGCCAAAAAATATTAATGATGCCAAAAACAAGCATGGCAATCATGTTGCACATATATGTGCACATATCACCTCTCCTATAATGCACATTAAACTATCTACCTAAGCACACATAAAAGATAAATGCAGTGATTTAACCAGCCTCACAAATGAGTACATTTCAGAGAAAAAAAAAAGAAGAGAAATAATTCCTGCTTCTAAGGCTGATGCGTGACTTCTGAAACACAGAACTCCACCACACGAGTCACTGCCTCCATCAACTCCCACACCCACCTCCCAACAGCTGGAATAACACCCACTCATGTAAGCAACAGTCTAACTAGTATTCTTCAACTTTTACTGTAAATCAAGGTTATACTACTCCCATGGGAATACAGTATTCCCAGAGTCATATAAACAAGAACCCTTGTCAGCAAGTCACATGTTTTATTAATATTGTTAGAATATGCTACCTGCCAGAACCAACTAAATATTCATAATATTCCTACATACTCTTAAATTTCCATTTAATTCCAAAACTTCAGAAGTACTTATTTAAGAGCTTCTGCATTTCACATTCCTCATCTCCTTCCATAACATCATTCCCAATTTCCATTAAGAATTCATATTTCAATTACAAAATTAATTTTAACTCATAGATAAGCACAAAGCCTACAGCTTTTGCTATTCATTCATTATGCCTACTTACATACACCTTATCTTGGTGTCCTGTAAGAGTCTTATTATATCCCTTATTTATGAGTCTTTGCATTTAGAAAAACAATGTAACTCTCCTATACCTCTTTCTACAAAGGAAACAAGGGTTTTTTAAAAAAACAAACCACACAAACCAGCGAGAAAAGGACAGAGGCATTACTGCACCATCTCAAAAGATATTCTAAAAGCCAAATCCCCCCAGGAGAAAAACAAAAACAAAAATAACCCAAACAACAGCAAACAAAGTCTGTCGGTTTGCTTTTTTCTATTACATATTATTCTTTTCAAACCAGATGATGATTCTCAAGACCTGATTACAAGAACTGAGCCATTAGTAACATCAGAAGTTACAACAAGACCATAAAACAGGAACTCTGGCCAGAAACGACCTTGCACCAATTTTTTTTCTTTTGGGTGGGGGGGGGGAGGGGGGAAGCTAGTTAAGGAACAAAGAAGTAACAACCTGTAGCAGTTGGGGCATCCTGTACTGAAGCCCTCTGGGCATCAAGGGGCCAGATCGTTTCATACTCGGTAGGAGTGAGGGAGGTTTCACAGAAAGGTCAGAATGTGGAAACTATCCTGCAGACTACTTCAGATCAGTCTGATTTCCCCCCCCACCCTTCTCCCTCAGGCCCATCAGGCAGATAAGATGGGGCAGCAATGAGATCCAACCAGGAATACTGAAGCTGGTGAAATCAATGGGAGTGGAAAAGAGAAAGAGAGTAAAGAAAGTTCAGACCATGCATCACAGGGACAGCATGTTTCCAGCTCTAGAGAAGCCGTGAATCACTGAGGGGTTTTTTTTAGGAACTATATTAGACAACAGACATCCAAGCCACCTGCACAGAAAGTGCTATTGTTTCCTCCTCCAGCAATTTGTCATGAATATTTTTTCTCATAGTCTGAATAGGGCAGTGTCACCCCATAGAAACTTTCCCATGTAACTTACAAACCTACAGAAAAGTCATGATTTCCAAGACCCCGTGTCTGTCCTACCTGCAAAGAGCCCAGTCTCCCACTCAGTCCCAATCCAGGATGCTGCTTTGCGGTTCTAGGACAGATTCACGTAAGCATGAATAGCCATGTTTTGGGGATGGATCTTTATACTCCAGAGATTTGTTTGGGTTTTTTTGCTTCTCCTCCCAGATGGAGAACAGCTATACTATATGCAAACAGGACTTGTTCATACATTAAAGTAGAAATTTGTATAGAGCTTAAACATCCTAATTCACAGTTTACAGAATCACAGAATCATAGGGGCTGGAAGGGACCTTGAGAGATCATCGGGTCCAATCCCCAATAGTGTCTGCTCAAGTTAATTTTAGATCATGAAACATAGGTGATCTACACAAACCACTAGTATGCATGATACACACATAAAGTGTGCACTGAACTCTTTCTATGCACTCTGAATATATTTAATTCACTTTTCAAGCAGAGCTAATTAGAATTACAACCTTGCCATCACTGTCAACAGCAAACCATGAGTCCGTACAGACAGCTGGCACAGTGAGAAAGCAGTACTTCCAGCCATATGAATTCTCAAAGGAGAAACTAACTCCAAAAAACAGCCCTCACCCAGGGAAAAAAATCAACTGTCCATTCTTCAGAAGTTGCATATAAGATAGAAGAACAAACAATAAACCTGTTCAGAATCTCTAGGTGTTCCTACCATAAAAATCTGTAAATGGTAAATTGAATACTTCCTGCTACTTCATACCAAAAAAAGCCCATTGTTTGTATCAGCTAAGAAAGACTGTTATAGTCCTGAAAACACAAAATACTTTTAGCCTTTGACTGTGATAGACTAACCACTGATGGAAAAGGATGTGCCACTAAGAGTTTATCATAGTTCATACTATTCAAGAGACATGCACAGGATGTTCAATCTTCTCATTCACACCCCAACATCAAGAGTAAACTCATCCCCTTAAGAAAAGCAGCTCAAACATAGGGAGGCATGCACTGCTGTTCAAGGAAAGATATCAAATATATAACACAGTTTAAATATATATAATACCTAAACTTGTTAGAACACACAGGAGGCAATACTGAACCAGTACATAGTTTTAGCCAGAGTAAAAAAACCCAAACAAAAATCCAAAAGCCACAGCCTCCATACCCCCCCATCACCCCCAAAAAACCCCACAACACATTAATACATAAATAAATTACAGATATTTATTAGTCACACTTTTCTTAACAGTAATAGGCAAAAAAGGGCCATCAAGCAAAAACTGTGGCTTGGTAGGTTCAGGCTGGACAAGAGAGAAAAATTCTTCAGAGACATGGAAGCACTGGAAGGGGACACCCAGAGAAAGCGAGGAACCTGTCAAAGTTTTCAAGAATCAGCCAAAGTCATGGCTGACCTGGGCTGTGTTGGTGATGGTCCTGCTCCTAGCACAGGGCTGGAAACAGTGACCTCTGGCAGTCTTTTCCAAAACACATTTCTGACTCTACAGCATGGGAATATCCAGTGCAAGTTCTTTCTCAAGGAGACTAAGATGTTACTAATTTTCCATTTTAAAAGAGGCCAAATTAAACTATCTGCTTCCTTTTTTTCCAATGAGCTAGACTGTGGCATTTAAATTATTAAGCATTAAGTGAGTTGCAAGGGGCCAACCTACACCCAGGCAGAATGTGTCACACACATTTAATGCCAGGTGCATCATACATTTAAGAGATGATTGTCATGCCACAGCTACATTACGATCAGACAAGATGAAGACACTTTTTTTTCCCCCCACTTCCATCCCCTTTTCAGAGCCACACTGTCAATGAGAATATGTTCTGATCTAAAAAATGGGAACGTGATTTCTTCTGGGAAAGAAGTTCATGGGGTAAGAAAAAGCATTTTACAAGATGTTGAATTTGTTAGCAAAACCTTACAAACCTTCTGGTTTGGGTTGGAAGGGACCTCAAAGATCACCTAGGTCCACAGACACACACAACATGTGCAGGGACACCCTCCACCAGACCAGGCTGTCCAAAGCCCCATCCAACATGGCCTTGAACACTGCCAGGGAGGGGGCAGCCACAGCTTCTCTGGGCAGCCTGTGCCAGGACCTCACCACCCTTAGTAGGAAGTTGGTTTTTTCCCCTATTGCCTAATATAAATCTTAGGTTTAGAAGACTGGCTAAGAAAACTGGCTTGTTCAGTTTAAACCCATTAGCCCTTGTCCTATCACTCCATGCCCTTGCAACCAGCCCCTCTCCAGCTTTCCTGCAGGCTCCCTTAGGTACTGGAAGGCTGCTGTGAGAACTCCCCGGAGCCTTCTCTTCTCCAGGCAGTTCTCTCAGCCAACTGAGTGGGCTTGTTCAGCCTGGCTTCCTATGAAGCTTGTCTTCATGGAAAACAAGTACACACCATAACTACAATATAAGAACATAAGACTGGGAGGGGGAGAAAGGGGGAAGGAAATATCGTCTTTAATGGAAGCTTTTCCCTTCCAAAAATGGCTTGTAGTCAAGAGACAAGAACACACTTACAGACATTGATTATTAATAGAACATATTAAAACCAGAAAACCTTCACAAAGCCTCCATATGGTCACTTCATGAGAAGATTTGCTATCTCTGTGGGGGTAGGTAGCATTGAAGGATTTCACAGCAAAGACCTCTGTTGTTTACTTGGGGGTTGTATTAATAATATAACCCCTCTCCCCCCCAAAACCCACCACACATCCACACACAATAAAATCCCAGGTAAAACCACCACTAACAACAGGGGAAAGAAACCCCACAAAACTAAGCCAAATAAAGACCTAAGTTTCCTTTCAGAGGGGTGAACATCCTGCCATCCACAGGAGGTTGCTCAACTACTTGACTTTTAGATACATGGCATTCTGGACAAAAGCATGTCCAGAATCTACATGCAGAAAAAACAGATGTAACTTTAAGCCAAACTAAATCAAATTAAAAGAGTGTCACAGACATAAAGCTGAGGAGGTGAAAGAGCTGCAGGCAAAGCTTATTGCATAAACTAAAATATATTTTGAGATTCCACATTCTAAAACTCCTATGAAGATGAAACATTTTTTTCCCCAGTATCACTGTTTAAGTTATCAGAAAACAAAGCCAAAAAAGATACTTTGAGACTGGCTTAAAACTGCAGCATGTCCTATCTATAGCATCATGCTTTTGCTCTTTTATTGATAAGATAGAGACAAAAGAGTTTCTCTCCAATGAAACAGGGAGAAACAGACAAGGGTCCCCACTCTCACCCTGCAATCAAAAGGCTATTCTTACTGCTCTATGTCAATGACCATCCTGCAGCCAAAACGGAACACAGGGCCTCCAGTTTTTTGCCTACTTTTTTTCCTGGCAGCACCACCACTATTGATACTGTGTAGATCTTAACAACAGAGCCACAAGAAAACAGATCTTAAGCAACAAGTTCATTTCAGCCCAGTTCTGAATTAAGAGCAGATACCAACTGCTGATCTTCACAACAGGTCACCTGGCACTACCTAGCACATCCAAATGGACACAGGAAATAGTTCACATGGCACTGGCAAAATCTGGACAATGAAGTCCCATCTCTGGTTTATATTCTTCAGATTATGTACAGACTTTTTCCCAGGTTATTTTAAAACAGCTTCTACAAGATTACCTTTTGTATACAGTTATAAAGCCAGATTTCAAATGGAGGAACATCTACTCAGGAGATGTTCTCACCTCCACTCTCCTGATCCCAATTCCTCTTAAACACAAGTAGATTTTGAATTAAGAACCTTTTTGTTACACCACATCCCTAAACCTTGCTACTGGCAAGAACAAAGAACAGTAAAATGAGTTATAAAAGAAATCACAGTATCTCATACACTCCTGAAAAAATACCACTGGAAAACCTTTGTTTCTTCCATTAAGACTCAATGTTTATGATTAACTCACTTTAGCACCTGATTTTTGCTCAATTCTCTTCAATCTCAACTACCTGTATTTACAATGTATTAGTGACATGCTACTGTTATATTTTTGGCTAAAAATGCAAATGTAGAAGCACAAGCCTGGGTAAATCAGCTATTACAGGTAATAAGTGTACCTGAAGACAAACACAAATCCTTAAGGTTTCCAAAACTTCTGTAGAATTACATCATAATTACACTCACTGAGTATGAGGCTGTGGAAAAGGGTGACAGATCCTGGGTACTGTGGAGATAAGTGAGAAGTGACCTTTACAGGCAACACGAGAATGCCATGTGAGAATGTGACTGTCACTCCAGGAGCTCTGAAGTGTCTGTGGACAGCAAAACCAGAGCAGAGCATACAGTTAATGCCACAGCACATAGGTGACTGGGGTTTCCTCTGCAATTTCCTCTTCCACACAGCAGGAAGACGAGATTATGCTTACTGCACACTTCCTAAGGACTAGAGTACTCACAAATACATCTACATAGAAAGAAAGTATTATTTAGGAGGACTTCTGATCACTGCAATATTACCTAAAACTGGAGTGACTGTTAACCAAGAATAAACCAAGATTATTCTCATAAGAGCTAGACAGCCCTTGTTTTTCTAAATTTCTTCCCACCTCTGCTCATCTGAAGTTACACATCTCGGTTATCTTGTTAATCTGAATGAAAACACACGGGTGGAACTTATGCAATTCCCCAAAAAGAAAGAAATCAGAGTACCAGTAAGGAAGCAAAAAACCTGACTGCTGATAGCTATTGATAGCTCAGTATAAACATTAAAAAAAAAGTCAGATCAATTCCACTATCATCTGAATTCAGTCTTCATACCTTTGAAATTGCCAAGTGCACACTTAAGAGACACTTTTCCAGAATAAAAGGGTTGCTCCCTTTCAGTGGCAAAGAAGCGACCTCTGTGTAACAACTATCTGTACTTCCACAGTGCAGACTTCCATGGCTGCAGCTGACACAAATGCAATCGTTGCCATAGCAAATTCTTATCCCTCAGCCCTTTAAAAGGAAGAAAAGGAAAAAACCTAAAGATTTATTTTGCCAAATCTGCATTGGGAAAACACACACACACATTTTTCTTGTAAATATGATTGGGTAAGAAGCATTTCAGATGATGAAAAGAGCTTTGTGACAGTAATAATTGTATTGAAAACAAAATGCAGAGTTCTACAAGGAATTTAACATAGAAAAAGCAGCAAGCTTGTACCTCTTCTGTCTGAAAATTAGCAGGCCAGCTGTTATCAACCATTAGTCAGGTGAGGGTACTGCAAACAAACCCCAGGAGCAGCCAAGCATTCATGAAGGCTTGCTTTTTATTTATCAGTTCCCACAATTCAAACCACTTTTGTTTCACCCAAAACCTGGGCTAGCCAGTTAAACTTGTCATTTACTGCATATTTCTCCTACAGACACTTAACTCCCCTATCCTGAAGAAAGTCAGTGATGGAAGAAGCAAGATGGAGTAGCTACTCTTCATGTAAGACTGTTCTGCACATTGTTCTTTCTTGCTGCTGCCTTTATACTGCCAGAACTGATGTGGAAAGTCCATCTGAGTTAGCACAGCAGCTCACAGGAACACAAGCAAGGGCCTGAAAAAGGCTCTTTAACAGGGAGCTTTTATGTTCTACTTCAAAGGGGTTGTGAATGAAAACTCCTTATCAGCAATACACTGAAATCCCAGCTAAAGTAAAGGATGACATTGAACACAGTAACTGGACTTTACACTTAAAACCTGGGTTTTGTTGTGTTCTTTTGGGGTTTTTATCTGAGCGTAATCAAGGTAGAAACAGATCTGTTAAATAAGGCTACAAGCAAAGCACAAACCCTTCACAAATTGGCAGTGTTACAGGAGTTAGAAACCAGATTACAAACCTTTCTATGGGGGATACAAGCAGTCTTCTCTCTCAAGTCTTCAACTAGAACTAGCGGCAACAGGTCTTTCTCTTGCTCATCAGCAGGCTATAAGCAGCTCACTGCCTACATCCCAAATCCCTCCAGTCAATCACCAAGCTCACCACTTTGCCTACAACACTCAGGATTAAAAAGGATTCCCATGATTATTTTTTTTTTCAGATAAGGCTGCAAACACTAATTGAATATGTATTTATAAATACTGAGTACAGAATGTTTCCAGTGTTCATGCAAAGGTAGTTTAAGGCTCAAAACATTCCTTTCCTCTGTAACTGAGCTCTCTCCAGTTTTCTTCTTGAGAACCTGAATTACAGAGCTGATAGAGGCTAAAGAGTTTTCTTTGACATAACAGTAGCAAGGCAAAGTGCAAAGTCCTCCATGGCATCTCTCAACAAAGATGTATGATACCTGGCATCTCCAGGTCTCATGATACTGTACCTAAGTATAGGCAAGATCATTATATGACGCTCCTTGTTTTCCCATCAGAATGCCAGACATCCACTACACTCAAAAAATACACGTTACAGGACATATTAAAAACAGCTCCAAGATTTCACCTGAGCATGATGCAAATGATACAGAATCAGGGGCAGAGATTGTACTGGGCTTGGCTGGGACACCATTAGTTTTCTTCACAGAGCTCCTATGGTGCTTTTACACTGGTGACCAGAAGAGTGTTAGTAACGTACTGGTGTCTTATTCCTGACAAGTGCTTACACAGCACCAAGGCCTCTGCCACCCCAGCAAGGGGATGCACAAGAGGTTGGGAGAGGACACAGCTGGGGCAGCTGACCTGAAATACCAGAGAGATTCCGTTCTATTTAATGTCATGCTCAGCAGTAAACTGGGAAGGCAGGTTTTTTCCAAAGTATGTGTTGCTCAGACACTGGCTGGGCATTGCTCTCCTGGTGGTGCTTTGGGGTTTTTTCTTTCAATTAAACTGGCTTTATCTCAACCCACAAATTTGGGTTTTTTTCCCCCCTTACTTTTACTCTCCTGATATTCTCTCCCATCCCACTAGGGGGGTGCAAGTGAGAGACTATGTGGGGGCTTACCTGCAGGAGAGGACAGCTTCCCACACCATCTCTAACACATTTATTCTGATATAACTCAAACGGTGACACAGCTTAAAATACTTGTGACAGAAATAACTTTTGCATTGTCTCAAAGTGGATGCTGACAAACCCAAGGAAGTACAACTTATTTTCAGTTATTTCTGATTAGAGCATAAAGAAGCCATCTTCTTTAAAACCAAGTACTGATGTTAGCTGAAGACAAAATTCATAAAAGCTCACTGGGCAGAACACTCCCTGTAGGTGGAGAAAAATCCTGCCCCTACTTTTTATGCAAAGCAAACCGAGCATATCACTCTCGTGACCTTGTTTCTACAGAGAAGCTATCACAAAAGGCAGCAAAGCATGCAGTTAAAGCAGCATCTCTTTCTCTCTGCAGAACATTCACATGTGGAACTGAGTGCACCCAGTTTAGTGCAAGCCAATTTCTAATTCAGAGCACACAGGTTCACACAGGGGCAATGCTGCTGCCATTTGAAGCAACTTTTCCATGTCTTATTTATTAGCACCAATTATTCCTATCCATTAAATCCTGGAAATAGGTTGCTAGAATCCTGAAATAATCAGTGTTTAAATTTTATTCAAATCCTACCAAAACACACCCTCAGAAAAAAGCCAAGTTCTGAGCATTAATATTTATATTCCCCTCAGAAATACAGACACTTCATTCTAGCAAGGGCTAACAGTACCTCTGCTAAAAGCAACAGAGCTTCATACAGGCTTGAGTGCACAGTTCTGATTGTTGGGATAGATAATATCCAAGTAACACAATAAATCAGCCTCAGGAAGGCAGGGCACTGCTTCACAACATGAGAGTTGACAAGCAAGGAGGAAGGAAACTGTGGAAGAATGCCCTGAGCACAATTATTTTCCAAGCACCAAATCATCAAGCTACGTCACCAGACTTATACCAATACTTGACAAGACCCAAAGGCATACAGTTTAACTTAACAGGGCCTTGAGTAGCCTGGCCTAGTGAGAGGTGTCCCTGCTTGTGGCGGGGGGGGTGGAACTTGCTGATCTTTAAGGTCCCTTCCAGCCCTAACCATTCCTTGATTCAATTAAGTTCAAGGACTTCTAAGAAAATCCATCATCTTCCAAAATTACAGAGCCCAGTACATAGCACAAGAGTACATTGCCAGCTCTCCAGATCCAGGATCCCTGTGCACCTTCATAACATCAGAGCTGATAGAGTATGCAGGTTGAATCCTGCAAAGTGCTTTCTCAATCCCATAATCTTGAGTAGTATGCTAAACAAATGACAACCCTCCCAAAATACTAATAAAGTTTGTCTCATGAAATTCAGTTCAGTCTCTAACTATATTCAACAGCTAGAGTTATTAGCTTTTTTCCTCATCAATAAAAAGAAAAAAAAAAGTTAGAATGCTGTGCTCAGGCCCTGCTGGAAGAAGCCTGCTTGAAATAGCAAGATCAAATAACTTCAGAGGTGGCTGTGCCACATTCCCTGGCGTATCAAGAAACACTGCAATGAAATTGAACTAATTAGATTTTTTTAATCCATTAAAAAGTAACATATTCAGTTCCAAATGAGAGACAAGAGACTCCTCTGGGTCTCATACCATTAAAACAAGTTCTGAGTCTATCATTTAAGTGCTCCAGAGAAGCAGTACCTATGCAAAAGTGTGGTGACAACACACCGAGCACGCCGCGTAAGATCCACAACATTCCCTGAACCACCACTTCTGAAACCCCTCTCCCCATGGCAACCTGTACTTATAGCTAAGGAGCAGCTTCTTACACTGTGAACAGATCACACTTATTCAGATTTCTATATGAAAAAAGAGACATGATCACCCATCCATCTTAAATATTTCTCCTGCAGGCTGGGGGGAAGGTGTGTGTTTAAAAAAAAAAAAAAAGCTTAAACAAGAAGAATATCATCTCCTCAGTAAAAAAAAAAAACCAACCAAAAAAATCCACACCAACAAACCACCCCACAAAGCCACCCCACTTGGATTCTCTGCATCCAATCTCTGTGGAGCAGGTAAGCAACACTTTATGAACTTTCATGCCTGTGAATTTGCAGCCAGAAATCATAGAATGTATTGGGTTGGAAGGGACCTTTAAAGGCCACCTAGTCCAACACCCACGCCCTGCAATGAGCAGGGACATCTCCACAACTAGAGCAGGTTGCTCAGAGCCCCATCCAACCTGTTTGGAAAGTTTGCAGGGATGGGGCATCTACTAACTCTCTAGGCAGCCTGTTAGTGATTCACTACCCTTATTGTAAAAAACTTCCTTCTTCTATCTAGGCTACATCTCCCCTCTTTTAGTTGAGAAACACTACCCCTTGTCCTCCTGCAACAGGCCCTACTAACAAGCCTGTCCCCACCTTTCTTATAGGTCCAGTTTAAATACCAAACGTGCTGCAATAAGGTCTCCCCAGAGCAAGAATCATATTTAACAATGAGGGAGAAAGATTTGCTTTATAAAGAACTCTCCACTGCATGGAAAGCTTATCTGGTGGAGGGAAATGTTTTGGCCTGCAAGAGCCACGGGCCCTGTATCATGTCATATCAGTATCTAGTTCTTATCACTCCTGTCCAAAAGGCCAAACTCAGAATGTGCACAGGGGAAACAGCTCTGCTGGGGTTTACAGTCCATTCAATTTCTGGTAAGACCTTGGTTCTCTAATTAGGTAGCCCAAATAAAATCAAGCTAGTCTGAAAAATGCTTCAAATATAGCCTGTGTTTCTATGTAAATGGTAATGGAAGAATCATCATACCAAGACCAGTGGATGACTGGCACAGGTGTCAATGGTTATTAAAAACTGTAACTACAAATGCTATTGTTGCTGATGGAGAATATCATGCTTGGCAAATGCACAGCACATTTCCACACAGTATCCCATGTGTTCTTCCTAACCAGCATGGCAAATTGTAAAGGAAGCATTTAAATGTAGACAGAGAATGAGAGAATGCATAATTTAGACGTCTACCATCACGCCTCCTGCATCAAAAGACTTCTAAATAATCATTTTACAACTCTTTCTGCAATCTGCTTCCATTTGAAATACTCCCAAATTTGCACAAAGATCATATGATCTGAGATTAGTTTGTGTTGGAAATGACCTTTAAAGGTCATCTAGTCCAACCCCCCCTGCAATGAGCAGGATGATCAGAGCCCCATCCAGCCTGACCTTGCATGTTTCCAGAGAGAAGGCATCTACCACCTCCATCAGCAACCTATCCTGTATCTGAAAGTTTTCAGAACTTTATATCTGCATGTTTTCATTACAAGAGATGCTTCCCACCCCCCCTCCCCCTTACCCCCCGCCGACTCCCACCTCCCATTAACCTTGTTTGCTCTTTTAGATTCAGTCCTGAAATAGCATTAACAATCTTTTGGTCAAAGTCTGAAGTTTAAGAGGCAGCCTGCATGTAAAGGCCTACACACAGACTAGCTGTTTGATGTGGGAACGATCTTTTGTCCCTACAACCATAAGCACAAACGTGAAAACTACCAATATAAAGCTGCCAGTGAGAAAGAAAACAAGAACAAGGTTCAGGGAGTGTTCCCTGATAGATGATCGATTGTTGGACACCAAGTAAAATCTTGTGTTCAGGATGAATCGTGGAAGAAACTCTCTACTCTACCAGAAACACACAAACTTTTCAAGTATCTCCTACGGCTCTGCATTTCACTTCCATCATACTTCAAGAGACAACATGAAATTTTTCTGAATACTAGATGCAACCAAGAGTGAACTGTTCACTCAGACTTGTACAGGATAAGGTGAAAACAGTCATAACAGAGTTGATTTACAAGTAGAGGTAAATTTACAAGGAACCTGGAAAAGACCATATAAAAATCGTTTCCTCCTACTCCTACAAAATACAGTAATTATTTTATCTTGCTCAAAAGCTGATTTGAATCCAGAACCATTTCCTGACAGAAAACAAACCAACCAACCCATCCAAACATATTAACTGTAGCTAACAGAGATAAAAACACCTTTTTACGTGGCTCCTTACATTAAGAGCACTTTGAATTAGAAACTTATAGATCTTTATTAAATATAAATTAAATAGACCGTTATTAAAGATCTATTCTACTCAAACTAACATCTCCATATTTAAAATTTCTAAATTTCTCTCCTCAGCTTTCATCAGTGCACACCAACGCTGCTCGACTTCAGCAATTAAACTCAACTAGTCATTTAAATTCCTAATTTTCCTACCCTTGCACAACACAGTATAAAAGACAACACAGTATAAAAGACAAACAACTGAATGTGTTTTAACATAAAAGATTTCCTCCTGCCTTTGCCAAAACCCGTCTCTGATCCACACCATATAGGTTTGAGCCAAACACAAGAGCCACTTGGCACTATTCTTTAAACCCTAAACTTTCAAAGAGTGCAAATGCTACTGAAATGAAGTATGAGTAAGGAGATGAATTTAAGGGAACATTTAAGATGTAAGCAAAACCAGTAAAAACAGTTTATAAAGGCAGATAGGACCCACTCTCTGCCCCAGCATATTTACTAGTA
Source organism: Laterallus jamaicensis coturniculus (assembly GCA_022605575.1). Classification (NCBI taxonomy): domain Eukaryota; kingdom Metazoa; phylum Chordata; class Aves; order Gruiformes; family Rallidae; genus Laterallus; species Laterallus jamaicensis. Next base: position 582,246 of record JAKCOX010000102.1, on the reverse strand, counting down.
ACTACACATCGACACTATTGAATTCACCTACAACTTCCAGAATTAAAGCAAGTATTAATTCTGAAATTAAGTTTTTGATTTTTAGCTGGCAGAACAGAAAGGCAATAGCAAAGCCACATTTCATTCTCTGAACATTGTTAAAAACTGTAATGATTTGCTGACTTGTGAAAAAAATTCCCCTCTGAAAAGTCCCCAAGGGCTTCTTCCCAGGCAGCACACTGAGAGCAGATGGCCAGCATGAAGTCTGCAGTTACCAGCCTGGCCTGGCAGTCCCACAGATCACAACCATACTCCTTTCTTTTTGTGGATGTGGGAAGGGGATAGGTTCAGAGACGCAAACAGCTAGGCATGGTAGGCAACAGCACTTTCCACTAAAAACACACACATACATTCAGTTTCCAAACCTGTCAAATGCTCCTTCCATTAACTTTCATCTCACGTGTAGGTTACCCACTCCCCACTCCCCTTTTTAAAAACATTTTTTCTGTTATTGCAAAGTCTTTCAAACAAGGTGGCAGGAAATCAGTAACATTAAGGATACTGTAAAACTGACCACTAACAAGCATCACCAGAGCCAGAAACCTAAGGAACTATCTGTTCTTACAATTTCTTCTTTATATTTTACTTTGAGAATCCCTAAAAGCAATTTGTAACAATGATCTATTACAAGCACACAAGTGGACAGTTATTAGTTAACTGGTAACAAATGCCTTTCAAACTTGCGATTGTATGAGCATGCCACCCCTCCCCCCTGTCTGTAGGAACAGTTGTCCTGCTCTCCTTTAGCCAGGACAACATCTGACAAGGAGGTGCTGTTTCATTTCCTCTCCTTCCTCCCTCCCCTCAAATGGGGAAGCCCTCAAAGAGGGGGAGGGGAGAGCATATTTTGAATTCAAATGATGCATCTCAAAATACTATTGTGTAACACTTGGGTGAGTCTGATTGTAAATCTACGTATACACCCCGTGAGGGAGCCTTACTTAGGCACTTACATCTCTTAAAAAAGGGTACTAATAAGGCTTCTGCATTAATAACCATTTCAGTTTTACACCAAATGGTTTGAGTAAAACCTTTATTTTGCCAAGGCTAATAAAGGAAACAGAAAGAAAGCAGTGAGGACCCTCCTATGGAATTCCTTTCCAACTGACAGATGCAGCAGGAAGAGGGTGGAAAGGATTTCCTCGTGTGCAAAACGGCCTGACAGACTTCACTCCAAGGCATTCGGAATGCTCAGCCCCCTCACAGAGGCTTCTGTCTCTTACATTGATTCAGCATTCCATACTTCATTTCTACCAATTCTTCCTGCTCTCCCTCATTTCAATTACCCCTTTCAAAAAATTTGCCAGGCATAGAACAGCCCTGGATTAAAAGTACATCGGAGTCCCACTGTCAGTACCTTAGACTTGAAAAATCTAACAGGGAAGCTTTAGTCTCTCATTCATGCTTAATTCCAGTGACACATTCCTTAGGGAGGGTGCCAGTGTCACAGAGATGCTGCTACCTCAGAGACTGAGCCCCTCCCTGATAAGATTTGCTTTGAGTAATCATGATTTGGTCCAAACTAATCTTTAGATTCTGTTGATTTTCCTTAAAGGCCGTTGACTACGTATCAAATTCCATGCAATAAAATACATTCTTCCCACAAAAGACAGAAGTGAGAAGACAACACATCCCATTTGCCTCCCAGCCCCAGTGAGTAAGTTTTCTTTGCTGAACCATACACAATAAATACCAGAAAAGCATTGCTCTTTCATCACCACTCGCGTAAGTTTTTCTGCTTTTACCACTTATTTATAAGGAGCCTAGTAGAGGATACTACTTCTGTGTAGCCACAAGAGCTGTGGCAGTTCTGGTAACTGTAATTATCCAAAGATCTAACACAAGCACCAGCTTTCTGGCAGACATGAAAGTTAATGCACACAAGTCATGCAGAAGTAAATTAATTAAACCTCACTGAAACAATTACTTGGTCCAGCCAGGAAAACAAAGGACTGCACGTGCTCAACAGCTCTGGAAAGAAATCTGTTATTTTGGGAAACATGCCATTGAAACATTTTGGATTGTTTCTCTCTCTCAGAAACATCCAAGTCCAAAGACTTAAGTGTCAACTCACCTTCCACACTATCAGAACAGGAGGTACCAATCCCAGTGTCCCCGCTGTCGGAAGCTATACTGTGTCTTCTGACAGGATTACTGTGACTGCTTGGTGAAACGGTTGCAGACTGCCACAGGGATTCAGTACCAGGTAACCATCCCACTGAGGAATAATCTGAGCCTATAAAGGAAGCCAGAAGTCTGTCATTACAGATACAGGACAGAAGTCTACAACAAAATGCCAGTCAAAACAAAAACTGAATCCCATGCTTCATAGTTCAAGTTTAAGGCAGAGTCTGTGCCAATGCTAAGGAGTATTTTTGTTCTTTTTTGAAATTATAATCCTTTTACCCCCACCTCCCAAAAAAACCCCACAAAACCTGTAAATACATTTTTACTTTAAAAAAATATAACCCTTAAGCTGTTAACTTTAACAAAGTATTTATTATACGATCCCTATCTTAGAATTGATTCTCAACTCACTACTTTTCCATTGTAAGCTTTTACAATCAGAAATTAATAAAGTTTTAGGACAGAAACCAACTGGAGATTGGACCAGTGAAACAGTAATTTCCAACTGTGCATAACCCACATAAGCTAGGTGATAAAAGTAAGGCAGCAATAAAATCATTAACACTGATATCAACTTAATTCATTATGTTTCACTGTTATCAGTTATCTAAAAAGAGAGACTACAACTCAAGCTGGCACATAGCTGCACACAAGCTGTCTTTGAGACATTTATGGTTTGTATCATTTTGGTTTATTACACTTTTAAATAATCATTAAAACATTAACATTTAAAGCATAATTCAGTGCAGCAAATAGTTCCTCTGTTCAAGGACTTCTTGAGAATGCATGGCCTACTTTGCAGTCAATCTCACAGGAACATACAACGCAGAGTACAACCCCAGAGGGCCATCACAATTTCCAACAGCCAGGATCTAAATCTGAGCATTGTTTATAGGCAGAATCATATTTGCACTCAGAACCAGCAGAGCCTCAAAGGGCCTTGGAAGAAAAAAAAAAGCACGTCCTGCTCTTGATTTTTCTATATAATCCCATACGTACATCCCCTCCAGCAGTTAGTTTTGCATAACGCTTTCAGCAGGAAATGACTCATGAAGATCAGTTCACATACAACCTCTCTTATGCTACATGTGGTTATTTTTAGGTCACTTAAACGTTTTCAGCAGTGTCCATCCAAAGTTGTAACAGCAAATTGCCTCTGCAATGACATCTGCAGATCATTGCTAATTCCAGCTGTACTTGTTTCCCAGTAAATCAAACAGTTTAGAAAAGGATGCAAAAATGAGTACATATGTGTTTGTATCACACACATATATCCATAAAAATATGAATATTGTGTCCATATAGCAGCTAAACCACCAGACCCTCTGAGCAGAGAGATAACACCTGCTTGTCAGGCCACTTTTAAACTGAGAAGTATAGCACACATTTCTTCACTATATGCACTATTTACCTGCAACATGACATCTAAGGCAGTCTACTTTCTGTTGGTAGATTCATGGGGGGTCTTAGATACACCTGTCCATCTCATTTGGCTGAACTGCATTCCTTAAGGTTACTGGCTCTTCCTCCCTTTAATGCATTTCCCAACCTTTTTCTCAGTGTCTTCAGCATCACTCAGTTCTCCTGCCCCTTCACTGTACTTCAGCCATACCTCGTGCAATGTATTCCCATCTTTCCCTTAAACTTCTTGGTTTTCTTCCCCAAAAGTACCTCAACTCTTCCCTACTCCATGAAGTAACTTTCAAGTCCAAGTATTGGGCAGAACAGAAGACCAGAGGAGCCAGACACAAAAGCCACTGCCTGTGGCTCACCAGTCACACCCCTTAAGGAGGTTCCCAGCCAAGATACTAAGTAAATACAGCTCCAGGTATCATTCTTCATACCATCCACCCTGTGTCATCATCCAACGTGCTGAAATGTGATCCCTTCACATGCAGCTAGTGGGAAACTGGGACATGTCTTTCCCTCCTACCACCCAGTGCATTTTTCACTTAAGACTCTGGCTGCTTTGGGAACAACTAGTTTTTCCATCCCTCCCTCCCTCTAAATAGGTCTACTTCACACAACAGTTTCACTTCATACTTCTGAAGCTGCATCTAGCTATTACAGCAAGAGTAAAGCTGACTTAGGGGAGCCCAAGCTAATTAAGCCAGAGACAGTTCTGAATTAGAAGACATTTAAAATACATTTACAGAAGAGAAACTGAGTTTCAGTTACCCTTTCTTATGCTGTTCTCCACCACACAACTCTGGTGACATTCCAGCTTTCATGGCATTAAACAAGCGTTAAAAAGAAACGCAGCAGATCATGCTACCACTGCTGCACCTTAAATAACACAGAACTGAGTGTCAAACTCTTCAGACCTCCTGGTTAGACAAACGTTCAGTATGAGAACCTGTAACCACCCACATGCAGCCCTCCAAACAGGAGAGACTTTTCACTTTGCTGGAACTTTCAGTAATAAAAGCTAAAAATGCCACAGAACAATAGAGCAGGAAAGGACATTCAGAGGTCACCTAGTCCAACGCCCAGCCCAAAGCAAGGCTCTTTAGATCAGACTGCTCAAGGCAGAGTCCACCCGAGTCCTGAACACCTCCAGAGATGCAGATTCTGCAACCTCTCTGGACAGCCTGTACAGCATGTAACCACCCTCAGTTTAAAGATAACTCCCACAACATCTCAAGAAAGTCTAATTTTCCAAACATTTTACTGCAATATATGCCAAAAGACTCAACCATACACTACAAATAGAGCTAACATATTAGGGTGCGGAGAGTTATCCCCGCTGGAATCTCTACAGATACTTCAAGTTGAGGAAATACAAAGCCTCACAAAACTCTTTTGAACATTGCACCTACACAAAGACAGCTTGGGGACAGATGCACCAAGTCCTGAGTTTGGTGCTGTAGCACAGGCTGAGGAGGACCTGCTGGCACAACACAGAATTAATGCAACACCTCCTGGAGGACTTCTGTTCAGCTTTTCTAAGTTAACTCACGAAGCACAATTCCTGAGCTGGTAGGCATGAAAAGGCAAGTGGTGGTACACATCCATAGCTACACACTGGTCAGCATGAGGCCAGCAAGAATTCCTGAGAGCTGTGGCTCAGCACAGGTCTGACAGATTGCATCTGGCTCTCCGGGGAAATACTTACGCCACTCTGCACGGTGCTCTGGGGTGCAGAAGGCTCTCTTCACACCAGTGCTCCTTCTCACCCTTCCCTGTAATGCCCAGTTGGCTGTGCCCACCAGGAACACACCCACCATGCATCACTAGCATCATGCTTCACATCACAGCCATCCCATACACACGAGGCACGGATGAGGACTGGGATGGGTCAGAGCTGTCTCATCTCCTCATTCACTTTGCTTCCACTGTTCAGGAGCAGACTCTGCATTTAAAAGGCATATGTCCCAAGAAATAGAATGGTTTGAGAATTTTAATAAGTAAACAGTATATGCTTTTTAACCTATTTTAGACATGCCAACAGAACATAGGTGCATGTGATCACTTCAAGCAAGATTTTCTCTCTGGCCCCCACAGAAGTCCTGACATGAGATGTGCTGCATTTAAGAAAAAAAAAAGCAGCTAGTTACATTTTACAGGAGTCTAAACTTTCCAATGTTTTACCTTGCTGACTTAAGGGTGGTTGTGCACAACGGAAAGCTATCACAGAAACAAACTGTCTTCTTGAAAAAGAGCTTTTCAAAAGCTAACTGAACCCACTCCCATAAGTGGCCAAATAAAAGCCACAAGACACTAGAAACACACTCAATGATTAGGTCTCAACAGTAAGCCATGGGTATCCAACTCCAAGCGTTGGGGAGCAGACCCCCTCCCCATGGCCAAGGGAAGGCAATTACACAAGTTGCAATGAGGAAATGCCACCCAGAAAAACATGACCTTACAGATCTCATTCATCCAAGTCATTATTTAAAAAAAAATCACTTATTAGTTTTATTATTCTAAGCCAAGTCCTGAAGAATAACCAAATGCCATGCACCCTGTTCTATATTCCATCACCTTTTCAACTGTTCTCAGTAAATACATCATCTTCTGTGCAGCAAAGGGCCTACCCTAAAAGAATCAAGCCTAAGAGGGGGAAAAGCTCAGCTAGCACACCTGCTTTACCCTGCTGCTCAAATCTCACACCTGCCAATCCACAGCTAGTATCCATCTGCCCGAAATACAGAGTGGGGCAAGAAAACAAGCAACCATTTCCAATAGGTATTTGCAATGTTAAGTTGTCCTTTGCCATCTGACTGTGATCACTCTTTACTGGGTCAGGACAATCTACCTTTCAGAGGATTTAATATAAAAGAAAGAAAAGTAGCATCATCATACCTGGCTACAATTTCCAGTGACAAATGTTAAAAATAAAATATATTCAGAATTCTAAGCAAACCTCAGAAGGAGCCTTGGTTATACAGTTAACTGTGTCCTTAAATTTGGCCAGTGAAATATACCAACACAATGCTGTTTTCCCAGCCCAGATATTTAAAACAGATCAGTTTGCAACTAAGTATATAAATTGCAGGAAGCAGATTTATTAAAACAGTTGATACTTCACTCCACAAAAACATGTATCTTTTTCTGTGTATTACAGAGTGCTGTCCACTACTGCTGGCAGGAAGGCACCTAGTTAATTCTGGATCATTACCCCTCTTAATTTCAGTGGCATGCACAGATCACAGAAGATCTACATATATAAAATAACACCACCACCACCTTTATACTTGGTTCCTAAAATACCTCTATCATGCCTGACTATAACGTACTATTTTATGTGACAGCTATAATTCTGTTATTTTACCTAGATGCTGAATGGAAAGCAACAGCAAGAGACTTAACTGGGTTTCACAGCAGCTACACCCTTACCTAAGGATACTGATTCTTCTATTCCACAACACAACTCTGACAGGGAGTGCCCCAGAAGTGAATCACCCATGACAGCCAGTGTGAGGTTACACAGTTAAAGGATTCTGATCTCACTACATCACTATCAAAAGTGACAACTATGCAAAGCTCATTCTAGTCATCACAGATGTAACCAGGCTGTGCAATGGTACTGCAAAGCTGCAGTGGCACTGAAGCCTCCTTGAAGCTCTTTCAAGGGAAGCAAGTCAGCATTTCAGCCTAAGCACACAGCCGAAGTTACTCAGTTCACCCTCACCATCAACAGCTATAACCAAAACCCTACTCATTATCCTAAAAATATCATACAATAGTATTTTGGAAAAGAATCAACCCACCTTCACCCCAATACCCTCACACCTACTCTGACACTGCTGGACTTACCCTAGTTACAACTTCTGCCCACCTGCTCCCCAGCCCATTTTCAATGAACCCATCCAGATTTCAAAGCCTCTTTTGCACCCTCTCCCTGTCCCACAGGGCTCAGTAACCACACATCTCTTCTAAAGGACGAGTCTACAAACACACACAAAAATGGTCTCTTAGTGAGCTGTCTGCTGTATTGTAGGAATAAACTTTCTTCAGTTGGAAAACATTTATGTTTACTCATTGTAGCTGAGTAAACATCATTAATGCTGAAAGGCTCAAGAAAAACCTCGCTTTGGTACGTGCTTCATACACAACAATTCTTTGCCAATAAATATTCTCTTTTCTTCTACTGCTGGAAAGACAACAGAAATAGTTAGAAAAGGAAATAGAGGCAGGAGAACTTAAGAAAAACAAGAACAATGCCTTTCCAAAAAGTAGGCACAAGATCAGATGCCATACTTTAATACAGAATCACAGAATGGAATGGTTTGGCTTGGAAGAGACCTTAAAGATAACCTATTTCCAACTTCCCTGCCATGGGCAGGGACATATTTACATACATTTTGGGTTTATTGTAAAAAGAAAACACTGACAGTCAGCTGATAGAATAGTGCAGGAACAGCCTCCTTCAATCAAAGGTGAAGCAGAAGATAAACTGGATTCATTCAATCTGGTATCATGACACAATAAAAAGAACCAGGCATATAAGTGTTTCTTGCAGACACCGGCAAATAGAACACTTATATGGACAAATAATGTTTAACAACTGACATCCCAAACCTGACACCTAGACATTTCTTAGGTGCACTTCATCTCTCTGATCCTTCTGTAAAACTAATTGCAACTCTTATTTATAGAAACATCCAATACAAGTTCCAGGTCTACAATGTAACCTCTTCTGAGATGAGCAGTAGACTGGTAAGAGAGGGTTTCTAGTGCTTTCGGGAAGATGGTCAGATGACAGTTTCAGGACCCTTTTCACAAACACTCTGGAGGTGGTAGAAACCCACAGCTCTACCAGCTGGCCGTGAACTAAGGTACCAGAAGGTCCTAGTCCCTCCTCTCACATAAATGCAGCTGAGAGTAGGTGGATGATACAGTTTAATCTAACTGCAAAAAGGAACAGGGCAAAGTGGGATGAAATGACAGCCCTAACTACTGAATTGTTACATTGCAGTTTCATAAAAGCACTTTACCATGTCAGATAGCTAAAGCATGATTCATCCTGAGACTCATATCCTTTATTAGTGTGCTTTCTTGACAGAGCCTGCAAGCTATTTAACCAAGTTCTCCTGGTTCTTCAGTTAGAAACTGATTAAAGCAATCCTAAGCATGGAGAAAGATAAAAACATACAGATATAGAGGGAAATAAAGAAAGAAAAACAAAATGCTTTTTTTAAGTAGAACATTGAGAGACAGACCTTTCTACCAGCATTTTCACTTGCAGAAATTGAAAACATGCTACCTGAGTACAAAAGGCCCATACCTGTCCTCTGTGCTATGCATTTGCAAAAGAATTCACTTAGTAGAGGGAAAGATAAATCATCATAAAATAGCAGAGGAGAAAATGTAGAAGAGAGAAACCCAAAGAAAAACATCCTCAAAATAAAGAGACACCTGATCAATAGTATCAATCAGAAGAAACTGACAGGTCATATTTTAAGGAATAAAAATGTAGCTGTATTAAGTTTGAGCAGAAGTTTAAAGTAGATTGTCACCAAGCCTCTGGCTTCTTTTGCCACTGGAATGCCTTAATAAAAGTTAAACCATTTTCCCCACCCCCAGAAGTGGCTAAATGTACAACCTCTAATGATCAATAATTATGACGATAAATCCTTTGGCTTCACTATGAAACAGCATTTCAGTGTGAACTTTCAAAGTTACAATTTTTTTGTGGCTTTACAAGTGTGTACATCTGCACACCCAGATAACCTCTAGTGCAGGCAGGTATCTAATCTAGAAGAACGGACACTAATAATAATAATAATAATCCTTCAATTTAATAGATGAGTTTTAGAGAATTTTGCCATGACAGATAAAGGACCTAATCAGGTAACTCACTCACCATCACACCCCCCCCTTCCCCACCAGAGTCCACAGAAAGAAAGAAGTGCCCAGCTCGGAGTTTCCATCACAGAGTCCAGCTGGCTAGCTTAGGCTGCTGCCTAAAAGGGTTGTTTGACATTGGAGCTGATCTGCTCTAGCGGTCAGCTGCCACGCAAAGGCCGGTCACCTTTCCCAGCCCCGTATTCGCTTCTGCTCCCCCAGCACAAGCCCTGCCACTCCAGAGCCCACTGAAAATGGTTCAGGAACAAACTGTCCCTGCTTACAAAAAAGGTAATCTGCTGATTTGATTTCCTAAGCTGGCTCAGCAAGGGGTCAGACCAGAAGCAGTGCCAAGGAGGGAGTGGGAATGTACAGGCGTATTTCTGATGCCTAGCAGCAACTAGCTAGTAACCAGGCTTATCCCTACTGCCAAATTGCACATTAAGGCATAAATCTCTGCTGGCTTCACTGGGGAGGACAAAATCTGTTCAACTAGCAGAAAGCTGCATTCAATGTAGCATTCTGCTAGCTAAAAAGGTAGCAAAATCCTTAGACTGACACAGTATGTAATGATGGGTTCTGCCTCCTGATTTCTATTCTAGAAACTATGTAAAACAAGGCCTCAAATTCATAATACACTTTGTAATTTTTATACAGGCAGCATTTAGCTGCAGTTATTTAACATCAAACCAATGACAGCTACCCTCTTCAGGAAAGAAAGAGGTTTGCCTTCATTTCATCACTGACAGGAGCAAGATCAGGAATCATTCCAATTGTTGATGGCACTCCTCTGACTCTTCCGATTCAAGATAGAGCATTTGCATAAAAGAGAACTTCAAAATACAAAATGCAGATGTTTCTCATTTCACATTTGGCACACAGACTACATGTATTACCTCATGCCTGCTATGCTGGCTTGCCTCTTTGTCTTTGGACTCAATGCACTATTCACCCCACAGAAACACAAAATGATATTCTTAGTTTCCATTCACATCCGTGTAGTAACTGCAGAGGAGAAGGCTACCTTTTAAACTTGGAAAGTTTATCACTTTCCAAGTGATATGAAGAGGGAAGCATCTAGGAAAACAAACACATTAAGTTAGGTATAAAGTTAATATAAACTTCATCAGCAAGCCATCAGGACATGCAGTCAGGTCCTAGAGTCCATTAAAAAAGCTGTGCACTTTTAGGTGAGCAGCTGAATCCTTCTATCAAAAGAAGGTAATGATCACAGGTTATAATCCATGTTTCAGCCCCTCCTGCAGTTCAGATGTATTGGTATTCAAAACCAGCATCAGGTAAAGTTTTTTTCCAAACTGTTTGTCATTCCAACATTTTTCTTCCAGAATTACCTTTATCCTCCCCTCTTTCTGTTTATAGAGTTAATGCAGTCTCCTGTACGCACGGGGAAAGTGAAGTAATCACAGCTGCTAGAATCAGTCAAAAAATACTAAATGGTGCTAAGTGTGGGAGCTGCTTAAAAAAGTGGATCAAATACAGGAGTCTGGCAGTCTTACTTTTCTCCAAAAAAAGAGCATAATTTCTCTGCTTGTAACTAGATATCAGATGTAAAGATATACTTGAAACTAAAATAAATTATGAGGACAGAAACAGCCCCCCAGAAAATAAGTGAAACATTTTGCTCAAGTACAACCACGCTAGAGTTTTTTCCATCATTTTTCAAGGAGTTCTAACGTGCATTATACACACAAAAAGATCTACTTGAACATGGACATACCAGAGAATGAGCCTTCCAGCTATGGTTTCAGGGCATGCTAACAGAAGCATGCACATCAATGTAAGGGAGTTCCCATGTTGTTACATTTGGGTTGAAATGATGAAATTCTGGCTTCACTGAAATAGTTGAGAAATTTTCCTTACAAACTTCCAATCCTTATGTCACAATGCACAAGTTCTCCCCAAGCTCAGCTTCACTCACATCTATTCAATATAAGCAAGGACAAGATTCTGGAATTTAAAAAGAGTGAGCAGTGGCTAAGAAAATATCTCTTTTTTATATATATTTATATTATGCATGTATATATAAAAATCTATATGTATATATTTATGTAGAGCGTGAAGGTCATATATATACAACCTATATATAAACCCTACCTGGGATACAAGTAGTACTGGCTTTGACTGGAAGTATTTCCATCTTCACAACTACAAACGCTTTTGATGTAAAACTTTACAATAATTCTACCCCATACAAAACCCCTTGTTCAATCAGTTTGGTATTTCAGATGATGAAGTGAATGTTAAGGGGTTAGCTTTGTTTTCCATGAAGTCTCTAGTAAGAGTGATAAACTTTTACTTAAAAGGTATTCTCAATTCCTTTTAGCACTTCTGGCTGGATTGCTATATTCCCACTCTGTTTTCTTACTCCCCAAAGAACCACCAGACCTTTGAGCACCGTTAGTCACTGAACATCTACACAAAACACTAATTCCCAACTATAAGAGTATCTCCAAAGGTTCAGCATTGCCACAAGGTATAAATAGCTGTAGAGTAGGCATTCAGGAGAAAATATACCACCTTACAGAACTGAAAAAAAGCCTTATTTATTCTGAAACATTTTTAAAAGTTGCATCTTTCCAAACCATCTGGAAAGATGGAAGCTATGCTACAAAAGGAGTAAAGCAGGCATTAAAAACATAAGGATACCTTATAAGGAATCTCAGATCTGACTCCAGGATGATTCAAGAATGTTTCTTGTCTGAATACGACACCACTGGTCTCTTAACATACTAGGAAGTTGAAAGTTTGAAAAGTACTATTTCCTTTTCTCCTTGCTAAGTCTATTCCAGGTATTTTAATTGATAAAGAGGCAGCATGACCTTTCCTGAACACTACTTGCACTGCCCTTCCTCAGCAAGACTGACATAGTCTCCAGCTACCTCTCTAGTTACCAGTCATACTGGACCCACTTCAACCTGTATGCAAGTCCACTAGTCCACAGAAGCTACACTGTCCAGTGGAATTAACGTCACTTTTTCCTGATCCTCTCCCTTAATCTGTCTTGGCCTTCACAGTAAATCTGAGGATTAACTCTATACTTCCTGATGTTATCAGCAGTGATGAAACAAGACTGTGCTAGCAGATCTTTTCCAGTCCATCAGCTGACTGAAGCGTCAGTCCATGTCACTCCAGGTACTCTGCACCCATCCAACACCAGCACAGATGCTTCCTGCAGTGATCCCTCACATGGGGGTCAGGCAACTGTCAAACCACCCCCACCACCTTCAGTATTTACCTTATTTAACTTTAGTTTTCTCCTGATCCAGCTACCCAAATGAACATGTCATAAGGCTGCACAAGTGCCAGAGTGGTCACATGGGAATCTACCCACTAGATTATCTTAGCTGTAAAATGACATCATGCCCTCCCTGCAATCTACCCACCACACACCTCTTCAGGCAAAAGGAGGGGCTTACTTCTCATCTCTTCCCACATCACAGGGACCATTATACCTTTAAAGAAAAAAAAAATAATTCTCAACACTTGCCCTTATTTTATTTGCATTAATGCCTCCTTTTACTGAGGCACCATTAGATGCTCAAAAACCAGCAAAGATCCCTGGGAAATGAGGACCGAATGATACAATGTCACTTAGAGCATGTCTGGCGGCAGAGAAATAGGTCACTTGAGCATAGCTGCGGAATCAATAGGATGTTCAAGCCTGGGCAACCAAGCCAGATGCTGCACAGAACAATACCCAGGGAAAACTAGCATCTTCAGGGGCAATTCCATGGGGGACAGCAGTTTCAGGGCACATGAGAGGTGATGGATGGGTCAGGATTAACATAAACCTAAGCACACTTGTGAGCATATATGTACCTAAATTACTCCCTGCTGCACATTTCTCCTTGTCTTCTCTAGTCATCCACCTCTGGGCCTCTTTTGCCCGTGACAGTGACTGATAAGCAATCTCCCTGTCTTTATCTCAATATACAAGATTTTCTGCCCTATGTTCTTGCCCATCTTGCTGAGGAAGGGGAGTGAGCAGCTGGGTGGGCATCTGGCAGCCAGACAAGGTTAACCTGTCTCAGAAGTCCATAAGAAAGCATCGCAAATACTTTTAAAACATGGTCACTGTCATTGCCAACCAGAATGACACTATTTTATTATCACATTTGGACATCTGAGAGACTACTGACAACTACAACCAAGCCAGCACCTTTTCAGAAAAAAAAAAAATCAACCCAGCACAGGAAATGAGAATTAGTTTAGCCCTCCAACTATTAAACTACAGGCAAGTTTCATGATGAAAACAAGCACCCAAAGCGTACAGAAGGCAGAGCAGCTGATACTGAACAAGTGTAGTATTACCCCTCTTTTCTTTAACTAACCTGTTTACAACAAACATGCTCTGCTTCCAACAACGGCAGATCATCCCCTCTGGCTATAACCTCAAGTCACACAAGAACTATTTGATACAAGAGGCTTTCAGCTATTCTTACCACCATGCATTGTTACTGTGCTTGGCAGCTTCTCCATATTTTGAAACACATGGGCTCTTTATTAGATGCCTGGATAAAATCTTAGTATAAATAGTTCCAAATTGTAAGAAGAAATATTTGGTGGACATAAATCCTAGGTCTTCTTTGGAGAAGCTACAGGTGTCCTTGTAACTAGCACTTCCTTCACTCCCATCCCCTAGTGCAGACACGATGGCTCAGGCCACCTTTTACTAGATACGTATTCTGTACAACTGTTTCAAACAAATGCATCATTCTCAAAATCAGTAAACTAATTACTGCTTCCTTTACTGGAAGTTTTAACAGCACAGAATTACTGAAACCACAGGTCTGTATTCGGCCAGTAAATGTTTAACATAAAAGAGACTAGCACAACTGCTAACTCCTAAAACCAACAACATAACATACATCCATCAGTCTTCTTGCCTAAGCAGTTAAGACATCCATGTTTTGCACACATTAAAAGAGCGGATACTATGTCCATAAGTGTGAATTGCCTGGAGGGAAGGGAAAAAAAGGCATTATCTTTGAAGGGAAGTAACTCTTACTCACTAACACCCAAACAGTGAATGTCACTCCGTGACACCATGATCTGTGAAAGACAGCAAAGGCCATTCTAGCAACAGGAACATTATATTTTCAGGCTCTGGTAACCAATCTTTACAATGCACTATATACATATGCACGCACACACACTTAAAACTGGTAAACAATCTGAAGTCTACCCTCAGTAACATTGACTTGCCCTTGCCTTGCCGAGGCTGCAAAGATAAGCCTGCCTTCCCAACATGTCCCAAGAGCTGTCACATCCCCAGCTACAGATGAAACTTATTACCAAAACAAATCCATTGGACTTCATACACACACACCCCCACCTGAAAAGATGAGAAAGTGTGTTGCTGGCCCTGTCCTCCCCAGCCTGGCATTGTTGTGAAGCTACCTATGCACCCCATGGGCACCCCAAGGAGGCAGCACCCCACAGGCCTTACAGTGTGCTGTGTCCTTACAGCTGCTGACATCAAATAATGTTGGTGCCTTCACCAAACAATCCTGCAGACCCACAAGTGTCACACTTGCTGCCAGCAAAGTGAAGTGCAAGAATGCAGGCAACTCCTGGGATTTGCCTCACCAACAAAGCACGTTGCTAGGCCTCTAGGAGCAGAGGGATGCAGGACGCTACTTTTAGGGAGTGTCAATCACATCCTTCTGAGCACTTACATCCTTCTAGTTTTCACCTCTTCTTGCTTCTCTTATCTGAACAGCTATTACCAGCCAAACTTGAGTAGCAGTCAACTACTGGCAACACTGCACAGTGGAAGGAAGCTTGCCTAGAGGAAAGTGATAAACGCTTGGTATTTCATCACAAAGTGTGTTTGTTTCACTTTCCACCCGTGCCTGTTGGGCACACACAGCCTGAATGGCCACATGCCCCAGAGGAACACCACATCTAGATGAACTCTTTCATAGTCTTAAAGAGTTACTAACCAACCGTGCATTTCAAAGGACGGTCCAAATGAATAAGCAAAGTACTTGAAACGCCGTATGCCCTTCACTGCAGTTATTTAAATTCCTGCAGCGCAGTGGGTAACTGCTGCCTTTAGAGAGGTATAAGCTATGCTGCAATGTTTTCACAAGATACGTACAAGAACACTGAAAGACCCTAAGTCAACCATAAACGTTCCAGAAATAACAATTTAATTTTTCAGGCCAGATACCGAGACAGTGAGAAGCTGAATTTATTTTGCACGGGCAGCAAACTTTGTCATTAAATCCACTGGTTAAACAAGAAGCACGTTTCCAAAATAAAACAAATGTCCTTGCCTGGTACATTTAAAAAAAATATATTCAGAATTACTTTGCATATATTACTGAAAATCTGATCATTCCCCTGTGTAAATAGTTACAGAGTTCTTCAGTAGGCACCTACTGACAAGGCTAAGATTTTCAAACAAAATAGGAGTTCTAAGTACCCATATGCATACATAACTCGAATACCACTAGCAAAACACAACGCTTCTCGGTAACAAAGACAGCTTAACAACACAGTCATAAACTGTTATGCTCCCACAACAATATTTAAAAGACATTCAGAATCCATAGCACGTAGGGGCCATTAAAGATTTAAAAATATTTTGGGAAAAGAAAGATTCCTTCAGCTTAAAATACAAATGCTTAAACTTCCACTTCCCAGTAGGATGCCACTGTTCTGCAACAGTAAAAAAAAAAAAGTTTTCCTATGGTCAGCTTCCTTCTGGAAAAGAAACAAACAAGAAAAAAAAAACAACCCACCCCCCCAAAAAACATAACCTCAACAATCTAACCTGACAATAATATAATAGCACAGGATCTTAGTAACCATCATCCCCTCGTTAAAATGCCTGCATGGAGCTAATTAACTTCCTCTGCTTCAGAGGGATTACAAATCCCACAAAACAGTTTCTCGACTCTTTCAATGTAAGACTGATGAAGGAAGGAACCACTGCGTTCGAAATTACAATGCACAGATCATATCTCAAGGTTAAACTGGTATCTACTTGCTTTCTAATTAATCCACCACCTTCTGTTAGTCAGTTGTATCCCAAGTGAGATTTTTCTACTAGTTTTGCTACCCTTACACTGCTTACAGATAAGCACACATTTTGAACTTCACATTGACCCCAAGTATTTAGAGAAAAGGGGGAATATGGGGGAGGAATCAGTACACAACGTTGTCAGAGTTCTTTAAGATTTGAGAACTAATCAAGCATATCCAATAATTGATCAAAATTGCTGACAAATTCAATGCAGTGCTAAACAGAGTTTCTCTGACCCCAAAGAAAAGGCATGACAATCCAAAATTTTCTGAAATAAATATAAAAGTTAACATCAAAGTCTGTAATGGCCTGCAGTTAGTGCCAACACAGGCTTGTGATAAAACCTTCTTATATTCCTGCCCCGAACACAAATTATCAAAACCTGCAGTTTCCATCAAATTGACTGAAATCTCTGCACTTAGTGTTCAGAATACCCAGTTATCTTTGCAAGCAGTAGCACGAAGATAATGTAACTCCATTCTTCTGCAGGAAGTGTTAAAAACAAATAAACAAGAAAATCCACCTCGCAACACTTCAACAAAGCAAACATCTTCTGCACAGAAATTAGTAACAATAGTACAGAAAAAAAGGGAACAATGTCTTCTTTCACGTTATAGGGACTGAACATTAGACCGCTTGTAAAGACTCAGGCAGCTGCTGAGAATGTCTTAGCAGCTCTTGTATTTTGCAAGAAAAACCCTGTCAGTAGAAAGCAAAACAATCCTGCCATTTAAATATGTCAACTAGCTGTGTACACATTACGCTGTCCTATTTTAAAATCCCCAAGCTAAAACATGAATCCACATTTCCGAAGGGGAAAAAAAATAATTATAAAGATATCCCAACCGTTGTAACAGGAGAGCCAAGCCACAGGCTTTCACGGTGATTGATTACTTCAATGAATCAAAATATCACCAAATATTTGCAGGATCCCTGCCAGCATAAGGCAGGTGATACAGCTGGTAACGTTTCCAAACCCTGAAAAGGGCACTCAAAGGAGTGGGTACCTGGTCTTACCTGCCTAAAAAGAATGCTCACATGGCGCTCAGCTATTTCCTCTGACAGTCCTGACAGCCCTTCCTCAGGGCTGAAAGTTAGCCCACCGCTCAGGTAGGATGCCTCCCCAGCAACAACCTAACTCCAAGCATGACACTTCAATGCTTCCCCATCAACCCGCAAGGAATAGGCTCCAATTAACCCGGAGGCAGGAGGGGGGAGCGGGGGTGGGGGAAGATAAAATGAGGAAAAATAACCAAAAGCGACCCCTCAACCAATTCGTCGCAGCCTAAATTTACAACGAAAAGGGAAGCCCGCTGCCGGCCTCTGCCCAAGAGGAATACTAACGACACGGCGGGAGAAGCCCGAAACAAGGAAAGGGATTATGTACGTTAAACTCAGCTTTCATCATCCGCCGCAAGGTCCAGCTAAGCAAACACCGAGCCCCCAGGGCGGACGGCCCGGGGGCCGAGGCGGCAGCGGCGGACCGGCCCCCGCGCCCTCTCCGGGAGGCCCCGCCGCCACGTCCCCCCTCACGGAGCCGGGGCTTGGTAACGCTTCCCGCTCGCGGCGGGGAGGAAGCTGCTTCCTCAGGCGTTTCTGCGGGGCCCGGGAAAAGAGCGAGAGGAAGAGGCCCGGCCCGCCCGCCCCACCACAGCTGCCCCGTGGCAGCGGGGCCCTTGTACCTCCCTAAACGCCATCCCTCCCCGGGTCGCGGAGCTCCTTACCCGCCTTGTAGCCGCGCAAGCCGAGCTGGGGGTGCAGCCCGCCCCACATGGTGCCGCGCCGGGCCGGGCTGGGGGGGCCGCCGCTCTCCGGCAGCAGCGGTGCGGAGCTGCGCGCTCTCCGGCGGGCGGCCGCGGCCCGGACGAGGCAGCAGCTGCCGAGGGAGGTTAGCGGGGGGCTGCCACCGCGGCGGGGGCTGCTGCCTGCCCCAGGGGCGCCGCAGCCATGGTGCCAGGCCGCGACTACGGAGGGCGGCGAGACCTGACCGCCCCCTGAGCGGAGACAAAACTTGCTTTATTGCGCGGCTGCCGCTGCCTGCCTCTCCGGCGCTGGGAGCAGGGCGGAGACAGGGGCGGGAACCCCGCAGATGCTGCCGCTGCTCGAGGACGAGCCGCTTACATAACCCGGCCCACGGGGAGGGGGCGCGGGGAGAGCGGCTGTTGGGGGCCGGACTGGGCTGGGGGGCGAGTGCACCCGGCCCGGCGTCCGTGGCCCCTCCGGCTCCGCAGCGCGCTGCGCAGCAGCCCTCCCCGCCCCGTTCAGGCCCCGCTGGGGCCGCAGAGATGGTTTGGGCGCTCCCGTTGGCCCCGGGTTTATTAACTAACCCGCCCGCCTGCCCCGAGGCTGCCTAGCGGGGAGTGAGCCCTGGCGGGCCCCGCGGGTCCTGCCGGCCGCACCTGGGGTTCAGGGAAGGGGCCAGTGAGCAGCAGCGTGTGGCTGTCGCCAGGGAAAACACCTCGCTGATTTGGTATAAAGATGATGGGTTAAAAGAAGCAAAACGCTTTGCCTCAGAATTACAGCGTTTAAAATACCTGGGGCCGGTATCTGCAGAGTTTGTAACATCACCATTTTCCCGTGCTTTTTAGTTCTCGAAAGAAAACGAAGTGGAAAGACTGGAGAACACGAGTGTTGGTTTGGATGATTGGTTCCACCAGAAGATCCTTAGTATCATCAGAACGTTTCAGCCACAGGACTGGAAACAAAATGCCCCTGTCAGCAAGAATTCAAACCCAGTAAGAGGCTCTCCCCCTGCCTTCCCCAAGCTGCTCTGAGCCGGCTCCAAATACTTTAAGAGAGAACTCTGCAATAATAGCAGCCGTCACATTACCACTGTTTGCAACTGCAGCCCAGTGGCCCCAGTTGTAAACTACCTCCTGAACAAGTGCGTGTACCCTGACTCAATCAGCATTGTCAGACAAGAACAGAAAAAGGAGGAGAAGGTACTTCAACAGCTTCTAAGCTCAATGTAACCATCCCAAAATTACAAAACCCACCACCACCACAATAAGCAAAGCAATGCTTTAGACAGCACTGCAGAGTATGATGGATGTGACAGCTTAGGGAGGTGAGGTGAAAGAGGAACGGTTCTGTGTTCATGTGGAAACACTCACAATCAATAAATAAAGTCTGTGTTCAAACACTTCCTGCTGACCTGATGCATTTTTAATTAGTAGCTGGTGATCACAGAAGAGCTTTTTATCTCTTTGGAAAGTTTTATGTTAGATTTCAGCACGAGTCATATTTTATTTATGCCTAGCTAGATATTCACAATGTACTCAGTAAAACAGAGGTCTCAGAAGGGCTGGAACGGGCATGTAGAAATGCTGCACATTGTTGTTTTGTTCTCATTAGTACCCACATGAAGTCCTAATACACTCATTGAAAACCTGACACAACGTGCATCCCTCACCAGCTTGCTTTTACTATGGAGCGTAACTGTTGCTAGGTGTTTTGTAGGTAGAGTTGTGGAAACACAGGCTTCAAAAAGTTACCAAATAATGAATAAAGGCCCCAAATACTAAAACTCCAGGAGATCCTGTCAAAACTTTTCAACTGTTGCTAGTGGTCCTCTGAACAGCATAAGGTTGGAGGCATTTCCAACCACAAATACAGGCTGAGAGTAGAAGACCAATGCAGGAAAATAAATTGTTGTTAATAACACCTTAGTGAAAATGTTCAGCCTTTCAACCCTGAAGCTGATTTCAACATCAAAGAGTGTTATGTGAGTACGGTAGGTAAACATGAATAAAAGAAAGAAGACAAGCCAAACTATCTTGCAAAACACTCAAGACCAAGAAACTTGTAAACAGCTTAGTTCAAGACCTCTTTAAAGGACTCGTCTGCATGTAGCATCTGTTGCATGCTATTTTGTTGGATAAGGCTGTGTACTTAGCCTATACACAGGAGGACACTGAGCTGGGAGGAAGCTGAGTATCAAGGAGGGGAAGGCATCTAGCAGCAGGCAAGGAGAAAAATTACTTCATCACTCCTGAGCTCTGGAGTTTGTGATGCTACCCTGTAATGCAGCTGCAGGAATCCAGAGGCATATCACAACCCCCAGAAAGCTGCATGTCTGGAAAAGGTGTTCTTCCATCTCCTAATAAATGCCACTGCCATGTTTCTATGTGCCTTGGCATTGCCATTCCTGGAAGCTTGAAAGTTTCCTAAGTAATGTCACTGCCATGTTTCTATGTGCCTTGGTATTGCCATTCCTGGAAGCTCGAAAGTTTCCTAAGTATCTCCTGGCTACCTGGGAACAACACCACAGAGTTAACAAAGCAGATTAAAAGGCTGAGATGAGGGTGGCAGAACTGAATCGCCTCCGACAGCACCACCAAGCCTTCCAAGGTATCCCCACTGGGGCATCTGTGCTTTGACAGCACTACTGCTCAGAGCAGAAAGAGAAAAGAACACGCTTACATTTAAGCAGCCAGATAACAGAACCGGAAACTCTTTCATCCTTTGGGTTGGATTTTAAGTTATTTCTATAAAAACTGAATGTAATCACTAAGGCTTTTTTTTGCTACCAATAACCTGGGTGTATCTGTCTGGAAATCGTGCCAGACCGAAGCCATACATTCAGCTTGTTAATGCTCTGTGCACTCTCCGCAATGCTTTCCGCCTGCAGCCTGCTTACGCAAACAGTCCGAGGCCATGAGCCCTCTTTGTTTTACTATTTCAAAAACCTCTTGAAGAAGTGTGCTAACTGGCTTAGACCTCCTGCAGAGACAAAGTTGTGCTACTTGATGCAGCTGAAGCAAAGCCCCTGCTTTCATGGGGATCACAACTTGGCAATGCAGTGGGCCTTGAGCACGTCCGAAGCCCCCTTCTCACCCAGTGTCTGTTGTCCCACCTATGAGGCCCAACCATGCAGAGCTGGGGGTAGCGCAAGCTCCAGTCCATTCCACATGCATTTGTCCACCTGTGCATAACAGAGCCTACCTACGCTGAGATGACCTGCATTAGTTTCTCATTTCTTCCATCTCTTGGGTTGGTAAGAATTAGGAGTGTGTCAGTCTGTGTTGCAGTACCACTCGAGGGGGGTTTCAAGGTCTCCATACTCATAGGAAATGGCAGCACAGTATGAGAGTGAGTCCATGTAACCTCACTCATGATTCAGCATTAAGCGGAAGCAGCCTGCATCCCCCAGATAGTTACTGTGAAATGTGATGCTCCAGACAATGGATGCACTCAGGTTTATTGTCTGGCAAGCCTTCTCCCTGCCTCTTTCCACACGGTCTTCTGACACAGACTCTACCCTCTTGATGGAATCAACAAAGAAAATGTACAATAGAAAGTAACAGCTGAAGCACTGGCACTAGGCAGATGCTGTCTCATTAATGGCAGTTGCAGCACATCTTACCCAAGGGTTTGTGATCTATTTCCAGGTTGAGAAATCACATCTTGGGTTGTTTTTTTTTCCCTGAGTAAAAGCATAATGCTCTAAATGGAATTAAGGTGAAGCATAACCTCTGAAAGCAGCATTTTTTTTTTTTAAACCCAGAAATGCATTCAGTTTTTATTCTACACACTTGCTTTCACATTTAATATAATTAAAAGCTTATTTAAAAACTCCAATGCCAAATAGCTAAACATTATTCTAAGAGAACACAGACTATTTCCTCTATCTAATTAAGACACCATATAAGTGTGCATTCTATCAACAAGCAGCAGTGGCATTTCTGCAAGCACATCTATATTGTAAATGACTTGGAAATTAAAATCACAAATTTTCAGATACTGAGTTGCTTCACTAAGTACAGAAATCCTTTTCCTCCACCCACATCTTTTCCTATCAAACACTGTGTCCTACCAAAGCTTAAGCAGCCTTTAAGAGGCCTTAGAGCAATTCCTCCTGCTTTGCAAGAAATAACCCTGGATGTTACAAAGCAGGATGTTGAACTCTATTGGGTGGCACTATAATTAGGGACAGATTAGTTTACCTAATAAACTGCACCCCTGCTGGTAGGGGCAGGGCAGCCTACAAAAGACTGAAAGGTTCCACTAGAAGTACATTGTGCCCAGTGCAGAGCGTTAACAGTAAATTCTGTCACCTAGTGTCTGCAAAGCATGCAATGTTTGTATGTTTGCCTTTTCTACAAGCAAACCAGAGCTCACATCTTTCACAAAGGGACACAGACTGGTACCCATCTGAATCTGCCTCACCTTGCACTTTCAGTAAACAGGTTATACCATGAGGGAGAACAAAACCAAGGAGCTTGTTGGTACCATAGCTCTGGTTAATTACCAGCCTCTTGAATGTTCAGATTCTTCTTAATGTTCCAGGTTTCAGAATCAGATTTTCACCTGCAAATCTCAGCCCGAAAATGTTTTCATTCACATCACTGCTAGAAAACCCTTGGGAATTGGGGATTTATGTGGTTCATCACTGTTGAATGAGACAAACACTTTTTTTTTTTTGTCACATGTTTTTAAAATAAGTCAAAGAGGCTTAAATCAACTCTGTGTCATCATCTCTGATACCACAGGAAGAACATGTGGAGAAGGCAGGATCCAGTGACATCTACCTGGTAACTTGTGCAGATAATCAGGAATTTCCCAGGTGTGGGGTTTTTTTAAAGGAAAAATTTTGAGTTCTGCCATTCTACCTTCCTTTTTCTCCATCCTCTCCTCACCCAAAGGCAGTGGGAAAGAAGGGGAAATACAAATTACTTGGGTGGGGACAGAGAGTCTATGTAAAAACCTATAGGCTGCAGCCAGGCTGTCTTCTGCCAGCCTTTCAGGGTGGACTCTTAACACATTTAAGAGCCAAACTGCCTGCATCAGAGCAGAGGCCCTCTTCCCCTAACCCCCGTGGGACTCACTAACATGTCTAGCATCCTTTTGGGAGGTAACATTTCAAGAAAATATGTTTAAATATTGTTTTTCTTACTCACACTGCAGGACTTGTATACAACTGCTCCAGTTCTTTTGCTTTTGAGCCCCCTGCAATCACCTTCACTTTCTATGAAAGCACTACTTGATTTTAGGAGCACACATCCCTTTTTTTTTACCTGTAGGTCTAAGCCAAGAGGAGAGACAAAGTTCTAAATCCTCTTGAGAGAGAGGACTGAGACCTCTTGGTGTTATTCTACATCTATTGTGAAGCTGAAACATCTCCTGAAGGCCACATTTGAGACTTGTTGCTGTCTGGAGGCTTCTCTGTGATAATTAATTTTAAAAATTGTAATTTGGTGCTTGATAGTGTTCTGTGGTGTTCTTCAGAGAGAAACAGCAGCAACATGAAAAAAATGAAGGCTTGATATAACTGTGCTACTGGCCTTCAGGGCAGGCATGCACAATTCAGTTTCAAATTGGCTATACCAAAACCTTTTCAGTTTGGAATTATCAAAATACTGAACACATTGCATTTAGTTCTCTGTGCTGAAAATTATCCTAAAGCCTAAGAAGCCTCAGCAGTGCTGCAGTTCAGGTTTTTGATCCAACTGCCACTGGCAATGCTTGAGTTCTTACAGCTGACTTTTTACTTCAGGGCAGTCTTGTTTGACTCTGTGTTGGACACAGACACAGAGTGCAGTAGGATAAAGCATAGCATGATACTTCTATGCAATAATTTGCAGATTTTTTTTTAAGCTGCTTTATGTATGTGAAATTCCACCTCAGTTGTGAAGTAACTGCCAAATATTAGAAGCACTAAACAGTACTTACCCTGAGCTGTTTAAAACCTACCTGCTTTGAACTTCAGTGAAGAAGCATCCACCATGTATGCTGTCACTGAAACAAAGGACCAGACTGTAGGGTGAGGTTCCCTTCTCCTTCTCCAGCTCAGCACAGAAAGGAACAAATCCTGTGTTCCTTTTGCAACAAGCATGCCCACTGAATCACATAACTTTTGAGAAAAACAGAATTTAAAATTGCAAGGGGCTGTATGCAGGAAGGCCAAACACACTGCAGCACAACCAGCTAGTGATGCCACATTGTATGAATACTTAGAAATGGAAATTTCTTCCAAGTGGCCATCATTATCTGCTTATAGCCTGGAATATGTGGTTTGTTTACTCCAAGTCCAAAATACAACCTACAAACATCACCAGTCAGAAAATTATCTGGTCACTTGTGTTTGAGCCAAACCCAGTATTGCTGCAAAGGGATGAAATTTCAGTAAAGTCAATGGAATTATGCCAGTGCTCAGTTTAGTCAGCTTAGTGCTGTCATATGCCCATACGCAAAAGTCGGATGGAAACATTTATTTCATGCTTTAACTATAAATACAATTAACTTCAGGAAGCTCCCTGCCCCATTTTTTTCCTCCATTGACTTCTACTCTACAAAAGTCACTGCTATTGATTCTACAGCATTCACTACTATATACTGCAATAATGTATCAGTACTGTACTGCTTTGTTTTCTCTCATCAGTGAGAGGTCTATGCTTCAAATGATGGGGTATTCTATGCTGGTAAAATAAAATTCAGTTTAAAAGGACACTTTTAGACCTCTCCCCAGCACACCCCCTGCAGATGCCTCAGAACCAGCCTGTCCCCACACAAGGCAGGAGGGCCAGCAGCCATCGGACTCCCTGCTGTGCAGGATCCACAACCCTGGCAAACTCTCCCATTCCGTTATGCCTGAGACTGCAGAGCACAATTTGCTTGGATCTTGTGCTTCATCTCCTTCAGCCTTTCTAACAGCAGTCTTACATTAAGCCAATAAACTTATATATTGGCACACACTTTGTTAGACAAACCCACTTCCCCTGAGAAGGTAGGCAATAGCTGGGATGCAGAAAGTGGTCTGTACTGGTTTGTGCTGGCCACAGTGCCATTCAGATTTGTTTCAAGCGACTTCAGGGTTGGTATATGACATACGTACAAATCCACCACAGAATCCTTAGCCTGTTTTGCTTTTGATTTAAAATTAACACAGACAAGAGTGTTTATTAAAAGTAACTGTGTGCCTCTGGCTTGGCTGTAAGATCATTCTCTAGTATTCTACTTTTAACCCAATGCTCAAGTGACCAAATTGATCTGGGAGGCGTTGTAGTAAACACGCAACCTGAGCTTTGGTCACAGAGAAAACAAGAAATTGAGCTTCCAAGTAGGCATGTAACTTTAAATATACATTAATAAAAGAAGTATAAAAGTTTAAGTATTGCTGCTTAAATTGTCAGGGACTGTCCTGCTAATTTAGGAATCCCATGGTTTAAGAATTGCACATCTTGCAGTGCACCGGTGACCATTCTAATACCTCAAATAAGAATACCTGGTTAAATCAAAATTAATTGAAGAATCATAAGAATCTGATTAATGCAGGACAATATGGCACACATAAGTTCTATCCTTTGACTATTTAGTTCCCAGCATCAAGTTACTTTCCTTAATGACAAACACAGGAAGAGCAAAAGCTACCTTCTGAGCCAAGCATCAGGAGGTCAATCCAGAACAAGGGAAGATCCCCCTGGCTTCTGAAGGGAGGCTGTTCACAGGGTAAGGCAGCCTGAGCCACCCAAATGAAATGCATTAATGGGAAGAATTAAAAAGCTTTCCTAAAAGTTCAGAACTGGCTGCATCCTTACAAAAACAACATTACATAGATGCTCCCAGTGTGAAAATCAGAAAGAACACAAAATGTACTGAAACAGGACATGACAACCAGTGCAGGGAGCTAAAATGGATAACAACAAATAAGCATGAGGAAAGTGCAAGGCTCTCATCTGCAAACTACTCTGGTGAATGCTCTGTGAAGTTGGTTCATTCATGGAAGTCCTTGCTTGAGAACACCACTGAGCTTACATTACGTGAGCCTTTCAGGACGTCGGCCCTGCTGGAACACATCCCAGCTGTCACCATGACCAGGTCTTTATTTAGCACAACATCACAGTTAAAAGATAGAACAGAAAAATGAGAGAGAAATGAAAAGGAAGCAGACAACTGTAATAAAATGTCTTTAAATATGGGCAAATATCAATTGTTTTTTTGCTTCTGTGTTTGAAGGTAATTGCTGCCAGGACAAGTTTGTGAGATTTGGGTTAAAAACTGAAGAAAACCACGTATTTTGCATTGTATTAAGGGTAGAGCTCAAGAACTCATTTCCAAAAACATATTTTTCTGAGTTTCTATGTTACTGCTTTCAGATGTCACTGATGTGGAAGAACACATAAGTTTAAAGCATAAAAATGTGACCTCTGAAAGTTCACTCTAATAGACCTTGAAAGCAGTCTGAAAGATCTAAAACTCTAGAAGTACATAATAAACTCTAGAAGTACATAATAAACTCTAGAAGCAGAACATAATCAAACAATAGTATCTACTCAGTGCTATATATCCTGGAGCTTATGTATTTCAATTTAACTAAGCCAGTCTGCCTTGCATGGAGATAAGAAAACTGAGCCATGTAAAGCAAAAACTATCAACCATTTTACTCGAGTCAGTATTTAGCATTTTCTGCATCGTGCTTTAATCACTGGAACTGCCTCTACAGAAGCACTAAAAAGTCACTAGAAGAAAAATGGGGGTTTTTTCATCATCATTATGGGGCACGTTGAATGTTCAGAACAAAGCTTCACCTTGCAAGATTTCCACATCAGCTCTGAAGCACAAAAAAGTTCTAAAATTTGGGTGATTTATGAATATATTGTTTCCCTTAGCTAACCCTCTTGAAGCTCAGCATCAAAACCAAAACCTGACCTGTTGCAAATTCAGATTTGGATGAACATAGATGGAAAGAAAACATTGGCCATTTAGTTCCTTCTATGAAAAAAGCAGGTAAGTTAGTAAATACAGTAAATTCTCTTGGAATGGAATTTTGTCAATTTGTGAGCCAAGTTTGACCAAACAGATCCAACTGTCTAGTTTTAGAGGCTGTGAATTGTGTTTCCTTTTCTAATAAAGTCCCTAATTTATCATAATATTTCATGATTTTCAAATGTAAATTTACATGAAGTATATATAGGTACTCAGACTAGACCATATGGTAAAAGACTCGTTTGCTAAAGACTCATTCATTTAAAATACAAGCAAGCAGTTACTGAAATGGACTTTCTTTGCAGAATCCTGATGAACCATATATACAGTTTCATGGATTACCCCCAGAAATCCTTTTGCTCTCCCAAGTAGTGACTGCAATATTGGGTTTTACTGCCTCTGCACCTCAACCACTCCAAACATGCACATGGCATGGGGTGCATACCACAGGTCCTCCCTGCCCGATAGTATTTCCATCTGAGAAGAGTAATATAAGTTCCATGATGCTTTGTGGTTGGATTTACCAAAAAAAAGGGCAGATACAGGACTTAATCTTTCAGTGCAGAAGAGGGCATGGGCTGGAGGTCCCTGTGGCTCTTGTCTGTGGGGAAGCACTGCTTGACACACCCCACTGTTTCAAAAGAACTTGGGGTCAGGTTTTCCCAAGGCCTCCTCCTCCCATATGGTGAGCTCTTTGCAAAATCTGCCTGAAAGAGAGTGGGACTGCTTGGCAAAGAACAAGAAGCTAGATTTCTGAATGTGCTCTTCCCCAACCCACCCTCATCAGCTCTATTTTTAAGTACCAAACTAGCTCCATAGAGTTTCCTGAGATTTGACAGTCAGTCGCACAGTTATGCTTTAACTGAAGAGTGGCAGACTTGGCTGGGCTTCTTTCTCTGTGCAGAAAAGAGAGACAGAGACCTGACACTGTAAACATGTCACAGTGTCAAGGAGTACCACTTGCTGGAGGAGAAATGAGCACGATGCTGATCTGCCCCTGTTCAGTGCACATGATGCAAAACCTTTCATCCTGTTTCAGCTCTGATGCAGGCACTGCCAGCCCCTTCAGTCCTGTGGACTGCTGCAGATGTGTGTGTAGGCAACTCTTCTAGAGGGTTGTTCATATCTGCAGCAGCAACTGGCAAATGCATCACACAGGTTATTGGTGACAATGTGTGTGTGTGTCCCTGTGTGTGCTGAGGCTTTCAAAGCCTCCTATCTGTGTAAAATATCTGTCCCCTCATGGTATGTAGCCATCTCACTCTTATTCTGCCTTGCACCATCAGACATCACTTCTAAACCAGTGGGACCGAGTACCCTTGTGGCCATTCCAAAGGCAATGAAGACTGGGCACACAACAACCCACCATGGAGTTGGGAAGGGAGTTCAGGGATCTCCTTTTTTGAGGTTTCCCTGTTGGTCTATGCTAAATGCACTCACTACCTGCAGAATTGTTTACTCATAGCATAGTAAGCTGAGGGGTTTTTTTAGCAATTGGTTTTGTTGTAACAATGATGTCATTATTACTAACCAGTTTCAAGTCATTTAAATGAAATATCTTTAAAATATACAGGGAGAATCCAAGCAGTCCAATTACTTCTATGCTGTGCTTAGCTATTAGGAAAAGTGACAAAGAATGGATAAAATTTAAAATTAATGCACTTTTTTAGAAAATTACTGTTTTCATAATACTTTTAAATACTATTTTCTGAACACTTTATTACTACATAGCTGGCTAGTAGGGCAAGAACAGTTGTACCAGAAAAGAGGCTTTTAATAAAGGCAGCTTTAATTTTTCAAACAACATGGGCTTTTCTGGCAGGCAGGGTATCAGCTTGCCTGCTGAAAACTGTTTTCCCTTGCAAAGAAGATGGGTACAGGATGTCCCCAAGAGAAGACAATTCCTCTTGGCTGACCTAAGTAGAAGGATTGACTTCTATCTCTGAAAGGGGTTCTTTATTACAGCAGGGTAAGTTGTTCAGTAGCTACACAGATGGGTTGTTTTCTGCTGTGGATTGTTTTGGTTTTGGTTTGGTTTGGGGTCCTTCTTTCCCCACCCCCCAACCCCCAAAGGAAAAAAACCAAAAAAGGAAAGGAAGTTGAAATAACAGATTTTGGCCCCTTTGCAGATGGTAATGAAGAGAGTCATGGGCACTACAGTGAAGAGGGTGATTTTCTACATCTGCAGAAGAGGAATGGTGGGAATTAAAAAGACAATTCTGAAATAAGATTAACTTCCAGACCACAATTAAAGCTTTTCAGAAATAAGAAACAGGCTCCTGGTAGGAGGCCCTGAATTTTCATTTGCCTCTTGAACAGCATGAAGTGCACTGCTAGTTCTCACTAAATAGAGTCATATATCATTTCTGGGTGCTACAAAGAAACATGTATGTGTACTATGAAGGAATGCCTCTTCAGAAATGGGTCATAGCAGCTTCTGGAGTTTTCATGTTCCGAAAAACTCTTCAGTTCACAAACTGCTCCAGCTTTCTTTCATGTAAAAGTTTCAGACAGACACACAGATAGATTGATGAGCCTCTCCCTCCTTGCCTGCTTGCATGCACTGGGGGCAGCCAGTGCTGAAATCCATCTTGGGGGCCCAATCCTGTTCCAAATTAAGCTGATGAGTGATTCACTAAACTCACACGGGGTCAAAAGAACCATCAGTAAGACAGGCATTTAGATCATGAGCTCTTTTCATGCAAAGTGCTTCAGAAAGCAGTAAACACAACACACAGGCTATTTGTCCCCTCTGTAAGATTGCAGTGACTGAAGAGACTTAAAAACAGAACGAGGGAAAGAATGAGAAAGACAGAATGACACAGAACAAGAGAAGGGCGAGAAAACAGGAAATGAGGCAGAAAATCAGACAGGCTTAGAGAGAGTTAGGAGACAGGAAATGAGAGAAAAAAGGAAGAGACGGAAAGAAAAGGAGGAAAGAAAAGGGAAAGACAATCAGAAAAGAAAGACAAGGCAAGAAAGAAGAGGAAAGAAAGAAAAAAGAAGCCAAAAAAGAAGGGAAGGAGGGAAGGAAGGAAGGAGGGAGGGAAGGAGGGAAGGAGGGAAGGAGGGAAGGAAGGAAGGAAGGGAAGGAAGGGAAGGAAGGGAAGGAAGGGAAGGAAGGGAAGGAAGGGAAGGAAGGGAAGGAAGGGAAGGAAGGGAAGGAAGGAAGGAAAAGAAGAGATAATTTCTTCACCTTGGAGAGGAAGTTTGTAGAGCAGCATTATACTGATTCTTCCTTGGAATAATGTATAACTTTGGATAGGCAGATAAATCACATCCATACCCCTGTCAGCAGCACCCGCCTGGAGACCAGACTGATCAGCCCCCAGAAGGCTCAGCTGTGTCTGTCCTTCAAGCCACAGCCTCACTCAGTGCTCTGCAGTTTGCTTACAGGCCAAGGAGGGAGGGAAAACCATCCCAGCTAGTCTGAAAGCAAATGCATGTTCCTTAAACACAATTATTTCCCTCCTCCAGTTTGCATTTTCTTTACCCTTCCTTCCAATGGATCATTATTAAATGAGAGAAAGATACAATAGAAATAGATAGAAAGATACGGGGGGAAGAGACCAGCCACATTCCCTTCTGGGCATTAATATAACCAATCAAGCAGCTACTTTGATTCATGATCTGTCCCTGTGTCCATCAGGAAGCCACCTCCAGAGGTTTGCTGTTCCACTTACAGACCCCCCCTCCATAATGAAACAGTGATCAAGCACAATTATGTAGTTATAAATGGCAAGATAGTACCACAGGTTAACGTTTTCCTTCTCAAGACCAAGATGCTATGAGTGAAAATCATTCTTTGGCTCTGTGCTTGCCTCTATCTGGATTAATTAACTGATCACAGCAATAATCTTTGCTAAAATGATTCTCAGTAAAAGAGTACAAGGGAGCTGCTTTAGCAGAACAGGGTCAAAATTTTTGCTTAGTTACTACCCAAGGAAGAACCAAGAAGAAAAGATTGGGGATTTTGGCTTAGCATCTTTTTAAGGTAATCAAGATTAACATTTTGGGAGACTGAAAGCAGTATTCTGAACAGAACAAAGCCTGATACCTCCTATTGGTGTACCAACTGAGCCTAGAAAAGCAGAAACATTTTTTGGTGGTGCTCAAGTCACTGTAACAACTGTAAGACCATCACTGTCAATCTCAGAGCAGAATCTACATCCAAATTCAAATCTTTCTTGCAATCTCTGAAAACACTTTGGATTTAGAATTACTTTGTAGCAAGCCAAAATTATCCTAAAGAGGATATATGTCTCATTATCTTAGCTCTCTTTTTTTTCTTTCCCCCAGTAACTCAATGTCAGTCCAGCCATAAAAGACATTTTTTTCCCCCTGCCTATTTTACTTGGTGGTGGCACTACACAGCTCTGTATCCCCACCTTTCCAGTATACTCACCAATAGGATATTCACTCATATTTCTGTGCTCTAGACAGAGGGCTGTGCAGAGCAAAGTTTTTGGTGGCAGCCAAGTCAAAAGTACATGCCCCCCATTTCTAAGTGCAATGATGCAGCACTGAAAGTACTGAACAGCAGTAAAACGAACACTTAATAGCATTTTTGGTTTAACCACATTTAAAACAAAGATTCTAAAGTATTTTATAAGAATAAACCACACTTCATAACCATCTCTCTGGAATTTTGCAGCGTCTGTCACAAAGATTTTCCAGCTACAGATTATTTTCAGTTCAAGTTTCAACTAGGTAAACGAAGACACGGGGGCTGGGAGCGTGTAGTCGTTTAGTGTGAATTCTGTTCTCTTTTCTTCCACAGTTTAAGACATGATGTATGCATATGTGGTTTGTTCACACCACCCTATAGATGCCCACAACCCCACGTGTTTGTTCA
This sequence comes from Laterallus jamaicensis coturniculus, assembly GCA_022605575.1. Classification (NCBI taxonomy): domain Eukaryota; kingdom Metazoa; phylum Chordata; class Aves; order Gruiformes; family Rallidae; genus Laterallus; species Laterallus jamaicensis. The sequence continues at coordinate 550,177 of JAKCOX010000102.1, read as the reverse complement.
GTGCAGGGCTGGTTTACTTCAGTAGACCAGTGGATATTAGCAAAGTGAAAAGGAATGCGGCTCCCCATCCCCTGTAAGCGCCACTGGGCTATTTAAGCCCACACTGCACTAGAAATAGACTTATATCTCACAAACACCACTGAGTGTCAGGGCATATCATTTATTCATTGCATGCTGTATTATTTTCAAATCAGATTTTATGTGCCCCTTACTATATAAAGCAGGAGAAATATTCTCATCCACATGGAACACTTCTGCACTGAGGAATTCTACCTTTTAAATCAATTCACAGACTATGCAGGGAACTACTTGTAGTTCCCTCCAACTACAGGACAGAAGATTCAGATTTGGATTTGGACCTTGATCCTGGTTCAGTGGCAGACCTCAAACACATTCCCTAGTGGGTTGGGGTTTTTTTTTAACACTGCCTTGCTCTAAGACTTTGCTGGCTCTGCATTCCTTTGTCCTACACCGTCTTTTGTTGCTGTCCCTCACATCTCCTGCTTGCTTCAAAATGACGTCTGGAATTTTGCCTGCTCCAAGATGGATAAGAACAAACAGCCCCAGTATCTCCAAATGTTCACCCAACCCCTGTGCACTCAAGGTGAAGACCACATGTGGTCAGATCTGTAGTCTGCAAACGTTCCTTCAAATGCTGCCTTCTTGCAGCCAAGTAAGGACCGTAATCACTTTTAGTGCCTAGACATTTAAAGATGGTTCAAGTAAAACAAAAGCAGCATTTGATGCAGGCAAACAATGAAGCTTCAGGATGCAACCCCATCTAATCAACCTATTTCCAACTGCCAGTATGAGACATGTTTTGGACTGTGCAGCTTAGCACACAGAGGATGTACTCTGATCTTTTATGCCTCCTCCTCTAGTTAAGCTAGGTTTTCACACCGACAGCAGAGCTATTGTGTGCATGACATTTACTGCTGGAAATGGATGCTGTGTCTTGGCAATAAATGGAAAAATCCGAGCACTAGCAATGAAAAGATATCTTCACAGTGTTCCTTAGTCTCTTGTTAGTCATTCAACGTAGAGGAATTCAGCACAGAGGAAACACGCTGGGTGAATGTCAGTGTTCCCAGCTCTGGCTGAAGAAAGAGAAATGCTGCTAAAAAACAGAGTACAGGCACTGAGCGCAACAGGCTCCAGATTTTCAGTGAGCAGTGACCAAAACCTTCCTGACAGCAAAGTCCCAAGATGGGGGTCATTTTGGAAACATACAGTTTTCCACACAGGAGAGTAAGTTGGGATGTTTGCTTTCAGGTTGTTTTGAAAAATCTGATTGCTCTGAGGGATTTGTATTCAGATGCAGCTTTGTAGCCTGCAGAAGGAAGACAGAGAGTAGAGGCTAGAAAGCAGTGTCCTTCAGACCAGAAGTTCCCCAGCTTTTTAGAACTTCACTTGAGAATGGTGTGCATGGCCTGTGTCTGACTGGATCCCAAGGAGCCAACACAGGCTCTATGTGCAGGCACAGCTCTAAGGCAATACATTCGCTTAATATCTCACCGGGGTTTGTGTCACTTACAGACTTCACCAGAAAATGTCTTTCTGTCTGTCTTGATCAGTGTCCTCTGTAGAGACAGCAAACTCCTTCCCAGCTGCAGCACCACGCAGTCTCTAAAAAGTGATTCACAGGCTGCTTTGCATCCCAGATGCTGTGTGTGTGTGTGTGTGTGTGCCCAGCCACTGTGCACGCTGCCTGGAGCTGCAAGGGGACCAGAGCCAACTCCAAACTCTGTCTTCTGCAGGCTCCCTCATGATCTGACAAGCACACAGGGGTCCACAGCTCTTCTCCTTCCAGTGAGGGGCCTTGTAGGTAACCACTGGAGGAGGTACAGAACATGAATAAGGCACAGAACACAAGCAATTTAAAATTAACCCGGATCACTCACAGAAGCATGTAACACACTGGATTGCTGATCTCGAATTCCTGCCTCTTTCAAGGCAGAAGCCAGATAAAAAGAGAGAGCTTGGCCAAGGCACAAGATGGTTGTTGTAATCTGCCTGCCCTCAGCTATGCAGTGAGGATGACACTCTTCTGACTGATGTGTTGTGTAATGATCTTTTGCATATTGTTCTTCATGCAATTAGGTTGAAAGCTGCTGCCTAAAGGACATGTTTAGCATTTATGCCCTGTATTTTCTCATTTTCTTCATACTGAAAAACAGAGAATATAACTAGACAGTTAAGGCAACACTCAAAGTTTTGCTCTTTTTGCAGCACCATCCATTGCAGATGTTACAGCACTTGTATTTAGCTTTACCCTTGCTTGCAATGTAGATTAAAAAAGAATTCACATTATAGCTGCTTGCAGATTCTAAAAGAAATATGTTTTGCTATAGAAAAATCATCTGACAACACAGCTAAAAGCTGTTTCCTGCATGGTTTCAAGAAGTCAAAGTGGAAGGACTTAAGTGATTTCCCCCTCCCCCCCAGCTCTTAAAGAAAACTGAACTTAAGCAGAAGCCACCACGGATTTGATTTTCAAAAACTGTTACTGTATTTCTTTTAGGAAAGAGGAAAAGCTTCTCTCCTTCTCTCCTGTCATTATTACAGTTTATTATTACATATGAGCTTTTTGCCAGACAAAATTTTCCTGGTACATCATGATTTGCTATGGCTTTGGCTCTTAAATACAGTTGTTTAGTATTTACATTTTTTCATCACATTTTTACTAACTAGACTCTAGTGCTCACTGAACAGTGTGTTTACTGCACAGTGCAATTCTAAAATGTGTACAAACCCACTATTGCACACAGAGATTTCTGTGGGAGAGTTAAAGCTGTAGTAATACAGCACCAGAGCACCAGAGTGTGAGGCACTTGGCTAGATTTTATACTGGACAAGCAAGACAATAGGGTTATCTAGAAGAACTCATTTAGGATAGATACAGTAAAATATTTACAGCAGCCCAAATTTTATCAGGGTGCTTGCTTCATGAAGCATGTTTGCATCTGTGCTAGCACATGAACATAGAAGGGGACAAATGCATTTACAAATCAGTGTCCAGGTCACTGAACAAAAGATGCTGCCATTGACACATAATCACTGTTCTATAAAGAGAGATGTATATCATCTTAGTCTAATTTCCAGCAGACAGATGGCATTATTCTGCAAACCCCATTTTATCACAAGACCTTATATCAACGTTGCCAGGTCTGTGAGGTTACGACTGCTTAACAGGTAACAGATCCCAGACTTTTTTATTTTTACCCCTAGAACTCTCCAAAGAGACACACAGGAATATTAATGAGAAGCCAGCACTGCTGCCTTTTGGGATGGTGCACTTCTATTCACTTAGCTATCTGTCAAGTGCTGCATGAATGGGCAACTGCAGTGCAGCTCCCCAGGACACTACAGAGAGGGAGAGATCCATCAGAGGGAATTACATCAGCCAATTTACAGAGCATAAATGATAGAGCCAGCAGGGCCTAGTTTACCTTCCTTTTTACCATCATGATGCCATTTGATGGAAACCATCTGCTCTGGTCATGTTCTTCACACTACACACTGCCATGCCACCAGAACATGCGGACAAGACCCAAATGTCTGATGAACTTAGGATTTATTTTGTTTTCAGGAAATTTCATACACTATGTAGATTGACATTCTGGCAATTAAAACACAGAATTGCTATCAACAAATCTCTCAGACATTTCCCTGAAATGTAAACTGCTTGCCAGCATTGCCAGTACAGTATTAAGCCAGGTAAAATAAGATTTTTTTAAATATAGGTGCCCATTTCACAGTCTGAATCCATCTCTAAGGACACTCCATCTCCAGGTATTCAGAAACTTGTCAAATACAAATTTTTTGGCTTGCTTTACCAGAAGAATTACCACATACATCCCAAATCAACAAATTGCTAGGTAATTCATAATGATGGGTTATTGAGTAACTGAGAGAAAGCGATGCATGCATAGCACTAGGCTAAACTTAGAGGAGACAGGTCTGAATGTCCCACCCCCATTCCTACACTGGCCCTCTTGGTGCTCTTATTACTGCCTGGCATCAGTGGGTAATATTTTTTTTTATTCCTGGGAGGAATAAATCAAGGTCAGTTTAGATGTGGGTTTGTCCTCAGCTGATCCCTGGGTCTCCAAACAGATAACCTTTTCCCTGAGCTGCCCAGTGTCCCAGGAAGCCCAGATCCACAGGGTTTTACTTGGCAGAGCCCCTGGCCCTGAAGCTCCCCCGCAGCTGCCTCCCCAGCTCACCTCTCCGGGGACAGCTGCCCACTGTCCTGCCTGAGGATGCCCCAGACCTTGGGTGGCCTAGCAGCACATCAGGTCATCAGACAGCAAGCCACATCATGTGTGAAGTCACCTCTGAGACAGGCTGCCTCCCCACTTACTGAATTTGCTGAATTTGCAAGCAAAATGGACATCTTGCTGCGGAAAGCCTCAATTCCAGTGATCAAGCAGTCTTCTGCTGGAGAGCCCTGCCAGAAAGCACAGAAGCACTGCTCCTGCCACCTGGCAGAGAGCCCTTGCAAGGCAGCAAGGTGTCCAGCCAAAAGAGGTACAAGCTTTAGCCTCAGCGTATCAGGCTTTCTGATGGGAGCCATACTCTCCCCAGGGTCAGGAAATGCCCAGGAACGCTGTCCTTTCCTCCTGAGACACAGCAGCTGCCCCTTGTCTTCCAAATCTGACACACTCTGTCTCAAAAAGTGATGATCCCAGTACATTTTCTGAGGAGGAAGGCATTTCTTTAATTTATGGTGAGATAGGAAAACATACAAAGAGATTTTATAGGTGCACATATTTGATTATTTTTCTAGGGTGCTGGCAAAAGCCATTGTACTTGGCAATGAACTTAACAGTTACTTGTGGTGTTCAACTCTTTAGCCTTAAATAGCATTCTTAATTCATCAGCTGCATCGTTTTATCTATCCTCTCCATGGTGCTTCTGCAGGAAAAATGACCACGGGTACATGCACCTCCCATATTTGCTCACTGACAAAATCACCATTAGAAAAGAAACAGGAAAACCCACCCTTTCAAATCTTGCACAGCCCCAAAACAAGAGCACTGGAAAAAAACTTCCTCTCATTTTATCTTTTACTTCCAGGGCCAGGCTCAATTGCTTTTCATGCACTGATCAGTGAAAAGGGCCTCTCCTGCAGAAAGCACACTGGCTCCAGCAGCAGATAGGAGCTGCAATCTGCTCAGTACCAGTAAGGTTCTCCAGAAAAACCACACAGGAATCCCAGAAGAGATGCATTGGTTTAGATGGGCTATGTGTACCTTCTTCCAGTAGCTTTCTGGTTTTCTTTACTCTTCCCTATTTTACATCATTCCTCTTAGTACTGGTATGATTTCAGGTTTAGGATTGAAACCCAGGGGCTTCTGTGAAAGTTTTGACCCAGATCTGCATATAAACTTGTGAACCCACAAGTGAGCATTCTATTACTTCTGGGCTTTGATTTTTTTTTCTCTGTTCAAGCCTCACCTGTTACTGTGTTCTTCAGAAGCAATTGAACAGAAGGGCAGGGTTTGCTTTATAGGTCCAAATGGAATTTCAGTCTTTGGCTGCTTCAGAAAAGGGACAAACTGCATGTGCTGAAAGTCATCTCTTCTGCTGCCTTGGCTTCCCCAGCAGTGCTGAGGACACACTGATAGCCTGAAGCAAAGGGCCCTACCCATTCCTCTGTGGGATCTGAGATGCTGAAAATGGTCTTTGTTAGCTAAGTGCCAACAAACAAACCCAACTAAACCCAAGGATCTAAACTAGCCCAAAAGAATCTTAACAAGCCAGGCTCCTCTGGAAAGCTGCTACTTCTCCAGAGGATTTATGGCTTTGCCTACAGCTCTCAAAAATATATAATGGATCAAGAAGATAAACACAACTACAGAGGCACCAAGGCTGTACTTTAAAATCCTACATACTAAACAAGTTATTGTAATCCCTATAACGTACTCACTCCTTTTATAGACTGCTGTAGAAACACTAGAAAACATTTTCTATATTAAACAATGCAGAACTTTTCACTTTTTGTCCTATAGCTATTATTTTATGGTTTTGCCTGCCAAGGCTTTTCTTTAAAGTTGTTCTGTGCAAGTTGTAGACAAATGTATAATATCCACACAATGGAAATAAACACAGTTAAATCATGGAGCTGTAGTCTGTGTGCACTGTACTATGAATCCCAAGTAACTGTGCTGACCTCACTGGATTTAAACTGGATTTATAATGAAATACAAGAATTGCCCTGCACTTGCACTGATTAAGTTCAAAGTCATTTACTTAGGACCCTTTCTGAGCACAAAGGCATTTTAGACAGTGTTATATAAGTGCTGTGCTAGTTACAATATGGGACTTCAGTTAAAAACTGACTATGGCAACAACTACATATTCTCCTTCAGTCTTCTTTAGTAGTTCTGGAACCACACAGAAAAAATCTTTTTTTGAAAGCTCTCCAATATTATCTAGGCTTCTGATCCTGTTCTCTGGATCAAAGGATCACAAAAGGTACATCTAGAAGAAACATACTGGGTGATAGAGTTCATCCTCCTGCAAAATATAATTATTTGTCTTTATTTAAAGGTATTCTCTGCAGCATCCTCTCAAATGTCCCAAACAATACAGCTTCTAGAACTTCTCAGGAAACTAGTCTACATTCCTGCCTGGATCTCAGGCAGAGCAAGTATGCTGACCTTGGGACTGTGAAGAAACAGCCTAGTCCTGAGTAGTGTCCGACATGCTCAGAAAAAGAGTAGGAATGGAGTAAAACAATACCCAAGCCCTACACCAAGACCATGCCCCTGGCATGTGCCAGAGACAGTATTACCAAACACCTCAGGGACTGTATCGCTTTGCACTGTACCAATATTTCCTCTCTGGAAAGCACAGGAGGAGCCATGTGTGCTTCTCACAGCTTCACCTGGTGACGTCAGGGCCCAGCACAACATTCCTAATGCAGAAGATGGCTCCTCAAACCTGGCTGGTTTGTGACACGAGGCCTGCACCACTCACTGATGACTAGGAGTGGTTCTGATGCAGAGGTCTGCAGCGCCGGTCTGACTGCACTGCTGCGGTGCGTCCAAACAGCTCAGGGAAGCTGCTTAGTGCAAGGTTTGCAGCACAGATATGAAGAGCAGAGACAAGAAAGATCAGGCTTTCTCAGGGGTAACTCAACACTGAGCATTCTGATTCTCTCGTTCTCTTTCAGGTTAGTTATCAGGAGCAATTTTCCAACCTTCATGGAACTTACTTTTGGCCCCATGGAAAAGGAATTACTACCTGTGTTACACTTCCATTTGTTCTACTGATCGAGCTTGACTCACCACAGTAACAGAGCCCTTCCATCAAAAGGTAATTCCTTTGCATTAAATACAGCATTAACTGTATTTAATAAGTGTAAAAAACTAGGTATTTTCAGAAGAGTTAGACTCCCACCTTAAAATTTAAAAAAAGTCTTGTAGCACCGAATCACAACCTGCTGTGCCTGTGTAGTTGTTTGCTCTATTAATCCATATTTTATTTTCACATTTTGAAAACTTAAAATTTGAAAATAAGAATTTCACATATCCACATTCACATTTCCACATACTTTGGCTGGATACAAATGACAGTAGAGTGGGATATCTGACTAGTTACTTTAGCATCTACAAAACCATTCCTAACAAGGCACTGCTTTGGTTTCCTCCCCAAAACATTTTGCAGGATTTTGTACAATTGTATCAAAGCCTTACCATTATCCACACTGTATTTACAGTGTCACAGAACATGAAGCTGTGTCCTCCCCATGAAAGGAAACCCTCATGTGTTCATGAGAAATGAAGCCAAGACTGTTTGAAGTCTGTGAAGGTCAGTGTTAGTTCATAAAAGGACAGGAATTGACCTTAAAAACTCACATGTCAGTATATTTTTGTCTTCTACTGAAGGAAACCAAGGCTGAGCTTGCTTTTAGTGAGCTGGCACGTAGCTCTGGATCGAGGTGGGGAATGAGTGGGTAGGAACACATCTATTTTTCATTCACCAGTGGCCAGGCAGGCTCAGTAACACACATCACATCCCCATTTCTCATGTAAGGAATATGGCCTGAACACCCTCACACCTGCTGGTGGGAGGGGTCAAGGCACATGGGGCACAGAGCAAGGTATGGGCAGGTACCCAGGCTGAACCTCAACATGGACCTGATAGGTTCATCTTGAGTCCTGCAGTTTAGATACCACCTTGATGTGTCTCTCGCAGGCAGCTCAACTGAGGCCCTTCTGGAAAGATCCCTCCCACCCTCGCTATCCTCTTTCTGCCCTAAAGGGCTGTGACTAGCAGTACACAGGTGAGGAACAAGTCACCTTATAAACCTTCTCTTGCAAAGATTAGGCCCTCTGCTTACACACAGGTAGTCAAAACTGCTTTTGTGCAATGTATCCCAGTTGGCTGGGATAACACTGCAGTTGGCATGCATTGCTTTACTATCTATTCTATTTTAAAATGTAAGCAAAGAAAAAAATGGAACTTACAAGGCCCTAAAAATAGTACCTAGACATGCTTTCCACTTGAAAACCATATAAACTGTGTCTCTCTTCTGTGATGTTATGTGCTGAAGCTCACAGCAAACTGAAAAGACCTGAAAAGGACTAAGTCAAATAGAAATGCATTTCCAACTGCTATAAAAATTAGGATGGGAAGACAATATGGCAAAGCTGCATTTGTATGGGGAGGGGAAACCATGGCAGATAAACAGTTAGGGACAGTGGTAGCAGCAGGTCTTTTCTCCCCAGCAGCTGCCACTACAGACAGGGAGAGACAGGAGGAGAGAGGGATGGATTAGGTAAGGTAACACTTCTCAAGGGAGAGGGATGAATTAGGTAAGGTAACACTTCTCAAGGGAGAGAGATGGATTAGGTAAGGTAACACTTCTCAAGAAAACCAGCATTTTCTTTTTCTAGATACCTTCATGCTTGAAGCAAACACGAAGAGCATCATTCAGAACACAGGCAGTTTGTAGCAGCACAGGAAGAAACCCACTTGCAGCTTCACCAACAGCAACCATGTACAAAGCCTCATTTTCATGTGCTTTGAGGTCATTCAGAAGAAGGAAGGAGATCATATAAAGGAGGATTTCCCCCAAAGCACTCATTTATACATTGCTCTAGAGACCATTTAGTTATTTGCTGTGAACACAAACACGTTGCCTTTCCCTTGAAATATAATTTTCCATAATGTTTGAATATTTATGCATCAGCAGGACCATTATTCTGTGAAAAGACATATTCCTCTGATGTTACCCTGCAATGATACCAAACAGAGTGTTGTCCTGCCTATTGGGATGTTAGAGAGCTAGCCTTATTTACAAGCAATATTCCTTTAAGACTAGCTGATTCTGAAATAAAAGAGGAGATGTTTACGATTGCAAGGCTATGGAGAAAAAGTGACCTTTTCAAAAAGAACTCAAAACATGGCGCTTGATTAATGCCAGGGTGGCCAAGTGTCACCAGCCTCTGATAATAATATTTGAGCCCTCTCAGTCTTTTTCCATGACAAAATAAAGTCACACCACTACGAGCCCATGTGCATTGCATAATGTGTATTTTTACCCCTTCACCTCAGAATTTGCTTTTACAAAGCTATTTAATTTGGTCTTGGCATTTTTACACAGAAGGAGACTATTAACCCATGGAAGATCCCTCTTCACAGCTATGATCTCCCATTAAACACAGAATTCATTATCTCTGCCTGGATAGCCTTGATTAATTACAAGAAGTCAACCTTTGTCTTGCTTCCATGTCCAATCCAGGGAGCTTTTTGGAGTGATTGTTTATCCCACTACAACTGCTCCCCCTGAACAATGCCTCCAAGAGATGGTTCTCCTGTAGCTTGGGGGAAGAGGCACTGGCTATCCCCACAGCAGCATTCCTGGCTCTTGCAAACATCTCTGCAAGCCCTCCAAATACAGGAGCTTGAACTGAACTGAAGAAAGATACCTCCTATGTCATCACCTGGCTTCACAGTTACTTCCTCAAGTCTTGGCTGTGTGATCTTCCTGACACACAAGGGACAAACAGGATTTGAGGAAATATAAACAACAGATTCCTCCCACCAAAACACAATGTATTGCTTAAATACCAGTGGAAGAGCTGTGCCTCACCTGTGACAGGGTGGAAGTAAATGAAGTGCCCACAACCACCCTCCCACAGGTGAATTAAGAAATGAAAGACTTTGTGTCTCCATCCAACAGCTTTACCTCACCTGACAGCATGCCTACAATGACACAGCCACCTTATTCCACTGCAACTAGTAATTATTATTATTTTGCTTCTATTACAAAACCACATAGAGGCTCTAGCTGCTGCTGCTGCCTGATCATGTAGGAACTACAAGCACAAGCAAATAAACCTCATCTGTGCAGAAAGGTGATGCTGCTTTAAGTCAGGGTCTGCCTGCAGTGAGTAAGTTAGCGTGCAGTAGCTGGAGTGTGCATTTACAGCCCACAAGCTAGGCTTCTGTACCCTCACTGTGGAAGCTGAGCAAGCCGCTGTAATATATGTACACTGTATATTTAGAATATTGTAATACTAAGGACACCCATAAAGAATATAGTACAAAGTAGCTAACAAACTGTATCCTGGATAACTGTGCACTCATCTTCCACCAATGTTGAAGCTAAATTACAAGCCATGTGAGTTGGTGCAAACCATGTTCCTTCTTGTGCTTCAGCAGAATTAAAACCAGAAGCATTAGTAGGTTAAGGCAGGAATAGGAGAGGAAGGAATTGTGTTCCAGCAATCCACATGAGAATCAGCCTTCAGCTCATCTCCAACCCAGCTTCTGAATCCTGCTCTGCTCTGCACCACAGCTTAGTGTCCTACTCCATGGCTCTGGTGTTCAGCTCTGCTCCCTTGTTTGGCCACCTACTTTTACTTCTCCAGAGCTTACTGAAGGCTTTTGATGGCCCCAGCCCTGGCCCAGCAGAGCAGCATGTCTCCTGCACGTCTCCTGCCTTTCCCCTGACCCGCCCCATGATGATCACAGTTAGACAAATAAAAAAATTTCCAGTTTAGCAAACATAATTGTCTTGAAATATCATCAAATGCTTTTTCCTCCTGGTGTAACTAATGGGAAATTCCAGGAAATCATCAGTTAAATCTGAGGACAGTCTGAGTGGATGTTTGGCCCAGCTGGAGACACAGATACAGTGACCAGACAGGACAATTCTGGAAAACATTGCCATGTTTCAGCATACTGCTCCAAGTTTTCAGAACAGTATTTTGTTCCAGATTTTAATTCAGGATATGCAATTGTTCCCCATCTTCCCAAGCTACTGCCATGGGATCTCGCTGGTTCCTGGCCCTATGGGAGGAAGGTGACATGGGTGCCCTGGGCTGAAACACTGTGTGGGTGTTACACATCACTTGTCCTCCAGCCTGGGACGTGTCCCACCTGATGCCAGAGGGGTCTGATGTTGTAAGCATGGCCCTCATGACAACCACTCTGCTTCCCATGGGTTAAAAGCAGGGAATGAAAGGGAGAATAGAAGCCCTGCAAGTTTTACAGAGGAGAATCTTCCTGTCACCCTGTGTCTGTACAAACTCAACCTCTTGGCTGGGGCCTGTGGAGTAGTGCCAGCAGGAATACCAGCGCAGCGTTACTCATCCTCATCACCTCCAGCAATACCACTCACTAGACGTGTTTCCTTCATGTGTGTAAAACACATTTCCAAAACAAAGGAACTAACTACACATTACTATTCTTATTTGGATACAGTCAGATGACTAAACAAAAGTTTTCAAAATAATAAAGTAATATAGTAATATCAATTTACCATGCTTTTAGAAATGGCTATTCAAAGCTGTAAGAAATAACTGCTAGAAACACACACATACCAGGGGATTTTTGAGACTCATATTTGCTCGTATTTTCTCTGCTTGTTTCCTCTCACGAGCCTGCCTGTTATTTCCCAGTGCCCTGCCCCCAATCACATCCTCTTCTCAGCTTCCCCCTCACTATACTTGCGGGAAGTCTTCTGGGGTCATGCCTTCTTCTGGCTCACCTTCTTACCATCTGCCTTGCTTGGCCATTTGCTCAGAGGAGAAGCTTCCTATTGGTATGGTACCTCCATGCTGGTGATCCCCTCCACTCCCTTCTTCTTCTTTCCACGGTCCCATCCCTCAGCTTTACCCCCAGGAGCTTTGGGAATCTAAATTAATGCATGTGAATGGCATCATTTTGAAAAGAGCAAGGCAATTTATGTAAAGTGGAAATATGCACTTTTAAAGCACTGGCATGAAGTCACCTCTCAGCCTGGAAACAAAGCTCTAGGAGAGTTTGGTGCCTCACTGCTTACAACGCTCTTTTGAAAATTCAAGTAAACCCATATTCTGTGATGTGAAACTGACGCCCCCCTCATCACACAAGGTTTGAATGATGTGCTGAAAGCTCTGATTGTAACCACTTGAGTGACAGGATGGGTCTGGCTACAAAGTCAGCTGGCAGGAGTAGGAGGACTATTTTGGTTGTTGGAAGCAACTAGGCCATGTTCACGAAGGTGCTGTTCAAGCTCCCTGGGTTTGCTGCTCAGCAGAGTTCACTGGGCAAGGCAGAGTCCTGCCCCGTGCCTGGGGTCTGGCTGCAGATCCAGCACTGTGATCCCTGGAGGGGCTCCTGCAGCTGCCCACTGCAGTGCATCTCCCTAGGAACCCACCGCAGCACTGAGGATGAAGAAAGATGTTATGAGAGAAGTGCTCAAGTAACGCAATTGTTCACACCCGCAGCCAGCAAAGGGAAATATTTATAAGCAATTCTGCTTTTATTTATATAGTTTCCATGGCTCTACTCTGTCAGACTCCCATCTGTGCTTTGCCAGAGACGGTCCTCCTTACGCTGTGGTTACTCTCAGCCCGTAGTTCTTCAGAGATTAAGGAAGTGTAACTTTGTTCATGAACCGAACAAGCTGCAAGCAGGAAGAAATGGCACTCATCGAAGCCGACACATTTCCAGCTAATGTATTATAATGTCATGAAAGAGGGCACAAAACATCAATGGTGACAGAAAAGACCCTATATCTTCGCCATAGCATCTTGAGGGGCTGCTATCAAGTAACGTTTCCTGCTGGAATTTGGATGTGGGTGATGAGGCTACTGTGGGGAAGAGGGTCAGAGGAGGTTAACCTCTTTCCCTGAGCGTCCAGCAGAAGGTACTTGTGTCCCACAAGAACCAGTCTGGTCCTGTGTGCAGGAGGCTTTTGTGTCCTGCCCTTATTCTCACACATGATGCACATTTCAGGTTCAGGGTAGCATTTCTACCCACCCTTCAAACACCATTTCTACTGATTTGCACGGCTGTTACGTAGGAAACAGGGACAACAGTGCAAGGTGTTTCCTGCAGATTAACAGCTGGATGGGAGCTGGTGGTGGTCCCTAAGTAAGGTTGAGGATATTAACTCCAAACAGTCAGTAAATCCTTAGGACATGCTCTGACCTCTGTTGATTATAGCTATTTAAAATGGAAGAAAAAAATCCCATACAATTTTTTCTCTATGACACAGCCTCACTGGTATGTGTAGAATATATATTAGCAAATCTTCTGGCTCTCTCTCTGTACTGCAGCCATCATAATTTGCTATTTTGAGGGAAAGATGTGTGCATGTGCAGGGAGGGGTGGGGGAAGGGAAGCATTATTGCTTTGAAAACCACAGTCAGAAATGAAGGCTCAGTTTTTCATCTTCTACAAAGTGTTTACTTCCCTATCACACCAGCTTCTTAATTCTTGGCTGTTGTTTAAAACTTCAGACTCTGCTCCTCTGAGCTATTGACTTCATTCCTTCCCCAGGGAAACTCCTATTGTTTTTATCTCAGCAGATTCCCCAGAATATGGCTGTATGGTGTTTGTGTGACATACGTGTGTGAGCAGGGGAGGAAATGAGAACAGAAATGCGTCAGCAGCATTTGGAAAGGATGGTAGGACACTAACAACCAGCAAGTGGCCCTGAATGCCTATGGTGACAGGTGAAGTGGGAAAAACACCACCTTTGCTAGAGGAGGGGGTTATAAAGGAGAAGAGCTTAAAAAGAAGGTAGCTATGTCTGCTTCTTAGCATATTTACTGAGATCTGTGCCACACAACCTTTTCTCCCCTGTACATTTAGCTGCAGTGTATGCTCTTCCTGTCAATCTGCTTTATGACATCTTATTGACATGCTTTTAAGAACCTCTCAGAAAGGAGCGTGGCTTATGTGAGGGCTAGTAGGTTTTCAACACCCCGTGTCTTTGCCCCTCAGAAGACATCAATGCACAAACTGTTCCAAGGAATTATGTCAGAGGGGACACCATGTTGTTGCCTATAAATCTAAGGAGGACAGAAGATGGAAAAATTAAAACTGAAGACAGATGCTATGTTAACTGACAGCAAAGCTTGCTTTTTTGCATAGTGTTTGGTGGATTTGGTCCATATATTCCCATGGACTTGTAAAGCACAGGTTGAAGATTATTTATCTCACCCAATGTAAAGACCTTGCACAAGCCAAGACCAGCTCTGCTGCGCAGTCCCTCAGGGGTTCCTCAAACATTTGTTATGCTATGTGATCAAGGTCCTTTTGCACAGAAGATGATGCACATCAGCCATGCCATTGCCTTGTGAATATCTGTAATTCTTCTCCTCTCCATTGCCAAAGGCTGTGGCGATCGGCAGAGAGCAACACGCAGTTCAATATGAATTGTAGGTGAAGCCATTTATTAGGTGAAATCACACAGATTATATACCTTTTTTACTACTGACGTGGCAAGCTTAAAAACCTGCTAATTGGTTACACACACTGTTCACACCATATTGATTGGTTAGTAATTATAACGACCTCTGATAAACCTATCTTATAGCTGAACATCCTTAGTTTACCTTTAATACCTAAAAGCATCTGCACACCTGCTGTTTTGACCATCTTGTTATGGTTGGCTCCTAACATGTTCTGTTACTCCCAAATACCTTCCCATAAGTGCTTCTTGGTTTAGGGCAGCCTGTACCCCTATCAGCAAGGCCGCTGTGTTTTGAGAATGTGATTATTATGATCCTCTCAGCGTGAGTAACTTTTCCTATCTCATGGGAACAGAAGAATATTGTCAGGGCCTATGTCTTGGGTGAAGAGAGCTAGGCCGCCGGCAGGCCTGCTGTCCTCCCCGACAACAGGCCACTGGTTTTTTATTTCCACCTCAGCTGTTGGCTTGTGTTGTCTACAAAGTTTTTTGAGATTTTCCTGTTCACATGCCCCTTCACAGCTAAACAACAACAGGGTCCCACTGTCTCTGCCTTTTCGCAGGCCGGGGCGTCTTCTGATATCAAGGGTACCTTAACCCCTTTCCTAGCATATTCAAGCCAGAATTTTTCAGGACTAATTTAAATACCTGTAGATATTTATTCCTCTGCACTTTGTTCTGGGCTAATGTCAAAAACTTGCAGCTCCCTGTCTCCTCACAGTCCAGTTTTGTCGTAGATCTTTCTGGCAACTTCTATTAATACCTTGATTTTCCTTCACTGCTCATGCTGCTATGAAGCAACAAATGATATGCTGAAAACTTTGTTATCAAGATAAACAAGGGACAAGTGAGTATTTGGGGAAAAATCACTTGATACTGTCAATACCAGGCTGAGTATCTTAGCTTAATTTTCTATTTAGCTTGAACATTATAATGCACATGTAGATGCTGTGAGAGAAACTTTTGAAGAGAAATAAATCATTCACTAGTTTCTGAGTCCTCATCTGCACTCCTCTAAGTTATCACCATCTGGATAGTCCAGTCAGCACTCAATACAGACTCTGAGCTCCTCTAGCAGCTTTGGGAGGTCTTTAAAAACAGAATCTGTATGTGACAGAGTCATGGGGCTTTAGGAGAACCCTGCTCATCAACTCCAAACTTCACTAACTCGTAACAAAAACATAAAGAATAAAACCCTACAACTAAAACCTCAAGGAAAGATTGTAATAAACAAAGATTGTTTTGCTCTCTATAATAATTGTTCTCTATAAACTCTTTGCAGAAGCATCTAGTTCAGAATAGGCATGAGTTTAATGAGAAGTACAACACAAGAATCTAATCTTAACTTACATGCCCTAAGATAAAAAAAAAAGAAATAAATTGTGAATTAGAGGAGCACTGGGTAGAAAGGCAAGTGCAGAATCATGCAACAAAAGAAAAGCATTATTTATTATTTAGTAGAGCTTCTGTAATACAATTCTCTGCACTGACTTATTTATGAAGTGCAGTAAGAAGAAAATGAATTACTGTGTGAAGAAACTAAGGGTTTATATCCAGCTAATATGCTAGCTACCAAACAGGAGCTAAAAAGATGCTGCAATGTTCTTAGCCACAGCTTGGGAAATATGAACTTTAATGTGTGAAAGTGAATGAAGACAGGAGCATACAGTAACTGTGAAAGATGACACCCAGCCTCTGGTTTCTCAAGCCACCACTGAGCTTGTGCATTACAGGCAGCAGGAATGAGAGCTCCCCTTTGGATGAAACTCATCCTCCTCCTGGGCATTCATGGCAAACCATTCACACCATCGCCAGGCTTGGCACTGACACAGATTTGGGTTGGCACCACCAACACTAAGCTACAATAATCTTTTAAAATAAAATTGCCACCAGACAGCAGGAAGGTGACTCAGAATGCAAGATCCTGTTCTCCACACTTGTCTGGCCATGAGACCCTGCTGGCACTGTTGGTGGTGATGCTCATGAGCGCCAAGTCTAATGGTAGTTTCTTTCACACAAAGCCTTTTGCAGACTCACAGGAGGCAATGGAGAAAAGCTGAATAGCAGTATTGAAAAATACCCTCTCTCTTCTTTAAATCAGAGTCAATGTGTCGATACAGTATCTGTGACTCCCAGAGAGCAGCTCTCTGGCTTCCTGCTGTCTGGCATTGGGTTTCCAAGTCTGCAGCTGAAGTACCTAAGACTCCCTTGCACAGCTCACTGAAATGCAGCACAATGCCCAAGGGCTGAACTTTTCTCTCTACTTCACCTCAGAAACGAAAACTAGTCCCTGCTGCTAGAGCTGCCATGATAAGGTTCTGAATGTCGTGGTTCTTCATATAAGCTACAATGATGGTTTTGGGCCTTCACAGGTCAAATCAAATTCAGCTAATGATTAAGTTAGTGTAGGTGTGCAGTGTAGTACTCTAGCTTGCTCAGCCATTAGCAGAAGAAATATTTACAGCGACGATGCAAAGAAACCTGGAGCATCACTGGTGAGCATACAGCTCGGTATTTTCTCTAGTATTTGTTTCACACACTCAATCACAATAATTCTGCTGACATACTCTGCATTTGCAACTTTTCAAATCTGTAGCTTGCTTTCCCTTTTTTAGAACACCACAACAGAAGCTTTGCTTGAGTAAACTGGAACTTAAAAACCGATCAGAGCTGTGTTAAAGGAATTAAGACTTTTGGGGTGAGTGGAGAGAAGAGTGGCGCAGGCGGTTTGTTAGGTTTAAAGCATGCTGGTACGTGGCATCGATGTCTTCCAAACAGACACTGAGGAAAACTCAGAGTGCAGAGAGCAGGCTGAGGCTCTCTGCTGTTGCGTGGCCCTAAGAGAACAGAGACTACAGCTTGCTCTGCGTTGGCTTAGTTCCCGCATTACCAGCAAAACAACTGCCTAGCAACTCGGCTTTCCCCACAACATTTCCCTGCACACGTTGTCTGCCCAGAAAAAAGTATAGTACCTAATATTCTCCCTGGGTAATCCCCCTGGTTTGAGAGCTATATTCAGCCCTCTGTGCACATTGGAGCTGTAACAAGCATGGCAATTGTTGTCGTGACAGGCGGCGCAGGCTAAGTCAAACCAGTCCTTTCCATGCTGCAAGCTGTGCAGTAACGCTGTGCACCCTGATCAGGTTATCTGTGCATCAGACCGACTGCAAACTTGCTGCTTCCCTCCACCATATTTCCCCTAACAAAGGCAGGAAGCCATGGCTGTCAGCAAAAAGGTACAGATATCCTTCCTATTGCAAACCCGGTTCTGTGAATAGCAAGGGAGCTCTCACACACACTTCACAGCCATCAGAGAGGCATAAATAATTCAGCACTTTAAAAAAACGTGCTGGTTGGCACACGTGAAATTGCTCTTTCACTTACTGCCTTTACAGGACATTTACAGCCGTTATAGCATTTGCTATTAGTTACATTTTCTTATCTGACATCCCAGCTGCAGCAGCATCTCTATTTCAGCTTCTTTCCTCACAGTTTCAGCACCAGTGAAAGACAGAGTTGCCTTGAATCTTTAGCAGTTGTTTCTGAGCAACACACTGAGAGGACAGCAGAATACCCGAATTTGCCCACGTTACCTGGAAGCACAAGCCTTCTCAAACACAGCACCGTTTGAGAAGCACTGTAAAGAAGCTCTAACTGGCATCACTGAGAGAGCACTCTTAATCAAGCACGCAGAAATTAAGGCAGCAACTTACTTGCCGTTTTCATAACTTCCCCAGGAACGTTGTCTTTTCAAGTGAGTGTAACAGGAAATTGTGGTGATTACGGGTGAGCAGTGTGCCTGCAGCTCGAGCCACCCGCTGCAAAGTGCACAGGCAGCCAGCGCTGGGTGGGTAAGCGGCCGCCGGCAGCCGCCTCCCCTTCTGCTTGTTGCATGGAAATCTTAAACAGATGTCGTGTGGGGAGAGGGACTTCAGCAAAGATCCATGTGAAATATGTCTGGGAAGACTCGGGTGAAGCGCTCTGAGACCTACAGGTGAAAAGCAGCCTACGTGTGCTATCGCTAATTACTGATTTGATCTGGAGATGAGCTACCTGTCTTTTTCAATACTGAACTTTTATTGCCTTCTGGCCATATAGGGGTTAATTTGGACCTCTCTTGCCCCATCTTTTGCTGCAGTGTGGTAGCAAGGGTACTGAGATGTTCACACTCATGGGTTGAGTAGGTCCAAAGACAACTCCACGTGCCTTTGCATTCTTGGCAGAGGCAGAACTTTGCAGTGAGTCAGGGCCCTCTTCCCACCCTTTTCTTACAACAGGGTTCCCTAGTAGGGCAGACGGCTAGCTGAAACCGTGCCAGCATCCCACAGCCTTTAAGACAGGAACTACAGTCTCCTTTTTGTTTCTGAATTAGCATCTGACAGATGCAGAAAGCTGCCATGAATATCCAGCTCACAGAAATATGTATATAAGACCGTGAACTCATGGAAAAGCTCTGATAATATCAGATACTGCAGGCAGTTTGACATGTGTTTAACAACTGGATTGCCTCACCAAGGTTTACGGTTTCAAATCTGCATTTTTGTCAAAGTCAGTGTGGCATTCACTGGGCAGTTAGATAAGGTAAAGACTAGCAGCAGAGCAATGCTCTTGACTAAGTTGCAACTGCAAGAACAAATTCTGACTGCCCTGACACCTGAAAAAATCTTGCAAGGGTGATGTGGCCAGGAAAGACAGCAGAAGAGCAGTTGTGCAAGGTTGCTGAAGGTCAGATCTAGCCTACAGAATCCGTCTTTCTGGGTACGAGTCAAGAAACTTGCAGAATGCCTTTAGGATCTCAGCCTGACTCTGCAGGGTTAGTGATTAGGGAAAAGGATTTCTTTGTAAGCTGAGTCAGCTCCATGACACAGGCTCCGGGAGGTTCTGTTTACGCAGCTACATGTCAAACTGAAAAAAAAAAATCACTGGAGATGCACATGTAAAGAGAAACATCTGTGCCAGCAACTAAAGCAAGTTGGCAATGCTGTCTTGCATAATGCAAGTAAAAGGATGCAGAGATTCCCTGAAGGAAAAGTTTTACTTAGCTTCAGTGCAATGCATCTGGTTTCTTTGCATTTTTCCCCTTAAACATATCCAGTCTTTCCTCACTGGATCTGCAGACAGTATTAGCAGCAGCATCTG
This sequence comes from Laterallus jamaicensis coturniculus, assembly GCA_022605575.1. NCBI lineage: Eukaryota > Metazoa > Chordata > Aves > Gruiformes > Rallidae > Laterallus > Laterallus jamaicensis. The sequence goes on along the minus strand of JAKCOX010000102.1, from coordinate 530,337 downwards.
GAAAAGCACAGTTTGCACTTCTGCAGAGTAACGTGCCTGCACCAAGGCACCTGCCATGTGGGTTATCTGACACCCTGGGTAACTGCGCCGCTTTTTAAAGAACCTGCAAACATAGACAAAATGTAGCATCTTTCCCCTCCCCCACCTCTGCTATCTCCACTATCATCTTATCAGCATCTAACCCCACCAGATGATTTGATAAGAATGGTGGATATTACTAGCTGACTGAAGTGAAACCGCTGTCCCCTGTCAAGTCAGACATCTCTGCAATTGATCCATAGCTAAAGATCCTTTTGCCCTTGAGTTTCATCTTCTGTTTCTTCTCTGAGGTCCTCTTACAACCTTAATCCTCTTACTGTTTCCTTTTCAGGTGACTCTCCACTTTCCAGCTTCCTAACCTCTCTTACTCCCAAAATCATAGAACAGTTTGGGTTGGAAGGGACCTTTAAAGGCCATCTAGTTCAATCCCCCCTGCAAATGAGCAGGGACATCTTCAACTAGATCAAGTTGTCCAGAGCTCTGTCCAGCCTGACCTTGAAGGCTTCCAGGGATGGGGCATCTACCACCTCTCTGGGTAACCTGTTACAGTGATTTACCACCCTTATGGTAAAAAATTTATTCCTTATATAATAGCATAAATCTCCCCTCTTTTAGTTTAAAATGATTACTCCATGTCCTATTACAGCAGGCCCTCCACTCACTACAAATATTTCTAATAAATAATGATATAAATTAAAGAAACATTAAAGAACCCTTTACGTTTTGTTTCCCTTTCTTCCCTTCTTCTGCCCTTCAATATGAACTGTATTATGCAGCCCTTCAGGATTGCTCTCTCTCTGACTTTCCCCACTGCCCCCCTCGCATGTCAGATATAGCCTTCTTTCTTCCTTTTAACATTGCTAACTGCTCTGTGGAAGTTCTCCCAGCTGTCCTGTGCCCTTCCTCTTAGTCCTTCACTCTGGCCAAGAATCGGCAATTATTTTGAGCCTTACTGCACGCATGTAACTGAACAGCAATATGAGAGGGAGAAGGGGATCCAGCTGCTACATGCTTAGGAACCAGCTGCAGAAAAGGGTGCATGTGTTGAAACATCTGGCTTTTAAATGACTCACTTTGTACTTGACTTCAGAGCCCTAATGTTGCATGAAACCCACAACAGCTAAAGGAAAGAGGCACCTGAGCAGCTACTAGCAAGGAATGCTTTCAGCTCTGTGAGGAGCCTAAACACAGGTTCTGGCAGTGTTTTTTCTGATTAGCTGTAAGATCCCTCTGAGATGCTGGGTGTTACACAGCTCTTCACTGCAAGCAAGCACTTCCATCCTTCTTGTACTCACAGACATGAACTCTGTCTTGAAACTAGGCACCTGTGCCAATGCTTCTTCACCCACGTCACTGCAGTTGCTACCATCAGAAGGCCTCCAATTCTTAATAAACCATTTCTCAGCCCAGTATATGGACCATCTAAATTAACTTTTTACCTCCCTACAGAGGTAAGATTATGGAACTGGAGATTTCTGGCCTTAAGTGCATAAACAAATTTTAATTTGACTGAGAGAAGGTCACATACCAAGAAGAAAGATGCCAACACAGCCCCAGAGGAGCTACCAGCTCCAGTCTCAGCATGTGATGGGCTTCTCTTGATTCCTTGTATTGAAAGTATTTCTCTTTGCTTTGAATATTTACACATTTACACGGAGTGTCCCCTTGGCTTTGAGTTCTAAACATTACCCTAAACAGAGAAACCCATTTATTGGTGGGATATTTAAAGTTAAGTAATCACAAGCGTGGAAGGAAGAATCCGAGCCTTCTTTCCTTCCCCCAATCTAGACAAGTGATCTAGTCATTAAGTTATTGTTTCTCTCTAATTATTTCATAAAACTGCTTCATTGTGTGATATAAAAGATTAAAGCTGTCTCATCCTATAGCATTACGTAGCTAATTAAAGCATCCATAATAAAGGTGAGTTTAAAAATTCATGAATAGAAGACGGACTTGAACTTAACACAGGTTCTGAACTACTGCTTAATAGGGGAAATAGCTTGTACATTGAAACAGATTAATTGAATGCCAAATGCACCTTGTCTTACCAATGAGCTCAGGAGATACTTGTTTAAAGTAAAGGTCTCAATGTAGCTTAGCTACCTACACTAGGTAGTAACAAACTGTACACAAAACAGAGACTTAACTCCTGAGGGAACTTCACTGCTGGAAAGTTGGTGCAGTGAAACTCCCAGCTGTGTTCTGCAGAAGCACTGCATGGGTTCTGAGGATGCAAAGTTTTAACTGAGACACCCGAGTCTTCGTTCTTCTGATGAAATACTCTTGAGGCTAAATGAAACACTGAAGTATTCTCCAAGCTAGGAGATCTATCTCCTAATGAGATCAGTGGGGTTTATCCACTGCCTTTTTCTCTTGGGATCCAGGCAAATGTTCAGATAATTATCAGTAAGATAAATACTGTCCTTGCTACCACAGATTACGTCTGGGTGATGTTAGGCCCTTACATGCCAATGGGTGTATCCCTCCACTGCACTTAGGCAACTATTTTTGCTTGGTGAGACACCTTCCTGTCCTCCTCCAAAGGTAAATGAAAATACAGCCATTTTGTCTTTGGGACAAATTTTAACAGTCCTCAGAATGATCAGATCTGCTAAACCAGGTCTGTCATTTAGGTCTGATTTATGTCTGAAAATTAAGACTGTAGTGGTTCCCTGGGTGGAGAGACAAATAGCTGTGGGCTAAACAATCACCTTAAACAATCGGTTTTGATAAGCACTGCCTGAAACAAAACCAAACCATAGTAATTTGTATTAAAATCCTGGTTCCCTGGAGCTGATAGTACCACCTGTAGTAAGTAAATGCTTATGCAAGTTTTTATTTCGAAAGAATTAGGAATTGCTTGGGAGTTCAGCTTTTGGTTAGGCAAAGGTCTTTTTTCACATTAGCTGTTCTCATTAATGGACACATTCCTGAGCCACATTTTAAAAACATGGTTATTGCTCCTTACTTTATTTCTTTAATTCAAACTATGTGGCTTCACTGTGTGGGATGAGACAAGGCTATGTTTAAAACTAAGTATGGCATGAAATTCTCCTCTTTTTTAAAAAGGGAAGCATTTTCATTTCAAAGTGTCCTTTTTAAGGAAGAACCTCTGAGGAGTATCTGAATCACAGGAACCTTTCAGGTCTGCTCCTCTCCCGCTCCATGTAAAGATCTGCTCCCCACAGTATATTCGTTAGTTCTTTGCAAACTGTACATCCAAAATCGATACTAGACATTTCCTTTTCAGATTCAAAATCGATTTTAGCCAGTTAAGAGACAACATCCAAACAATTCCTTGTCATCTTTTCAGAAAATTTATTAACACAGCTGGAAATGATCACTCGTTCAGCAGGAATCCCCACGGCGCATCTCACAGAAACAAAAGCAAAACACAAAAAAACCCAGAAAGGCTCCCTGACACACTTGATTGATTCTGACCATTGTGAAGGAATGGTTGGCAATCTAGGGTGAGTTTTAGAAATGTGGTCACAGTGACACTGTGCTGAAAAACATATGTACAATAGAAATAAAAATAAATCCCATTTATTTACCTCAGCAAGATCACAAAATCTGGAATCCCTGTCCAACTGCTGGACTTACATTGTCTCCAGCTGTGGTCTCACATGGCTGTAAATTCTCTTAGCAATCATTACACCACTGAATACATTTATTTCACTTTGCCTGTTCCATATCTGTTTATCTTGACCTTATGCTCCTATGGACAAGTTCAAAATCCATTGATTAAAAATATATTTTTATATAAAGAAAGCAGACAGGAAGGGTCACACTTCTGTGGTTTGCTCTCTGCAGGTTTTCTGTTAAGCTCAATGTTTTCACTGACAACATAAGTTTCTGTTTTTTCTAAATACCTTGAGACCTGTAGAAATAACAGGAGACAGAAGGAACTACCAATCCTACTCCTCATTCTGTACAATGAAAAAATTCTTAATTTGGTCCTATTCATTTGGAATGTACAGAAACCAGTGCAAGTCATGGCATTCCCCAGGTTTCTTTGAACTATAACTTCACTTGAAAAACATCTTCTAATGCTTATGGGCAATTTGCAAAAAGTCATTGAAAATGCAGTTACCAAATTGATATTACAAGTTTGGCAGCCCAACCTTGTGCTTCTTCCTGTAAGTAAACCTAAAATGTCTGATTCAGTAGAAGGAACTCCCTTTTTGTGGGAGGCAAACATAGAACCTAAAAATGGAGAGCAATGTTTCAGAGAAGACATGCATTTTAAGCAGCATTCTTTTATTCACATAAGTGATATTTTTTGAATGATGGGTCTCCTTAAGGACTTCTGAAATGGTACTTCATTGATACAGTCAATATAACATCCAGCACTGACATTAAATTTGTTTCATCACGCTTAACTACCCTAGTTAATGGCAAAATGTTACCTCTAAGACATAGCTAGGTGCTGGAATTCTTTTACAGCTCAGGACACCCCATGAAAATATACATAGAATCTATTATCATGTATATAAAAACTTCTTTCTAGGTAATGCAGAATTGAATGTGAAACGTGAATTCAACGTGAAAAGCTTAGCCTTTGCTTAAATCTTCTCTTAAATCTTCTCCTCTTAACCTTCTTCTTTTGTCAGAACTTAGGTCACAGAAGAGACATGGTGAGACTGTTTACAGGTATAGAGAATCTAAACACTGAGGTTTATTTCAAACCTTAAAAAAATGCATTTTGCATTACTAAATCCAGGCACGTTCTATATATCTCTTTGCTCTTTAAGGATCACATGGTCTTTGCAGAATCTGAGCTTCAGACACCATTTTGCCAGTTAACATTATCAGACAGAAATTCCTCCCCTAACCATTATGGTGTTTCTCTTGTTACCTTTTATCCCAGGTTCTCAATCACATTCTTTTAATTACCCTTTTTCTGAGATTCTGCTTAGCACTGAACAAAACTACTTCAGAACAGAGTAAGGTATTTTGAGTACCAAGGAGTGATCACACCAAGGATTTAAAGCACAAATCACTGCAATTTTGTCATTAGTAACCTGCCTCCCTCATCCACTAACTCTCAGCAACAGTAATCTCTGAATTTTAAAGATACACTTTGCATTTCAAGCTCATTAAAATATGCTTTTGATTACGTGGAAGTTATTCATTAAGGTGACAAAAGGTTTTAGTAATAATAACCAACACAGAATGACTGCATAAATTGCTATGCACACGCATTGATCCTGCAATGACAATGATGGAGCAATTAAAAAGCAACCTTACTGCAGCCTGAAGCAGTTTCTCTCCCCCAGCAACTCCGTACATGGAACACCAGCATTGTCCTCCCTGTTATCTTTGTGTAAGAGACAGACCTTTGAAAGAATGATTTCCCTGGTATCAACATAAAGGAATAGAGAAATACCTATCCAGGCCAACTCATTTTGGGCCTGCAGTTGATGCTGCAAGGTAGAAGTAATTCAGAAGGAAAGACACGGTGTCCTGTGACATCCACCAATAACTCCTGTCAGTAACACTTTGCTGTGGGATCTTTTTGCAACTGCTGGGACAGGATTCATGTTGGGAGTGCACAAACAGATATCGTGGTGGGATGCTGTTATAGACCACCCACCCAGGGCGGAGAGGCAGATGACATACTCTATAAGCAGCTGGGGGAAGTTTCACAATCACCAGGCCTTGCTCTCATGAGCGATTTCAACTTACCAGATGTCTCCTGGAAATACATCAGAGAGGTAATAGCCCAGGAGGTTCCTGGAGAGAGTGGAAGGTAACTTCCTGACACAGCTGGCAAGTGAGCCAGCTAGGGAATGCGCCCTGCTGGACCTGACATTTGTGAACAGAGGACTCAGTGGTGTGTCAGTTGGAGGCTGTCTTGGGCACAGTGATCACAAAATGATAAAGTGTTCAGTTGTTGGAGAGGTAAGGAGGGGATCAGCAGAACTGCTACCTTGGACTTTCAGAGGGCAGGCTCTGTTCTGTTTAGGAGCCTGGTTGGCAGAGTCCTTTTGGGAGGCAGTCCCGAAGGGCACAGAGAGTCCAGGAAGGCTGGACATTCTTCAAGAAGGAAACCTTAAAGATGGTTAGACCTTTAAGGAAACCTTAAAGATGGCCAGAAGACTGGCCTGGCTGAACAGCGAGCTTTGGCTCAGGAAAATAATAGAGTTTATGGCTTTGGGAGAAGGAGCTAAGGAGGACTACAAGGCTATTCAGGGAGAAAATTAGAAAGGCCAAAGCCCAGCTAGAAGTTAATCTATCTACTGCCATTATAGACAATTAAAAATGTTTCTATAAATACATTATCAGCAAAAGGAGGGCTACAGAGAATCTCCATGGTTTATCAGATGTAGAGGGAAAGAGAGTGACGAAGGATGAGGAAAAGGCTGAGGTAGGTAATGCCTTCTTTGCCTCAGTCTTTATTAGCACCACCAGTTCCAGCCCCTGAGCTGGAAGACAGGGATGGGGAACAGGCTGCCCAGGGAAATGGTTGAGTTGCCATCCCTGAGGGTATTTAAAACACATGTAGATTTGGTGTGTAGGGAGTGGTTTAGTGGTGGGCTTGGCAGTTAATGGTTAATGGTTGGATTTGATGATCTTAAAGGTCTTTTCTAACCAAAAGAATTCTACATTCTGTGATTCTAACTGCCTCTTCTCTCAGAGCTAATGTATTTTTTTACCAACTGTAAGCTATTGATCAAGTGAATAAACAGAGAATTACAATAACTGACTGTTTAAGTTAAAGTGTTTTTCCCAACCTTTTATTTATGGAGAATTCACTGTGTGAAGCAAAATCAATTGGTAAGCAGTGGGCCATGAAAAGAAAATAGAAAGCGCAGGCTATGGGAACAGTAAGAAATGTGCATGTGCAACTACTAGAGACCAGGCACTCTGCCTGAGGGCAATAGAGACCTCAAAGCCTAATTATAGAAATAAAGAAAGACAGGGAAATGAACTACTTTCTGCATACTTGGTACTAAATGGACATTTGCTTTTGTATTTTGGTAGTCAGATTTCTACAATGTAGTCACCTGGCATTTCCAAACAGACCCATTTCTATGTTATGTATCAGGCCAAGGAAAACCACCAAACTAAAACACAAATAACTTCTAAGGGGGGTCACAGACTGACAAACTCCTTTCATCATCTGGGTTAATAGCCAGGGGATAAAAGAGCCCATACAGAACAGCTGTAAAAGCCATACTTACTGCTTAATGAGTCAGACAAGTCTATCTCTAAACAATTTTACTAGCAGCATTTTGAGTAAAATAGTGGCTTTTGGGAATTTTTGTTCTGCACTGACAAAGATTTGGTCAGAAAAGATTTGAGAAACAACTTACCGGAGATGATTTAGCAGGGCAGTGGTAAAAACAACTGTGACAGGAATCAAGTCTGCTGGCCCCTCTCCTTGTCTGTTTCCTAGAGCACATGAACAGAAAGATTTATTACCAAAGATGTTTGCTTGTAGAGCAATGATTATAACTTCAGGAACTGGTGAATAAATGTTTACAACTCCCTCTGTAATGATCTCTTTATATTACTATGCTCTTTATTCCCTTTTAGACCTCTACAGAACAACTGATAAATTTTAAAAACCTGACAAAACACATTAATTACATATATTGTAATGCAGACACAGTAATAGTTAGATAAATACAGTGCTTCCAAATGTTCTGAAAAGATAAGCTGCAATAACATATTTAGTACAGATAGAGGACTGAAAAAAGTATGTACATTATTAAAATCACAAACAGCGATGACTCTTTTAGAAAACATATGAGCTGCTGCAAATGTATCAACTCTGGGCTACAGAGAATACTTAAATCTGTATGATCCAAAATGGAAAAGAAAAGTATCTCCAAAGGTTCTGATAGCAATTGTCCAGTTCAGGTCTTGTGGTCTTTGTTGTGACTCCCTAGTGTGAAAGTGAGCTGGACTACACCACTGTGCTGTTTTAGGGTAGGGGGTGACTGCAGAACTCCCTTCACCAACCTACGAGAAGCCTGCTAAACCAGCTAGAATCAGAGGTGTCCTCTGAGTCAGAATTTAGCTTCTGCAGTGAATTGGAGTGATGTGTGGAGTATGAGAGTGACTTAACCCCAGCACTGTGAGCTGCAGCTTGGTTGCAATCACAGAAACAGTAAACAGAAAAACAGAGGCAGTGAGAGACAAGAGAAAAGCAGGAAGGAGAGGTACATCAAAGGAAACTTGTCATTGTAACCCATGTCTTTCAAAGTAGGAAACGCTAGAGTCAGGCGAAAAAGCAACCCAAAAATGCACCAGAAGCCAAATGCTCTGCTTGTAAAAGGAGTGAAAATACCCATTTTGAGCTTGTGTGTCAGGGTCTTGCAGCTGCTGGGCTGCTGGGATTACCTGCAGCGCCAGACCCCACAGCAATTTTGAAACAGCCTCCTTCGTACTTACTTCTTCAGCTCAAGGTCTGTGTTTCATTTCCACTTAAATCTATTTAAGTGAGGGATTTTGCTGAAACTATTGCAACTCTTTCCAGGCACAAGGATAGAGGGATTTACCAAGAACAGTCTGGAAAGACCAAAACAACATTTGTTTTGTTTAATTTAAAAAGCTGTTAGTTTTCTCAGTTCCAAGAAAATTAAAGGGATGGCAAGAAACATGATTGTGCAGATTGCCTGAACTGCTGTTAATTACTTTTTAATCACTGAAAATTAAATTAGGTTTAAAATATACATTATTTATTTCTTGTCTGGGTTATCCAAAGACAATATAACAAGCTAACAGGGGGTGAATTATAATTACAAGAATATATAATAATATCAGTTTTAGAGACTGATGTATAGCATGGTTTATTTAACCAATAGAGTAAAATAGAAAATGTTGTCAAATACTATCTTTAATCCTAAATTACTTTGTTTATTGCTTTTCATTTTTAACTCCTTGGATGGACTGTTTACATGTTTCCACCTTTGTGAAAATATATATTTCCCTGACAGTTTTACAATCTCATGGATTGTCTTTGGTCATGACCATCAGGAAAGAGCCATCCTTAGATCTCTGGGTACTGATGACGGGGGCTCAGGAAGCTTCAGGTAGCGCAGCTTGTGGGGATCCATTCTGCTTTATGATCATAGATCAGGATGCCATTTTAATTAAGAAAACAGATCTCTTTTTAATGGCATTAAATTTATTGCGTTTAGAGGGAGACCAACAGCAGCCTGCATCTGCTTCCACACAAGTCCACGTCAGTATTAATATCAGGTACAGGAAACAGACTGGTCAGACCTGAGTAATTCCTAAACCTTTCATTATAGTTCAGCTGAACAAAGCTCAGAACAGATGAGACCTTCAGACAAATGAGTTTTCAATGCTTTATGTTCTTCCTCAGAGACAGAGAAAATGGAAAGAGAAGAAAGGTGCTGTAACTGCTCCCAAGAACAGCGTCCTCTGGCATTACATTTCATCCAGGCCAAACAAAATGTCAACCTTAGGCGTACAAGACACAAACATGCTGTACCACACGCTTCTTGTGAAGTCCCCTGTCTTTCCATAACGTGGTTATGATAAAAAACATCAGTCATCCACTAAGGAGTTCAACCTCCAAAGGTTAGGAAAGCATTCCAACAAATTGTGGATGTTTACTAGAGCTTTATATACCCTGCTAGGGCCATCTGAGGTGTTGAAATGAATCTGCACCTTCAAGCTGAAAGTTTGGCTTTGCTCTCTCAGCCACTTTACCATCATTTTTAATGGTGCTGGTTTCTACTTAAACTGAAATAGTTTGACCCATTCTGTGTCAAAAATAATAGATTCTCCTTAAAAGTCCTGTTGTGAGGTACATAACTGTCATTTTTATTTTTTATGCAAGACTGAACGCCTAGAGGTTCAAGAACTCTCTCCTTCCATCTTCTGGTGAAGAGAAGAAAGAAGTCCAGCTGACTTGCTGTCCTGGGTTCAGCCCAGCAGCAGGCTATGTTAGCCCTGAGAGTATTCCATACCAATTGCATCATGATCCGACAGGCTGCCCCCCCCCCCCCCCCCCCCCCCTTTGCAGGGGCGACTTCGGACCCAGGCACGGGAAGTCCCGGTCTGGGCAGACGCAGTGCCAGTTCCGGGGGAGACTCCAAACCTATCGGAAACTGCTGGGCTCGGGAAGTGCCAGTCTGAGCAGGCGTGTGGGAGTTCCGGTTTTTCTCTCTCTCTTTGGGGATCGGCGTGGCAGGAGGTGGTGAGGGGGGTGCTCGGGGGTGCTGGGCTCAGGGAGTGCTGCGTTTGGGAATCTGAATCGGTTCGGGCACAACTCAAATGACATAGTGTGGTGAGAGGTTTGCACTGTATATAATAATAGCACTGTAGTTAGTTGTTTTCATACTTTTCCCTGTTGTTTAGTAAACTATCCTTATCCTAACCTTGCAAGCCTGTGGTTTTTTTTTTTCCTCTGGCTTTGCAGCTAGCTCCGTTCGCCCATCCTCCACCTCTTAAAGAGGTAAGGGGGCTTTTTGGTCTGACCTTTGTGGCCTCAGCTTTCCGTTGAGGTATAAACCACAACAACTTTTGGCGCCCAACGTGGGGCACGAGGGACCCCCAAGGGGGGCAAAAAGGTTGGGGTAACGATAGATTTGACCTTAACTCAATTGCAGTTAAGATAGAGTTGTGATAAGTACAGTTATTGAAGTAATTTCTATGTACAATGTTGTGGCATTTACTCTTAAGGATGCTGCCATGGTTGCCAACTCGTGGTATGCTGCTGCATTTAATCCTGCCAGGATTCGTTGCCATCCCGTACGTGTGTTTAGTGTATGTTGTGATAACAGTCTATGATTGGATAACGTTGAAGTTCATGAACTTAAAAGAGTACTTATATCAGCTTTTGCTGTTTGGTACAAGGAGGGATAAAACAGGCCTTGTAAGAGTGTTTAACAATTTCCAATATCCGTGGGAAATTCTAACTAGCATTTTCCTACTGTTGGTTTTGGTGCAAATGGTTCTGCTTTCGATATATATATGTATATATATTAGGCACAGGTTTATGAATACCACCCATGAGTTTTCCCTGAGGCTGGATAAGCTTGAGTGGCAGGGCAAATGGCGAAATATGAGCAGGTACCTAGGCACTTTCTTACCCCCAGTGGTTTGGAACTTTACTCCTGAACAGCTACAGGATCCTAATAAGGTGGCTGCATATTTGAAAAAGAACTGCAGTGGGCTCCCCAGAGAGATACGCCCTACTGCACTGTGCTGGGGCTTGGCTACCATCTACCAAACACTGCTTGATAGCAAGCAGCACTGTCAGTACTGTCAGCACTGTCAAGGGGAACAAGGAAATGGATTGGCAAATACTGCAGCTACTGCAACCCCTACAATAGACCTTGCCCCTAATTCGGAGAATCAACCCACACCAATGTCTGTTGCTCCCATTCAAAAGGGGTGTCAGTGTTGTCAGGGAGAAAGGGGAAATAGACTAGTACATACTGCAGATGCTGCAACCTCTACAATAGACCTTGGTCAACCCACACCAATGTCTGTTGCTTCCATTCAAGAGAGGTGTCAGCACTGTCAGTGCTGTTGGCACTGTCTGGGAGGAAAAGGAAATAGACTAGTGCGTACTGTAGATACTGCAACCTCTACAATAGATCTTGGCCAACCTACACCAAAGTCTGTGGCTCCCATTCAAAAGAGGAAATACACCAGGAAGTTAGCTCGCGCAGTGCCAGATGATGATGGTGAACAACCGGAACCATTATCTCAAGAATGGCCAGATGAGGAAGATGATGAAAAGTCAGGGCCATCATGGAAAAGTCAGAATGGGGCAGGGCCATCTCAGAAAAGTCAGAATGGGGCAGGGCCATCTCAGAAAAGTCAGAATGGGGCAAAGCCATCTCGAGCAGATCAGGATGTAGGAGAACCAGAGATTGTTACCCGATCCCTGACCCTGAGTGAATTGCGTGAGGTGCGAAAAGATTTTGGCCGCCGCCCAGGTGAACACATTATCACTTGGTTGCTCAGATGCTGGGATAGCGGAGCCAATAGTCTGGAATTAGACGGCAGGGAGGCCAGGCAGTTGGGATCTCTGGCTAGAGAAGGAGGTATTGATAAGGCACTTGGGGAGGGGTCACAAATCCTCAGCCTTTGGAGGCGATTGCTGTCAAGTGTGCGGGAAAGATACCCCATGAAAGAGTATATTACCTGTCTGAAACCCAAGAGCGACAGCATAGAGACAGTTATCCAGTACCTGAGAGAATTAGCTGTACGAGAGTTGATTTATTATGAGTCGGACAACAGAAGGCTCCCTGATGATCCTGATGACGTCCGATGCACCCCAGACATGTGGCGTAAGGTGATACGAAGTGCACCACCAGGGCACATGAATTCACTGGCAGTGATGGAATACGAGGAGATGTTTCCACCAACCGTATATGAAGTGACCCGCCGACTCCGGACTTATCAAGACAACGTTGCACGCTCTGTCATTGCAGCAGTAGAGCAACTGGTTAAACTTAAACTTGACGAACGCATGGCCGACTCCCAACCTGTACAGAGCGATGTTGCAGCTATCCGGAAAAGTCATCCCTCGTCCCAAGAGAGAGAACACAGCAGGGACGCACCACGAGCCACACCACGGGCCACACAGCGAGCCACACCCCGAGCCAAACTGTGGTTTTACCTGCGTGATCATGGAGAGGACATGAAAAAGTGGGATAAGAAGCCCACTTCAGCCCTTCAAGCACGAGTAAAGGAGTTGCAAGGTAGAGCAAGTGCACGAGGTTCTGCCAAGAGGAATGTTGCACCAGTTTCTATCCAGGAGCAATAGAGGAGCCCTGCCTCCAGCCAGGTGGAGGAGAGGGATAATCGGACTTATTGGACTGTGTGGATCCGATGGCCTGGAACATCAGACCCACAAGGGTATGAGGCTCTAGTGGATACCGGTGCTCAGTGTACTCTAATGCCATCAAATTATGAAGGGACAGAATCTGTTTACATTTCTGGAGTCACAGGGGGCTCCCAACAGTTGACTGTGCTAGAGGCTGAGGTGAGCCTAACTGGAAAGGACTGGGAGAAACACCCCATTGTGACTGGCCCAGAAGCTCCGTGCATTTTAGGTATGGACTATCTCCGTAGAGGGTATTTTAAAGACCCAAAAGGATACCGGTGGGCTTTTGGAATAGCTGCTGTGGAGACTGAAGAAACTGAACAGCTGTGTGCCTTGCCTGGACTTTCAGAAGATCCAGCTGTTGTGGGGTTGTTGAAGGTCGAAGAACAGCGAGTGCCAATCGCTACGACGACAGTGCACAGGCGGCAGTATCGTACAAACCGGGATTCTTTGATCCCCATCCATAAACTGATTCGTCGACTGGAGAGTCAGGGAGTGATCAGCCGAACCCACTCACCATTTAACAGTCCCATATGGCCAGTGCGGAAGTCCGACGGAGAGTGGAGGCTGACAGTAGATTATCGTGGCCTAAATGAAGTCACTCCAAACATGAGTGCCGCTGTGCCGGACATGCTAGAGCTCCAGTATGAACTGGAATCAAAGGCAGCCAGGTGGTATGCCACAATTGACATTGCAAATGCTTTCTTCTCAATTCCACTGGCACCAGAGTGCAGACCACAGTTTGCTTTCACCTGGAGAGGTGTCCAATACACATGGAATCGTCTGCCCCAGGGGTGGAAACACAGTCCCACCATCTGTCATGGACTAATCCAGAGTACATTGGAAAAGGGTGAAGCCCCAGAGCACTTGCAGTATATTGATGACATCATTGTATGGGGCGATACAGCAAAGGAAGTTTTTGAAAAAAGGGAAAGGATAATTCAAATCCTTTTAGAAGCTGGTTTTGCTATAAAACAAAGTAAAGTCAAGGGGCCTAAGCGAGAAATCCAGTTTTTAGGAATAAGATGGCAGGATGGGCGTCGCCAGATCCCAATGGACGTTATTAATAAAATTGCAGCGATGTCCCCACCAAGTAACAAAAAGGAAACACAAGCTTTCTTAGGTGTTATAGGATTTTGGAGAATGCATATCCCAAACTATAGTCTCATTGTGAGCCCACTCTACTACGTAACTCGGAAGAAAAATAATTTTGAATGGGGCCCTGAGCAACAGCAAGCCTTTGAGCAGATCAAACGCGAAATAGTCCATGCTGTAGCCCTTGGACCTGTCCATACAGGTACAGACATTAAAAATGTGCTCTATACCGCAGCTGGTGACAATGGTCCTACCTGGAGTCTCTGGCAGAAAACACAAGGCGAGACTCGAGGGCGACCGTTAGGGTTTTGGAGTCGGGCCTACAAAGGATCTGAGGCCAATTACACTCCAACAGAAAAGGAAATACTGGCCGCTTATGAAGGGGTTCGAGCTGCTTCAGAAGTAATTGGAACTGAAGCTCAGCTTTTCCTAGCACCCCGACTGCCGGTGCTGGGCTGGATGTTTAAAGGGAAAGTCCCTTCCACACACCATGCAACTGATGCTACATGGAGCAAGTGGGTTGCACTAATTACGCAACGAGCTCGAATAGGAAACCCCAATCGCCCAGGAATTGTGGAGGTGATTACAGACTGGCCAGAAGGCAAAGACTTTGGGATGTCACCAGAGGATGAGGAGGTAACACGTGCAGAAGAAGCTCCACCATATAACCAATTGCCAGAAAATGAAAAGCAGTATGCCCTGTTCACTGATGGATCTTGTCGCATTGTGGGTAAGCATCGGAAATGGAAAGCTGCTGTGTGGAGTCCTATGAGGCAAGTAGCAGAAGCCACTGAAGGAAAAGGTGAATCAAGCCAATTTGCCGAGGTAAAGGCTATCCAATTAGCCCTGGACATTGCTGAGAGGGAGAAGTGGCCTATACTATATCTTTATACTGACTCATGGATGGTGGCTAATGCCTTGTGGGGGTGGTTGCAGCAATGGAAAAAGAACAATTGGCAACGTAGAGGCAAACCCATATGGGCTGCTGACTTATGGCAAGATATTGCTACCCGATTAGAGAAGCTTACCGTAAAGGTACGTCATGTGAACGCCCATGTACCTAAGAGTCGGGCCATGGAGGAACATGAAAACAACCAGCAGGCAGATAAGGCTGCTAAGATTGAAGTGGCCCAGGTAGATTTGGACTGGCAACATAAGGGTGAGTTGTTCCTAGCCCGATGGGCTCATGATACTACAGGTCATCAAGGAAGAGATGCAACATATAGATGGGCTCGAGATCGAGGGGTGGACTTATCCATGGATGCTATTGCACAAGTTATCCATGAATGTGAGACATGTGCCGCAATCAAGCAGGCTAAGCGGCTAAAACCCCTCTGGTACAGAGGACGGTGGATGAAATATAAATATGGGGAGGCTTGGCAGGTTGATTACATCACTCTCCCACAAACTCGCCATGGTAAACGGTACGTACTTACAATGGTTGAGGCAACCACTGGCTGGTTGGAGACATATCCTGTACCCCATGCCACTGCCCGGAATACAATTCTGGGCCTGGAAAGGCAAGTCCTATGGCGACACGGCACCCCAGAAAGAATTGAGTCAGATAATGGGACTCATTTCCGAAATACTCTCATAGACACTTGGGCCAAAGAGCATGGCATTGAGTGGGTGTACCACATTCCTTATCACGCACCCGCTTCTGGGAAAATTGAACGATACAATGGGCTTTTAAAGACTACACTGAAAGCAATGGGTGGTGGAACATTTAAAAATTGGGATACACATTTAGCTGAAGCTACGTGGTTGGTTAACTCTAGGGGATCTACCAATCAGGCTGGTCCAGCCCAGTCAGAATTCTCACATACTGTAGAAGGTGACAGAGTCCCAGTAGTGCACATGAAGAGTATTTTGGGAAAGACAGTTTGGGTCATTCCTGCTACAGGCAAAGGTAAACCCATATCTGGGATTGTTTTTGCTCAAGGACCTGGTTGTACCTGGTGGGTAATGCAGAAGGATGGAGAAACTCGATGTGTACCTCAAGGGGACTTGATTTTGGGTGAGAATAGCCAATATCATGCTAAATAATTCATTACTGTTTTATTGTTGTTATAGATACTGTATGTTATACTAATGACATTACAGCCAGGGTCATCGGTGCCGTGATGATTGAGTGAAGACCAGCCTCCCAAGAACTCTTTCTTTTCTCTTTTGTAATAAACACCTCTGACCCACGGACTATGAGCATGGATCATGCCAGGTGCAGTGTTCGAGAGCTCGAGATACAGCATTCAACGATCCAGTGGCACGTACGACTCTTCATACCCTGAGAGACTGTTGTGACAGAGGGACCAGTGAGCCTGAGAATCGTGGACTGAATGAAACCGACAGACTCGGAGGAAACGTCCACAGACTGAATCTATACGCACATACATGTGTGTGCATGTGTACATGCATGTGTATGGATGCGAGAGACTCTCTGGACCCAAAAAAGGTTGCTGGTCCTGCTCATGATGTAAATGGTATGGAATAAGGGGTGGATAAAGCAACATACCTAGAACTCAGGATAACCAAGCTAACAGTCTACTGAAACACTATTGGGGTTTCCCTTTTTCCTTAATAGAAATGGCCTTGTTTCTTGTAGAAATGTCCTTAACTACGCTGGTACTTCTGAGGGTGTAAGTACCACTAGGGGTTCCTAGGATGATATTGTGTAGTCCCAGAATAAAACTGATGATAATGCAGCTGGAGGCATTTCTTAATTTCAATTTACCCTTTCAGACCAAGACTTTCTGCCACTGAACACCCCTGGCACAATATATCATCTCTACAATTGGCAGAACCATGCTTTCAAGAATCAACCATTTGCAACAAGCTACACAAAAAGCCCGTGGAAATTCTGGGTCCCTTTATCCTTTTCAGAAAAGTGGTTTTGTGTGTGTGTGTGTGTATGTGTGTGTGTGTGTGTGTGTGTGTGTGTGTGTGTGTGAATTAAACTGAATTTCTACCCTATGGGTATTTAAAAAAATATTTGGCTATGCCTACCCTTCCCTATTCAGTCTGTACTATTTATTCATCCTTGCTTTCAAATGAGGACTGAATTATGCAGCAACCTAAATTCTTCAGCAAGTAAAACATTGTATGTAATGAAGATCAATCAGAGAACCTGAAAGCCAATCTCCTGGGTGAGCCTGGTCTCAGCTGGCAGTCATCAATAAGGACAGTGCTAGGGACCCTATTTCATACCTGGATCTGAGGTTAAAGCAATGGTAAATACTTAGTCTCCTTCCATGGCATGTTCTTGGGACTTGGCATGTTTTTTTCCTACTGTGATCTGCCTACCGATTCCCTCCTGATCTCCCAGAGAGTGCCTCCACAAATTTCTCTCTCTGTAGAGAAGGATTAGAAGGATTAAAGAGGACTCACTTAGATTTCTCTAGATTACTTCCTATACCTTGATGCATTAGCAATGGCACACAAGTCATGATTCAAAGTGTTTTGCCAACAGCTGATGAATTTAGGTGGATACTCTGCAGAGACTTCTGTAGCATCTGGAGGGTATGTGAGAGGGAAAGGAGGGAAGGGAAAAGCAAACTTCCTCCCTCCCACCAAGAATCAAATACCATTACTGATCACCCTTAAGACCTGATCAGCAATGAACTGGGCATTTTTGTGGCATGGGACTTGATCTACAATGAGGAATATCTACCATCATCTTCTGGAGTAGCTAAATGCCAGAGGCACTGCGTGTGATGGACTAAAGCACTAATCTACTCTGACAAATCCCTCTGCAATTGCTGCAGAGCTCAGTAAAGGCTGGATGAGCATCTTGGAATTCTATAAACTGGTCAATATTCATCTAACAAAGATCAACTTAACAAAATACAAAGCCTTCTTAATGCCTCTTTAAAGGGTACAAGCAAGTTCTTGGAAAAGATGAATAGGAGACACTGCTATGTAAGGGATACAATTTCAAGCCCAGCATTAAACTGCATCTGAAAAAAAAACCCCAATATATTCCTGCAAACAGACACAAAGTGGAAAAGAAACACTATTTTTTTCTTTTTAAAAAGCCTCTAACTCCTGACCTTGAGCTTCACTGAAGAATGAAAGACAAAAAAAGAAACTTAATTTAAACAAATATAAAATTGATTTGCAATCCATTTGTTGACAGCCTCGTAACACTGTCTGGCAAGCAGCTACCAATCTGGGTGAGAAATCTGTTTGATTAGAGAGGCAAGATGGCTACAGATGGAAGTGGCTCTGTGGAGGAGCCCAGCCAGACAGTGACAGGGTTGCTTTCCTCAGGAGCTCCAAAGCTGGAAAGAAAATGATGGGACCAAAATTTTAGTTTGCACCAAAGCACGTCAGGATTTTCAGCCATCTGCACCCTGCTATTCTCTTGAGAGACAGTAACCTTTGACAGTGCAGCTTTTGCTAAAAGGAGTGGCTAATTGGATTGCTAATCCATTAATACCAATCTTTTCACTGCAGTAACAGGAAGGGTGAGCCCGTCATCTTTGCTTCCCCTGCTGCTTTATGTGGCTGTGCAAAAGAGGAACATGGAGTTGGTTGCTGCTGCTCACGCTTCCCTGGAGTGATCTCCAAAAGGCTTCATGAAACCAGAACTACTGAGCTGAGAGATGCAGAAATCTGAGGCCAAATGCAGCCCTCTGGGGTCAGGGTTTACTTATCTAAGCCCATCCCCTGGTACTGCAGAAGGAGTCATGCATACTTACATGGGACCTGAACGTGACGTACAGTTCTAATGCTCCTTTGCAAGCCCTGAGTTCTAACAGGTGACAGCAGCTACACAGAAATACTTAACAAGGCCAAGGACTGAGGCTATTCAGGCGAGCCTGCAATCAGATGAGGACAGCAGCAAGGGTAACTGGATGGAATCAGGCTACAGAGAAAAGCTCTGCTTCCTGCCCTCGAGTAAAAATAGTGACTCCTACATCACCAGCCCCCATTCTCATCCTTTTTTCTAAGCAAACTAAAGTCCTCAAACCACAGCCCCTGCAGTAGTTTTAGAGATTCCCTGGTAGAAAGACAGAAAGCAGGTATCCTTATCACAAGCCAGATGCTACCTGCACATACATGAACAAGTATTTTATGACTTGTAGAAATGACACATGCTCTAAGGCTGGACTCACAGACCTGGAAGAGCACAGTGGCACTGCAGACACTCAGAAACAGTACAACCCAGGCCTGCCTCCAGACTGGGTTCCCTGCAAGGAAAGCAGGTCTCACTATTATGAGAGACTGACAAGCCAGGCTCTCTGAGTCAGGCCCAGGTCCATGACACGAATAAAGGATGTGGCATACCAGTGCTGTGTCCTGCCAGTCTAGAAGTGGCTGTGACATTCTGTAACTTTGGCAAGCTCCATTATGCAGGCTTTGCTTCTTAAAATATATATATAGCAATGCTAAGAAAGGAAGTCCTCAGTTTATCCAGCATGGAGTTCCTAATTTTGGTGGGAGCAGGAAGAGAGCCCACAGTCATCATGCATATGGACAGGAACCCCTTTCTGCCCCAACCTGCAAGCTAGTTTTGAAGATTTAGTGGGTCGGGTTTTTTATCTGGGGAAACTAGCACTGTGTGTATACTCCAAGTTTGAGCTGCCTGGCCACAATAGAGCTGATTTTAAACTACTTGCATGCTGTTAGCAGGACAGCTGTGGAAGTACAGAAATGAATGTGTGTTCCAGCACCTACCTGAGAAGTTCAGTAATGTGTCAAGCTGCTAATTTTAAGATCTCTTTGAAATGCTACATTAACTGTAATAACAATGTATTTTGTCACAGTCCTGCTTATTTACCTTCTGACAGCATCCTGCTTATTTACACAGACATGAAAAGTCCTCTTGCCCTTTACACAGCAGGAGTCAGAGTAACATTAGACATTTTCATCAGCCAGCAAGGGACAGCACAGCCCTGCACATGTTTAAACTGCGCTGTGTGCCTGGGGTATTCAGTTACTAAAAAGAGCTTGATTGCTTCTCAGAGTTGTCTCCTATGCCCACCAGTCTCAGTTACCATTTAGCCATTTCCCCAGCTGCACAATGCTGATGACTTTGAAAGGCAGTTAAGTGGAAGATAATTTTCAATTAGCAGGTAAAAACCTTAAGGTAATCTGTGGTAGGGCACGTCCTTTTTTAGTCTGAACTACTCACACAAATTACCATCTGTATCATTGAGAGTACAGCGAAGATGAAAGAACCCACCCCTGACAATTTCCAGCCACCCTCTACCAAAAAGCAATTATCTCCCACTCCTTCCCAGGGCGTTAGGATGAAGCTGAGCTGAGGGAAAGAAACATGAGAACACACCCCTCCATAACGCGTTGCCATCGTTCCTGCTCTGGGCTGGGAAGTTCTACCACAGGTTCCCAGCTGTAAATGCATGAGAGGACAGCAAAACCAGGGCAAGCCATTGCACCTGATGGGTGCAGTTTCATGTCACTGTCACTGAAAGAGTTGTTAGGAGTGATGAGGAGAGGTGCAACAAAAGGCACTTTGTCTTGTCACATCGCACAAGAGAAATGGGGCAGCCTGTGAAACAGAAAACAAATGCAGACAGAAGCCACAAAATAAACTGGGAGGCTAAGCAACTCAACAACACTGAGTTGCTGAAGCAGGTAAGGATTGATTTTGATCACTGTTTCTCTTGTAGATGGCTGATTCCAATCCAGCTGCTAAAAACCTGGCCTGAAATCTTGCTTCAACTATCTTTTGTTTATTTTATCATGACACTTACCCTGTGTTATGATGATAGGCGTGCTGGAGTTAAAAGGGCAAACGGTTAGCTATGCAACAGTAGCACTTCACAGCACTGGAGTGCCCTGAGATATAATTACAAGACCCACATGAGAACCACTGAGAAGCTGGTGCAGGCAAGTGAGAGTGTTAATTAAATCCAGTACAAGGTTTTCGTCCCAGGAAATCCATCTGACAGGCACCAAACACTGCCACCCTCCCAAGGGAGCAAACTGCTGGGACACACTGTGCAGTTCCAGGCAGACCTTAAATCACACTAGCAGCATCACAACAATTTTAGGATAATACCTCAGTCTCCTCGTGCTTCAGAGCATAGTCCAACCTCTAATTCTGGGGATGGAAGGAATTCCAGAGATGATTTCATTACAGATCAGAGTGAGTTTTCCTTTTGTTGCTGGCTAATATGCTGGGGTTTTTTTCCCAATCTTGTTTTTCTCATGCTGGCCACAGAGTTTATCACTGACCATGTGCATGATACTGACTCCTGTTTGCTGGTATAAAACCAAAGCCAGAAGTTAGCACACAGGACAAGAGAAGGTGAGGCCACCAAAAGCATTTGCAAAGAGAGGCCCAAAAGCACAGACTGACTGAGTGGTAGGGGTTGGAAGGGACCTTTGGAGATCATCTAGTCCAACGTCCCTGCTAGGGCAGGTTGCACAGTATCATGTCCAGGCAGATTTCTCCAGAGAAGGAGACTCCCAGTGCTCTGTCACCCTCACAGTGAAATTTTTTCCTCATGTTGAGATGGAACTTCCTGTGTTCCAGTTTGTGCCCATTGCCCTTTGTCCTGTAACTGGGAACTGAGGAGAGTCTGGCCCCTTCCTCTAGACATCCATCCTTTAGCATTAATAGCATTAATCAGATAACTTCTCAGTATTCTCAAGATAAACAGACTCAGCTCTCTCTGCCTTTCCTTATACGAGATATCACAGAATCACAGAATCACAGAATCACAGAATCTTAGGGGTTGGAAGGGACCTCAAGAGATCATCGGGTCCAACCCCCCTGCCAAAGCAGGCTCCCTATCTCATATTACATAGATAGGCGTCCAGGCGAGACTTGAATATCTCCAGAGAAGGAGACTCCACCACCTCCCTGGGCAGCCTATTCCAGTGCTCTGTCACCCTCACTGTGAAAAAGTTCTTCCGCATGTTGGTGCGGAACTTCCTGTGCTCCAGCTTACAGCCATTGCCCCTAGTCCTGTCCCCACTGACCACTGAAAAGGGGCTGGCCAATTCCCCCTGCCACCCATGTCTAAGATACTTGTAAACACTAATTAGGTCCCCCCTAAGTCTTCTTTTTACCAGGCTGAACAGACCCAGCTCACTCAACCTTTCCTCATAGGGGAGATGCTCCAGTCCCTCATCTTTGTAGCCCTCCTCTGGACAGCCTCCAGTCGTTCCCTGTCTTTCTTGAACTGGGGTGCCCAGAGCTGGACACAGAACTCCTGATGTCGCCTCATCAGGGCAGAGGAGAGGGACAGGATAACCTCCCTCAACCTGCTGGCCATGCTCTTCTTAATGCACCCCAGGGTGCCATTGTCCTTGTCCATGAGGGTACACTGCTGGCTCATGGAGAGCTTCTTGTCCACCAGGACTCCCAGCGCCTTCTCTGCAGAGCTGCTTCCCAGCATGTCATGTCAAACCTGTACTGGTGCCTGGGGTTATTCCTCCCTAGGTGCAGGACACTACGCTTGCCTTTGTTAAATTTACATTTTGTTCCTCTCTGCCCCAAATGGCTGAAGTGACATACCAAAATTCCACCTGTGCCAGACTGCAAGAACTAACTCTGTGGAGGACTCCATAGCTAAAAACTTTCAGTGTACTGAGAAGGAGGAATTCACAGAGATGTTTCTCTTCCTTTTCCTCCTCTCAGATAAATGAGTCACAGAGACCATAGGAGACAGACTGTATTTGCATGAAGGATTCTGTGTCCTGGCCCAAGGAGTGATCAGAAAAGTAACAGGAGCTCCAAAAAAAGCATATTCTTAGAAACCACGTCATCTGAACAGATGCAGTGCCCTTAAAGTTCACTGGATAAACTAGGTTTTATTTTCTACAGCATCTCTTTAAATACAGTAACAAGAAGGCAGCAGGTTCATGGGTACATACCCGCTGGAATGTTTTGCTGTACATTAATAACTCCACAGCTCTAGGTTCCAACTGTGTGGAGCCAAAACAAACATGCAGCAGGTTTTGGTTTCAATCCCATACGTAACCTCTGGGAATGACATTGAAACTTCCTGTTTTCTCCACTACCTTCCATGGATTTCACAGCTTACAAACGTGAGCTAGTGAAGAGCTTTCAGAGAACCATACTTGGAAGGAAAACAAAGAGAAACAGCTTCAGAATAATGAGAATGGCTTGAAAAACCCACCTGTGAAACGTGGGCATGGAAGGGGGCTTGCAGGAAGGAAACCATTCACCCCAGATCCCCCTTCAAAGTGGCAGTACCAAACCAGCAATGTCCTCACACCGAAATTCAGCACAGAGCTGCACCCCAGCAGACTCCTGGCTCTTCACAGACATCTCCATTGCATGCTGTGCCTCTGGGCACTGAGAGGAACAGCAATGTTGTCCCAGCTCTGTGATTTTAAATGAAGGTGGAAACAAACATTTGTTTTACTGAACAGTGATACCTCTCCATGTACAGATACTCTTTTTGATTTGGTTTCAGCTGCTGTTGCTTTGCTGCTTTGCCTCTCCACATTCCCTCTTACCTTCCTTGCCTCTGCATCGGCACGGGAGGAGAGCCTAAAGCGCTGGGGTGGCCACTCGAGAATTCCCATTATTGGTTTTCTAAAGAGTAGTCTTCCCCTTTATTAAAAACTCCAGTGAGCAGTGGGCTGCTATTTCACATCAATCCAGAGTCAGGAGTGAGAGACAGGAAAATCCTGAACAATTTAGTGCTTCTTCATGTACAAATATTCGACCTGACTGGGCTTCAGAGGCTACTTTGCTGTGTGACAGGTCTCGATGCCTGTGAAATGAGTAAAACCTCGCTGACAGCCTGCTGACTTACAGCCATATAACCAGCCTGAAGGTTGGACCACTTTTTGCTTTATTTCCTGACTTTAAAGAAGGGAAAGCATCCATTTTAGCCATTAGGAGTAACACTGGAAAATTTCACACGCTCACAAACACTTTAAGGCAGCTTTGGTCTGAAAAATAATCATCCCCACCTTTCCCTGAAGTGTTTAAACCTCACGAGTATCTTTAAATCTGCTCCACTTTTTTGGACCCCAATTCAGCAAAATCTAGGACATTCATTTATGACCTATTTTCTATTATTAGGAATAAATCAGTTTGCAGTAGTAACAGATAATACTGAGCCCAATACTGTGATAACAGGAAAGGCAACATACTGACAGCCATTGCAAAATAAAAAAAAAAAACAAAACAGGTGCACAGAAATCTTTTTTTCCAGGCTTTGAGCAGCAGATGGTCATTGTGCCATTGTAAATAAATGCCAAAAAATATTAGGTAGATTTTTTTTGCCTTCCACACATCATGTTTCTTATCCATGCTCGAAAGCTTTTTTCAATCACAAGAGCAATTATATTTGTTGTGGAGGTTTCAAATGCAAGGGATTTCTAAAAGGCAGTGATTAACAAGGTCAACACAGAGTCTATATTAAAAAATGCTTTCAAAGATACTGTTCCCAAAAGCAGGTCTGGGATTTTATAATGAATACTGTCTAATTATTCATTTCTACCAATGCTATGAGAGCAGGGAGCTGGAAGCCTTGACTCCCACCCCCATCATCATTCTCCCCTCACTCTGCTGGGCCAAAAAATAAAAAGCAGGCAAGTGCAGTTTCACTTCTCCTCCACTCTCACTTTCGAGCAGACTGTTGTTGGTAGAGCCGAGCCCATGCCTCCAAAGCAATGAGGTAAGCACCAAAGGATGGCATCTCAGCCTAGACAAGTAAGTTGATGTGCTCGGTGTGCCGTCTAGTGTTGGGACTCTCCCACTCGCACAGCTCAGCTGCATGTGCACACAATGCAGTCACAACATCTCTTCTTTAATGCAGAACCATCTCTCACACGGGCCCTCAAAGATCTGAGGCACTCAGCCACCACATGATGTACTCTGACTGCTGCTGCTTCCTGGCTGCAGGCTCTCGGCTGTTCAAACCTCCTCATCTTAACTGCCTTCATACCCTGCTCATCCCACTCCTGTAGCCACCCTGTAGCCACTCCTCACGCCACCAGTTCCACGTTACAGTTGTGTGTCCTTCCTTCTTTTTGTGCCTAAGCATGTCCAGGGACAAGTCAGTGGATGGGAAATCCATGGGCTGGCAAATATGTAGAAAGGCTGGGGAACATTAGGGAGAAATATAATACATCTGACCCGCGGCCATGATCTTCCATCAGCAGCACTTCCAAGATACCTATCTTTACTAAATAAGTAATTACACAATTAGCAGGGTTTTACACCTGCTATCGACTCCCTCACACATTTCAAGCACCAACAGTTTCCAGTTCCAGGCAATTCCATGTGTCCCGGAGCTGCTTGGAGCTGGCTCTCACCATACCAGGGATGCTTGGCACTTCCTCTCTGACCTTCTGCTGCACATCTCACACACAGCCCCCTGAGCTTACCAGAGCGATCGCTGTCGCCGCCGATTGTCACTTGCCGACTGGATTACAGTACAGCGCTACTGAGGAATTTACACTTCCAAGGAGTTTTAAAATAAAGAAAAATAACGTAGAGAAATGTAATAAAGTCACTTTTAAAAGATTACTCTCAGGCTAAATCTGCACCACAGGCATTGCTGGGACTGTATCTGACTCTGTGCAGGCACATCTAACCTAACAGTAAAAGCTGCCAACAGCCTGGATGTAGAGAGATGTGCAGTGGCCCACAGTGATGCTGTTCTGTAAAATAAGAGGCAGCACTAAGGATGAAACCATATAGGCTACATCTGCATGAGTAAATAAAACAGGCTAGATGCTTCTTTGTAGCCTGAAGCGACGCAACATGGCCTGGCACTTGTATACAAAGCTAAAATGTTTCCCTTTGTCTAAAGGCATGATGGTCATATCTGAAACACCCATTAGGAAAGGTCTGTGGCATCCAATCCTTTTTGTTTCCTGCAATATTGCTAGCTGGCATGGACCAGATCTGCACCATGGAGCACTGTGACAATTAAACAAGATATATGACTGCAGACCAATGCCCTGGTCCCATTCTACATTCTAATACAGACATAGCCTACGGGTAGTGGACTCCTAAAGCCTTTTAAAAGGCTCTCTGGGCCCACCCCAATTTATCAATTTTAGCTGCTTACCCCAACTGGTCCTCAGGCCTTGCCTGAGAACAGTGCTCTGCATCTCACATATAAACAGGTAAAAGGCTTCTTTCTCTTTGAAACATTAAGCCTCCAACATTTCTAATAGTATCACACATAAGCTATATCAAAGAACCAACGAAGAATCTACATTACAAAACAAAACTAATAATCGTGGCTGCCTAGTTTGTGAGAGGACTTGGAAATGGAAAAGATCTGGAAGACATAAGTGGGATCATTTGGGGGAACAGTCCCCAATGGATCCCGGGGCAAACAGGCTGTGGTGACACATTCTGGGATGACTGGGAGGAACCTCGAAGTGAAGAGGCTGTTCCTGGGGATTTGACTGATGGCAGGAATAGTGCAGAGATGGTGAGGGGAGCCATGGGAATATCAGGGGGCTGTCCCCAGGGCAGGGAAGGCAGAAGAGTCCAGGCATGTTTGTTACAGCAGAGTCTTCATAACAATAAACTACAGCAGAGGCACCCCACCATTCACCATTCCTTCTGGGGATACGGCAGATGCCTCCCCAGCTGGTTGTGCTAAGTCTGGCCATGGTTAATGTAGGACTGATTCCCTCTCTACGATATTAGGTGCTACTACTTGTTGGAAAAATGCACCAAAGTTGTTATGCATGTGTTTTTTATCACCACTTCCAACAGCATAGTCCTATAAGCTGTAAAATGTTATAGACAAACCAAATAAAAAACCTGAAATATTTCTGAATTTTCAGCTTTCTCTGTTTCTCAGACCAGAATTAAGCACAAACAGAATAGAGTTAGCTCTCACACTCTTCTGGTTTTATTGCTAACATACACATTGCAGACTGGATCCAAACCTCACCGAATTTAAAAGGAGCTTCAACACAAAGAAAATGGCCTCAGCATCCTTAGTATTGACATGCACGTTTTAAAAGCCACATCATCTATAAAGCTTTGGGCTTCCTTGACTTAGTGCTTAAAAATAGAGAGAACAGTAATAGAAAAACTATATGCCTAATTGCATTTATTAAGGGTCAGCTCAGTTTTGAATCTACCTTTTGATTTCTGTTGGAGAAAGCTGTACAATTCAATTAGGATTTGATGATACCAGCACTGATGCCACAGGCACAACCCATATCCCCTCAGGAAGGGCAACCTCTTCTCCACTGAAAGGCCTGATGCACATTAGCGCAATGGTTTGTGGGTTGTTGAAAGCTTTTAAATTATATGTTTACAGAGTAAGAAGGTATGCAGGGGGGGAGAGGGGGAATAAGAAAAAAAAAAAAAGACCAGAAATACTCTATCTGAAGTATATGGAACACCAGTATCCCTCTGAATTAAATTTCCTGCTGCTCTGGTGTCCCACAGACACATTCTTGCCACTGGATCTCTGCCCATGAGCGTAAACCAGCACGTACCTCCAGAGCCACCCAGCTTTCCCGCCTGTTCCCTGCAAACTCAGCGGCCTCCTCCCTGCCTTGCACTGGGTTTCCTCTGTTCCTCGCACTCCACCACCCCAGCAGCCCACCAGCTGACAGCCAGTACAAGGGGTACCCAGGACAGCCTTGCCTTACCTCAATGATGATAGATGGTGGCCACCTTTATGAGGAGGGCACTCAGGCCACGCATTCCAGAACCCTGAGGCAGCCATTTTGTGGGTACCAGCTTCACGGGCGTTGGCCTAAGATGGTGGCCATTTGGACTCATGGGAACTGGGCAAACCCTCTGTCCTCCTCAGGGGAGGGAACACCCATAAGATCATCTCTAAGAAAGGGAACAGAAGACAGGTGACATGATCTGTTTAATAACACAGAGAGACTTTCCTTTGTGGAGGAAACTGGGCCCACGTCTCCCAACATTTCCCTAGCCCCAGACATCGTGTCTCATTTACACAGTCCAGGCTGAGGCAGGGGCAGTGGCAGAATCTCGCCCAGGGCAGCGGAAGCTGGTGGGGACTGTGGGTGCCAGGGGCTGGAGAGCAGGCTGGGGCTGTGTGCGGAGGCACGATGGCATTTGGAGACACAGGGCTCCCATTCTGCATGCGTGGGCCCAGCGTGAAGCCTACATTTGTCACACGCTGAGGTCAGGCCGTGGGAATGTGAAAGAAGAGGAGCCAGATCAAAAGCAGGGTTTCTTCTGTTTGTTTCTCTCTCAGATCTCATGCTCAGAGGGCAAGATTGTTGGAGTATCCATTTCAGATAGAACGTGCTGGAGAACAGTGGTACTGGAGGTTACGCAGCTGCAAATTACGAATCAAGCACGAAGCTCAGTTGAAAAAGGAACGGGAGAAGGAGGGAACAGATGTTTAATGAAGTGAGCATTTACCTTTTAACACTGATCTTTGACAGATGTTAGACTCTGGATGGTGGAAGCAGGAGAGAGGGAAAAGTTACAGAAAAAAATATCTTAAGAACACTAGTATGTTTTTTAAGAAAGAGAATGTTCCTATGGGGAGGCATGGTATAAGGCAGAATGAACTTGAGGAACCAATCCCTGAAATTAAGTTTGCTGAAAAGTGATTGAAAAGGAAATTCAGCTGTGGCTTGAGAGCAAAGAACTTCCAAGAATTAATCTGATCTCTCAGCTCTGCCTGGCACCATGTGAGAGGGAGAGGAGCTGGGATGCTGAGCTGGGTATCAGATGGAAGCTTTTCTTATCCATCCTCTATGAGACGGGCTGACTCGGGAAAGCACCATATTTATAGGAAATAATTTGTAAGACAGCTTTAACACATTTTAAATGCACAAATAAATCTGAAGCTAACTGTTTAGTAACTTCTTTGTAGTGTGACAAATAAGGTTTCAATATTTGTAAGCCTAGGCATCAGAAAACTTCATTGAAATTAAGCCTAAAGCACTATTTTTGCACCTAAATTGCTTTTCAGATATCCAAGGTGCCCAGCCATCATCACTGACTCCAGAGGAAGTTCTTGGAAGCTGATCAAAAAGAGGAGGGGAAGAAGGGAACAAAACAGATTGTGGAGCCAGATCCTGCTTTCTGGTTATTTGGGCCCAAAGCAGCCACAACACACCCGGGCGGTGGTGACAGGAAGCTCTGCATTGCACAAATGGCTTCCAGCTCTATCTGTAAAGCAAAGTAACAGAAATCAAGGAGGAAGCAGCAAACTAATGTTTACTGCCACCTTGTCTGCAAAATAACTGGTGATACACTCTTCTGCATCTGGGCGCTGCCCCAGCATGAGCAGAGATGTGAAGGAGTACACCATGACATTCATTCCTTGGCAGAACAAGGAGTTACATGCAAGCAGTGTCACACTGTTTCAGAAGGGCGTTCATCCCACACACAACTATCCGGACCCCTTGTGCACACAGGACAGCTACTAAAGCACTGCACAGCTATTCCTCTGAAGCTTGCTCTCATTATGTCTTTCTTCTCCAAACCAGAGAAAAAGAAGCAGCCCCAGTAGACTGGATACTTTAGTGGCATGAAGGAGCAAAATGCTGTACGTTTTACGTTTTCACTGTAAGAATAAAAGTTGAGACCACTAGACATGGCTTGTTACAAGTTCCTTAGGCTCAAAAGCCTCAGGAAAATTAAAAAAAAAAAAAAGAAAGGAAAAAAAAAGAAAGAAAGAAAGAAAATAAAAAGTCAAAAGGGAGAGCTGAGTATGGATTTGCTTTCCTCACTTCACTTGCTCAGCATTTCTGCCACTGTGCCAGTGAAGGCTGAGATCTGCTTCTCCACAAGGACAAAGGTTTAAGTACTGCAAAGAAGAGACAGACAGCAATTTTTTAATTTCTATTTTTTCATGTAAAATCCAAGAAAGCACACTCACCAGAGGATGCTTTTGTGAGGACATAGGCACATCACCCTTCACACCCCAAGTTAGATGAATAGCTGTTAGATTAGTAGCTAACTATTACCAGAAGCAACAAAGTAGCATTAGGAATCAGCAGGCATCAGGATCTGCAGCCATTCTTTAAGGAACCTGAACAATGAGGGCAGAGCAGGTGTTGGTTGTAGAGGTGAAGGCTTAAAACTCTCAGAATTTGCCATCAATCTGCATCATCTGGGACTGGCTGGCTTGAGCTGACCAGATGAAACACACTGCCATTTATAGATGTGTGCTTGATATAATGGACAAACCTTTGCTCATTTGCTGTGCTGAAGGAGTCTGCACATGGAAAATTAGGAAAATGTACATGAATGGTTCCTATACTATGATGTTTTTCCCCTGAAAAAGCTGAACAGAAGTATTTCAAATAAATGGTATAGAAAAAAAATATGCCAGCTGCTGCATTAAAGTTTCAATTGAAACTAACTTAAACACATACAGATTGTTTTAGGGTGTTAGGACAGCCTCAAAAATACCCTCGTGCACTGACAAATTCTGGTATCATTTTAGTGTCGAGGATTGAGAGAGAGAAAGACAGGAATTCCTAACAGAAGGGAATGAAAATCATCAAAGGGCTTGTATGTTAATGAAGAGGAATCTACCAGAGAACATCTATTGCAAAGAAAAGGACCATCTGTCATACTCACACTCACACAAAATGAGCAGATTTTGGAGCTCCCTCTCCTGGATGCAGATGCTTTTGGTTTGCTTTCCCTCTGTGCATCTATCACAGAAACCTAAAAAAAAACCCCAAACCCAAAAACCCCACGATGTTTTTCAGCATTCTCACATGAACATGCAATATCAAGGAAGAAGCGATTCCCATCCCCACACCCCCAGCCCCATGTAGCAAGAGCAAAGGCACGCAAACCAGTACTGCTTGCTCTACAACCAGGAGGAAAAAAGATCACCACTGAGGTTTAAAGATTGTGCTACCAGTGGGATTTCTTTTCCTATTTTTTTTTCTTGGGTTTTTTTTGAGCATGGGAATTCACACTTTTTCCAGCTTCCCCTTCTCTTTTCTCCCTACCAAATCAGCAGGGAATTGCTAAATTGCTGCTTTAAAAAAAAAAAAAAAAGGAAAAAAAGGGCATTCTCAATAACATTGCTGCAGGAACTAGAGGTAGTGCCAAATACTGTATTACACACGCAGCAGAGCTGACACAGTTATAAATCTGCACCTAAAAATGTATCTGTAGGTGTAACTGGGCAGCGCCCCAAATGCCTGGTTTAGTTCTTGGTGCCCTGCAAGAGTGACATTTTGGGACAAGGGCTTGGAGCACGTGGAGTGTGCCAGCTCAGCCAGGGTGCCATTTTAAACAGCCATCTTAGGGAGGGGACCACTGTGCTGTGGGAGATTTCTTTCCTTATGGGCCATGTAATGCCTTTAAATGCCTTCCTCAAAGGGGACTTTTGTCAGTTTTTATCTCCTCTGTCCCTCTACTCCTCCAGCCTTCTGTCTGCAGGCAGGCAAGGCTGCGGGCTTCAGCTGCTCCAGTGCCTGGGCTGCTCTGCTCATAGTAGGATGATCATTCAGCTCAGCAGCCGCCCAACCAAGCTGGTGAGGAGTGTGCTTGGCACAGCTTCCCAGCAAGCCTGGGCTGGGCACACACGCCTTCACACACAGAGGCAGTTCCAAAAAGATACGCTCGTCATCCCAGATCCAGCATTCACAAGTTGGAGCTAGAATCATTTATATACATATATATATGTGTGTGTGTGTGTGCATTCTGGCCATGTATAGCAGGTGTGAGCTCATGGTAGAAGAGGTAAGTGACAGAGGCCTCTCGGTGGTCCGTGTGTGTGTGCATGGGAGGGTGTGTGCTTTCGGGAGGCTGAGAGACGGTGCTGAAAACGGCTGTATAAAAATGAGAGATGGAGGTTGTGAGGTCAGCACTGCAGAAAGTGAAAAATGAGAAAGAACGGGGCCACGGAGAAGGAATAAAAGGCGGGAGAGCAAAGGAGGCAGGGAGGCTCAGCATCACAGGCTGGGGACAAGAAGGACGCTATTGTAGGGACAAAGGAAGCGCCGCCACATCTCACAGTCCTTTTTCTGAGAACTCCCCACCTCGCCCCCAGCATCAGCCTACACAGAAAGGAACATGAGAAGTCACTTCTTTTTTTTCCTTCTAGACAGTCAAAAGTAGCATCTTATGCTTTCTGGCTTCTCCTTACTTTTCATCTTTTATTCCCATAAGAACATGCCCTCCCCTTCTAACGCTTGTTTTAAATACTCCGTGGGAAACCTTGAACTCGATACGATGAATTTTGGTTATTAACATTATTCATGGCTGTACTTTAAATATTGTCCAAGATGTGATGATACCAGCAGGGCTAACCCAGTGCCAGCAGTGGCACTGCCGCTACAAATTAAGAGAGAGGGGCTTAAACCAATACAGCACTAACTAGCCCACATTCCACTTCAATAATTGCATTAGACTGTTGAATTTAGAATGTTATTTTAGTGGCACTGGTTCTTTGAATATGAGATCATGTCTGATAACTTCATTTAACTTTATTTAGTTTACTCAGTTCAAGAAGAGGAGTAGCAGGGATGTAGTCTCCAGGACAGCTGTTGGGAGACTAATATTTATTTCCTGGGTATGGTTACTTGATAGAGGACAGACTTACAGAAGGGTAATACAACTGTTTAAGGTTAGGGGTCAATGTGCATCAATTCTAGGAGTTTCATCCTTTTATCCTTCCTCCCTCTTTAAGTATGAAATGCCAATGAAACATACCACTATCAAAAATACCACACTGAGAATTAAACACAGGAGAAAAGAAAGATCTAATAGAGAGAACGGGACAGATAAAGTGAGTCGAAAGAGATTATTCTTCCCTTTATTCAGTACTTATTCCCTCTGGAGCTTGAAGGCATGCAAACTACAAACAATTCATGATTTCAGCCCACTGTTTTCACCACTGCAGCCCTTGGGTTCACCTTGGATACAGCTGCCAGCAGCAGCAGCTGCCAGCAGTTGCCTGGGCAGACTGTAGCTTGAGCACCACAGCACGACCAGGAGCAGTCCCTGAGGAAGAGAGGACTGCTGTTCTCAAACAGGTGGTTTTCCTCTAACCTTCTGTCCCCAAACTGTATTTCCAACATGCACCCTTGGTTCAGAGTGTTTGCTTGGAAAGTGTACTTTTTGTGGTTGCTGCCACTCCGTTTGTTGCCCAACCATTCAGTGACTCTGGTTTTAGTAGTTATTTTGCACTGTTCAATGAAACCTGTGGGTAGGACAGCACAGGAAACTGATCTGGAGCTGGGAGGGCCTGGCCTTCAAACCCACCCAGGTGCCTGCGTGAGTCTTGTCTCCTACTTTGCTGCCTTTTTTAAAAAATACTTTGGGGGGATCATTCTCCAGAGAGGCAGGGAAAGGATGCCATGTGTTCAACTTCTGCTGATGGTGTTAGCTGTGCAAACTGCTTCTAGATCATCTGAGGCCCACACTGTTAATTCCTGAGATGCCACAGCAGCCAAATAGAGATCATGCTGTTCAGGGGTAGATGTTCTCTGTCTTGCAGGTACATACCTGGTAATCTTGTGAAAAAACAGCAGTCGATTTCTTTCCTAATATCAGTTCCCATTCTGTTTTGTAGACACCTGGGCAAAAAGGGTACCTACTTGCACACTAGGTATTTACTAACAAAAAGATTATACAGAATGTGACAATATATGTCACAGTAGGTGACAACAGCTCTTTTAGGAAGTTGATATTGGATGCTGTTCTTTTAGGAGCTTCTGTTTGGTTACAAGTCTCAAGAGGCTATGCAGTCTGAGAGAGTCCCCCTCTGCAGGTTATTAGCTCACGGGGAACAGAGATGGTATCTGCTGTCCTCTTCACGCTGGCACTATCTACTTTCACAGCAGTACTTTAAGAAACAACTGATTCCAAGAAGCTGAAAGAAGATAGAGACAAATATCCATTTTTACTTCAACCATATTTTACATCAACTCCCCGGTGCTTGTTGTTTAAACTGCACAATGCCATCTAAATAATAAGCCCACGTGCAGTTTTTAGTACCAGAAAATAAATCCATTCTTTTAGGGCAGGAAATATCAACTGCTATTCTTACTGATTCTGTCAAGCTTTTAAAACCAAACTTAGCTGGTTGTAAGGTACTTTCCCTTGTCTATTTCTTACAAGCTCTCCTCTGTTCTCTCCCCAAAAGACCCACCAGCTTTGTCACCAGAATGTCCTACAACTTGAGCCAACAGTGAAAGCATAAGGTTTCACATCCAAAGACACTATGGGCTGCAGCGAAGGAAATGGGTTGGCCATGACCTCCTCTTCTAACACAAACCAGAAGGTTTCTAGCAGAGTCATTTCCCCCTCAATGGGCTCTTCAGACTTCAGCAGAAAAGCAAGTCACTGTTAAGTGCCAAACTTCTCTTCCCCAAAAGCAAAAATTAATGTCAGAGTAATCTTAAGGGTGAATGTTATCAACCCAGATCTCACTTTCTGAGGGAGCACTCTAAACCCTATGTTGCAAGAGGAGGGCACAACTTCTCTTGGAAGAAAGGTGGTGTGGTTTAGCCCCAGATGCATACCAGACACTGCTCACTTCCCTCACAACTTTTGGGGAGAGATGCTTGCTTCCCCCTCCAAGTTTTGCTCAAAGTCCATCCTTCACCATGTGATCTGATTTCTTCTTCTGGACAGGGGCAACCGATACCGGTACTGGCTGGTTTCCTGGCTCAGCTACAGTGTCACTCTCTGGGGTTTGAGTAGCCAGTGCCTGCTGTGGGGGCTGCAGTGCCTGTGGATCTGTTTTCCTTCTCTTCCCCTGATGGCATTACCTACCATTGAGCAGGGGTTGGTAGATGGTGGCCAGGGCCCAGCCCAGCGCAGTGAGTTGTGCTTTCTTGGAATAGCCACAGCATTTCCCTTCCTATCACTTTTTCAGGGTCCTGTAGCTGTTCAGGGGTGACGTTCTGTACCATTGGGGGTGAGAAAGTCCCTAGATACCTGCTCATACTCTCCCACACGCCATACTAGCCCCGACTGTTCAGCCCCAGGGAAGATCTCTGGGTGGCATTCTAAAAACAATTCTTTGTAGCCCTAAGCAAGACTTGGCACACATTCAGGAGGTGGAGCAACAGGCCCATACTGGCCTGAAGGTCCCAGGGGTGGTCAGAATTCTCAAAGGCTGCTGTAACAAGCCTGAAGGGAGAGAAAAGCATCCATTCCCTCATGCCACATGCAAACACCAGCTGAGGCTCATGACCACTGGTGTTATCATAAGTTGATACCACACAGTACAGCAGAATGAGAATCCAGACCCCCCTTCCTGAGGTGACAAACAACAGGGTGGGGATTACACAGAGCAAGTGCAGGTTTACATCCCACGGACACACAGCCAAGTAAAACGTCACTGTGACCAGCACCTGTGGAATGAACACGATAAACACTTATCACAGCTTGCTTTCTGACACCCTCACCCCAACCCTTCGGGCTCTATGTTGGGCTTCAAACAGGGACTGCTGTGGTTCAACTCCAGGCACAGCTGAGCCCTTCATGCCACTCACTGGCCCTCCATCCTCCGGAGGGATGGGGAGGAGGCATAAGCAGGTCACCAGGACAGCCCAGGGGACGGAACAGCAGCAGCAGCGCTCAGGACAGAACATGCACACGGAGATAACACAGAGCACACACTGACCCGCCGGCCGGCCAGCAGCCAGCCAGACCCTACACCACACTCAGCCCATCCCACTCAGCCCCTTTCCTGGGGCCCATGATGTCACATGGTACAGCAACACCCTGGGCCAGCTTGGCTCACCTGTGCTGGCTCCTTGGGAGAATTAACTCTGGCCTTGCCCAAACAAGGAGAAAAGGTGAGCTGGTGCCCTGTGCACATATTTATAGCCTAAAGCCCCCTGAGGCTGTGAATCCCAGTTGCAAAGGGGTATACCTAGGCTCCAGACCAGGTATGCTTCAAAGCTGCAGAGCTGCCTTCTGGGGTGTGCATCCAGTCTTCTCCCATGGAAGTAGGCATAGGGCCTAAGGAAAAGGGATGGTGCATGTTAATGTGTAAATGGCACAGAGATGAAATGCCTTTGAGGCACACACCCAGACCCAGGACCTAGCAAGTGCTCTCACATCCCATGATTTAGACACAACTGAATTTTAGACACCTGCAAATTTGTGTTGCACTTCAAAAATGTCCCTTTACGTGACTTTTCTGTTTATGTGATTTAGGCAGTTGTTCCAAACTGCAGCCAGAACAAGCCACCTACATGCTTGCAGAATACCCGTTCT
This sequence comes from Laterallus jamaicensis coturniculus, assembly GCA_022605575.1. NCBI lineage: Eukaryota > Metazoa > Chordata > Aves > Gruiformes > Rallidae > Laterallus > Laterallus jamaicensis. The sequence continues at coordinate 494,251 of JAKCOX010000102.1, read as the reverse complement.
GAAAGCCATTCCTTTCTCCAAGCTTTTGCTTGGCCTTATAATTTAGATAATACAATAAATCCTGTCATTCTGACTGCCACTTCATTTTCTGCATGCGCTTCAGCATACTGGTTTTGATTAAAGTCCAGTGTGTCTGCTCCTGCTCTATCCTTGCAAACAGACGTTCCAGATCCAGGAACAGACAGTTAAATTTAGTAAACTTTCTCCTGCACGATTTAAACTGACACACTGACCTAATTAGCTTTTTGGCATCACAAAGACTCTCAGCTCAGGGAGGGTGGCTGTTCCATGGCAGTAACAGAAACCAGATAGTTCTTGTATTGTTTGCCTGATTTAGACATCTCAGATAGAACAATTAAGAGGCTCCCACAGTGGTAGCTTGAATGAAGAAGTAAAATTAAATTGGCACAATAGTCAATATCAGCAATATCAATTTGGGAGCCCTGGCTTCAAGAAGAAAATGTTTTTACTTAGTTTAGGTTAATGGATACAAATTTAGCATGTTAGGAGTAAGTAAAAATAAAGGTTCTATCTGGGTTGTTTGGGGTTTTTTTTGTATTTTTTTTGGTTTTTTTAATTAAAGCCCTGAAATTTCACAATAAACTGTATAATGTGTTTTCTAAAATTCGTCTTTCAAAACTAGTTAGAGGTCTGAAGTGGGCATATCTACCACTGACCAACTTCTAATGACAAAGGCTTCTGGAAACAGAATGTTTAACTTGGGTATATGGAGAAGTTTTTAATTTATAATTAAATTTATTTAAAACACCTAATTTTACTCATGTTCTCAAGAGTAACCATATTATCTTGTGATAGTGAACAGAAACGCAGGCTCAACAAAGAAGGTAGAGGTGCTTGTTGGGAGGAGCTGGAAAGCAAGCTGTGAAGGCCCACTGATTAAGAAACTTTGCTTATATTAAAAGCAGTTAATGCTTGTGTACAGAGAGGTGCTGAAATTTCAATTTAAACCTAGGATCAGTGCATGACAAAAGCTTTTGTAATTCTGCCCCAAATCCCACAGGTCCAAGACCAGACTTGCTGATGAGCTGACTGCCATCTCTACCAGATGTGTTAGATAAAGGAGGGAGCAAAGTGGTGGGATTCTGTGAGGTTTTCATCACCCAGCAAGCATGTTTTTGAAAGGGGGTAAGCATTAGGGTTAAATAGGTCTCCTTGGCCAAAACATTCATGGGCCACTGCAAAAAGTTGGGAGTAGATACTTCATCAGGAACCAGGAGTAAAGAAATGCCGATGTGGCCAGTTACAGAAAGCTCTTTCTATTGTCTTAATTTGGAAGAAGAAGGGGGTTGGTATATACATATGGATACAGGGAAGCTGGCAATAGCACTCAAAAGACCAGAGAAACAGAACAGAGAGAAATTTCCAAAAGGTCTTTTTAGCAGATACTGGTAATTAGTCATATTGGATTAGGTCAGAGATGTTTATTTATCATTCAGAAAGATCTCTGTGTTGAGTAAATGAGGACAGAGAAAGTCTCTCCCAAGTCTCTCTCAAGAAGGAAGAGTTTTCAAGAGCATTCAGCTCAAACCAGGTATGCTTCCAATTAGGCTAATGTTAATCAGCTTAGTGCTGATGTGAATGCATAAGCATGTTATTGAGGAAAGGATGAGAGGTACCAAAGCCATCCCTGCCTTGCACACTGCTGACAAGAAACCTAAAATTGTGCAGCTCTCAGTGACAATACACTGTGCTGAGAGACTATTTAATTTTCCTCCAGTTCCTTTTGCTGAAAGAAATAACTAAAGGCAGCAGCAGTCCATGACTACATTTAGCACAGAGATCTGGAGAGCACTGGACCGGCTCATTCCACAGCCCTGCTGGCTTTCAGACTGTGATTTTGACAATGAAATGATTTCCTGTAACATTCCTCCTTGGCCAGGACAGCTTCTTACCTGAGTGCTGAGGAGGGTGCAATGCCAAAAGGGTCCAGGTCTCCTCCATGCCAGGGAGGTCTGCTGAGGCACATCGAGTTTGCTGGCCTGATCATGAAGATAGCAATGCACAGCTGACTCTGTGCTCCAGGTCCCTTCAGAGTCCTGGCCCCCATCAGCCTGGAACTAATTCTAAAAATAAGAAAACATGTTGGGATCCAGGGTACACTGTTAAGATATCACCTGTCTGAATTTGGAAAGGCTCATTTAATGTCACAGCCTGGCTCTTCATCATGGCTTTCTGCTCCGTGCACTGGATTCAGGTCACAAGGGCAACAGACATAATATAAGAGTTTAGCATATCATTTGGTAAGTGGAAGATCTGCAACTATTTTTTGCAACAAACAGTGGTACTAGAAAGACCTTTTAAATTATATTTCAAGCATGTGAGGCGAGTACGCCTGCCCAAAGAAATGTGACATCATTTCGCTGCTGTGACGCCTGGGACCGAGGAAGCAGCGCAGCAGCCACCGCGCTCAGCCACCGCCGGTTTGTCACGACAGCCGGTTCTCAGGGACATTTCTCGCTGCGAAAAAGAACCGAAACTTTGGAGCTCCATCTGCTGGTATGACACCGACTTTCAGTCACAACTGCCTGTCCTCGTTACCCCTTTAATTAATTAATTAATTAATTTCGTTTCAGGTATTGCTGTGCTAGGAAAAAGCTCCCAGGCTGCTTATCACAGCACGCCTCTGTGACAGCTCACTTCCCATTAGAGAAAAATCTGGCGTTCCTCTAACAAGCAGAGAAAAAGACTCTTCTAAGTCCCGTTTCAGGCCTTGCAAAGGCGCAGTGCATGCATGCAAGTGCTCAATGGAGGCACATGCCCCTCCACAGACTCCTAATATGTGTGCCCTCGTGTTACGGGGGTGCTTTTATATACCTCAGAGTCTGCCTTGCAAAGTATAAACAGTGCAAACCAGGAAGAAGACACTGAAAGATGCTGCCCAAAGTAGCTCAAGCACACACCGCCCAGGAACCAGGCACAGGGTTTATACTCACACTGCTCATTTAAGCTGTACGTGGTCTACAGCTTCCTGCATTTTTATTCAATGCATTTTCTTACTGTCATGGATGTCAATGGCACTGCTGGAAGGGACATCAGATCTCACCTAGTTCTAATCCCCTGCCATGGACAGGGACTCCCTCCACCAGATCAGGTTGTCCAAAGCCCCATCCAGCCTGGCCTTGAACACTTCTAGGGAGGGGGCAGCCACAGCTTCTCTGGGCAGCCTGTGCCAGGGCCTCACCGTCCTTATAGTGAAGGATTTCTTCCTGATACCTAATCTAAATCTGCCCTCTTTCAGTTTAAACGTATTGCCCTTTGCCCTGCCCTTGCAAACAGTCCCTCTCTAGCTCTCCCACAGGCTCCTTTACGTACTGGCAGGCTGTAACCAGGCTCAGTGCGCCCCACAACACTGCCACACTGGTATTTCAGGTGTGTGTTAAAAACAACCAAACAGGTGAGAGAGAACACAATCAGACATCAGAAACAGTTTATACCGTTTTCATTACCCTCAAAGAGAGTTCTGGGTGTGGGGGCAGGGTGCAGGGAGTTGTATCAATTGGCTCATTTTGCTTGTAACTTTAGGGCTGTTTATCCAAACTACCAGAGATTAAACAAACATCTCCATTCCAGGACACACTTTTGCTCTGCATGCAGCCTTCTCCCCTGCAAAAATAATTCTTTTTCTACTCCAAATTGTTTTAATTAATATCAAATAGCTTCAACTTTAAAAGATAAATTTTAATTATGCCCAGGTATTTTCTGGTGTCTGAACAGAGATGACCGAACCTTCCCTCTTGTTTCCTTGTAGCAAACCCACTGGTTTTGTGGTTAAGCTGCAGTAAATTCCAACCAAGCTGAAGCCTGTGCATCAAACTGTAGCCTATAAAAATGTTTAATAGCAGAGGTATACAACCCTCAGTGAGGCTGATAAAATACTAATGGGAGAGCCACAATGTAATTATAGGAGCAGCTGATTAAATCAAGACAGCACTTAACAGAATAAGATCATTTCAAATCTAATTATTACATTAGATTATATCATCACGTCAGTGACACCACTGAGAGGTGATTAGAGATGGAACTTTAACTTTCAACTTTTGAACAATTCAATTTACATTTTTTAATCACTAATACAGAAAAAATCCCCCCCCCAAAACTCTCTTTTATCTGTGTTCACTGAGAGAACAGCGCATTTTCAGTCCCAGTTTGCTCGAAGAAAAAGGTTTCTTTCAAAAGATCAGAAGGCTACTTAGTTCTGAATATTGATAATGGGATAATGAACCCATAAATATATGCCACGGAGCTGGATCCTGTGAAGGTCATTAGAAAATATCCCACTGAAGTCACTGAAAATATTCCTTCTGATCCTTGCAGGAATTGGAGTGACCCACTAGTGGCTTTAAAGTTTTCAATCTTTCTAACATTTTACAGTATATTGAAAATTATTTTGACTTGGGTCTTTGTTATTTATTTAAGCAAAGAAAAGGTCCTTCAGTGAAGCTGTTCATCACTAGCTATATAGTAGACCAGAGCTGTCAGTCAGAAATATTGAGAAATTGCAATCCAGACACCTTAAAGCGTATTTTTTTACCAAAAAGTTAACTTGCCCTAATTTAGGTGGAGTTTATAAATCCACCTCTGAATACAAACATAGACTGGGTGACTCTGGGCACTTTCTCTAGTTCTTAGCCTTCAAGTTAGTATTTCTGAGGTTCCCCATGGCTGTAGTTAGCTCCAGGTGTTACTGGGATGGAAGTAGAGGCTGCCTGTGTCAGTACCTATGACTGCAAAGAGGCTGCACTGCCGTGGTCCTCAGCACAGACCTGCACATACCTCACTTGGCAGCGAGTGCAGCGTCGATCCAGACCCAGGGATCAGGCTGGAGCACATGGCTTAACGCCTGTGCTGATGTGTGAGTGGCTCTGTCAGCTGGCACCACGTACTGCTTTGGGTGCCTGTCCACCACCGGCTGCTCACTCTGCTGAATTCTGGAGCTGCTAGTGGGGCGCGCTCTTTCCTCGCAGCTGGCCTTCTGGTATGGAGGTCAAGCTGTGACCTGAAGGAACCTCTTAAAAAATTACTTCTCCAGTGCAGACACCTGTGCATTCACAGACAGGCATTTTACATCTCTGTGTCTCCATGAAAGTGGGAATGGAGTAAAGCTGCTGTCCCACCAGCAGCAGAGTGGGAGTGAAGCTGGGTGCTCCCCTGGACTAGCTCACCGCTTTCAGGCCACGGAGCCGGGCTGGCAGCAGAGCTGCAGGTGCACCTGCTCCAACTGCTGACTAGTCTCTTGCACCCTGAGGACACAGAGCTGTTGCTTCTCTTCTGTGCTGTGTTCTGCTCTGACAGATGGACAGCGGCTTCTGACAAGCAGGTGTCCTGAGGAGGAGGAGAACACCCCAGGACAAAGGCAGGTAACATTTCTGGAAACACATGGTGTGCTCACCTCGTGTTTGGCAGTGAAGATGAACAACGTAAAGATGCTGAGGAACATGGAAGATGACTACATCTGGGAACTCGCAGCTCCACTGTTCTTCACTCCTGGCTTCTGTTGCCAGGGAGTATGAAGTTATAATGCTGACAGTAGCAACAGAGTGATTTGGGATGTGATATCTGCTCTTCAGAAGATGCCAAACACCTTGTGAGTGATCACAGTCGTGTAGGTTTCAAGCTTTTCTGTTGGGGACTTTGATGACACATTCACTCCTTTCCTTGGCTTTTTACATAATTCTTGTTGTAACTGTCTCATGACTATTGAGTTCAAGTAAGGAAATTTACTGATTGAAAAGACATTGCTCCAAAGGATACCTGTTTGTGCACTGCATTGCAGTAATGCACTTTATTTGTACAATAATATTTGCATTATTACACAACATGCATTTATTATGCATATACTATTGTGCATATAAAGTTTGACAATTACATGTACAATTATTACGTGTGCAATTGTAATTACACATTATTTGTTTGGAATAATCAAACTTGGCAAGAAGCATATTGTCATACTCTTTTCTAAAATAGCTGTGCTCTTTACTCTGTGAAGGGCAATGTTACTCCTTGGAACTATTAACATTCTTCTGTCTAACAGGAAGGAAAGTATTGATAAGTGAAGGCAAGCTGGATGCCTAAGGGAGATGACATAATTAGCATTCATTATTAATGAAGCTATTGCCTCATTCACGTGAAATACAGAGCACTTAATGCTCTCTTTACCTCATCTTCCTATCAATAACTACAATCCCTCTAGAATGTGATGTTACATGTCCTCACTTGGGAGATCTGTTCACATTGAATCCACTAATTAGAAGTTTCAGTCTGGTTTATACTGACTTTGCTTTGCCTTTGGCTTCAGTTCACTTGGTTCCGTAACCTTGGTGCGTGTCACATGGTATTTAACACATTAATCTGCGTATCTGACAAGAATCCTGACGTTTCAACTACTGTCCTGAGAGCAACACGAGCATCAAGCAAACTTGGCCTTTCCTGCTTCCTAGCCATTGGGAAGAAAAAGCAGCACACAAGCTGGAGTATGGGCTAGCTGGCCGTCAGCACACAAGTGTGTTAGCAGAGTGGCTGATACACGTGGCCATGTGGTGTGTGCTCCCTTTGTCAGGTTGTCTTTGGCCTCATTTTGTGTGCCATGACTAAAAGTTACACAATGCTGGGAAGAACTGAGGGCTGGCCATGTAAGATGTTGCCATGGCAAGTGATTCCTGCTACAGGTTGTTTTACAAGCTTAAGAATGAGGTATCCAACTGAGAAGTGCCTTCAATCAGATGGGCAACACTTCCCATGGGTGTGTGGGGAGAGCTGCACTGACTTTGTAAGGACCAGGCAGTGAAAACGTTCCCAGCTGCATAGAAAGAAGGCAACAAGCATCTGGGAGGAAGGGAAGGAGGCAATGAGGCAGCTACATGGCTGGCAATCAACCAAGGGGAGGGTAAGGAACCAGTGGCAGCAGTTGCAGGCCTTCTCTGATAAAGAACTGGTGATGATCCCCAGCAAGACGATCGCGAACCACAGCGTTGTACTCCTGATTGTTGTTAAGACCCTGAAAGACAGAGAATACCCGCCTATCCCGCTGCCTCTAGGAAGGACTTCAGGTGGTCCTGAAGGACTGGAAGCAATTGTTGAGTGTAACTGTTTAAGTTGAAGAGGTCAAAAAACATTAGAAGAGAATTAGCTGGGAAACCAGCTCCTTTCTGCCACAGTGTCTTTTCCCTTCCAGGGCATTTCACACACATGCTTATGGATTGCAGTTCATCTTAAACTCATGGATGCCTAGGATGAGTGGGTGACAAACACTAGATTGCTGTACGTAGCACGCTGAGCCTTGCTGCAAGTGAGGTCATCAAGAAATCAAGAGATCAACTATGGTGAAATAAAAAAAAAATCACTAAAAAGATTTACAAAATTAAAAGAACTTAATAAAAAACAACAGGTAAAGACACCAATAGAGATCACGAAATGGCCCATGGCCATATAACCAGGTGTCCTGGTTCTGGCCAGGCCAGAGCTCCCTTCCCCAGCACAGGTGAGCCCAGTTGGCCCAGGCTGTTTTCCACCCCACATGACATCACACCCCATAAAAGGGGCTGGTTGGAAAGGGCATGTTCACATGACTCCACAGGAGCCTGAGTGTGGTTGGGTGTTGGGTCAGTTGGTTGTGTGTTCCTTGTGTGGGTAAGTGCTCCATGCTATCATTGGGGTGTGTGTGTGTGTGTGTGTGTTCTGGCCCAGCTCTGCAGCTGTTCCCCCTCACAGTGATGGTTAGTACCTGTCCCAACCCCCAGCCCATGTTGTGGGGCACTCAGCTGCTGCCTGGGACTCAAACCATGGCACCAGGGGCAGCTTTTCAGTTCATCTTCACCTAACAAAGGTGGCACCACTAGCATCTGGCTTGGAAAGTCAGCCTGGGGCATGGCTGACAGCCCACTTCTGTAGGTGGGAGTAAAGAGGAACTCTCTAGGAGGCCTCAGTCAGCTGGGTTTTCAGCTAGGAAAGCAGTGAGGAAGCAGCCCCTCAGAGGTCTGTGAAACCACCAGTGATGCACAATCGCTCACAGCTCTCCCTTCCCAAGCACTGCTAAACCAGGAGCGATTCACATGCCAAGCAGAGCAACCTCCTGACAGTCCAATCAGGACATATTCTACCTGGGCTCATAGTTCTGAGCAGTGTGGGTCTCACTTCAGTCAGGTCTTGTATCAGCCAAGGCTCTGCAAAAGTGCATAGCCAAGGCTATGCAGGAGGATTAAAAGAAAAAAGCACTTTTTTTACACCAGAATATAATTAAACAATATACAAATATAATTAAATTGTGGGGCTTCTTGCTTTCTACCTCCCTGTGACTCATCAGCATGTCTGCATGGGCCTCCCAGGAAAACGTTACTATGGGGCAGCTGCCAGCAAAACTGTAACCTTGTCCCATGCTGAGATGACATCATTTGGTTTCAAGCAAGGCAATGGAGTCTGGCCACAGAATATCTAACAGCAGCAATTTACTGCTGTGCACAAGCAAGGATCTGATCAACGTGCTGCTGGGACCAGTGACTTCTAAGGGTTCAACTGGGTTTTAAGACAGCACCATCTACATCCACCTTTAATGAACCAGACTTGTAAAGATAAAACACGACTAAGTAAAATACTAGTGTGCTCCACAGTAATAATTGGTTTGATCTATATTTGTATCTAGTCTCCTAAGAAGATGCATCAGGCATGTTTTTATATTCTTAGATCATGAACTCAGTGAAGCAAGTGTTAAAACCTGAAGGAGATAATGGCTGGGTGCCTGGCCAGGAAGGCAGGCTGGCAGGAAGTGACTCATCTGCCCATTGACTGCACAAAGTACTCGCAGAGGAAATTCATCTGTAGGGTAGCCCAGCAGACTGTCACTGCCATAATGGATTAACTCTTCCCATCAGTGGGGTTGTGCAGCACTCCAAAACCATTAAAACATATGACTGTTTGTGGGGGAAGTTGATTTAAAAAGGGAAAGATGTTAGTGATGTTCCCTGCCAAAGAACTGATAAATGGCTCCTGTAGCAATGGAAACAGCGAAGGGGAGAGTAAATCAGCAGCAGGTATCGTTTTCTTATTACTGCGTGCTTCTCATTGGTCCCGAAAGCTCTGAATTCATGCTACGAACCAGAAGCAATACCACAACAGTAGTATTTCAGCTGGCCTGGTAGAGAAGGTGGTTATCTGCTCTTCCAAATTTATTCTTGGGTTACTTACCCAGCACACTTCTGGGACTAGACCTCTTTGCAGACAGCTTGAAAGAACAGCAGTGGATTTTTTCTGCTAATACAGAAATGATGGGCTTTTCTGCAAGCCAGACGGAACATCCCTGTGCCTCCTGTGCTTCGTGTCTCACTGAGAAACAGAGCTGCCCGAGTGGGAGTGACCTCAGAGTGATCAGTCTGCAGCATCCTTCATCATTCATCTCACTTGAAAGGGAGAAGCAGATACCTGAGATCTCAAAAGCCTTTGCTCAATGAAGCAGCATAGTGCTGTTCGATGAGTAGTACACCAATTACTTCTAACCTGGACAATCTGGAGACAACTTTCTTTTCACTGATAGATTATCTAAACCTACTAACCTTCAGAAATTATTAACCATTAAGACACTACATAGAATGACAGAATTCACTCTGCCCAGATTCTACAGCATGTGTTCAGATTTAGATATCTAAAATACATCAGAGTGGCAGGTAGCAACCCAGCCATGCTCTTTTCAGGGCTGCCTAACTCTGTAGACAGAATGTCTTTATTGATCCAAAAGTGTCTTCTGGGTTTATCAAATTTGTCCTGGTGTGCTCAAAGGTATTGTTTTGAGGGATGCAAGCTTGACTTGCATCTAGTAAAGACAGGTGCTAAAATGTAAGAGACCTTACATACTCAGATGTCCTCAGCCAGGACAAGGGGAGTGAACCTGTGTCACTTTGCTGTTTCCTCTATCTTAGAACATAGGGTATCTAAAGGGAGATGACATTACTGTGTCTTCTTCCATTTCACAACCAAGAATATGAGAGCGATGAAGACAGAAGAGCAGAATTACAGTTACACTGCACCTCACGTGTCTCGTTCATTTAAAGTTCAGCTGTTACGTACTCAGGACATCTGCAAATCAGCTGCCCATTAGTGAATAAAGTGCAGAGTTTGCCCTCACCACTGGCAACCTTGGTATAAGTGGGCTAATCTGTCCACACTAAGCAAGAGCTCAGATCTCATGGTATTTCCTTACCCTTCCTGGTTTCCTTCTCTCCTAAGCACTGGGTGCCCTTTCTAGACATGCTGCTGTGGAAGCTGCGGCACTTCTCCTCTTGCTGTCGGGGAGCTGCAGCTAACCTGCTGAAGTGGTCATACATTTAGCCTCCTCTGAGCTCAGGTACCTCAATACACATACCTCGCTTGGTCGTACCACTCTAGGGCTGCAAAAGGATGTATCCCAGAGGTCTAGCAGTGTACTGAACTGGTTGACCCTGACAGGTGCTGGACACACTGAACAGCCTATCCTGAGAGCTCCAGCAGGTTCCCTGCTTGTTGATGACTCTGCTGACTGAGCTTTAAAAGAACAGTTAAAGTGTAGATTTAATTTCAAAACAGATTAATACATGAAAAGAAAGAAAAGAGAGTCTAGCAGTATTTTAGTAGCCACACTGCTGAACTGGACTGTGTTTTAACCAGAACAATGTGTGGAGGGGACAGTACCTTGGTATTCCCTGCTGAGTTTTACTGGATCAGAGGAAACATTTTTCATCTTTGAAAAAATACACTTGATTTAGTTATCTTCCATTTACTCAGCTACACAGGTTTGTGGACACCACAGGAACGTGAGTGTCCAGCTGTCACCGTTGTTGCTAACTGGGCATTCCCTTGCTTCATGAGACTTCACACGTGCCATCAGTAAGGACGGCAGCCAGCTGTGTGACCTGGCATTCCAGCTTTCCTGGAAGACAGCTGCTCTGCTTCACTGTGCAGTTTCCCTGGCCCTCGGGCAGGTCTTTCAGTGCAACAGCTTTGAAACAAGCAGAACGTAAGCAGCAGAACCTTCTCGAACACAACATAAGCACAGTGTGCAGGAGATTTTGAGCTTGGCTTTCACCTCCATTTTGTGCCACTGGTTTCAAGAGAGTTTCTAACTTCCACTGGGCAGAGGGATGAAAGTCAACCAGTCCCCTGCCAGAAATAAATGTAGGAAAAAGTCCTGCACTTAGGAGAAGCTCATCACGTAGGTTTACACGATAGACAGGTCCCCAGCTACTGATCCACAGGGAAGTGATGAACAGAACAATGCTTCCAGCCTAAGTGCATTAATTTTTATGGGGTTTTTGTCCTTTTGCATGGAAAAACAAGCTCATGGTGCTGGACTGTGGGGATCCAGTAGCTATGTTATGGCTTTGCACCAACCAGCTAGGAACACCCACCAAAGCAACCAGCTAGCAAGGAGGATTTGTGATTCTAACCGAGACCACCATGCAAGGGGTCAATGCAGCTCCAGTGGTGATATCACTCCTTTAGCTGGCCTCTGACAATTCAAGTAGCAAGGCTAGCAGGAGCGTTAACAGTTCCAGGAATCCTGACCCTTCTGTGGTTTCCATGTAGACACAGCATCCTGGAGGACATTTCTGCTTTTCACAGGCAGTAGGATCATGAGTACAGGCCACCCTCACCCTGGCATCGGTCTTTGGGAGAAGGAACAGGAAGGGGTGGCTCTGTGCTCTGGGAAGCATGCAGATAAATTCCGCTTTTTTTTCACTGATGTAATTTTTCCAGTGGAGGAACTATCACACCACCAGTCTGGGCAGTAACTTTTCTGTCAATTTTCCCAAACTCTAAAGTAAGCCAACTACTGCAATTACTGTTCTTGTGATTTCACTGCATCAACTGCAGTACTTGGCCTCACGCTCCCTCATTCCCTGAAATTCTGCAGTATTTTAACTCACTCGGTTTCAAGGGATCTACTTTTAAATTTAGGCAAATCAAGAGAGACTCCAATTTCCTTTGTGCTAGCAAGTCTCTCAAAGGATTTACTGTGCTGTAAGCAACCACTCCATTCCCTTGTTTACCTTGCAGGTAGTAACAAGAGTGTTCTGTGGAGAATTCAAATACAGAAGAAACATACCAGGCAACTCCCTGAAAGAAATTTAAGGCTTACCTTTCTCTGTAAACATGTAGTGCATTAGTAGATTAATTTCCCATTAGGCAAAAGAATGACACAGGATGCAGCATGCCACAGAAGATGAACCGCATTTCAGATGCAGTACAAATCTAATCACAATTAAAAGAGTCAAGAAAACATTATGTGAGTCAGAACCAAGCTCTGCTAGGGTGGCTCTTCGCCATGCTGCCAGGTTTGAAGTGTAGTTTATGTGCCAGGGCTTAATGCCTGCATTGAAGTTGCCCTGGTTACTGAGGATTCCCATTCAATCACCTGGAATTTGTTCTGGCTGTGGTGAAGAACAGCATGTTTATCACAAGAGTTGGGTTTTGAGAAAAGGACCCAGAATACAGACACAGATACCTGGATCAGTGTATTTGAAATTGAAATGAAAAAAAACCAACCAACCAACAACAGAAACAAAACGCTCTCGATCCATGTCTTCAACAACAGTGTGACCAGAAACATGGTGACCGGAGATGCAGCAAAAATTGTCATGATACTGATAATACAGAAATACTCCCCACACAGCATGATGTAAATCACAATATTGCTAAATAGGCTGAGACAAATGGCATACACAGATGAAAAAATATAATGATATAGCTTTTGTGTCATCCTTTTTCTAAAGCGGCATGGTTATGTGGAAGGACCATCTGACTCAAGTACAGTTCTAACCATTATGTGAAATAAAGGATGACAGTCAATTAAACCTGAGATTCACTGTGCTCTGGATATATGAACTTTAGCAATACAAATCCCCAGGTTACATCAGGTCAATCAAAACAGGCGACTCACATACATAGTTTTGGGAAGAGTTTAGAAAACTAAGCACCTCATCAGGCCTGTAGTATCTGCAGTCCTTAGCTGATGTAAAGCATACAGCCCTTAAAGAAAGTTTGCTCATTGATATCAACAGAGGTCTGGGCTGGTTGTTTTTAAATGCTTTGTAAGTGACTGGCACAATTGACAGAAGGATGGAGATTCAGAAGAGCTGTATGTTCAGTAACATGGAAGATACACACGCTACGTGTTCGGATTTTTCCTAACCTCTTCATCCCAATCAAAGTCTAAGGCAGCATCATCCAGCTCTGCTATCGAGAAGAGAGATTTCTGTGTGACCACACTGGCTTTACTGGCACTTCCCAATGCAAAACTCTTCCTTCTGCTAGGATTGCTCACGTGCACCCTCAGCAATGGGCTGTGGCTCTGCCTGTTGGGGTCAGTCTCGGTGGTAGGTGAGGTTTCCGATTTTGACTTGGGACGTGAGGCAAAAGAGAATGACGACAGCTTGGCTAATGTGCTGGAGCGTACCTTCCCTGTGCTTGGGCTACCAAGCTTCCCCTCCCCCTCTCTTTTCTTTTCAGTGGATGGAGAAGACATAGCCTCAAAACTGACATCAGAACATACTGTTGCACTTGCCCTGGTCCTTTTCCCTAAGCCCTGACTCTCTTGCTCTTCTCTCACTTTACTATCAACTGACTGTTTTTTCAAACTACTTTTTTCTAAGCGACTCAATGTCATCTTGGATTTCTCAGGGGGGCAGCACTCTTCTGGCAGCTGCTCTCCTTGGAGCTGCTCTCCTTGGAGTTGCTCTCCAGGCTTAAAAGTAGTTTCACTCTGAAAACGAGAAAATTCTTCATTTTTCTTCTCTGAAGAATTATCAAGTTTTGTCCTTGGTCTGAAAGAAAATTTAGCTAGTTTAGCTGATGGAGGACTTTCTCTGTCACAGATTTCTGGCTTATGGGAACTCACTACCTCTGTTTCTTTCACTACTTGACTTTTACTTCTTTTTCTCAAGGAAACTGTTGCAGTTTTTGCTGCTACAGGTACGTTGCTCTTTTCCTCCCCTAGTACCGAATCCGCATCACTGGAAAGATCTGGCAAGTCAGACACAGGTAATGCTGCAGGAGGGGCCTCTGCCTCAAGGTCCTGTGTACTTGTAAAGAACCCATGGGATTTCTCTGTGTGCAGTTTCCGCCAGCTTTTCGAAACGTGCTGTGTGATAACTGACTCCTGCACACTAGCGCTTGGTGATGCTGTGTCCTGAGTGTCTGCTCCTGAAGGAACACAGCCGTGTCCTTCAGCCCGCCCACTTATCTTGGAAACTTTGTCTGGCTCCAAAGGAGCATGTAGAGTCACAGTTGCCAGTGACTCCCTCGTTCCATTCCCCTCCCTTGGTACTGAGACGCTTCTTTCTTCAGAACGGGGTGTTTTACACAGGGGTTTTGAAGCCAAGTTATTTGGACATATCTTGGGCACTACAGACTTTTTCTGAAGAGTTTCTTCAGCATCAGTGTTGCTGTCTTCCAGGTTGTCAAACCAGGCCAGGCTTCCATCATCACCTCTCTTCCTGTGTTTAATCAAGTGGTTTGTATTTTTGTCATTACCCTGTGCCGGGTTACATAAAGGTTCCAGATGTGCATCCCTTTCACAGCTTCCTTTGTGTGAGGGTGGCTGTGGCCTGGAGTTATTATCTTGTTGACTGGAAGGTTCTGATTGAAACATCTGCTTTGACTGCCCAAATGTATCCTTGTTCAAACACCTTGTAGTAGCACTGAAACTCGTCTCTTCAGGCTGCAGCTGGTGTGAATTTTCCTTTTGTAACCTATGGAATGAAAAAAATATAAACAAAAGTCATTTTTCTTTCTTTATTGCATTAGTGATGCTTAATATGTATGAATGGTGAAAAGCTACAAATAATGCAGGTCACCAAAGGGCATTATTAAGCCTCACACACAGCTCTGAAAGCTGCTGGTGTAGTCTGTGATCTTTCAGCATCTGCTACAGCAAGTGGCAGAATTTAGTGTCCCCAGCAGAAGATGGGCAGATGGACAGAGAAAGCAATCGCTTAACTTCCTTGGGAAACAACAACAAACACACCTCTCCCCCCAAAACCCTATCCCAAACAAACACATCTGCACCACTTACAGCCACTGCTAGAGCATCTTAAGGATTACATACTCTGTAAGAGTATCTTCTAGAACAGCAGCTTCACTAGACTTTATTCTGACCAAGGCAAAGCCTCAAACAAGTTATCAGAATGGAAAATCTTGCTACTACTTTGCATAGTGGTTGCTGGCATTTTTCTCTCACAATCGCTATGGACTCAACATGCCAAAACCTCCAAATGACAAGGTGGCCAGATCACCTATAAAACTTAATTATCACTGTCCGTGGCTGTTAATATTCTCAGGGCCCTCCAAAACAAGAGAGGTGCTGGAATGAGGGTTCCCTCCCATCTCAGCAGAGCGGATACTCTGTCTATTGTACACATACTGTTTCCAAGGGAGAGAGCATTCTACATTTTGCTAAAGCGATTCTAACCATGAGTGAGAAACAGCCACATTCCAGCCCAAAAGTGACTGCAGTAGTGCAGGTGAAATGAATCCTATGCATTATACATATATGAGAGAGAAAACACTACCTTGACATGTATCTTTTTGAATCATTATTATCCATATTTACTACGATGCTTACTCTTAAAATTGTGATGGGAAGTAGCAGAAACGATCTGACTCATCAAGAAAGGCTGAACCACACATTTCTTACTGAAACACAGTTTAGGGGGAATGTGTGGGACAAGTCATCTAATACAGAATAGGTTGTTTTAAAGAGGACATTCATTTAGTATTCTCTAAGCTGCTTAAGAGGGGGAAGGAAGAAATCAGCTTACTTTGCAGTGTAGGGGATTCAGTGGGATACTGGGAAAACCTTTATGAGCATTAGGATGGAGCATTAGGATGCAGCAATAATGGAACAGACTACCCAATAGCAACAGAAAGTCCTCTTCATTAGAAGGCCTTTGGAGCAGGTTACACAAGCCCCTGCCAGGAAGGCCAAACACAGACCTGATTGTGTTACCATATTTGATCTCCTACCCCACCCTACATCTGAACACCATTGTTTTAAAACTAGCTTTTGTCTGTCTGTTTGAGATACCCCGCTTGCATTTGCTCTTATTGCTTCTGTGGTTATTTAAGCTGCCCTTACTATGAGTTACAAAAGAAGTCTGAAAAATCTTTGAAGGAAAAAGTGTATTTTTCCAGCTGTTCTTATTCCATTGGCTTCAGTAACATTGCTCTTTTATCTTCCCTTAACAGTAAGAAAGTATGAATTTCTTTAGAGGCTAATCTTATGTCAGGAAACAACTGTTATTTTTTTGTACTTTATTTCATTCCAATCCTAGTCCTCTCAGCCTCAGTATGTTAAAAGTTTTCTATTAATAACAGCAGATAGACTTCCAAAGATTATTTCTGCACGGAGCAAAAAAACTAGAGGAGACAGTGAAGATTCCAGTGTGTTAAAAAGAAAAATCACCTGAAAGAGCAGAACTTGGATTCAATCTTATATTTTCCATTAACAGAAAGAGAAGGATCCTGACAAACCCAACACAAAAGAAGGCTTGAAAAATATGAAGCAGATCTGCTGTATTTTTACCAAGCAAATCACAAAAGGCTATATAAAATTATTTGCTCAGCTCCAGAATCTGGCATTTTGACCCTAAGAAGCTCCACTGAAACTAATCTGAGCATAGAATTGAGATATGAGTTGGGAACGGATTAAAATGCTCTTAAATTCTTTGTAAATTCCAAAACCCATAGAGAGAAATGATCTTGTGATGATCTCAGAGTGCTCCTTTAAAACAACCTCCCTGCTTATCTATATCCTCTAAAGAACAAGTCCCTTTCCAAGGCCAGATTCTATTTTTAGACATTCTCCAGATCTTTTTGTCAAACAATTCCTTTTTTTGCTTTGGAATTATTTTGTCACTCTGCATCTTATAACCTGTCAAGCCTTTGCAGCTCTTTGTGCAGAAGATCTTGCAGCTCCAGTCGCTCCAAGATGAGCTCACACTGTGTTCGGTACTGCGCCATCGGATCTTCCGGAAAGGAGGTGTGTAAGGCGTTGATGCCTCCCAGAAGTGCACCCCCCTATGGCACCAGAGAGACAAAATAGGAAGCCATTTTTATTGTTCAGCAGCAAATTTAAACAGCAGAGACCATTTTATGAAAAAAAAAAAAAAAAGTCCCATAGATATTTTAAAACTTAAGGTAGCAAATATTTACGGAGTAACTGTCTTCACAGAAGTAGCTGGGTCTGCTCACACAGGCAAAGTTGCTCATAGACATAAAACAATGATATGATCCAGCCTGGAGCTTACTTGAACTCCTTATACAAAAACAATGGAAGGTCCACTTCAGGCTTGAGTACATCATGACTAAAAATAGACATTAGGGTTTAAGAAGTTTTCCAAACCCCTTGTAAAAATTCTGCTCGTGTGAGAGTAACTTTTACCACTGGAAAAGTTCTGATTGCTACAAGTTTTCACTAGCTCTGCATAATTATTTAGATGGAAAGACCTGGTTATTAAGGCTTGTCAACACAGGGTAAACTGACCAGCAAACATATTTCTGAATAGCTGTTTCAGAGTAACTAGTCCCAAATAATTCTGGAGAGCAAGTGACTTTAATCTGGGATGATTTTGCTGTGCCTTGTGAGAAACGAAGTGGGTTTTATTTGGAACACAGCATCTGCACAAAGTGATTTGTTCCACAACAAATAATCGAGAATAGCTCTGTAGTTAATTGCTCTTTGGAAAAAACCCAAACACACCACAAGCCCTCTATTTTGCCACAGATAGCTGGCATTTACCACTCCTTTCTAATCTATAAAGTTCAATACAACTAATGAGCAAAATGTGTATCAAGTGCTATGACCGTGATAGCAAAAGTCAGCATTGTCTCTAGAACCAGAACATGCCACATTTGGCATCCCATGGACCACAGGTTTTCCTTTGTGGCAATTTCTGGTTCTTCCATTTTGAAATTTTAAAATCATGTTTAAAAAAATTGTCATAGAAAATATCACTCTGGTGACTAATTACAGCCCTTTAAAACTATGTAGTGTTAAAACTAAGGCTGTCCATGCAACCATTAATGCATGCCACTGAAGCTACCACTTTTTTTTTGGGCTGATCACTTCAGGAACAAGATAAATCTGTTCCAAATAGAAACATTACTCTGCAGGCATGAAAAAGGTTGTTGGAGAACCTCTCTGGTGTATTTGTTGCAGAATCTCTCTGGCATATTTGTTTCCAGGACTGGAAGGTTCATGGTTAATAAGGCAGGGGCTACAGAAAGGAAAGCTGGGTCTCTTGGTTAGGACAACTGACAGCAGCCAAGGAGAACCAGATTCTCTCTCTGAGATAAAGTTCCAGTTCTGGTGATTCAGAATGAGCCGATGAAACAAAAGTTTTGAAAGGCAATAAATCTGTAGGTGGGATTCTGAGGCGGTGTGCACGCAGAAGGAAACTGCAGTCAACAGGAAATGTACTCAAAGTGGTACTATGAAACTGGGGCCCAAATCATCTCTCACAGGGAACGCTCCAGTGGACAATTTCATCTGCATTGTGCCTCATGCAGCTCCAGATGATAAAAGAGGAACAGTGCCAACCCATCACTTCACAAGGTAAGTGAACTGATACTTCTGAAATACTCAAATACACTGGAGATTAATTCAGTGGGAAAACACATGAAGAAATTGAGAATTCTACCTTTGGGAGAGCAGGTAATAAACAAGACATTGACTGAAACACTGACAAAGGGTAGCTGCTTTTGGCTTGAGTATTGTCAACCTGTGGCCTAAGGATCCAATAGAAAAAAAAGAGGAATGCATGATCATGTGTCCTGACCTATATGCCCAGGGGGTACAATTATGTCATGGTCTCACTGACTTTTCAGGATTTACTTGGCCATCACAACGAGCTGCTTTTAAATGTTCTTTGTATGTGTGTGTGTGTGCGTGTGAGTGAAATTCTATTGGATGGGACTGAATTTAAGATTGGCCCAGAGAGGTGGTGAATGCCCCGTCCCTGGAGGTGTTCAAGGCCAGGTTGGATGGGGCCCTGGGCAACCTTGTGCAGATCCAGGCCTGGAGGTTGGTGTCCTTGCCTGTGGCAGGAGGTTGGAACTCTATGATCCTTGAGGTCCCTTCCAGCCCAGACCATTCTATGATTCTATGATAACTATCTGTTGAGTTTCATTCCTGTGCTGGTGCTTATGTCTCTGAGACACCTGGCCCTGTGAGACTCTGAGAGAACCTTCTGAGGAGAGGAAGGTAGCCAGGGTAGAGGATCTAGAACGCAGAAAGAAAAAAGAAAGTATTACAGGGAAAGTTAGCAGAAAGGAAGGGTGTAAAAGTCCCTAAGGATGGAAAGACAATGTAAAAATGTAGCAATGCATCTTGAGAAGAATGGACATGTGGCCCACCCAGACTCACTATTGCCTTCACATGTCTAGGCTTGCCCTAATATATGGGCCTGAGGGGCGAGCAGAGACATGTACAGGCAGAGCTGGTGAGCAGTGACAGAACGTGCTGAAGCCTGCAAGAACAAGAAGCCAGGAACAAAACTGGAAACCATAACGATGCAAGGATGGGAATCGAAACTATCTGAGGAAGCTATCCGGGGGAACAAGAAACCAAACTGCAGGGATGCCAGAAACTGCCTGATGAAGACTAACGTGACTGTGTAGCTTTAACCAATCATTAACAAGAACAGAACGTGTGAACAGAGCACGTAGCCCATAGCAATGTCATGTAGTTCATCTACTGAGACAGAGAGTATATACAGACTGTGTGCGTGTTCAAATAAATCCAGCTCACCACTGACCACACTGGTCCGAGGTGGGTCCGTCCTTCAACTACCACATAAAAAAGGGAGTAAAAGGAAAGGTACTGGAAAGGGAATAAAGCAAGGATGAAAACAGGAGCAAGAGAAGGAGGGAGACAACAAAGAGGAAATGAGGGAAAGAAAAGATCAAACCAGTGGGATTAGACTATGTTGGGAAGAGAAAAATAAGGGTGAATTAGAGGATAACACAGAACAACCCCAATGTTGGTGATGAAAACGTGAGAGTTCTCCTTACAAAGAGGGCTCACAAGAAGTATCTGAATACAGACCTGGCATCAGTGAACTTTGATGGTATACTGGCGAGAGTACAACTTTTTGTAGAAGGTTCGAAGACAGTTTTGAAGACTGTTGTTTGCTGATCTGAAAGGTGGTGGCCAGTTCAAGAGCGACCCTGATTCTTCCCCATTTACAACCTCATTGTACAGACTGACAATTAGACAGGAAACACAGGCTGTACCTATACAGAAAGTGACTTTTTTTCTAGAGAAGGAATAATTTTCTGAAAATCAGCTTACTTCTATTTTTTTAATAAAACAGATGGCTTCCTCCGAAAAGGAGTGATTAATTTGTACCTTTCAGGAGGTAAGTAAAATTTGGCCTTAAACAGCACATCTTAAATTTCCAGATTACCAACAAAAACGAGCATATTTGCCTACTTGTTCATAAGAAATGAAGAGTGGAGCAAATATAACGAGCGTACCAACTACTCCCAGGTAGTCTTCTGCAGTCATCATTCAGGCACATTTCTCACCACCTCTTATTAGATAGGTGCTTGCTACGCAGACTGCAGCCCTTGAGGGCAGGGCAGTACAAACAGTCTTTTATATTTATCCCTGCTGATGAGGGAGAGGGATATGCAGATGACAGTATACATTCTGCATTATTACACACATATATTCCAATTTTTGATCTGTTATGAAACAAACCCTGAGTATTTCAGATTTCTTATATCCAAAATTATATTGCTTCAAAACCAGCGTCCCATCAAATTTCCATCTAGTTAATTACAGGTTTAATTATAGTCAATGAACACTTATGTGCTATCTTCTGCCATTTCAACTGGATATATTAGTAGAGCTCCTTATTTTAACTTAGATGCTGTGCTGTCATTTAAAAGCTGAGCTCTTCAAAACAGTGCACAATAAATCGCAGCAGGCAGCGAAATAATCTTTTACTGCTTAATAAGGTCAGGCTCTGTAGTAGTTTTGAGACAAATTCCATTTGGAACACTGTGCAGTAGATTATCCATGGCACAAACAACTGCAATTAGTCTCTCAACCCTCACTGAAAGAACAAGGGAGATCAGAAGTGCCTACCTGCCATATGTGACTTTGTGCATCTATCCTCAAGAGCTCTGTCTCCAAAAAAGGAGCATATCTACTCCTGCAAAAGTCTTAAGGTCCACTGAGCTAATGGGTGCTATATAAAGTTGTTTTAATTTCAGTATGTTTGTATCAACCTACGCAGAAACACAGCAAATGCCAGTTTGGATCAGACCAAACATCTGTGCAGCAGAGTGTACCTTCTCTGACAGAGCCAAACTCAAGTATTTCAGACTTGCTAAAAAGCCCAGTGCATAAAACTCTGGATAATCAGCTTATGGTTGTTTTTTTTCCTACTTCAAAGCATGAAAATTTATTTCCCTTAAAAATAGTCTATCTGGAGTAGTACTGTCTATATTATTTTCCATATTTCTTTTTATTTTTAAAGCCTCTGTTAGATTTACATTCCTTTTATTAATTCTAAATGTGTTGCTTTTTCTTTATGTTCAACATGCTAATAATGTTACAGTGAACTAAAATCTAGCCTTCCATGTTTTTCCAATGCCTTTTTACGTAGAAACATTACACAAATCCACGTGACAACTCGAATGCACAACTTTCAGCATAGGCCAATGGAAATTCTGAGATGTAGCATCCCTACCAACATCTTTTGAAATGATAAAATGTCAAAATAAAGTGTAGGTCTTGGCAACTTTCGGAACTTGCTCCAAAAAAACCTGGTTCGCTTCTCTCATACCTAGTTAATGAGTAACAAGATGATACTGTGCAAGAATACCTCACCAGAGGCCATTAAACACAGCAATATAAAAATAAAAAATCAATTACAGAATCACAGAATCGTAGGGGTTGGAAGGGACCTCAAGAGGTCATCGGGTCCAACCCCCCTGCCAAAGCAGGTTCCCTAACTCATATTGCACAGATAGGCGTCCAAATGGCGTCTCAAATATCTCCTGAGATGGAGACTCCACCACCTTCCTGGGCAGCCTGTCCCAGGGCTCTGTCACCCTCAAGACACCCTGTCACCCTAAAGACAATTTCTGGCTCAAAAAGTCTTTAAAATGTAGATTAACAGAGTCACTAGTATGCCAAAATTTCAGTCTACAAAAAAATGTGGTGGACCTTTATCACCAGCCCAGATTTTTCAGTATAATCTCTGTTTAACAATTTAAATAATCAAGATGTTCTAAAAATGACTTGTCGCGGTTTCTGATGACCTACTTTGAGTCCACAAAACCCTCTCCAAAGAGACAAAAAGAGCTGTCACATATATCCACAGGACAAACTGAATCCTTTAAATGTGGCACTGCAGCAAGAGCAATGCCTGCAAGACACCTTACCTGCATGGAAGATTCCATCACCGACACCACAGTTACAGCATCTTCCAGAGTCACGGTATCCCTAAACATCAACCGGGCATGAGCTGACAACAACAAATGGGCATTGGAAGCAAGTGTTACTACAAGGAACAGGGTGTTTCTTCAAATTTCTTCAGCTCTTCACAATCACTTGTGTACAGGCCTAACTCAAATATGAGTATAATCCTTTTGATTTTAGTGTCAGTTTCAACAGCAGTTGGAAGGCTTAGTTTTACTAGTAAAGAATGTAATGTGACTTCTGGATTACAGTTACAGTGACAGATCAAATAAAGTTGCTTAAAATGCTAAAGTTAAAAAATGTAAAGTCCTGGATATCACAAGGAAGTATGTGACATGAAATACCCCTAAATTTGTAAGTATGTGAAAATCAAATTTTCATCACAGGTCAGAAAAGGTTTTATTTCCTCTAACTGGTTTGCGAAACAAATTTAGTTTTTAAAATGCTTTTCTCTATAAGGGTTTTATTTTTTTTCTTTCTTAAGTTAGAAAAGACAAAACTATTTTTTTGTAAATGACTACAATACAAACAATTTACCCCATGAAGCTCTCCTCTTAATTGGCTGTGGAAATACACACAGTTCTTAGCAAGAGAAAGGCAGTTCAATTAATGCCTTTTATATAATACTTTGAAAGAACAAAATGTTACATGTAAATGCATAAGAATGGAAGAAACACTGAATGTGAAATTAGAGTGTGAATCCCTGAAAGTCAGGAATGTCTTTCACTTCAATAATCCCACAGACCCCCACACTCCCCTTCCTCCCCCAAAAACAGAGAAAAAGATAGAAACATCTGATGCAGGAAGCACTACTTTGCTGACTGGCCTATAAAGCCTAAAGACCAGTTAAGATTGTTACACAAAAATATAGTGCATTCTTTAATTAAATTAATCCTGAAAATATTTGATATGCCATTTTATAAAATAAGATAGGGACCTACTACTTCCTTTGGTTTG
This sequence comes from Laterallus jamaicensis coturniculus, assembly GCA_022605575.1. Classification (NCBI taxonomy): domain Eukaryota; kingdom Metazoa; phylum Chordata; class Aves; order Gruiformes; family Rallidae; genus Laterallus; species Laterallus jamaicensis. The sequence continues at coordinate 470,820 of JAKCOX010000102.1, read as the reverse complement.
GTTCTTATAAATGACATAGTTTGAACTCAGAGTTGGAGATGTTGAAGTTCTATTGCAAAATACAGACTTGACTATTGACATTTGAGGAAACAGAAATGCGTTGTTTTTTATGTCAAATTAATTTTAGGATAGAAGCAAATACTTGACACCTTTCTTCAGGCTGAGTAGGATGGTAACCCAGAACTTGAATGAAGTAGAACAAATCCCGAGATTGCCTTTCATGATGTCATGTAAATTCTGAGCGTTTTCTCTCAAATGCAATTGCTTCTAGTGGTTTTAGTTTTTATTATGAGTGTGAGAATGGCAAAATTAAAACTGATTTGGGTAATTACATATTACACCCTTTGCCTCATTCAGAATCTCCAAGTCTCTTCAGATCAGAAAGATAAAACAATACAAGAGTCACATATCGCTACCTCTATAGGAAAGCTGCTTACTGGCTATAATCTAGTTCCTGATCTATTAATTTTATAAAGGTTAATTGTTAGCCTAAACCCAAAATTGCCACAGCCTTACCTTCTGCAAGGCGTATCAAACTCTCCAGCAAGCGAATGGTAGTTCGGGCAGCATTTCTGCAGTCACTCTGACGCTGCATTTGATAGTAACGTACCAGGACCAGGTTGCTGTCATCAGACAATTTTGGCTGTATACGTTTTATAAGGGAGAAGTAGGTTTTCATCTTCTCCATGCTCCACAGCTTTTCTGATTTGCTTGGACAACCTACGTAACAACTGCCTAGTCAGTAATTCTGTAACAAGAGACATCAAGCTTCTTCCTAAGGATTCCTGCTAAATAGACAGGTGGCTAAAAAAGACACATTACTGTATTTTTGGGGCAGTATGCACTGTCTGTAGACCAGCACTCAAGGACTCGGTCAAATTCCAGTGTGGAATTTTAAGACAGCATCAAATCCTTCCCCAGTCAAATTCCACAGTAAAGCCTCCAGTAATTCAACAGCCTTGCTGTCAGACTCGCTGCCCACCAGATGGTATAGTCAGTGTAAAGTGCTTTGGCATTCCTGAAAAATGTAAAATGGTACATGAATGTATGTACTGCCTCTGGCCATTTTACCTACTTTGTAGGAGCCAAAAACCACCTGCCATATTCTGAACATTTTTTGCAGGGAAACATTTTGGGAAGAGAAGGAAGCTAGCTTAAGAAGTTTCCTCTAACCACTTCTTCCATAATGGATGGAGAAGGGGCTGGTTAAATCCAAATCACACGGCCTTCCCTAATTCCAGAGCACAGAGCTCCACGTAGGGAACACCTCTTTTCATTCTCTGAGCCCTGCAGGATACGCAACTCAGGTTTGTTCTGTCTGAATTAGGTTTCCCATTAACAGCATGTACCTTGATCTGTACATCAAGCAATGTGAAGGTGCAAAACAGAAGCTATCCATTTCCTGAGTGGTCTGGGCTGAAATCTCTTGTAAATGATCACCGAGCAAATGTATGGTGTTTTCTGCTCGCCCTTATTAATTAATTAATTAGTGATCTCCATCTTATTCCTATCTGAAAAATAGCCGCACCACAGGATACCACTGTGGCAAAAATGTAAGTGCTGATTAATATGAAAGACTCAAGAATAACAAACTAAACTGAAAGGTGGAGAAATTAAACCACAAAACAAAACAAAAAAACAAATCCAAAAAACCACTTGTGATTTTAAAATTTAATTTAAAAAGACTACTCTTACCTTTATTTTGCAAGATGAAGGATGAAATGATGCGGTCCCATTCCTCGTTCTTTGTATCTAGCAACACCAAGACCAGGTCAAATCTGCTCAACAGGGGACTGCCAAGAGCTATGTTGACAGACACAGACTCATTAGGGTCATAATGGCCTTTTGGGTTTGTTGCAGCCAGGATAGTTGTCCTTGTATTAAGCTTGCACACCAAGCTAGAGAAAAATGGGTAGAGGAATTCGGCTGGGTAGAGGAAATTATTCCAAAGTGTTAAAACTTATTGCGTTTTTACGTTATAAATGGTACATCTGACCTTCAAAGAGCTGAGAGCTAAACAATATACATAAATTGTGTTATGGATTATGTATACAGCTTTTCTCACTCAGAGAACTGGAACCAGACAGAAAGGCAGTGGTCAGTAACCAAGCAATATTGCTATGAGTAATCTCTATGTACAGCTAGGACCTTGAAAAGTGAAAACTAACTTTTCAGAAATAGGTATTACTTTGCTGATCTATACTGCATAGAAACACTTTTTCTTCTTTTTTTTTTTTTATGATGTAAAGTAACATTTCAGCTTATCATTTTAAGAATGCAAAATAAATTTACTTCTTTTTCTGTGTGCAAACATGCAAACCCAGCCAAACAATGATGGTGGCCACATTAACTGTTTCTCCAGGGAAAGAGCTATTTTTGTCTCTTAAGCCATGCTATCCTGGCATGTGTTTTTAGATGTGGGGAGAGATTATTTTTATTTTAGTAGTCCAAACGTAATCCCTTCAGTTAAGGCAGCAGCATAAGTATTTTAACTTCAGTTTGTCACTGAGTTATTTCTAGTCAGCTCCTGAGCAACTGCTGCTTCACGACCCAAGTTCTTCTGTAACTGAGAGGAAGGACCACAGATCTTCTACTCACTTATACCCAGAAGGGAAAAAACCCTGTATCTCCCATGCACCAAAATAGGTCCTTAAATTAACAAACTGCTTAACCTAGCCGTGCTAAGTTACTGCTGAAAAAATCCTCATTGGGTGTAGCCCTCAGAAGTGAGCAATTTGGGCTCTATGTTCAGGTTAGCAGACAGTGTTCTGAGGTCTACAAAACCCAAGGAAACGCAACAAGGAACAGGGCTAAAATATGTTGCTTTTCTTATTAAGTAGATAGGACCACATTGACTCCAAATATTTGTCCCCAACTGCGTTACTGGCAAAGGCTGGTATTCTCCCAGGTGAGAGCAGCATTACTTTGCTGTGTCCCTAGCACATCTAAGAGAACTGCATCAGAATTGAGCTGGGAAAAATCCCCTACCACTTCAGAGGTATTTTTATGATGAATGGGCAAATTCAGGCAAATTCATGGTTGTTTCCAGCAGACGGCATAGTATGGCTAAAATCCTTGACATGACACAGGGAAAGAAAGATGCATTACATCTGTCTTACAGGCAACAGCAAAATGCTCAGCAAAATCCTGAAGAAAGAGGCAGAAAGGAGCTGAGTTATGAAGCACCTGAGGGAGTAACAGATGCACAGAAACAAAGGCGCCGCAGACAGCTTCCGCGGAGATGCTCAGAATAAAGGACGGACTGGATCCGTCAGGAGCCAAGGGCCGAGCTGAAGGCGACAGGGAGGAATGTGGAAAGGGTGATGATGCCTTCTGAGCAGCAGAGATTTCAGCAACACCAGCCAGAAACAGATTCGGGCCAGGAGAGGAACAGCTTATGACTCAAAGGATGTGATTTAAGATCAAAGATCGAAGTGGCAGGGGAGAAACAGCAGATCTGAACACTCACTACTTTGAAAAACAAAGTGAGGAACTGAAAGTAAGCAAGAGTTTCTACTTATGCCATGCCCAACGTATAAAATTCAGCATCCTGGAAATTTCTTTTCTTTTGTTATCATGCACATCACTGGGTTTTGGAGCAATTAAGTCCCACTGAGCTAAAAGAAGAATAATGCACAAAGCTCCTAATTTTACCTATGATTGTTATGACCACTTGCAGCAAAGGACAAGCAAAAGAACACCAAGTCTTCTTAGGAACGTGCCCTGACCTACAGTGGAGGATTCAAAATTCCCCAGGGAAGTGGGTATGTATTTATTCTGATCCCCTGCAACCTCTGGTCCAGTGCAATGTCTTTGAAATGTTGACTCATCTAGTTTAAGAGTAGTGCTGAGAACAAAACTATTCAATACAACAAAAAAAGCCAGATACATTTAATCAGCATGACAAACCTCCCTGCAACTTTTAAGTACAGCAGAAAACACCTTACGTTGTTCTATCACAAATGTTAACGTGCCACTTACCCTGCCTTTGCGACACTGATGGTTTGTTGCTCCATTGCTTCATGGATACTGGTTCTGTCATGTTCTTTGATACTATTGAACTCATCAATGCAACAAAGGCCTCCATCTGCAAGCACCAGTGCTCCAGCTTCCAAATTCCACTCCCCGAAGTCCTTCACAGCAGTCACTGTCAAACCTGAAAATTCAATTACCTCTGTTAGTCTTTTCCTTAAAATACAGGAGTGCACTTGAGTGAAAGGAAAGGACCCAGCACATTGGCTTGTAATATGGACAGCTGGCAAAACAGCAGGTAAGCTCCACCACATACCTTTGCCATGCAACTGGCTTTACTGGTAAGAAAACCCTCTAGCATTTGGCAGGTTAGCCTAGATGTATGGAGCAGATTCTTTCATGCTTCCTATGTTTGATAGTGACTTGCTTTAGGACTTTGTTAATTGAAGAAAAGAGATCAGGGTAGAAAGACTAAATCTGCCAGATCGAATTGAAAATTACAGCAAATGCAAAGATCACAAAATTATGGAATAGACCCATTCAGCTCTTTATCCCCATCAACCACTAAACCAGATGAGTATTTAGGAGCTGCAAAACAAAGTCTGGAAAAAAGTACTATTTCAAGTGTCTTTTAACTCCTGGCCCCAGGCAATGGAGCCAAATTCTCACTTTAAACTAAAGCAATTACATTTTTTTATGAGATTTTGGGGTTCTTTAAGCATTAAGCAAAAAGTTAATATCCAGAGGTACCCACAGATGAAACAAGGGGAAAAAAAGTTCCCACCGGGGATTAGTAAATCTCCATATGATACAACACTAGGAGCATGGCAGGTCAGAGATTCTGCACAACTGTGGAAACGGCCACTCATTATCAAGCATGTGCAGCCCCTTTCAAACCTTCTATTCCCTCCTATTTCACAGCTTCTTCCCTATCTTTAGCTCTCCTTCACTCCAGTGTTCAGCTCAAAATATCCTACTAGATGACAAGCTGCAACCATCCTAAAATCTCCTGCCCGAGAACCCCTCCTCCCCCTAACCTTCCTGTGGTTCAGGGAGGAGACGTTGCTGAGGCTTTCTTACCACTGTGCAGCCCACCACAGTAGCTGTTTGTTCCCTGTCAGCAAAAAGGTATTGGAAATACATGTTTCCTGCGTACCTTAGCTTGTGAGGAATCCCCTCCATTGTTTGTAATTTTTCCTGGGCTCTGCGCTGAACAACTTGGATAGTTAATCATATACTGGGATTAAAAAAAGAAAAACAAGGTCTAGCCTTGTCAGGCATGTGGAGAATGCTGTTCAAGAGTGGAGCAAGCAACAGATCAGGTAAGTATCAGACAAATGACACTTTTTGGAAATACAAAGCAAAAATGTCATCAAGCCTTGCATAGGCTTGGAGATCTGTTGAAGGCTAAAGGCCTCTGTGCCTCAGCTCTCACTCAATGCAGATCTGGCAGCACTCTGCTCCCATGAGCAGGTCTCTGCCTTTCCTCACCGGTGGTTAAATGATTCCTATATACCTTTGTGGTATGCATATTCCACCGCATCCAAGGGCTCCCTATAGACATTACTGGAGCCTGGCTGTGTATTTCTTTCCACACAGAATCTCCTCTTGTGGCGAGGGCATACAGTTCTCCCCCTCCCTGATAAGTCCTGCGCACCTTCTGTTCATCCATTCCCACACACTGGCTCCAGGCACATAAACTGGCGCTAGCGCAGCACCTCACTCCTCCCTATCCCTTGTCTGTAGCAGCCACAAGATGGCTGCTTCTACAGGCCTCTTGCTGCTACACAAGATGGCCTCCTCTGGGCTCTGTACAGGGTTAGAGATTGTTTGGCAGTTACCTAGGCCTTTCCTTACAAATGTGGGAATGGAAAAGCTTCTTTACAGCACAGCTGCGTAAAAGGCACACTCCAATCCGTCCGCAGCCTCTCTGGTGGTGGATCTATCTAGCAGCAGCGAGGTGGATCCACAGCAGAGTCCAAGCACGTGCAAACAGCTGGGGATGCCTAGCTCCACACAAGCAAACCCCCCTTTATTCAGGGAGCACCCCAGTGAGCGAGGCACCTTCTGATCTGTTACCCTGCCTCCACTGCTGCTAGCCAAGATGCCAGTGCTATGGGGCTGAACAAGACACAGCAGCTGCCCCACAGGGTTGGCCTCTTGCAAGCCGATGGCCCCCAAGCAGCCCCATAGCCCCCAGACTCCATCAGCACCCAGCCTCAGTGAAACCACCTCACTGCATCGCCCCGGCCACCTCTAGGCACAGAAAATAAAGGTTTTAAAAAAGCCTACAAAAAAAACCCCAAGAAACCCAAACCCCACAGCAGCCCCACAGCACACCCCTGAACGCCAAAGGCGAGGAGAGGCATCGCCGGGCGGGGCGGGCGCTTCGCCTTACCCGGCTCCGCCCGGCCGGGCTCGGCTCCGCCCCGCCGGCGCGGCGCGGCCGTTGGCTGGCTGTTTCCACCGTTCGCCGGGCGGGGGCGCCGCTGCGAATTGCCGTGGGCCGATCGAGAGCGGCGGAGCCCATCTTGCCGCCGCTCGGCGGCCGTACTCGGGGAGGAGGGCCCTAGCCCGGCGTGCGGCCAATCCGGGCGGGCGCTGGCGGCGAGCAGGGCAGAATGGGCTGTAGTTTAGTGAAATAGGAAAGCTGCAAACAGTGTGGAGTGTTCCTGGTGTAAATAAAAGGGGGAAAAAAAAGTTTCTGCAAGTCGCGGCTCCGCAGCCTCGCTCAGGCACTGGCACGGGGGTTTGTGCGTTGCAAAAAACCAACACACTGGACTTTATTGTGCTGCGTTAGCACGCTCTTCCTATTGTTTGTGTTTTTTTCAAAATATGGCAAAGGTTCAGGTGAACAATGTAGTGGTGTTGGATAATCCTTCTCCTTTCTACAATCCTTTCCAATTCGAAATCACATTTGAGTGCATAGAGGACCTATCGGAAGGTGAGTAGATTTTTTCCCGATACGAATTTTGTAACCCTGGGCTCTCAGTTTCTGGGGTTTTAAGGCTTAAACTTTGCACAGGCCTGCTCGTACAATTTAACAGTTTTCTCCTTCACCGCATCGCCGTGCCGAGGCGAAGGGATGTTCTCGCCGGCTCCCGAGCCTCCGGCGGAAGACCGGTCTGGCCGAGCCCGCCGGGGAAAGTTGGCGGCATTCGCCTGCCTTGGCCGCCGAACCGGGGCCGGCTCTCCGCGCCGCGCCATCGGCGAGGCGAGCTTCAAGTTGCGAGGAACTTGTTTGAGTGGTGGTAGCCATGTTGCCAGCTTTGTGTGTGCGTGGGGAGGGGGGGGGGAGCGTGAGAGGGAGAGGGTTAACCGGGCTCGGCTGCCGCGCATCCCCGCGCCCGCGGGGAGAGGGGCTGTTGCGTGGCCGGTGCCCCTACGCCCAGGCGCTACTCGGAGCGCGGAAAACGCACCGGAACGCGCGTTTTGTTGGCCTCGTGCTCCATTTTATTACTTAATTTAATTTTTTTTTTTTAATTTTTTTTTTTTTTTTAAAAATCGCTGTGTGAGGCCGGGGCGGGCGGGCTCCTTCCCGGGTGCCGGCAGCCATGGGGGTGCCCAGGCCCTGCGCGGTACGGTACATTGGCTGCGGGAGCTCTGCCGGTGGGGGAGGGGGCCGGCCGCCAGCCACTATTTTTGGAAGTCACTCGAAAGTTACCGGCTGCCGCCAGAGGGGGGGGCGGCACCGGTGGCGCCGCCCTGCAGCCGCCCAGCGTAGACCCCCCGCCTGAGTTTTGGGGCGCCGGTAGTGCTCCCCGCCGAGGGGCGCGCCGCCGCCGGCGGGCTCCCGCCTTCTCCTCAGCCGGGCGGGCCGCGAACCGCCTTCGCCTCGGCGGCGCTCCGCAGCGCCGCCCGCCGGGTCGCTGGCAGGCCGCGCCGCGGCTCGCTGCGGGAGTCGCCCCGAGAGGCCGCGCGTCGCCCCTCGGGCGGGAGTTTTAAACACCGCGGTTCTGGGCGAGGGAGGCGGCGGCGGGCTGGGAGAGGAAGTGAAGTGCGCCTGCCCTCCGGGGAGCGCGGGCGGTCCATGCGAGCGGCGGCCGATCTGGAAGGAGGCGGCTGCTCGGCTAGGCTTGCCTGTGAGCGGAAGAAGGCAGTTGCCTGGCCCCCGGCGGAGACCAGGGCCACCTGCTCGCCAGGGAGCCCCAGCGAGCCGAGAGAAGAGGGATGGCAAAAGGGAACCCGGAGTTGATGCGTGACAGCGCCTGGCAGGCGCTCCGTGGCTGCGGTTAAACTTGCCTCGCCCCGCCCGCTTCTGTGGCGGTTCCGAGTTGTGCGTGCCGGCGGCCTAGTGACAGCGCGCTCGGCGTGGCTTGGGGCCCCGCCGCCGTGGGCAGGGACGGCCGCGCTGGCGGGAACTTTAGAGGAAGTCTCGGCTGAGCCTGGGAGTTCTAGGCCTCTGCCGCTAGGCTCCTGCCCTGCAACCGACCGACGCCTCAGCTGGAGCTGCCTGCCGCAGGGTGTCCATCTCCAGTCAGTCTGGCCTCATCTGAGACACCTGGAGTGCCAGGCCCCTTGGGCCTGCCGGAGGGGCGCGGCGGAAGGCGCGCACGGCGGTCCGCGATGTGCTCCTCGCTCTCCAGACAGAGTTATGCCCGGACAGTCGGGACAAGAAGAATCATAGTCAGATGCCAAATCCCCAGTTCCCTTCCCCAAACGAAGTGCGAGTTAGACTACAGGATAAATTCAGGCTGAGAACTGCTATCTTTCATATTTAACAACGAGATTAAGCATAGCCTTCCTCTGTGGGATGAAAAATTTGCTGTCGCTGCCTTAGTTCTGGTGTGTTAATTTGCCTGCTCACTGTACTGTTTTCAGTAAGCCCTGTGCACCGCTGGTATTAAATTAATGAAGGCCAGGCTTTTTAAAGAAGCTGTTCTGTATCTAGATACCTAAACAGCCTTTTGATCAACCTATTAAATGTGCAACTTAAAGGTTATTTTTTAAAAGTCCATTTCCCAGTACTGAATATTGAGGATCTAGAATAGAATAGCAGCGTGTGATAATCTTACGTAGTTCAGCCTAAAAGTCTTCCTGTAAGTCTTCCTTCTCAGATGCTGACACAGAGATCCTTAATTGACCTGGATAAGTAGCCTGCAGTACTGGCAGTAGCTAAATACTACATGCCACCAAGGTAGGCAAAACCTCTGATAACAGTACCCAGCTGATGGTGCTGCATAAAGAAAAATCCCTTCCTTAAGTTAGTTATGTTGTTTAACATCAGTGCAGGTATTGGGGGTTTAAGTATGATAAAAAAGAAGAGCTTATTAATGAGGAAAGAGTTGGCAATCCAAAAGCAGCCGAGTTGAGTTAAAATGCTACGTTTTCTCTGTGCCCAAGTTCCATTCCTGCAGGAATATAGACTTTGCAGAGGATAACAAAGTGAATGTAATGGGGTACAGGTTTGTGCTTTTGCACAATCAGGGCATGGATGTAAGTTCTTAATGTACAGTTTTGAAGCAACAGTTATGATAAAGAAACACCCAAAAACCCAACACAACCAACACCGACTTAGTCACGTTTTCTGTAATACTGATCTTGTTCCTCTTGTTGAAAAAACCAAGGCTCTATCTTTTAAGATTAGTTCTATATATGTATTTATGCATTGTGGTTTTGAATCACAGTGAAAGTGAAAAGCTGGCCCAGGAAGAGCTAATTTGTGCTCGTTTGCAGTTTTAACTTTCAAACACCTGTGGTGGAGAGGGCGAGTTAGAAAAAACCAGAATTGTGAGAAATACTTGATTTTGCTGCATTACTTTAGGAAGCAAAATTCTACATTTTCTTTTTGCCTGTAACTGCATTTCAGGATGCAGATAAAATCCAAGCGTCAGTATCTGTGATGAGAACATGGTCTGATCGTGCTATCGCAGTTCTACACACTCTGGTTACGCAAGTTCCATGGAAGGAATGGGGACCTGCAGCTAGCATGCCTGGTGGTTACACAACGGGCTTTCTTACTCAGTTAACTACCTTCCATGATCTGTACAATTTAAGCTGTGAGGTGTATATGGGGAGGAATTTCTTTTTGGGAGGTGAGTCAGTATTCAAAGCATGCAGTGTGTTGTAGGTGTCATCCCTGTGCTGAAGCCATTCTGACAAGCTTTGGAAAAAATGCAGAATGAAGATCCCGATTCGTAAGTGGGCCTTGTCCTCTGTATAAAATCTGCAAATGGAGGGATTCCTGCAGTTCTGACTGACTGAAGAGAGATGGTGGGATGGTTGGGTCCATGAGGACTGGGTCAGGCATGAACACACTCTATAGATAGGACCTTGTTACTTTAGGCCTGTTGCCAAAGAAGCAAGTTTAGGCTACACAAAAGTGTACACGGGCAAGAGTGGAAGACCCTTGACTGTAATATTAAGTAATGTTTGTTTTGGTTTTGTTTTGCTGTAGATTTGGAATGGAAAATAATTTATGTGGGTTCAGCTGAAAGTGAAGAGTATGATCAGGTGTTAGACTCTGTTTTAGTAGGACCTGTTCCGGCAGGCAGACACATGTTTGTATTTCAGGTAAGTTGATTTAACTGTTTCTAAAAGGGTTGTGCTAATTTGTGTAAAGATGACTTACCAAACTGAGAGGCACTTGGAAAAAAAACAATGCTGTGCTAGAGAAATATTTCTGCTAGTTCTTCAGGTATGATGCAAACAGACTTTAAAGGAAGGTGTAAGCTCATATTTCTTGCCCTTGTTATTTCCAAGGTAGTATTTTTACTTGGGGTATCACAAATTAATGAAGTGACACAAGTGCTTTTCCTGTAGCTACTGATCATTTTGACTGGTCTGGTCTATAAACATATTCTAGGTCACTCAGTTATCCAGAGTGCCGGTTACCTGGTTTACAGCAGCACTATCAAATGGAACTCTACTGCAGTTGGTGGCAGTTTCAGGCAATTTTGAGTATTAGGTTAATGTAGGCAACATCTTCTGAAGATGAGGCCAACAAATTCATTGTAGAACTCTGACAGAACAGTTGAGTTAATTTCTATTTGGTGGGATAAATGTACAACCATGATACTGGACTAAGTGTGGTAAATCACAACAAAATACAGCCATTTTTGAAGACAGAATTCCAGTGGTAGATAGCAGGCAGTTGGGATGCAAGTGTGTAGATACTGGGGCATGTGACAGGCAGTCCTATGAAATAGTGCTGTTAAAGCCAAAAGTGAAGGAGTAATGAAGGTAAAGAAAACAGGGAAAGAACAACAACACAGCTTTCCAGCCTATTCTGGCATCCATCTTAAACTGGGGGTAGGTAGGGAAGGGCACGTGACTAAAGCAGACACCTAAATTCTTAGGCAAGTTGTTCAGGAGGGTTGTTTTATCAAAAGTATGATCTAGCTTTTTTTTTAATCAAATACTAGTGAATGTCATGTAAATGAAGAGCAAAATCTACCAGCAAAACAGCTGGATTGCAACAGAGCCCAGTTTATCGTGTAAGCACCATGCTACTTTCTCAGACATTATATATTGTCCTAACTACTTAATGGCAAATGCATGCTGGAGTATGAGCATTAAAAAAAAAAGCTAATGAATTCACTTTCCTAGTTCTCACAGTTATGCTGTTTTAAAATAATATAATACCAGCAATTGTGAGACATCTTGATTAATCCTGTAAATTCCAGGAAACCTCTTTTCTTACAGGACAGGCTAAAAATAGGCTGGAGGTTACATATATCAACCACATGCATGTAAAATCAGTCTGGAAACATTTCTGTTTGGTTTTGAAGCTGGGCCTAATTTTTCCACACCACAGATAAAAGTAGCTCTGTAACAAATGCATCATTTATTAATAGTTCTTCCATTATCAGGCTGTTGCAAGTTCCAGCATTAATTGGTCAGAAATAGGTGATCCTCTGTTGCTCTCAGAGGGGCTACCCTTGTAGCTCGTGTTTGCATTTCTAACTTAAAAGATGCGCTTTCCTCTAGTTAGATTGACTGTGGATAGTGATGGGAGGCAGGTGCCTCAAAAGGCACAAGTGGGCTGTATGATTAGGAAGGCCTTGCAAATGCAATTTACTGGTCTTGCAGTTTCTACAGGGTAGAATTGTGCCTCAGTTATAACTGATTCTGCAGTTAAATTAGTAGATATGTAGATGTTTTGTTTAGATTGGAATAGGTCTGTAAGAGAGGCAGCCCTCCTTCTGTAATTATAATGAAAGTACCCTTTTATTTCTTAGGGAAGTACTGTTGGTCTAAGTATATTAGACTTCAGAAGCCCTGGATTTCAAGTGAGAGTTGAACTCAGCTGATGTGTATTACAGGAGACCACCAAACTCCAACGTGCTGCAATAAGCCTTTGCTAATGATGGAAATTAAGTTATTCACCAAACTGAAGCAGCTGGGGAGAGGGAGAGAAAGCCAGGATGGGGCAGAGCTCAGGACTGCAGGAGGGGTGTACTAAGAGATTTGGTTTTGCTGGGGACAGGGTGAGGAAGGGCCTTTGAAGAGGTGTGTTTCAGCTAGTAACGTTCTGTAGATTTTTCTATGTAGGAAAATGGCTGTAACAGCAACTAAAATGGAGAACCACACAGATAAAATACCAAGGATAATAAAACTACCTTTATCAGAAAAGTTATATATCAGATTGGGAATTCAACCTCACATATAGAAAGAAGGAAAACTATAGTGTCTTTCACTTACAGAATCAACCTTTTTAAACAGCTAAAAACATTTCAATAGTAAAGGCCCACAGCATGCCCTACTTGATTCTGTAGTGAAACCTGATTCCTTCTCTCTGTGCACTTGAGGGTTTGTAATAAATTTGCAGAAACTTTTTTTTGAGAATATAAGCACATAAATAATTTACTATCTTTAAGCAGGGATATGACCTTATACTAACTTAGCTACTCTGCAGTAATAGCTACGTGAATAAATGGATCATGTGGAAAAGCACAGTAACTCAAGACAATGTATACACTGATTTCATAAAAATCTTCAGTAATTTCTAGCATAAAAATGGGACGTTAAGACAGTCATTTTTATGCAGAAGTTAATCCTACTGCCTCCTTTTGCCTACCAAAATACCTATTTGCAACTGCTCACTTAATGTTTGGTCATACTAAGTGCTGCTGCTTTTTTTCCCACCTGTATATGCTTGTGTGTTTCCCAGGCAATGTAGAGGTTTGACATCCTAGGCAGGAAGTTAAAACTTCAGGAAATAGAACTGGCTTTTTAAAAGTGTCTAGTGTCTTCTCCATTCAGCAAAATAATGCTTGAGAATGAAGTAGGATTTAAGCAGTGTTTCCTTGGCTTCACAATTTTATCACAGGATTTTGCAGGACACACAATGACAGTGGGAGCCTGGAGGGACTAAAATTCCGTGTTAGGGTGCGAGTTGAGTTTTGGGGGGGTTAAATTGAACTGTGCCCTTTTGCAGTATCTTATTTTATAACTGCCCACTGTAGAATTTCAAGTAATGAAATGGTTCTGGGCACTGTTAAGAACAGGACTGCTGAATTCAGGTACTGATTTTATCTGCATTGGCAGCTCTTGTGATTTTTAATTTTTTTTCAAATTTTAAAAAAAAATTTTTCAAGCTTCTCCACTTGACCTATTTCTTCCTCATCTTTGCCATTCCCCCACACAAGTTGTAAAGCCATTTGGTCATTTTCTGTTCCCTTCAGGGCTGGAGGAAGTTACATTCTACCCAGTTGCCTGGTTGCTTCTCCCTCCCCCTGGTGTGTTTGTACCTGAAAGGTCTGATTCATCTAATTTTTCTGCAAAGTGCCTACAGAGCTTTCTATAAAAAAGGGGACTGGTTTGAAGGCTTAGAATTGAAGTAGCAAAGAGCAGAAGCCAATGATGCATGACCACTAGCTCCCAAATTCCAGTGCTCAAGCATATAAATAGTACAGAAAATAGAGATGATAGGGACAGCAGGAATTAATGCCATTGGTCCTCAGGCAATATTTGTTAACACCTGACCCGCTCTAGCATACATGGTTAATACCAGATTGTACTTGCACCACAGGTGTTCACTCTTGACTTCAGATCTTCATGTAAAACTAACTATAATGCTGTTTCATTTATGCTTAGACTGCTGTTTCTTTGAGGCTTTGCATTTTATCAATAAATGTGTAGTTAGGAAGCATTTTAAGGGACTGATGTGAGCCACACTTTATGAAGCAAATCTTATTGATTAACTGCAGAGCCACAGTAAGTAAGGGTGCTGAGGAAGATTACAAGAGTTGCCTATTAATTGGGATTGCATCCAGAATGAAAATATGTCAGGTATCTTATGGAGATGATGCAGTCAACTCCATACATTTTAACACACGTAGGTGTGTGGAAGGAAGCAAAAAAGAGTAGCTTCCTTCTTTCCTAGAAATCTGGGGGAAAGCTCAAACCTCATCATAGCCTGTATCTGCTCTTCTTGCTGAGGTGTAAGTGGCAGCCTGTATTTTTAAGGGTGTAGTTGTGTTCAAAACACATACAGACTAATTCAACCTCAGAGGTTGAAAAAAGCCTACAAAGCTGTTAAGATGGGCTGGAAATCAGTGACGCTGTAGAATTGGAGGGATGTTGGTTCATCTGCTCAAACAACAGTTCAGATGATCACGTCTTTAGAAGCAATCTTGGATCAAAGTTGTCTAAACACCCGTGAGAAATGTCAGCACACGGTATCCTAAGTAATTCTGTCCCTAGAGGATCCTGCCCTAAATTCAGGGCTAACCAAGTTGAGAAAGCAGATACATTTTCTGGGTAACTTGGAAAAAAATTTGATGTGCAGTCATTCCTTGGCTGCTAAGACATCTTGCTTAAGATTCCTGTGCTAGGTAGGCATGTGGGATCAACTTTATTTTAATCCACCTTTCTCTGTCACCTTTAGGCTGACGCACCTAACCCAGGGCTCATTCCAGACGCAGATGCAGTAGGTGTAACAGTTGTGCTAATTACATGTACCTATCGAGGTCAAGAATTTATTCGAGTCGGCTACTACGTAAACAATGAATATACTGAAACAGAACTGAGAGAGAATCCACCAGTAAAGCCAGATTTTTCTAAGGTAAGGCATGTGTTGGTCTAGTCATATCTTGGCATCTGTTGTTAAGAAACCAAACCAAACCCATGGTCATTCCATGAAGCGTGTGGCATGAGGTATTGAATAATAGAAAAGATTTGAGGGAACATGCTACAAGCACTATGTAGTTGCCATAAATGTGGACAACACTGCCAGCAGTTTCCACCAGCTTGAAGCCTTGGCTGGACTTTCATTATTATTTTACACTGTTTGAAATAAGCTGTTGGGTTCCCTCTGCACCACTGTTGACAAACTGGCTCTGCTCTTCAGGAAAGGAATGTTTTTTTTCTAGGACAGTCAACCTGGAACTAAGATTTAGTATTAATTTAACACAGTCACCACCCATCTGTTCTCATGTTAGAGCTGCAGATTCTGCAAAACAGTAATAAACTGAAGCACAAGTTGCACATAAAATGAGAGAAGATGGGTAACCTAGTAAGAGCACGTTGGATGGTTATCTAGTCAATGGACAACTTGACCAAGAAAGTACACAGATAAAGTCTGTGGGGGAAAAAAAAAATCCTTCATGGTAAAAATTAAACCAGGACTAGAATTAAAAGATGTTGCGAAATAGAATTATTTGGAACCTAGTGCCTTGAGGAAAAGGATCAATTAAACATAAAAAAACCTAGTCAAAATCATGTGAAATACCCTACCCAGGGAGACTACCTATCAACAAGGTTTTCATGGAATATTTACTTGCAGAGCTGGGTTTTCTCTTTATAAAAGTTGAGGCATGTGTGTACATAGTTATGTTCTGAAAGCTGTGTGATGGTGAAAATCTAGTTATCTCTCAAGTTTGCATGAATCTGCCTATATGAAGAAATGAATGGAATAATGCTTGTACTGTAGTGACTAGTACAGAGGTAATCCCCATAGTCCCTGAAACTCATCTTCAATTGTAACTAAACTGAATTGGTATGTAAATTGGTTTTTGAAAGTGGCTAATGATTTTCTATGCTTAACTTAAATTTCAGGGATTAGATGCTTAGCACGTTCTCAAAATTAGATAATTCTGAGAATTTTTAATACTTACCCATTCCTTTTTTCCTTGCACTTACATCACACACTTATTTGTTATTTTGGGTGTGAATGCCAGAATGTTGACTTCCTTTAAGTACTTGAACATAGAAATGCATGGAACTACTTGTCTTAATTCTCTGATTTGCTTATGTAAAAAGCTGGCTCTGTTTCTATGAAAAAGAGCAAAAGCTATCACTTGTTTGTATGCCAGGTCCTTAATGTGACTTTGGGATAGAATTTAAACATACAAGCAGAATAGAAGCCTATTAAATATATTTAACTGTAACTGATCAGTAATAGACCTGGCTAGGTTCAAAAAAGGAAATGATCCTGTTAGTTTGCCAAAGGGGTTGGGGACTAGTTAATGAGCACCCTTCCTTGGAGAACAAAATCAGCATTACTGCTAAAGTAAACCTTTCCTGGAGTCAATCTTAATATTCATGAGTGGCCAGTGATGGTAAGTTACCATCCTTCTGAGGTAACTACCTATCTTAAAACTAGCAAAAGATTAAGAGGAAGTGAGCATTTTCTCTTTTGATGTGTCCATAAACAAATGCAAAGGAAAAGGAAGGCCAACCAGGAGAATAAAGTGCGGCTAATGTCTAGGTATGTCCAGTGCTGCAATGTTAATATCTTCCAAATCTAAGGAATGCTTTTCATTTTAGTAGGCAAATAAAAATTAATCTAAAGCCTGGTAATTTAAAGAAAGGTTGTACACTTAAATGAAGACAGTTGATGGAATCTATATGGTTATTGCAAACACCATAAAGCTGATGTGAAATGTTGAGTACTGTGGTTTGCAGAATTGTTGGGGTAGTCATTTGTTGATTTACTATAAGCTGGCTAAAATAATAAACACTTGCACTTTACTTGCAGAGTTCTCATACAGGCTTGAACACACCAAACAGTTATTTTGCTGAGTAGGATATTAGAGTAAATGAATGAGTCATTTTTCTGTAAGCATATTTCTGATTCATAGGTAGTAGGTATAAATTCATTTATATGAATTACCTTTTTAAACAAATTGGTCTATTGTTTAGGCTACAGAGAGTAAAATGAAAAAAATCTATATGCAGGTGAACCCCTGTTTGAGATGTATGCATTACATAATCATGTATTTTCTTCTCTCCCAGCTTCAAAGGAATATTTTGGCATCTAATCCCAGAGTCACAAGATTCCACATTAATTGGGAGGACAACACTGAAAAACTGGAAGATGCGGAGAGCAGTAACCCAAATCTACAGTCACTGCTTTCTACAGATGCATTACCCTCAGCATCAAAGGGGTGGTCAACATCAGAAAATTCATTAAATGTTATGTTAGAATCTCATATGGACTGCATGTGACTAACCACCATCATTTTGGTACTGTATATGTGTTAAACTGTAAAAACAACCAGAACTATTTCTCTCAAATTCCATAAGTACATAGTTGACAAGCAATGTGAAGAACTTGTTTTAAAACACCCTGTAGAAAGTTTATAAAAAAAAAAACCCAAACAACCAGTATTTGAGCAAATTGTGGAATATAAATACAACTATTTTTAAGTAATTGCCTTTTTTCTCTAATGTGTTATTCTATGTGGTCTAAATGAAATCTGATTAAAGTATACATATTCTCCCCCTTCCCATTTA
Source organism: Laterallus jamaicensis coturniculus (assembly GCA_022605575.1). Taxonomy (NCBI): domain Eukaryota; kingdom Metazoa; phylum Chordata; class Aves; order Gruiformes; family Rallidae; genus Laterallus; species Laterallus jamaicensis. The sequence continues at coordinate 453,168 of JAKCOX010000102.1, read as the reverse complement.
CTTTGTAAGCACTATTAAAAGCTAAAAACCTAAACGTTAAAACATTGAGACAAAATGAAGGAATGATACTGTGTCCTCATCTCTGAGATCCAGATTGCCAAGTATAAAGTGCCCTTTAATAGCAGCTTAAGAACAAAACTGTTAGATTAGATGAAGTGCAAAGAAAAGGATCTCAAAAGAAGTCCAAAAATGTCCTCTTGCTGTGAAAGCAGGCACCATAGTATAATTTTAGGTGCAAGCTTCTCCTTTCAAGGCACATACTTGTTACTTAAAGCATGCAGTTTGAGATTTACCATCTGCTATCTTGATTTTAGGACTTCTTTAAAAATTGCTGCTGCTGTTTAGTCAAACTGTAGTTTAAGGATAACGATTCATGTGAATTTGGGTGGGTATCTCAGCAGAAAACCCTTTTTCAGCCACCCTGATAAAACACAATTGGCTGGAAGGGTTCAAGGAAGTACTAGAAAATGCAAGCATCAAAAGGAACAGAATGAGTATCCAAAAAATGCTCTTCTGCAAGATTATGTACACCTGCTGGGTTGGTACATTTATTTTCAGGTATGCTTTATTCTTGTAATCTTTTTAACTACTAATGTGGAGTTTAGATGCTTTCACGTATTTAGAACTTGCCTGTTTTCTTTCTGTCCTCTAAGGCAATTCTATGCACTGGTATATATCAAGATTCATACCTTGTTGTGGCAGCTATGACAAAAATACAGTGCCTGCCCTGAAGCTGTTGCACTGAGACTTCCCTATTACCTGAGGTATCCTTGAAAATAAAAGGAACTAAGCAGTAAATTATAAACATTTAGGACATCATTATGACACTAACAATTGAGTTATTCCTTCCAACCCTCACCAGCTTTATACATTTAGTGTGACTATGTATGCATTTAAAATTGTCATCTGTCATGTCAGCTTGCAAGAACACAGTTAGTATAATGCAAGTTATTAGTACTGACCCAAACTCTGAACCCTCGGAGGTTCCAGGCCCTTAAAAAGGGTAATTTCACAATGACTGACAGTACAGTTCTGATAAAAATTTAACATGTCCTCTTTCTGCATCTCTAAGAGTGATGGAGTCCCAAGGAGTTAGCACTGCTGTCTTACCACATCATTAGTGAAACTGTCTTAATTTCTAACGCACATTTGTAAATCAGAAGGGTATGTACATGCATGTGTCTGTTTCTTGTATAGAAACTGCACAAGGCAGCTGAACAAGTTAGTGAAACCCATGAATATTTGGTACCCTAATTGTAATGTATGCTTCTGAAGATCTCTTTGTAGCTGTTTAAAATTATGATTGAAAATTTAAAATGTGTATGACAACACAAAGAACCAGTTCCCCAAACCAGCAACTGCTTCACTCCAGGGCTGAAGTCACATGGAACTTTAAGAAGGATCTTTTGCTTTTTAATTATACAGCAACTTTAAGGGCTACAGTGACACTTGAGATTTTTTTCATGCACTTCATTGTTCTATTTATTAATCTAAGATACCTCTTCCAAGGAAGTATGTGAGTAAGAGTCATTTACTGAAAGAATGGCAGGCTAATGCAGTCTGCCTTGAGCTAAGGCTACTGTAGCAGTATTTCAAACACTTGCACTTTCATGATTCAAACAAAAACATGGTCAAATAAAGTTGTAACCAGAATCCATGATCAGTAGCATAAAGGCTTCTTAGAAGCACATGCCACAAAATGATGGAAGCAAACTCTTGTTACTGCTCTTGCAGAATCAACTGCAAGATAGATCAGCAAAAATGGTACCACTTTACCAGATACACTAATGCAGCATATGTGTTACGGCCCACCCATTACAGGAAGAATAACCCTGCTGTGCTTAATGAAAACTGGAGAATGACCCCTCTCCCTTGTGAGAGCATCTTTGCAAAAAAAATGGTCTTTTTATGCTTTCTGAATGACTGGACATCTCTTTGGTCTTCTAGGACTCTGTCCAGATCTTAGCAGTCCACACACACTATCTTCTGAGTATCACACTGCCTGGCAAAATCACATTCCTGAGACACAGAATTTGAGAAAAGTTCCAGAGGCTTCAGGTCTAATCATCAGGCAACAGCACAAACTTAGTGATATTAAAAGATACAATGCAAGTAAGGCATCTCTGTAAAGACTTGTCTTTGATACCTGAAAGTTTTGAAACAGCAGGGCTGTACACAGGACAAACAACAGCTAGTGCAGACAACACTATTTCAAGCCTGAAGATAAGCTTGCTTTTCCACAAACCTCCATTTGCAGAGACCACCACAATGCAAGAAAATGCTACAAATTCCATTGACAGGATGGGTGCTGCATCTCACTGTGTTTTTACCTCAGCTAGACAGACTTGATTCCATGAGAAAATTGTCATGAAGCTTGTCAGTGTTACTCATGTACAATGGATCAGACAAGGTAACATTAAGGATGAAAAACTTGTGTGGGATATTTTATGTCTAGCTTGGAGAAAAACTTGTCCACCTTCTAGTCACTGTTTTATTCATAGAATCACAGGATATCCTGAGTTGGAAGGGACCCATAAGGATCATTGAGTCCAACTCCTGGCTCCACTCAGGGACAGCCAAGTCAGAGCATGGGACTGAGTGCATCATCCAGACGGTTCTTGAACTCAGCCAAGCTTGGTGATGTGACAACCCCCCTGGGGAGTCTGTGCCCAGCCACCCTCTCAGTAAAGAATCTCTTCCTAATATCCAACCTAAACCTCCTCTGTTGCTGCTTCCTATTGTTCCTTCAGGTTCTATCACTGGTCAACAAAGAGATTGGTGCCTGCCCCTTCCCTCCCCATCAGGAAGCCACAGACTGCCATGAGGTCATGTATCACCTTCAGTGTGAATTACTACAGGGCTCTGAGTTTGAAAGGGACAAAAAGGCTTCAGCTCCATCATAAGAGGCTGGTGAAATATAACCTCTCCCATATCTCTGCAGAGCTACACTGAAGCCAACCCTTACTGCATATCAAGACAGCAACAACTCAGAACTTTACTACAATAACCACAGCAGCTTATTTTATAGTTTACCAGACAATCCATATTCTTTAGATGTGACAGAACTCTCAAAGACAGATATGATGATCTGAGAGTCTGTTACATGGTTTTGTAGAGCCTCAACTGCTGATTTTATGGAAGTCAGCTCAGAGTGGACATTAGCTACTTGGCAGCTGCACAGACTATCCACTACCATATGAAAACAGGGAAGAAAATAAAAACCCCTAAACCAAAAACCCAAACCCAAAATCTTACACATGCAAACCCCTGACAAACCCAAAATCTTACACATGCAAACCCCTGACAAACCCAAAATCTTACACATGCAAACCCCTGACAAACCCAAAATCTTACACATGCAAACCCCTGACAAACCCAAAATCTTACACATGCACACCTCTGACAAATCCATATTTACCAGAGGCAGAAAAAGAGCAAAGTCAACTAAATCTTGGGGCTCTGATCTGGACAGCTGCAGGTCTTCACATACCTGACTGCCCTTATCCATAACACAGTGGTCTGCAAGCATGCAGATTCTCTCATTTTTTGGTTGTTGTTGTTGAGAGCCACAGAAGTTTGGTCTGGAGATGGTGGGTTAGGCCTTCCCATTTGTATTTATGTTTCCAATTGAAATTCTGCTTATGAGCTGGTCTTTTAGTGTGCGATAGCAGAGCTGGGTGGGCTCTGTGTGGTACCTGCCAGGTGGAGGGACTTTTGCTTAATACTTGGTCTAGGCAAAGAAGAACGTCTAAGGAGGAAGAAAAGTCAGCTGGAGCCACTGAGGAGGTTTTGTTAAAGGCAAACCCCAGGTTTGTATCTGGCATGCAGAAAGCAAAGGCCCTTTGAGGAGGGAATGGAGGGGGAAAACACTTCAGCATTTCCAACTTTGGTAATGCTGGCTGGGAGGCACGGCCGAGTACTCGCTGTCCGTGGCACAAGGGATGTGACTGACCTTCCTGCAGACAGGAAAACCAGAAGGAGGTGTGTGTGCTGCAAAAGGGCTACACCAGCTGTCAAGAGACCTGCATGCAGGTAGTCAAGGTAAACTGTGTTGCAGGACAAAGCCATCTTGGAGCAACATTACTGAGAGGGAATAAGAGAATATAAGGAACTGCAGGAGATGAGACATTGTTACGGATGTGGCATATCTCTTGAGGTTTGATCACAACTTCAACATCCATCCCTTCAAGAAGTCCAGCAGACTTCCTACAGAGTTAAGGCCTCTTCAACTTGAGGCCCAACTGTTTAAGGAACAGCCAAGGAAGTCATGCTCTCAGGAAAATATTTTTAAGGGGCAGGCTGATAGAAAATACTTCAAGTTCATACACAATTACAAATGTTTAGTAAAACAATGGAGAATCCTGCAGTAGAAGTGAGGATTTGAAGAGTGGCCTAAAGGCTGCATCTCTATTAACCTGATCAGGGCCATGGTATGGATCCACAGTAGTGAAGTGTTAGCATGTTTCCCAGCTCTGCCCAGGGGTGGGCAGTGTGGGGAGCTACCAACAGGGAAAAATGTCTGCAATTCCAGTGCCTTGTGTACCTCAGGATAGTGATACCATATACTACTCACAGCCACAGCTGGATGGCTTCTACCTGCCAGCCACTAGGAACTGGTTTCTAATGGTACCAAAAAGAGACAACTGTTAGCACCTGAAGCCTACTTAGCAGGGAGAGGCTTACTGTGGAAAAGAAAAATAGTTGCTTACCCTTGAGTTACTTGCCTTCAATGAAAACCAGAAAAAGCACCACAGTAGCAAGAAGCTGTTGGCATGATATGGACAATATGACATGTTGAAAAACACCAGCCAAAAAAGGCAGCACTCTCCAGGGTCTGTAGAGGCTGTAAGAGAGGCCAGAACACTGCATTTCATCCAGCTCAGGAAAGCATGTTGTACAGAACTGCAAAGCTGGAGAAACAGCTGATAGTCACCCAGAGTTTTAGACAAGCTGTTCTAAATGCAAAATTCTTTAAGCAATCCATCTGTGGAGGGACACACCACCAAATGAAACTCTGCAGAAATCCTACCAGCCAAATATGCACCAGGGAGCAGGAGAATGACTGGCCCAGATGTCTGTGAGCTCCAGGCCAGCAGCAGGTATGGGTTGGTTCCTATCCCTATGGAGTCAAGCACACCCCTCAATCGATCACTGTGGATCTCTAGGTCCAGGGGAAAATGTAGGATTTTCTTATTAGTGACTGCCTCCTCCAGTTACACACATGCAGCACGATGGGTCTAGGAACTGCATAACAGTTGGTTAAACTCAGTGGTAAGGTGGCAATTTAAGTCTTAAACATAACTTTTTTTTTCTTTTCCTGGAAAGCTATATTGATTTATAAAAAATAAAGGTTCCTGAATGATTTTGTCATTCTCAGATGAGAGGCTAGGGAGGGAGAATATACCAGGCCTTCACAAAATCTGAACACTGTGTAGACAGAACCAGATAGTGTAACAGATGGTTTCCCCATCTTTTGTTTACCAATCAGAAAGTCCTTTAAGTGGTCAAAGTCAATTCTGCCACTGAGTTACTGAATGTAGGCTGGCCTCCTGGCTGCCAACTTCCATTAAAGACACGTGGGAGGAATGAGCCCCAGTTTCTCACAGAAGTTACAAACTTGCAGAGAACTCTCAACAGAAATTCTCTACTACGTGTTGGCAAGAACAGCAACCTAATAAAACAAGTAAACTCAGAAGTGCTATCTAAAGAGTGGAGGTAAAGTTCTGTTTTTACCCACATCAGAGAATAAATTACTGGCCATTTATCTGTAAGGGCTGTTTGCAGCAAGCAGTGGACGTGAGTCTGCCAGTGAGGTAAGAAAGATGAAGATCTTCCATACCGATTCACTAGAACAAGAAAGCAGGGTGTTGGTCTGCATCAAACTTCCTGAATCAGGTAAAACCCCTCTGACAAAGCACAGGCTTTGTTCTGAAAGCACTGGGGGAGGCAGGAACCCTTCTGAAAGAGCAGAGGCCCAACAGCACATCAAGCTGCAGAGTTAGGCTGATGTTTTCTGTAATTTCGTGAGGTGAGTCCAGTCAGGGATGGGCAGCAGGCTGCAGTGGGCACATGGCACTGCAGGGCCCCAAAGAATCATAGTGGATCTCAAAGCACATGATACCCAAGTTAAAGCAGGAAAGAAAGGGAATTTTGGCACAAGAATGGCAATGATCTAATATACTATCCTGGTACCAATAAATACTTGTACAGAAAACCAAGGGAAACTGATATGATAGACAGTTTTGGAAACAGAATCTTAATTCTACAGCTGATAGATAGTGTCCTAAAGCAGTACCAGGTGGGTATCAGGGTGCAGTACATGTTAATGCACAATATCTTACCACAGGTTGGCTAGGTATCAACAGCTTTCTCTAAGAGTAATCCAAATGTAAGACAGCTTTTAGCGCTTCTCCAGGGTTTACCAAATCTCAGGGGTGTCTTTTGGCTTATGTGTAATCCCAGAGCCAGCAATTAAACTCCAATCCAGACTGCTTTTTATATAAAGAAACTAAACAGAAGTAGAACTTAAGAATTTAGTCTTTGCACTGGAGGGAAAAGTGCATTAGGACTATCATCTCATTAGAAAGCAGAAACTGGTACTTTAAAGCACACAATTATGACAAGGAAAGTAAAACTATTTACTAGTTCTCTCAACTCATCATTTGGAGCTTTTGGATGAAGAGCAAGCTAGGAGCAATGTTAGATACAGCTGTAAACATATCCATAAGACACTCCATGCACAGGGAAGGCAAAGAAAATCAAACTACATCCAAACTGCTGGGCTAGAGCTCAACACTCTAGTCAGTGGTTCCAACTATGGAAAGGTTTGCTGCAATTAAACTAGAATAAGATTTCTTTTTAGGGTCTCAAGGTTCATGTATGAGAAGAATCCTAAGGAATTTTAATGTAGAAATTTGGTACACCTGCGTTTTGATTTCAGGGAGGAGGGGGGAGTTGTGAGAGGGAGGAGGGTTTTAAAATGTAAAGAATATTTAAGTAAAATGTAGATGATCTAAAGACCCAAGACAATCCTTTCACAAGATGAAACTCTGTCTCCATACATCATTACAGCTGATTTTATGGCACAAGTATCACAGTAAGCTTGTACACTGCAATACTGGTTTTCAGGGAAATGTCTTTGAACCTAGCAATCATGGCTGAGCTGGAAACCAGATCATACAGAAAACGAAGCATGGGAGGAAGATGGGGTGAAGAAGGCAACAGCAACATTGGAGGCCAAGTCCAGGCGACACAGGGAGGTTACTACTGACAAAGGCGGGCAAGGTCACATTGAAATGCATGGCAAAATTTCACTCCAGGTCACTGTCAGTCCCCTAGCAAAATGTAAATTATCCAGCCTGTTCTCAGTACTTAACACAGAACAAAAGGTGGAGAAAAGGTTATACTGAGCCAAAATGTTCTCTCTGGCTTCTCTCCAGACCTATTTGTCAACAGTTTGACTAGAAAACCGGATGCATATGCGTTTCATAACAAGTTCCCTGCACACAAAACCATAGATGTTCAACATCACATCCCACTGCTACAGAAAACCCAGTATGCACATGTACACATTGCTAGGGAACTGGGAGACATTTATTCTTTGGTCTTCCCACGTATAAATAACACTGTTTCTCAGACACAAAATGAAAAGCAGCGCTATCTGAGAAACATTCAAGTTACACGTGCTAGCTGAGACACTGGGGTTTGTCCTTACTCATGTGTGATTTTGAATGTATTAGCAATATAGTCATTTGCTCAAATAAAGTCATTTCCAGAGGTAATCTGACCCTGCACATTGTCCCCATAAGAGTCTGTAAAGACACCCAGCATTCAGAGCCAGCTGGGACACGCCTAAATTTAACCAATAGGAAAAAAGGGAGAAAAACTTTCTGAAACCATCTTGAAACCATCTATATGAGTCAGAAGTAAGTTCTCAGCACAGGGGTGAATTTCCAGAAAGTAAGCAGAAATCAAACTGGCACCCAGCCAGAACACATAGAAGAACAGAAGAGCAGGAACTATCTGTTCAGGATAAACCAAACGATGCTAGCCCATCACACCCTGTGAGCTCTGGAAAGATGTCAGATTTACCATAGCTGGGAATAATGCTAACAATACAATCATCCTCTGCTAGCAGAGCAGTGAGAGGTGCATTTGGAAGAGGCTTACAAGGTTCCCTGGTAGAAGCTCATTGCGCTGCTCCAGTGATACAGCAGAAAGGGCAGGACTGCCCTTCTGCAGGGGGCTATTTCAAGCCTCCTGTGCCTCTGGAGCAGTGCTTTGCTTCCACTGCACCCATACAATCAGAACACAAAATGTTCACATATGTTGAAGGCCAGTTCATAAACATAGTCTGGTGAAAGAAGTGTTCAGCTGAAGCAGCACATACCTGCACTTGTAGATCCAATCCCTGCAGTCAGCACAGACCGTGGTGTAATCTTTACTGCATACTTGAGAAACTGAGATTTCCCTGTACCTGGGTCTCCAACCAACAGAAGATGCGATTCACCTTGGGGGAAACATTGGTATAGGAGCAGTTGGTTCATACACAGAAAAAGATACACACAAAATGCTCTGAATTAAATAATTCTTCTCGTTATTCACCTAACATTTAGTTCTACATATACATTACAATATCTAATTCTGTTTAAGACTGCACTGTGTATTTGGTGTGACAAATACATTAATAAAAGCAGTGTCTTATTGCTGCACCCAAACCAAATATTTACAATGAAACACTAAAAAAGTATTAGTGAGTATATGACACACTTCTTGTAATCTGAGTTCCTACGTTTTAAAGTACTCATTTCTCAGACTCAACTCACTCCTGATCATGAAACAGAAGGATCCCAGGGTTTAGCTAACATTCTGCTATTCAATTACTTAAATTATTGTGAAAAGGACTAATAAAATCATCTGGCTGTTTTTCTTAACCAGTTCTGTTACACTGCCAACAGTTACACAATTTAGTAATAACAAAACAATGAGATTACAGAAATAAACAGTTTGGCTACTGCAATCTCACTGAAGTGCTCTAAAATAATGTCATTGTCTTCTACAAAACATTAATACAACTCTGATTCAAATATATTTAGCTGCTGGAGCAAGAAGAAAATCCTGTATTTGTGTACACACATGTATTATTTTAGAATTAGGATGACCTATATAGATTATGACCTGTGTACCACCTGGCACATGGTGTATCTGCCATCTAATAACAGAAGGAGAGTCAGCAGGCAGGTAACTTACAGTAACAGAACTAAGTGAGATGTGCTGACAATCACAGATGGAAAAGCCTGGCATCAGGCAGTAAAATGAATCCTTTAATTTCTCCTTTCAATGTACTATAGTGATCCACATTAAGGAAACATTAATATTCCACCTTTTGATGCCAAACACTGCTGGGAATATTCTACGAGAAATAATTTCAAAATGTCACTTATACAATAAAAAGTGAGTTTATGTTTTATCTAAACCAACTGCCTTTAATATTCTACCTAATGGAATCCTGAATGTCTGCTTTTACTGGGTTTTATTTGGGGAAAAAATAAAATAAAAAGAGGAAGTCTAGACAATCACTTTATTTGTCTGAGATTCTGGAATACTACTTGGTATTCATCAAAAATTGCTCAATCAAGAAAATGAGTTTCTGAAATTATGTTTCTGAAACCCTTACTGGTTTGATTTGGGAGGGGATGTGGGTGACGACAGGGATAGGAAAAAATGTTAGAAAGGATGTGACACTATTAGAAACAATACTAACCTCTGATTCGAGTTCCAGTAGCATCAGTTCTCTGTACACCACCAGCAAGCACCATGGCTACAGCCAACTTCACCAGGTACAATCCAAAAACTTGAGGACATAAGCTAGCCAAAATTTCATTCCTCCCTAGAACAGGAGCAAAAAATGGCACTTAGCCCCAGGAGTAAAACTTGGTTTCCCACGGACTCCTACATACACTTTAAGTCCTGTGTACGCTGACAAATAATGGTCCTGTGTCCACAGTCCTATGGACACTCACAAATAATTGGGGTCTGCTTCCTAACAAGAGTAACTGGGCAGGGAGGAGATTTTTGTTGTTCTTGTTGTTATTTCATAAATGGGACAAAACTCCATCATTATAAAGAAGTTAAGTCTTCCACCGTCACCAGGAGCAAAGCCCATCCTTCCACAATTTAAGGAAGCTATGGTCTGGGTATCATGACAAAAGGCACTAATGGAATGCCATCATGCAAAACTCCTTTGTTTCACACATTAAAGTGTAGGGGCTAAGAAGGATAAAACTTGAACGTTTCCAGACCAAAATATCTCCTTGAAAACCAGTGTGTTGTACATTTAAGAAACCATCTAACACTTGAAGCATTTTGCCCTGAGCCTGTGTACCCATAGCATGCCTCATTTTCTCATCGTTGCCTTGAATGTCCTTCTCCACTGACCCTTCTGTGTCAAAGGTCTCCTTTGACCCTCTCCTCCTCCCTACCACGGTCCTTTCCCAGCAACAGAATATTTCCACCTGCTGTGATAATATTGTTGGCTTGGACGGTGTGTAACAACTAATTCTGTTACTGGAGATTCTGATACTAACAGCACACAAGGGATCACAGGTTTACCACTATACATTACTCCCACTGCTAGGGAATAAACCAGAGTGACCCATTTTGAGTTTTAAATTTAGATGCAAGTACACAGCACTGGCAAGATAGGTAGGCACCTAATAGATGACTCAAGGCACACGTGTTTCTTGTGGAGGTCTTCTGAGGGAATAAACAAATCTTTGTCCAAAACCAGAAATTCAAAAACTTTGGTCAGCCATAGGGTAAGTCAAGATTTAACTCCACAGTTGACTCTATCTGACTTAGGATTTGATTGCCTTGTCAGTGCTGAGCAGCTCAGCAGTTCTGCTTCTTCCCTGATAGTATCCAGAAAAAATAGTGTCACTGCTAAGTCCTCTCCCAGGCCTGCCGTGGTAGACTTTCTCAGGACACCTAATACACAGCATCAGGAACTGACTACCATAAAATGCAGTAGTAACTACCCTCTTCTCTTGAAAAATAGTAAATGTACAAACATCCTGTTGTGAAATGTCCTAAACCTCAGACTCCTGATCAAATTTCACCTTTGCCCTCATATGAGGAGACTCAAATTCAGATAAACAGCTTGAAACAGACATCTTGGCCAGTCAGGGTCCTTCTAATTTTCACCTCAATTTTCTTGTAGCCACTTCATATTAATTTATTTATTCTCAATGGGTAATACTGCGTAAAACCACAATGCTCCCTGAAGGTTGCAAAAAACTGTTCCAAGGATGAAAAATTAAATGGGACCTTCAAAGAGGATCCTGAATTACTTTCTGAACAGTTCTAACCAGAGCAACAAGATATGTTCTCATTCTAAACAGCAGGAGGAAGAAATGCTCTCATTCCAAACAGCAGGAGGCTAGCAATTAAATGGCTCCAGGAAACGTGGTTCTGAAGAATCTTTGCCATTGACAAGATCTCCATTTCTTATGTGAGCATTCTAATTTTTAAGCTGACATGTGCAACACTGCCACCTGCTTTTCCTCCTGTCTGTCTTTTAAGAAGAAAGACTAAACCCTTTTCAGGGTTTCAAAAGACAGGGTTAGCCTGAGACTGTTCAGTAACAGAGATCCTAAACAGTCCATTGAGCTTCCCTGCGGTTCAGGAGGAGGCACTCATTAAGGAGAGGGACAGAGTTCCAGACACAACTCCTGCTACTTCCTGGACTGCAGAACATAGTAACTTGAGGAGCAAGTGTGTTAAACTCTGGCTGTTCTGGAAGCCACCATGAATTGGGAGACTCCATATTTGATAGCAGGCTCCACAGCAGCTAAATATATGTCCAAGAGTTAGGTTAAGGATGGGATGTGCTAAACTCTGTGGCAAAGATTCACAGCTTAAGCTGGGATACAGAGACAGTGAGTCAGATCTCTTGCTCCAGTCTCAGCAGCAATGCTGACTAAAAGCAGATCTGTCCCACACTATTTCTTCTCAAAGGTATGATTTTTCCTTCTTGATTATAAAGCACTTCATATTATTTCTCATTTCTTGTTAACAAATGTTCCACAAAACACTGGACTAAAAAGCTCAGAAGAAGGAAGATCAATATGGTACGTTTGGTACTTCCCCCCCCCAGTCATAGCAAAGTAATAATTTCATATTCCTGTACTGGAAAAAGTTTGGTTTTGGAGGAATGGATGGTGGGGTAGGATAATGGGGAAAAATGTATTCAGTCACTGTACTTTCAGTCCTGATTTCATCTATATCCAAATGTGTGTTCTACTTAAAAGCCCTGAACTACTAACCTGCTAAGGGATCATTCTTATGCTTTTCCCAGAAGTCTTCAAATTCCTTGCGGACTTCTTCATCAATTACAACCCCTGCGAGCTGCTCATTGTTTACTTTAACATAGTTGGCTTTCAAAACAAGCTCCACATTACAGCGTGCATCCTCATGGAAAGGCTTCCACCTCTGCATTACCACTCCATACACTGTGATGTCATCTCCTGGAGGTAACAACAAAAATTAGTAAAGTAACTTCTGCTTTGAGATAAGCCAGGGTGTCAGCTGTAACGCATAACAATGCAATCAAGATCCTGTGTTACAGTTAGTAAGGTTAAAAAAAAGCAACAACAAAAAGCAAACCTGCAGTTATTGGAAGGCTAAAAAAAAACATTAGGTAAATTGCTTATGCCTGTGGTAGGAAGTTGCTATGTCTTTCTACTTTGTTTAAGGTAGCTGAATTCTTAACGGTACACCTCTGCTTGCTTCCTCTTTTAGAAAAGAGGAGTTCACAGCAAACTGTAGAAGCTCTTCTTTCAATTAGATTCACCATACAAAAACTTTAGGCATTTGACTCCTGCTTATTTTTGTGATGAATTCCAGAATCACTTGTTAACTTCTGAGAAAGTACAACCAGAAATTAATTTCTTGTGGGGATGTGCCTACACCCTGGTGTCAGTGAGGACAGGGTTAATTTTTTTTCCTAGCAGCAGGTATAGTGCTGTGTTTTGGATTTAGTATGAAAATAATATTGGTAACACACTGATGTTTCAGTTGTTGCTAAGCAGTGTTAACAATCAAGTCAAAGACTTCTCAGCTTCCCGGGCCCTGCCAGTCATGAGCCTTCTGCAGGAGGTGCAGAAGCTGGGAGGGGACACAGTCAGGACAGCTGACCCAAACTGGCCGAAGGGACAGTCCCTACCATATGGCATCCTACTCATAGTATGAGCTATGGAGGGAATTGGCCAGGGCAGGACTGTATCTCAGGAACTAATTAGGTATCGGTCAGTGGTTGGTGAGCAGTTGTGCTGTGCATCTCTTTTTTATATAACCTTTTATTATTATCATTGTTGTTGTTATAATAATAATCATCATAAGCATCATCTTCCTTTTCTGACCTATTAAGCTGTTGTTATCTCAACCCATGAGCTTTACCTTTTTCCCAATTCTCTCCCCCATCCCTTGGGGTGGGGAGTGGGCAAATGGCTGTGTGGTTGTTTTAGCTGCCTGCCAAGTTAAGCAGTGACAGCCAATGAGAATTTTTAGTCCATTTTTAATCTATCATCCTGCCAATCAGCTTCCTTTTTGAATGCCAGGCAGCTTTTTCCACCTGCAGCACCCCTTAGGTTGGAGGTCAGGTTATCTAGCTCTCCAGACTTACTGATGGGAACCACAGTCTGTGAGACAGTGCAGACCAGTTTCCTCAGGAGGTTTGCTGATCCCACACTAACAATACTTAACATACTTTCTGTACCTCACAACACATTACTTACTGAAACTCATCTGTCAAACTGCCAAGATGTACCATGGGGATGTATGACATTTCACAAAGGCATGTAGCAACAGGACAAGGTGTGATGGTTTTAAACTGGAAAAGGGGAGACCTAGGTTGGGTATTGGGAAAAAGTTCTTCACTATGAGGGTGGTGGATCACTGGAGCAGGTTTCCCAGAGAGGTAGTGGAGACCTCATCCCTGGAGACGTTCAAGGTCAGGCTTGATGGGGCTCTGAGCAACCTGATCTAGTAAAGATGTCCCTACTTACTGCAGTGGGCTTGGACTAGATGGCCTTTAAAGGTCCCTTCCAACCCAGTACATTCTATGATTCTACGATTTTCTGCAATAGTCTTCAACTGCCATGCTAACATCCGAGCTGAAACAGCAACATGACAGATGAACATGTCTCATTCAGCTAGCCCTCAGCACGGGCAGCCTACTTGGCAAAGATTCTTCTCAAGTAGAAAAATAAAAGTGCCTGTGGTACAAACATATGCAATACATGCTGTATCCTCACCAGACTTGCAACTGTCCACTAAGTCATCTTCCAGAATAACCATCATGCAACGAGGGATGCTTCCAACAGACAGTCTCTGAACCTAGGAGAAGGGAAAGAAAAGCACTTCTTAAAAACAGCCCCTTTTCAAAGCCATTTATAGCTGCTCTGGCTTAAGGACCTACATTCCTTTCCTGAAACTGAAGCCAGTCCTTGCTTTTTCTCACAAAACTTACACAGCAAACATGCCACTGGTGCCATGAACTTATTACTGAAACTTTACTGCTTATATTAATGGAGATGGGATTGGGTATTAAATTAGTTGAAGGTGCTCAATTGTGGGAGGCTGTCTGTGATTCCAGTATCTTGCTGAAGAAAGAGCACTCAATAGGTCATTTCAAAAAGAACTATTTTTTTCTTCTTTTTTTTTTTTAATAAATAATTTGAAATATTTTTAGATACTTCTTCAATATGCAAAGTCTACTTTGGGTACTGAAGCATCCCCATGGGTTAGATAACCCTGCACTTAAGTATATACTCAAAGATTATTCTCTCTATTTTTCTGGTATTTAACCATAACTTGACAGATTGAGATGTAAGTTTACACCTAGGTGTCAAGGATTAAATCGACAACAGGAAAAAACAAATTGCACACAACCAGACAAATGTATATTGACAAATGTGCCAGTAACTCTTGTAATTCTTCTTTTCTCCAGGGCAAAGTCTATGCAATCTTGTTGCAGCCTATTTCCAACCAGCAATCTCTCCATCTACACCTAAAGCTTGCAATAGTATTTAGAATATCCACTGCACGAGCACAACAATCAAAAGTACTTTTTCATTCTGCAGCACAGGTCATATGTGCTAGAATTCCAGATTTATTCCCTCTCTAGTGCCTAGGAAGGTTAATTCACCCGTGTGTATTATGTAAATGGCCCCAGGCAGTTCACATCACTGTCAGTACTGGTGGCACAGACACAGTTACCTGCAGAGCTCAGTAGGAAACAGGAGTAAAATTAATTCCCTGTTTAACATTACTGTACTTAATAAGCCCGTGCTGCTGAAAATCCTTCCCATCATAGAGATCTGGGTGCCACACAGTAAAACAAACACAAAAAATGTTACTGAAATTGTATGTCAGAAACAATCATATAATGATGAACATGCAACACAAGGTTTATTTTCTAGAAATATTTTTCTTCCCTTACTTTTTTTTTCTATTCTGAACTTCTAAGAACTTATTTTCTAATTCCATGCATTTCTGGTTTCATACAGACATCCTGCAGGTAGGTTGGCACCACTATCCTCTTAGGTGTTAAGATCAAAACCCCTAAACGACTGAGGAGATCTTAGAAAAGATTTGTGAAAAGGACACTGAACATATAAATAAACATGGCAACATTGCCTGCAATATACCCTATTTATTCTCAATTTTAATGCAATGTAGATTTTTTTCCTGTGCCAGTTTTGTCTTAGTTATCTGCTACTGTAAGAAAAATGCCCAACTGTTTCTTACTCCTCCTGCTCAGCTATACTTCCACCCAAGGCAACCTTCAGAAAAACAAATACATACTCTGCAAGAATCACATATTCAGTAACTGTTGAATTCAGTACTGGAGGAAGGGAACTTAAGTTTGCAGACACCATATATCGACCACACTGCATTGCCACAGCTGGCCTTGGCCTCAGCCACCGCTGGGCTAGCTTCAGTCCTTGGAAGCAACATTGAACATCAGCATCCTCTGTGGTAAGCACTCAGAGAAACAACACACACTCGGTGTTGTGATGATTCAACATGGAAATTTCCTCTCTGCACTGGTGGTGGGTGCTTCATAAGACACTGAATGGAGTTACCTAATAATGGAAGTCTAGTTAACGTGCCTAAATTTTCAACTCTTTGACTGGAAATCTCTGGACAAAGAGCTGTCTGGCTTCTTTTAGTCTTCTCGGGCATTTGGTTTAAACAACAGTAGAATCTTTAAAACTTTTCCACTTTTCTTAGCACATAAAACTTGCCAATGAAATTGGGATAAACTTCATTCTGACATAAGCATGAACAGTCTCACAAAAATTAGCAGTTACCTTATTCCAGCAGGATATTAAGCCCCCAAAGGCCTTCTTTAGCGAGTCGATTCTTTTTGTACTTAAGACATTTATACCTTAATACCCTCCCATTTCCTCAATTTCATTTTTTTTTTTACCTGTTCCTGTATTTTGATCTCTTGATAGTCTCTGCAGCAGGTAGAAGAGGCTGTTCCAGAGAGACACGTGAACTTGGTGGAGTTGCAGCCCTCTTCATTAAGACAGGCTGATGGACGACAGAAGGCATAGTACTGCTCGAAGTCAGCCTTGGTGGCAAACACGTGCTTGCACTTATTGCAGATGTAACTCCGTTCAAACTCCAGAACTTTCACCAAACTGGTGCGTACGACAGTCCCAGTGACAGACAGAAAGTGACCCACATCCCTGGTTTTAGGAATGTGCTCTCGAGTCAGCTCTGGGCAAACGGGCAAACCTGTTAAACAAAAAGCACGTGGCAGCATAAGGCTCTGCAGAGAGAACATCAGCTTACAGTGCAGGTAAACAGCAAGACCAGAAGAAATGCCAGCTGCCTGGACAGTAGCCATTGTTACTACAGCTTCATAAATGCGATTCAACAATTCATCTGTTGCACCATCAATCTGACTCACAGGGCTCAGAGAGTGGAACACATCAAACCCTGAGCACTAACAGAAACTAATGCCATTTCACTCTCACGCTCTTGCCAAGGGCTGAACTGTCACCCCAGCATTTTCCATTTGTGGAAATGGATCCCAGTGTTCTCAGATCTATGTACTAATTAAATTATATTTTGGCCAATATTACCCCAACAGCCAGTTCTGCAGTGTACTGATCCTGCCCCAGCAGTCACCCGTGAGGCCGTCCCTTTGCACCACAATCACTAAAATCCTCAGGAAGAAGAATGTACCTCAACAGACTACAAAGCCTTTATTAAAATAAATGGCCTCTGAAATGCACACCTGAGGACAGCATCAAAATACTGACTCTTCCAAAGATAGTACATAAACTACAAGATACTAATTATTATCAACATAAAAAGAAATTATCTGCACATAAGCTTTGTTTCCAAAATAGAGCTAGGAAAGAGATGTAAAATAATAAGCCTGCTGGAAAATGGTATTTCTAAGGGGCACAAAACTATTTGTGCATTTAGGTTAAATTTTCTTAGTAGCTTTAGTTGCAGAAAAACCCACCATAGATTTATTTCAGTGTTTTCAAAATCAAATGCTTTGCTTCAGGCATGCTGAAACATCCTGTTTGGATGCTTTTAAGCAAAGTGTCTGACCCTTTGCTTTTGTTTAAAGAAAATATTTTAAAATATGAATGTAATTTTAAAAGATAAAAGAATAAATTTTTTGAAGTACAGTAGAAAGGAATTAAATATCCTGGAAAAGAAATAAAATATTATGTAGAACTGCAAACAATTTCTTTCTGGTTGAAAATACTAATAAAATTATTTACATATTCTTCCAAACTTTCTGAAAATTCTTTTTTCCCACAGAATGGCATTTCTGTTCAGAAAAAAAAAAAAAAAAAAAAAAAAAAAGATTTTTCCAACTGGTTTGGCATCTTTCCCACCCACACTCCCACCCTGCTCAATATTGGTGCAGCTCAACAACCTTTGCAAAATACAATACATCTTACACTAGAGAGAGCTGCAGGACTGTTGTCAGGATATATGGTATGATAATTTCTGTGAATATGGAAGAGACAAGAGCCTGGATGGGGAAAACAATGAGGCTTCATTATGATCATACTACACTGCTTTTATTTTTTACTCTTTAATTCTGTGACTCTCTGAATCAGCTATACTGTATTAGTAACAACAGGTAAAACTGAACTGTTAGAAACCACCTGGCCATCAGTAACAGACAAGCAGGGCTCAGGCTAACGGTAAGTAAAGAAAAACCCTTTAATGGTTTTGTAGAAAAAAAGAATAAATTACACAAAATCCCACAATGATAAAGTTCAGATAAGGAACTTCATCTCTTACTTTCTTCAGTGAACCCATGGTAATCATCCGTTATTAATCACTGCGTATTCACACTCCCTGAGTCCTTCTCTGAACTCCTAGAAGCCCTGACCATACTGGGATGGGAATGCTCAGATTTCATTCTTATACCTAGCATAAGCAAACCCATCTTTTCCCACTTCAGTCCACACCTGACATGCAGGCCCCCTCATCCCCTCTCCAGGTAGATGCCTGCTGTTCCCACTAAGAAGAGCGACCACCTCCTCCTCACTCCTGTTTGATGTGGGAATGGGAAGCTGCACTCCAGGATGAGAATCCTGAAGGCCATCAGAACCCATTATCCACGCAAAAGGTAACAGTATTGTGGGGAAATTTTGGTGAATAAAAGCCTGCAGATCATTTATCTTCGCGGGTTTTATTTCTTCAGTAGCCACTTTTTCCATGGTACAGAACATAAACCACACTACATGGACTGATGTTCCTTTGATCCAGATGAGCCACAGGAGGATAACCACCCCCCTGCTCTTCAATTCCCCTACAGTTGAGTGACAGTGCAATTTGTGAGTCTGATGACTAACTTCTTCCATCAATCGCTTCATGGAGGCAACACATCAAGACTTGCTTTTACCAGTTCTTAAAATCCAACATGTCTAGTTTTCCCTGATGCTGATTAGGGAATATTCAGACAAAACACCACTGTGGGAGGAATGGTGAGCTCCAGCAACAGGCTGATAACAGGAACAGGAATGTCTTAAAGACATTGCTGCTCATGCAACAAGTATCTGCACCTTGCTTTACTGTTTCCAGTACTTCCTGGTAGCTTAGAAATAATCATACTTGGACTAAAAATGACCCTGTTCTCATGCTGAAGCTGTGACTGATGCAAATGCATCCTAGAACACTGGGGGGAAAGTTCTAATTCATTCCTACTTTTACAGGTGCAGGGAAATGCCGGATGTTTCAAATTTTAGTATAACACAGGCCATTGTCTTATGCCATGTACTCAGCAGCTGTATACAAACTCTGTAACACCTGAGCAGGTAACAAGCTGGTTTGGTTTGGTTTTTTCTTCCTAAAACCATTGACAAAATAGCATTTTGAGAGATGAATCATATTTCTGATATATTTGACCTAATAACAGTATTTTTAATGGTATTTACTGGGACAAAATATAGGTCTGTTTAAGAACTGTGATTCGTTACCAGGTCATGCTGCAAAAAGACCAGATCACAAACCAACATGGGGCAGAGGAGGGAAGCACAGGTTACCAGCTCTTACCTTTGCAGTTGAGACAGCTCCAAGCAGTTAGAATCAGAAGTGGCCAGAAAGGACTGTGCCACTGCTGACGCCAGCTCCCCACAACAGGAAAAATCAGTATTTTAATCCCAGAACCTGCACTTCACACTTGCCACAACTCAAAGCCACTAAAAAATCCCTAGTAATAAGGAATAACAGCGTATCAACTTGTAGAGGATTTTATCCTTTTGTTCACCACAAGTTGATATGCCCTTATTCCTTATTCCTAGGAAAATTTTAGTGGGAGATGGCTGGAGCAAATAAAGACCATGAGCCAACTGACATAGTAAGGAAGTTAACCTGCAAGAAAACCTATCAAGTTTTCTTCCTTTTTTTTTTTTTTTCTTTAGGCCTTCTGACTAACAAGAGAAACAAAGTGGGACCAACCTGTGGTCTGACGGATCTTCTTCCACAGAAGGGCTTTGCTCTAAGCCCTGACCCCGCATCAAACATCAACCATCGCACACACACCATGAGGCAGCCGCTGCTTTTTTTTCTGGGCTATTCTACACAGCTCCACGTGTTTGCACATGTTCTTTTTTGTGTAACAAACACCAGCCGCTTCCTGCTGCTTCAAACACTGACACTGCGAGAATTAAACTTGCTCCTTCCCGCAACGCTCGCAGAGTTTGTTCCACAGGAAGAAAATCTGGCGGTGGTGGCTGGGAGATAGACCTTGGGGGGCTTTGCTGCTGCCGCCACTACCCCCCCCCCACTCACCCGAGACCCTGGCGTGGAGGTTCTGCTTCATGCTGAGCTGTGCAGGGGACGTGGCAGCCTGCAGCTCTGCCAGAGCAGCCCGGCGCAGCGCGCTGTCAAAAATGACCAGGACCTGGGTGGGGAAGGCATTGAAATACTGCCCGATCTCCATGTTGGTCTCAAAGAGCGTCATGGCATCGACCACGACAGGATAGTGCGCCTCCTCGTCAGCCTCCCTCAGGATGCCCAGGATGTCGTCTCGGTGGTGCTCCAGCACGTAGGACTCGAACACCTGCCCGATGAGGCTCACCTGGTCCGCGCTCAGCACCATGTCGCGCCTACCTGCAGGCAGGCGAGAGGAAGCGGTCACAAGGCGAGGCCGGCCGGCGAGCTCAGGCGCCACCGCCAGAACTTCCTCGCCCTTCGGAGCGGCCCATGACGGCGCCAGGCGGGAGGAGCGCGGGGCGGGGCGGGCCGCGCGCGCCGGCGCAACGGCGCTTCGCGGCAGCGCGCGCCCACTTGCCGCGTGCCCGGCCCGGCCGCCGCGCTCGCGCCGCCTCTCTCAGGCGGCTCCCGCCAACCAACCCACCGCCCCGCCGCCTGCTGGCCGCCCGCCGGCCGGGGCAGGCAGGGTGGCGGGCGGCTACTGGGCCAGGGTGTTTCTCCCCGTTAGTGCCAGAAAGCGAAGCCGCCCGGCGACCCGCTCCGGCGCTCGCTCGGCGTAGGGGAGGACGGGAGGCGGCAGACGCGGAGCTCTTGGCAGCGCTGGGCCGGGCCAGGCCTTCCGCTCCCGCCTCAGGCGCCGCCAGCGCGGCAAGATTTGAACGCGGCGCGGCCGGGCGGGGGCTGTGCGGCGCAGCGGGGGTGGGCCGGGCCAGGCCAGCTGCGCGCCGCCTCGGCCGCCCGCCTGCGCTGCCCAAGGACTGTCCCGCCTCGCCTCCGGGCGGCCGGCGCCGCGGCTACGCTCCCGGCCCCCGCACCATGGGCTCCGCCGAAGGCAGAGGCGAGTGGCGCCCCGCGGCCGCCCCGCTCCCGCTCGGTACCTGCCGCGCGGGCCGCCCTCGCCGCCCCTCCGGTTGGCTCCCACCGCCGCGCCGCACGGAGGCAGTGTCCGCAGCTCCTGCACCCGGCAGGAGAAGCGGCTCCGTCCCCGCCCCCTCCGCGCCGCTTCACGCCCGGGCCCGGCGGGGCCCGAGCGCGGCGGCGGGGCGGAGAGCGGCCGGCAGCCGGCGGGGCCGGACCCAGGCAGGGTAGGGGCAGCGCTTCCCTCAGGTGCCTCCGCGGCCGTGGCGCGGGCACGGGCCGCTCCCGCAGGGCTGCCGTGGCTGCGTGAGGGCTGCCTCCCCTGGGAGCGGCTGTGGGGCGGCAGGCCCCGCACCCCGCCGAGCAGTGAGGCGCCCGGCCGCGCCGGGGGTAGAGTGCTCAGTGGCTGCGGAGGGTGCCCCGCTGCTCTGCCTCTCGGCGTGAAAGAGACATTTCAGAGGTGGTGCGCGCTGTTTGCCTAAGAGCGTGGAGAGGAGAAGGCTTTGGAAAGGCCTTAGAGCAGCCTTCCTGCACCTAAAGGGGGGCTGTTTGCTGGCATGTGGAGTGACGGAAGAGTTAATGGGTGTAAACTAGAAGAGTGTAGATTTAAATTAGGTGTTAGGAAGAAATTCTACCCTGTGAGGGCGATGAGGCCCTGGCACAGGCTGCCCAGAGCAGTTGTGGCTGCCCCCTCCCTGGCAGTGCTCAAGGCCGGGCTGGATGGGGCTTTGGGCACCCTGGTCTGGTGGAGGGTGGCCCTGCTCATGGTAGGGGGTTGGAACTAAATGAGGTCTGAGGTCTTGCCCAACCAAAACCACTCTGTGGTTCTTTGATTCTGAATGTCTCAGTTTCCTTGTTACAAAGGGACGTTGCTGCTCCATAAAATACAGCAGGGTTGCAAGTTGGGGGGAAAGGGGTGCTGTGCAGCAGGGGTTGCCCCATGGTAGCTGAAGCTCGTGTTTGATGCTGCTTTCTGCAGCTCGCCCCATTGGGGTCTGCAAACCCCATGAAGTCTAAATCTGGCTTCTTTAAAGTGAGCTGCCTAACAAATGATTCCATTCCCCCTTCATGAGGACATATCATAGCAAAGTCTGAGGAGTTTGGGAATTTTAATGTAGCCAAAATGCAGGGTTTGCCAGAGGCTCTAAAGCTTTTGTTCAGAATGTATAGTGCATTGTTTTGAATAGTTTCCTATCTTCTTTTTGCTGAACGTGTGTTCCAACGCAGTAACTATTTGAAATATTTTATCTTTCAAGTAGTGGATTCAGTTTCAAAATTGAATTCCAGGCCTAAGGAGTGAAACTGGATCCCAGTTTCTCCTCCAGTGTGCATGTTTCTTTCCTCTACAGCGTGTGTGTGCTCTTCTAAGGAGTGCTGTACCTACGTGTGTGAATTCTGCCCCCGCTGAGTTCTGTGTAGAGTATCTTTGGAATTACTATGTGTGTTTTCTCAGCACCTCTGACACTGTATTTGAAGGCTTTTTTCATATTTCCAGTCAAGTCTTGTTGTATCACAGAGAATAACTTAATGTTCCAATAACTTAATGTTCCTATAACTTCAGAGCGTTTGAAGGATATTAAAACTTCCTTATTGAACTCCTCACTCCCCGGACCTCCCATTGCTGGCTTGTATTAGTGATGAATTATGGATGTACAACCAGAACAAAGATTGTTGCCCACAAAAGATCCTAAACCAAAACATGTACCATACTATCACCTGAGTATCAGAACTGTACTGGTAGTTCTATAATAAAAAGATATCAGAAGAAATGTACAAAATTTGTATTACAACTTATTTTTTTTAAGTTGGTGGATGGAAAAATCAATGCTTTTCAAACAAAAAGAACATCCTTTAAATCCCTTATTTTCAAATTGTAATGTATGGCTTCAATATGTAAAGCCTTAAATTAAAATAAGAGAATTAATTTGAATGTCTAACATATTTTTTTTTCTCCTGGTCATATTTGAATGTGACCTTACCGAATAAGAAAGCTGCAGTTGTTACTTGATCTGTCGTCTTGCCACCCATAAGTTGATCAAGGAATGTTTGGACAGCAGAGAAAGGAAAGGTTGTGGCCTGTCTGGGTGAAAGCTTCTTGCTGGAACTACAGGGGCTTCAGATCACATTGCTCTGAATTGCTACTCTACAAGCTGTGGGAAGGGGATTCCTGCACATGACTCCTGGCAGGTAAATCAGCAGACAGAACTTGTTACCTGTACTGCATGGCTTGCAGATACAAACTTCTTCAGAGTATTTGCAGATGTTGCCAAAATCCTTGTCAGAAGGAAATAGTGTTTACAACAAAAGTCTAAGAATGCTGCAGGGGGTTATAAAGAGGAAGAGTCTTAACCCCTGGATTTACTCTAGAAGCAAAAAACCATTTTGCTTTACAAAATGATCATATTCTGACCAGTTGAATAGGTACAGCTGCAAAAGCACTGCTGGCATCACTGTGAAAACTCAGAACTGTTTCTGGTAGAGATTACCCTGGGTGGAGTGCCAAGCCCTGCCTCCACAGCACCGACAGCATGCATTTGGTGTCAGCTTGGCTCAGTTTGTGGTGCTGCCTTGCAAGACACAAACCCAGGCTGCTTTTGTCTAATGACCAGACGCAGCTGTTTGTTGTTACCTGGCTCCTGGCACGGCAGAGATCTTTGTGATTTCCTGGAAGCGTCCGTCTGCACTTCCTCAGACTCTGCATTCTGTAGCCTAAACTGCTAGAGCAACAGGATGAGATGGAATGCAGCAGTCTGCAACTGGAGCAGCTAATTACAACTACAGAGCAAGTTACTGGTACTGGTGTGTGAAAGCTGCGATTGGGTAGCGGTTCCTACTGAAAATATTTATAATTTTGTTACTGTAACAAAACTGTTACTAGTAACAGTTATGTGCTTTGCTGGATGGTGCAGAACTGTTCACTCAACAAAGCAGTCATGAGACTATTACATCATGCCCATTTGAAACCCCACGAGGTAGCCCCGTTTGAAATCACAGTGCAAAGTAGGGCAAGAAAAAGTAATTAGTTCAAATGAGCGTGTGGAGGTGTGCTGGCAGTTCCCTGCCTGAAAAGCTCTCTTGTCCTGGGCTCAGAGTGATTTCCTGGTTTGTCTCTGCTTTCCACTCTGAATGGCTCTTACATAAGCCAGTGTTATTATATTTTTGCTTTCAGGTCACTTCTGATAGCCTTGTGTGGCTGTGTAGAAAAACAGGAGGAGCGGAAACTGCTGTTTTACAGAATGCAGCCTGTGGCTCGATCTGGAAGCGTCCCAGGAGAGTACAAGAGCTGCCCACTAATTCCATGGTCAGGATGGCTGGTACATGTCCCACTCCAACGTGTAATTGGGATACTGCTGCTGAGAAGGGGTCGTGGGTCCCACAGGTCAGGTAAAGGTTTAGACTAAGTGGTGTGAATGTGGCTGAATGCTCACACCACGGTAAAGCGTGGGCTTCGGTCTCTGCCCTAGGCAGGTCTGTTGCCAGTGCCAGCTGGCCTGAGGCTGCCTATGGCATTTACAGCCTGAAGTGTGCTGCTTCTTTGTGCCCAGTCCGTTGCAGCTGATGATTTGTAACTGAAGTTAAACAACTTTTCATAGAATCATAGAACCATAGAATGGTCTGGGTTGGAAGGGACCCCAAGGATCATAGAGTTCCAACCCCCCCTGCCACAGGCAGGGACACCAACCTCCAGGCCTGGACCTACACAAGGTTGCCCAGGGCCCCATCCAACCTGGCCTTGAACACCTCCAGGGACGGGGCATTCACCACCTCTCTGGGCAGCCTGTTCCAGGACCTTACCCCTCTCTCTATAAAGAACTTCCCCCTAATATCTAATCTAAACCTTCCCTCCTTTAGTGTCAGTCCATTCCCCTTTGTCCTGCCATTGTCTACCCTTTTAACAAGTCGATTCCCCTCCTGTTTGTATGCTCCCTTCAGGTACTGGAAGGCTGCAATGAGGGCCCCCCGCAGCCTTCTCTTCTCCAGGCTGAACAAGCCCAGCTCCCCCAGCCTCTCCTTGTAGGGCAGGTGCTCCAGCCCTCTCATCATCCTTGTGGCCCTCCTCTGAACCCTCTCCAACAGTTCTACATCCTTCTTGTATTGGGGGCCCCAGATCTGGACACAGTACTCCAGGTGGGGCCTCACAGGGGCAGAGTAGAGAGGGACAATCACTTCCCTGTCCCTGCTGACCACCCCTCTTCTGTTGATCTGTCAGGTTGAACAAGGATGGCCTGATAATTTCCAAGAGTAGTTATAGTCATAATGAATCCCCATTTTGGTAGTCATTATTGAATTATGCTTTTCTTTTCTTAAGCTTGACTCTTGTTCCCTAGCAACATTGCTATTAGTGCTGCTGGCAGCAGCTGCTTCTCGTTGTGTTCAGCCTGATGCTTATTGTGTACAGGCCTCTGTACCATGCTTAGCTCTGAAAGTAACTGAGTTGCCTTAGCAACAGGCAGCTTATGAACTCATCCTTCAGACTGTGCAGGACTCCGGAGTGGATCACTAGTTCGCCTTAAAGGCCCCATCATTAACCTAGGAACTTGCAGTGCAGTTTGTACAGACAACAAAAGCTTGAGTTGTCCAGTTGTGTCTGTCCTTGAAAACTGTAAACAGTAGTGCAGTTGTACAGTAAAGAGCTATGTTGAGCCCAGCAAGTAACAAGGTCTGTTATGGAGAGAAATGGAGTCATGCCAAAGGGGAAAAGTTCTGTTTCAGCATGGTGTACATGCAGTCCTGGTTCTGGCCAAGCCAGAGTTACCCTCCCCAAGCAGCCAGCACAGGTGAGCTGAGTTAGCCCAGGTTGTTCTCCACACCACCAGACATCACTCCCCTATAAAAGGGGCTGGTTGGGGAGAGGGGCTGTCTCCAGGGCAGTCTGAGTGTGGCTGGAGCACTGGGGGTCAGTCCTTGTGTTGGTGCAGTACACTGTTATCACTGGGTATAAGTGGAATTTGCCATGGGCTGTTATTGTTCCCCTTTCATGGTGATATGTCAGTAAACTGCCCTTATCCCAACCCACGGAGTCTCTGTCTGTTTCTCCCCAGGGAGTGAGCAAGCGGCATGTGGTGTTCAGCCACTGTTTGGGGCTGAACCACCACAGCCCTTTTTGGTGCCCAATGTGGGGCTTGAAGGGTTAGGGAAATGTTAGATCTGACCCAATTGTGTTAAAAAGCAAAGATAAACATTTACCATGTTCAAAGAGGAGATAGCAACTATGATGTGTTGTTTCATCACCTGGCTGTGGTATATGAGCCCACACCCCCTTTATACAATCCCTGTCTTCTTGTTTATCACTTCGGGGAAGGCAGTCAGGTTCCAAATTCTGTTATACTGTGTGGTATTGATTTATGATGTTATCTGTGTGTGTGAGCCTCGGGGTATTTGGCCATGGCATTTCTGTTTGGCAACACATCTTAGCATTATTTCACAATCACACACAATTTATGGGGAAGATGGGGGGCAGGGGGAATGCTTTCTCCTCCCCTTTTTCCTTTAGGCTTGTTACAGCATCTTAAGAGAACTTTGACTACCTCTGGGATGTTCAGGCCATTATATGCCTCTTGCTCACTCTCCTGAATGCCTTTCTGGTCTTACATGTTACCAACAACTGTTTCAAGAATATTGCTAAGAGACCTTCCCTGGGGCTCCAAGGGCTGGGGTAATGGTACAGCATGGGACTGTTTATCCAGGGGTTGTGACTTCCATCCTCCGAGTTGGGCACCAGAAAGAGGACTGTTGTTCTCCTGGAGCTGTGCCAAATTGCTTCTCTCCAACCAGCCCCTTTTATTGGGGAGTGATGTCAAGTGATGTGGGAAACAGCCTGGGATAGCTCAGCTCACCTGTGCTGGCTGCTTGGGCAGGGTAACTCTGGCCTGGCCACAACCAGGACACATGCTCCCAAGTGCTATCCCCAGGCACTTCCAGTTACAGTAGCCTATCTGAAGAAATCGATGTTTGTTTATATGACCAAAATACACTGCAAAGTCAATTAGCTTTAGAACTGCAAGCTGCTTTCTGTACAGAATTGTACATGGAAATGAGTCATACTTCCATTTAAAGATTTTGCTAGGGAGCGTATACACAAATAGAACTGATACAGTGCCCAATGCCCAAAAGTAGCTGAACAGCAATACTGTGAACTAGAGATTTGCCTTCATTAGAGTAAAGAAAAAAGGTTTAGCATTTGCCTAAGAACAGCAATTGGACTACACTGAATGTACCAGGAAAAAAGCAGCTTCCCTCCTGCAAGGGAACTGAGTTTGTTTCTTTTAAGCCTGATACATTTTTGCAAATGTTGGTTAAGAAAAATGTCTAAAATTATAGGCTAGGATTCCTCACATTTCACCTAAATTTAGTTAATGGAGGTACTTAGATTTGGTGTTGTGCTTCCTCTCCATCTGCAGTCACGAGACCCAATTCACCCTTGGAGTTACCTGTTGACTGCAGAGGAGGTTGAAGATCATGGTTTCCTTAAGTGAGGCGACTCAGTCATTTTCCTTCTAAGGGAAGGTAATCACAGCAAAGCAGGAAAACTCAGGGCCTGATTTTCTCAGTGCAGAATTATTGAACTTTTACCTGTGGATAGCTGACAGCACAGGGATCATGTAACAAAATTCACACATAACTTAAAATAAACCTTAAGCAGCAAGAGATTGCTCTGACATTGTGAACTGATACCTTCAGTAAAGCCTGATATTCATCACTATTCCGTGTTCTCTGGTTTGATATAATACATAGATATTCTTACTCTATTTAAAGTGATCAAAGATTGCAAGACCAAGACAGTTCTTTTAAATTTAACCTCTGTGCATTCAATGTGGAACTACTCAAAACCAGTTAGAAAATAATCATTTTTCTTCCAAAAGAACAGATCATAAAGCAAAAATTTACTTAGGGTGCTAAAAATTATATAATAGGACCCATGTAATTTATTGCCAGTACTTCTCACAGGACTACTATTTCCCCTGAAGGTGTATATCCTACACGTGCTGAAGTAACTGAAAACATACCAAAGGAAGAAATTGATCTGATAAAGCAATTTCTGTGTTGCCACAGATTGCAGCTTGGTTTTCAATCGTCTCTCTGCCTCTCCCCCTTCCCCCAAGCCTACCTTCTGGGTGCAATCCCTGCTGCAGAAAAGCAGCTATGCAGTTCTTGGGACATAATTCTCCCCTTCCTATGAGATTGAGTCAGACGGGTCAGCTGGAGTGGTTTTCTGTGAACCCAGAAGAATTCACTGGGCATTCAAACTCTTCCCACAGAAGAGGATGGAGCAATTCAGGCTGAAGGGCTGAACGTGGCCGTAAGGCTGATGATTATGATGATGTTCTGATGAGACACAGCACTCTTCTGTGTGTTACCCCTGTATCAGGTACAGCCTGTTACTACTTCCACAGGAAAACACAGTAAGGATTAAATATTGCAAAATATTATACAGTAAGTATCAAAATATAAACAGCTGCAGAGTGCAGCAGACATGATACCTGAGTGCTTCCTAACTTTCTTCTCCTTCACAGAAGAGAAATGCCTGCTGGTAAAAAACAAGTAGGCACCTTCTCTTGAACCGGTAAAGCCAATGTGGGTGTCATCTTCAGGTTACTGTTCAGCTGTTAATTCTCTATGTAAAACGTACAGATGAAGCAGGGTTGAAGGGTTGGGGGAGGAAAAGGCTGGGCCCTTGCAGAGCATGCAGGAAAAAAATACACAACACTCAGGTCAGAACATTGTAACAAAATGAGCTAGTGTATTTTATTTTGGGTAACAGCCAAGAAATCTGACATTTTGCCCAATATGGCTTGCTTCTAGAATTAAGAAGTTGCATATACCTACAGTTGAGTCCATCAGCTACAGAGAATCTGCTGTCTATGTCTTCAATCCGCAGCAGCATCACCAGAGTACAGCTTTCAGTGGAGTTACCAAGCAGAGTTATAAGATAGAAGTTTTTAAAATGTTCATTTAGAAGATTTTTATAATGTTTATATGAAAACATACAAATTTTTCATTTATACATATACTACATATAAAACCCATTGTAATTAGCAAGTATCTTCATCTGGGTATGGACCTCTGTGCACGTAGCGAAAAAAGGATGTAGTTAGGGCTTCAGATGAAATAGTAAAGTTGAAGACCTTTGTATATGCTAACTAACACATTATCCAAATAACTCAAAACGGTTTTTTCTGCTTTTAAAAGATGAGAGATTCAGCTTAAAAATACATTCATAAAACAAAGAGACAGTTTTCTCCCTGAGACTACCAGTGTGAGTTACTTCGTGGTAATCTTTGAATGAAAAAATATTAAAAAAGGACAATAAGCTCTATAGTTTTCTATATGCTGCAGCAAATTTATCAAGCAACACTGGCATCATAAAAGGTGTAGATTGGAGAGTCATGCTCACTAGCTGAAAAAACATTGTCATATATCAGTTTAAGAAGAAAAAAAACCCCTAAGCACAGAGTGTTAATGAAAGGTCTGTATCTGTAGCGTATCTAAACAGAAACAGTTGGGTGGGGCTTTTTTGGTGGTGGGGTTTGGTTTTGGGTTGGTTTTCTTTCCTTCTCCATTTCAGGCATGAATTTTATCCAAAGCAGGACTGTATGCTCCAAATGTAGATTCATGGTATACGCAGAGATACTCTAAAGGTTTCAAGCATGTTTTTGTTAGTATTCATAAAAGGAATACATAACATGGGAACAATTTCTGCTTAAAGTCAATGATAAAATGTTTGATTATAACTAGATGGCAAAATCTCATGAGCAACAGGTAAGTGGGGGTGGGGTGTGTGTGTGTGTCCAACGAACAAGCTCCTGTTTTGTGGCTTTTTTCAGCCTCTTGTCAAAATTACCCTACTGGGAAGGTTCTAGCAGCCACCCTAGTCTGCATTTCCTTCACATTCTTCCTTTGAAGTGTTGGAGAGTTAGACAGTTTTTAAACTGCTACAAAGCACCAGAACTGGGACACACTGAACACACTGTGCCCAAACTGGAGAGAGAGATGTCTGTACTTTTAGCTTTTATAATTTGTGTTTGTAGCAACCGTACAGTTACATTATTTCTGGGGGGAAGAGCCTTACCTGAAACCAAAGAAGACACATTTATAGGAAAAAGGGGGAAAGCGTGATGTTTGTTCTACCAAAATTTATTATGTAGTAGTTACAAAGTTTAAAGATTCCTCCATTTTAAATAAAAATAATAGTTATAATTACACACGTTATATAGTACCATGTCAAGTGATTCCAACAAAGATAACATGAAATACAGTGCAGTTTCAAATCAGAAAGACAAATACTTTCTCATTCACAGTGTTTGACAAATGACAGGAAAGCTCGTTCACATGAGGGTTTACTTAAGGTCATGCTCTTATTAATAGTCCACATCACGCTGTGCCACAAAACCCAACCATCGCTCAGAACGTGAAGTACCGGGCAAACCACTCCTGGCGCTGTGGGTCTGGTGAAGCCACCGGTGAGACGTCAGTCTGAGGAGGGCTAAATTCACAGGGGAAATAGGAAAAACAACACATTATCCCACAACTGCACAATGAGCACGCGTTAGGAGAGAAGAAAACAATAGAGTCACAGAGAATATTCAGTAAAGAACACAGTTTGTTTCCCATGGGTTAATTGTCACTGTGCCTCAGGACATGACTTAATGTCTCCCTACAGGATCTCTGATCATCCACTCCATTGGAGAGCATCAGCAGCACGGACAAAAGTCAGTTCAGGAGCCACATGACTCAGGAGCGTGGGCAAATTGTGTTTTGGAAAACGTAATTTAAAATCAGCTGGAGGTTTATTCAGGAAGAATAAAAAGGGTTTTCCTGGAAAAGCGTGGCTGTAGAAGCTCCTCTTTTAGCATCCTTTTCTGGTGGTGAAGTTAATTTTCAGAAATATGATGCCAGCATCATATTTGTGGACATGTGCTCACAAAGACCGGTTCAGAACTGAACACAAATACACACCCTTGGAATATTAAGACTGCTCACGGGTCTTGCTCGCGCTGCTGTTCATGCAGACACTTAAAATACACTAATACACCGGGAAAAGGGAACCGCCGCGCTGCAGGCGGGACTTGTTTCCCCCATTCTCACAAAGTGTGCAAGAGGGAATACTTCAGTCTAATTTAAGCTTAATTACACAATTAAATTCCTTGATCAATGAAAATCAGTAATAAAACTAATCCCTACTGTATTGCTGGATAATACAAAGCACAAACCAATTTGGAATGGGAACTCCAGCATCGCAGCCCACGAGCTCATGCACATGCACTTCACATGCACAGGGAAAAACAAGCATTGGTTTGGTTGTTTTTAGAAAAACCATTGTTTTCTTGAAGCAGACTGCTTTCCTTGTCTGTTTTGGATTTCACTATTTGTTTCCCATCATAATTAGTAGTTGCTGGGTATGGGGTCTTGCGCATTAAACCAAAAGAGAGTAAACAACCAACTGTGGAACCGGTAATTACACAGTGCTTTTAATTGCCCGCTCAGAGGTAAGAGCTCAGCGCCCACCAGGTACAGAGTACAGCGCTTCAGTGCATTGACTGTGTGGGCACTTAAAGCCCAAAGATCCTAAAACAGCACTTCCGAGTTAGGCACGTCACTGTGTTACTTTGCCAGAGTTACTTGAGGCTTTAATGCTGGGTTTGATTACTGGAAGCCTTAAGCTTCCCAGCATGCACGTTTCCCGTTGCTGCATTAAGGTTACTCCTGTGGAACAATTTGCTATGGGTGAGGAAAGGGGAAACAAAAAACACAGAGGCAGCACAGAAAGGAGTTTTCTTACATTAAAAACTGTTAGAATACCGAGTAAAAGAAATTCTGTGCTGGTACCAATTCCTAAATGACACTAAAATAACACAAACGTTTAAAACAATTGTTCGTATACATAAACAATTGGAAGCACATGAATTCTGTTCAAGTATCTAAAGAGGTTCCCAAAGTTCGGGACTTATGAAAAAGTGAGAGAATACCCCACATTTCAACAAGGTCTACAGTAAAAAGGAATACTAGAAAGAGGTTACAAATCTAATGTAAAAATTAAAGACGCCGTAAGAGTACTTGTACCTCTGAAAGGCTCGTAAAGCAAGTTGGATTCGGCTCAATAGGAAGGCAAAATTTTCCTGAGTTAAGCAGAAAAAGAAGAAAAAAAAAAAAAAGAGAAAAAGGAAAAAGATTGGTGAGGCAGTGCTCACCTCAAAAACGTCTTGGGCTCTTTGGGTGGCACTGGCTGTGGTAGTGGTTTGCTGCTGTTGAACTCAATATCGTGGATGGGTGAGTTAGGAATGGGGTCCAGGCGGTTAGGATGTCCATTGCCCACCACTCCGCTAGATTCCAGAGCACTTAGATTGGGGACACTCACAAACCTGTTTGTTGATTTATCGTTCTTCTTCTTTTGCTGCATTAGAAATAACAAACGTAAGGAAGGCTTCGTGCACCAGGACAGAGGAGGAAATTTGCAAATGTAAAAGTTGTGTTGCTGGCTGGTTTGGGGTTGTTTCTAAAGGAGAGCAGTTGGGGTGGGTTGGGCTTTTTTCCCAATTGTAGTTTTACCATTTGCTTTGACCAGAACTGAACACCACAAGTTTTTCACAAAGAAATCAAATTTCTGGTTAAGATGATTAAGTTTTTTAAATTGTGTGTAATAGCCAATGGATACGTTATATAAGATCTTCTAATATAACACTTTGCTCTGTTTAAAGTGTTGCCTGTGGGAAGTTTTCCCCAAAATTCTCATTGAAACCTTTTCTGTTTAAGTCTTTCCTTGACACCAGTGAAACTGCTCTGCCATCAAATGTAATTATAGTGAGTCTCAGTGGCCAAAGCAGTGCATCTCTCCCACAGGTTTCAGCCCATCACTGAGGCACATTTTGGTAATGGGAACACGGAACCCAGAAAAGCAGCTACGTTCCTCTCAAAGCAATTACACCCTCACCATTAGCAACCGTTACGGCAACACTGCTAAAGGGAAAAGGATTACTGATTGCATGGGGATCGTGTTCCTTGTGCCAGGCAAAGGCCAGGCTGGTAGAGCTGCTGTAGCTGCCGCTCTAGGCATGGCTCAACAGCGTCCTTCGTGCTCCCTCTGCTCCTACCCACAGCAGTTCGAGGGACTCAAAGTACTGAAGGATTCCGGTGTTGTGTCACTACTTTGCACCCCGTAACATATCTGATAAAGGAATCAGCAGTTATTTATCTATGTGCCCTACTGTTATAGTTGTTTCAATGCAGAAGGATGCCTCAGATAACTCTAAAGCTTTTTCAAAATCACTGTGTGACAGAACACCTTGAGGATTTTCTGATTTCAACCAACTAGCCCATGTTCCTGATAAAATATTGATAAGAAAAAAGCCCTCTTTCCAAAAATAGGATTTTTGAATGAATGGATTCATTTATTCTCATAAATTATGTATTGTCTGAATATAAAATAAATACTTTCGTTCAGTTACACATGTGCAACCACCCCAACAAAGCAGCTGGGAGAAAACCCCTGAAGGGCTTCTGTGCTGCACAAGTTTGATCTAAACAAAGTGAAAGACGAGTGGAATCTCGTGTTGTTTCTATATAATATTTCCCAGCAGAATCCCACTTCAAACAGAAGAGCTGCTCTATTCGAGGGTGGGTAGGAGGTCAGAGGAAAACAGCCAAAGTCCTGGGGTTGGCTGGTACTTGTCTTCTGTTTTGCCCTCTGCTAGCTTTGACTTCAGTGCCTGACCTTGCCTGGGCTGGCAGATGCCAATGCCACTAACTGTAGCCACACCAAGGGACACCTTTGTCCAAATACAGTTAAAAACTCACAACAAACTAACAGAAAGCTGCAACACAAAACCATCTGGTTTTACAGTGTCACAGGGCAAGATCAGTAGCTGCAAAGGGCTAAACTAAGATCCTCCCATGCACTTCAGGTCTTCTGCAGTAGCTGAAGCAGCAAGAAATAACATCATGATGGAAAAATTAGTTTGGTAGAAAAGTAGCCAACTGTATGTAAAATACATCTGCAAGGTAGTTTACACGCTAATTAAAACCACGTGTTAAACATGCCACAGTTAAATCTGTGTGCTGCTCAGGGGGCTCATTTCTGGAAAATGCCTGTTATCCACGTAGGTGCCTAGAAAAACACTACAGTTATATCTTACTCTCTATAAAACCAGCTATGCTTCTGAAGCAGTCAAATCTGGAGAGACAAAACTGCGTGTATGGTTTCCATGAAATTCATGCAAAGTATTAAGAAATGTCCAACACAACAATGTCCTACTGAAGATCCTAAATGGCAGGAGCTGTAATGCCACTGCAATGGCTGTAATTTTGCATTAATATGCAAAGCCCGTTGCCACTCATAAATTCTGCCTTTTAATTACGTTAGAGAATGATTTTTGGGTTCTTTGTACTTCATTCTCTGGTGAGATGGTACGTGCTTTGACAAAATAAAGTGACACAGTCCACAACCCACGAAATGAGAGATCAGAACGTTCTGGCATACGTGATAGCTGTGAAGTCCAAACAGCTTTAAGTGACAGCAGCATATTATAACAATATATGAATTATCACCGTGGAAATCTGATGTCAAAGTACTTTCCCCAGACATTTCAGATTTCACACAAAGCACGAGGTTAGTTAGATACTTGATGATTACATTTCACGTCTCTATAGATGAGTGGTTCAGACAAACTTCCAAATTTCCAAACTCCCATTATCACGTAAGACCACAGCAAACAAACTGTATCTGGTGGTCCTGGTATTATTGTCTCTGCTGGGCCCAAATGTAAGTTCTATGTGGTCACGCATAGAACTTGGGCATCTTCAGATAAGCTTTGTGAGAGCTGGTAAGCTCCTGCACAACGTAGGTGAATACCAACACGTGGAAAATAGGCTGGCCTGATGTGAAATGACAGTAAGGCTTAGCTAAATACTGCAGCCTGATCTTAAATAATGGAGCCAGAGCTCCTTTAAAGTACCGGAGCCTGAACCTTGATCTCCAAAGGTCTTGGGCATCTGAGCTGCTCACGCTGCACCCCTTGGGTTACCCTCTGCTTCAGAACCTTCCTGAGTTCTTCTGCCTCTACAGCTGGGAGAAATCTCTTCCCTTTCCATGCAGGTGAAATAACCTATGAGTTATCACAAGGAGGAAGGAAACATCTTACTCCCAAAGCGGTGAAAAGAAGCAGTTTTAAGGCACCCCACCACAGTCAGTTTGCATTCCTCACGAAGGAACGCTGCTGGCTTTTGATGTGACAGGGAGGCTACCATGCCTGCTTGTACTGCAGCCTTCACTGGCTGCTAGTCAGCAGGGCAGAGAGAACCGGGGTTTTTGCTCGTATAGAAGGTGACAAGAACTATCTTGTGTCTCCCGCTGCCCCCACAGCCCACACCTGGACACCTGGTTTGTCATTCCAGTTCTCCAGTATTACTCCTTCTCCATTCAGACTCATTCTCGCACTCTGCTCCTTCCCCCTTTTCCCCTTATTCCCTTCCTTTAGTGTCCCCTCTCCCTTTCTAATGCTCTATCATCCCCAGTATCACCTGAAAAATGAAATTGCCCCTGTGCTTTCCAAAGCCACCAGGAAAAACCATGAAACCAAATCTGGTTACAGGTGTCATTCTTCTCTAGTATATATGCTGGAGTCATGCCCTGTGTTGCCTTTCTGTCACTATTTTGAATTTTGTGAGAAGGAGCTGTGGTCTATGTCATACGTGTCTAGCAAATTGGGGCAACAGTATCAGCGGATCTCTCAACAACACAAAAGAAACAAACCTAGACAAAAATGGGTAGAGACAGATGGAAAACTATGTTCCTTCTGCTGAACACGTCTGATAAGAGTGATACACGTACACACGCAGGCACACACACACGTACACATACATTTCTTATTTTTACTCTATCCTAAGTTTAGATTTCTTTTTCTTCACTTTAGCAATGAAGTCCATGGAACATACCTTCACCAATGGATTAATAACACCAACATTAGGGCTTGCATTAAACATTTTGTTGTAGTTAGTCTCCCTGTTAACTAGCTCCAGCTGATAGAACTTTTTGTCCTCCTAAAAAGAAGAGCAAATAGAAACTTCTTTTTATGCATTTTCAATTAGTGAGTGGCCAAATCTGCCTATAAAATGATCTCAAATTTAGGTTTAGGTTTTGTATTTAATATGTTTCGTACTTTGTATGTTTTATATATTATATGCAAATACAAAATAATTTCTCTTTATGCAGTTCTGTGCTCCTGAGACTGAGCACAGCCTGACGGATTATGCTCTGGAAAAGATTTGGCATAGTTAAGTTCTGCTTTTTAATTAATTTTAATTTCCCCACTCCTCCTTGCCTCTGAACTAGGATCTAATCAGACTAATCTACAGCAGGGTGTTCTGCTCTGAATCAGGAACTCGGTCTCTTTCTTAGGTGGCTGACACGGGCTGGCTTGTTCCAGCACTGGAGACAGGAGATGCCTGATCACAGTCCTACTGAGATGTTTTCTGTAACCATGTGTTGTGCTCGACTGTGACAAACTCTCTGTATCTAATTAGTTTTGCTATTATGAGTCATCGGAACCACAGGAATAAGGTGTTAAAGAGTGTGAATAACAGGCTAGCAGGACTGGTTCTTTAAAGACATTTCAAACACTCTGAATTACATAAACTTTTATATCTGTCAAGATATTAAACCAAGAGAGCATAAAAATCTTACAATCAATTTCTTTATGAGTTGGTCCCGCTCTGCAATTAGGTCTTTCAGTTCTGAGATAAGCTGCAAGTCTTCTGGTCTTGATTCTCTGTTTTTATATTTTTCTTCCATTTCTTCTAAACTTTATAGGAAAGAAGAATACTCCCTTTAGCCTGACCCAGTGTTAAATGATGAGTGAATAGTCACATCTTTGATTAGTACAAATGAGAGTTTTCAAGGAGTAAAAACAGAAGGGGACTGTATGACCTTGAAGTAAATTAATTTCTATGTTATCATTCAGCTTTAGCTAGTTAAAGAAAAGCCAAAATCAACAATGACCATAACCTTTGCTCCAGTAACTAATAATCTGGGCAAAATTCTAACTCCTTCTTGTGCATGCAGTGCTAGGTGTTCAAAAAACAGCCTCTTGGAAGTCAAACTGAAGACAAGGCATTCAAACCCGTAGTGTGGGCAGTAGAATCGCAGAAGGCATAGCTGAGATTGATTCTTATGTAAAATATAAGGACTACAGTGCACTGTATTTAATATTAATGTAAATTTTAAAAGCTGGCAATTCACTTCCTTGATGAGAAAAATAATATCATTGCTCTTTTCATAGATGACTACTATTAACAAAGATGCATGCTTGTGATACTAGAGAAACTGGATAGACCGACAAGGCTGGCACCGTCGTCTTCCTCAGCTCATGTGGAACATACTGGGACAGAGATATCCAAGAACAGTGAAGACTAATAGGTAACTAATTCCTCTCCACAAAAGCAACTTAGTACCATTAGAGATGAAATAAAGGAATGAGCTGCAAAAGAAAAGCAATAACACTTGGCTATTAGGATATCTGGATTAAGAGAAATGTAGCAACTGATAAACATTGGGGGGGGAAAAATAGGAGAAAATTTGAAATGCTTGGTGGGAAAGCATTAAAGGAGAAGTGAAATAAGCCAACTGAGAGAGCAATTGTACTACTAACTGCACAAATCTTGTTTCTTCTTAACAAGTGAGTTTTGAAGACACGACAGTTTGAAATCACCATCTCTCTCTGAAAAGCGGGTACAATGCTCACGATGCAAATGTTGTTTCAAAGGCAGCAGCTAGAATACTTGTCTTGTGTATTCAGCTCTCACATAGGTAAATGAACCAAGTTTCAGACAGATTCAGGAAATTAAACAAACTTCATGGGAAAGAAACTGAAAAAAAAATAATCCCAATCCCTGAGAAAAATCTATGAATTTAAGGTGTCTCAATCGGCTCAAACTTAACTCCACAAGACACCTGGGGGCAGACATCACATCTCACTTGAGAGAAATGCTTTCCTTTCAGAAGCAGCTATGTGATTCCTACTTGGAGTCGCATCTGAAAAAATAGTTCATGTTAAATCATATTTATAACCTTCAAATAACCGGTGCTTAATCTGAGGCGGTTACGTAATGATTTACATAAAACACTATGAGTGTGAACAATGTGACTGTTTTCATTTACAGACAAGGACTTTGACTCAGCAGAACAGAATGATGCTCAGCTGGCTCCATTTCAGTGTATACATTTGATGCTGGGTTAAGCTGTTGGGTACAGATCTCCAGAGTACAGCACACAGTTACACACAGCTGTCCTGTCATTTTCAGGTATTTCAAAGACATAAATTCTTTTTCTTTCTGTTTCAAAGAGAGAAGACGTAATTTAAAAACTCTAGCCGTAGAGCCTAATTAATGATACCCACTCTTAATTACTGCAGGATTGTTTCTCCATTTCATAAATGTTCACAAGGCCAGGCTTTGGGTGAGGCCAAACATAGAAACAGTTACTTAAGAAATAGCAGCATAAAACTCTTCTAGGTTTTGGGTTTTTTTAACAGCTTCCTCTTTTGACAGCTCCTTGCTTCAGTGGAAGCCAGGTAAGGGCAAACTGGATGATGTCTGCTGTCTTTAGGCCAACAGCTGCATCCTCACAGCTCAAAGTTGAGCAAGAACCAGGAGTAGGGAACTAACGAATTCAGAAAAATTCAGGACACTGAAAAACAAACAACTCTGTGGGAGAAAAAGTCAGGGTAAGTGGTTCTAAAACCTTGCCCTGTTGGTTGCTCATCAGCATGTTTCTCATACAAGAGAAATGCAGTGAACAGGAGGTAGTTTACTAATGTAGTAACTTACTAGTTGGCAAGTTACCACATTTATCAAGGCACAGGACTCTGCATGTGGACAATTACAAAGGAGTATGAACTAGAATTTTACACCCATCTTATTTGAAGACAATTTCTGAGTGCTTTTTAATCAAGAAAGAAGTAGATGCATTTGGGCTTTATTGTGCATTTTTAATTGTTACTTTTAAAAGTTTCCTATCATATACCTAGAACCAATTATTTTCTCTGCAAAAATCTTTTATGCTGCAAATACAAATCCCTCAGTGAGAACTCTGTGTCAGGAAGCCCTCAGTGCAGTATGAAACCTCGGTCAGAACCCCTGACCAAATGGGTTACACCACACACAAGAGAGAAAGACTGAAGGATGTGTAAGACAGGAAAACACCGGTTAGACGACACACTCCTAACACCGCTTCTGCCCACAGGTGGTCTACCCCCACTTGGCACTGTGACTCAGAGACACTCCCCAGTGTTCTGTTACTGTTATGCTCATATAATCCGTTTCAGACATGAGTCTTATGTTAGCAAACCTGAAAACGTCTGCAGCGCTCACGTGAGGACTTCTTAATAGCAAATATTGGGCTGTTTATAAACTTGTTGAAGAAATTCTTGTGTTCTCCAAAGAGATGTGTAAAGATTTTCTAAGAACTGCACAAATTTACTATCTTTCCTACTTGAAATTTTATGGTCTCAAATCCCTAAGAATTTGTCTCACTGAATTCCCTGAAAGTTAAAGGAACTGTGTTGCCTAAAGAATGCAAGATCGGGCCCCATACCTGATGGTGGTCTTACATGTCTGCATCTCTGCAACGTCTTCAGCAACTTATGGACACCAGAATGAACTATTCACTCAAACGCAGCTACATACACAATTTTTGAATGCAACAAAACTTACGAAATTTGTAAAGCTGAATTAATTTCCTTGAGCAGCTCTTGGGTCTTATTAAAATCTGCCAGCATGCTTTGTTTCTCTCTGATGTGATCTGCTGTCAAGACATCCAGCTCTTTCTCATGTTTCTTGCTTAAATCTTGCTCATGCACCCTGTTTAGTTTATTTTTTGTCAAAAAAAGAGTTATTCTAACATCAGACTCGTTTGTTCATCATGCTTTTCTGCCATGCTTCTAACGGCTTTTACACAGTATCAGACAACACAGAATGAATTACTGATTCATCAAAACCCACTACTTGCTGTCCTCCAATCTTCTAGCTTATTTCATGGAAAAATGCATCTCCTTTAATGCTTTTTTAAATAAACAAACGTAAAGAATGAAAACAACAACCTGCAAAAGCTAACACTTGAGTGGACTGTCACTAGAATATGCCAAAACGCATCTCTGAAATGCAGCTTAACCGTATGGCAATATTCACAAGCTTCACTAGTAGTGGGCATGGCTAACAACAACTAAATTAGATAAAATATCACTTGATTAAGAGGATAAATTAAAAGGTGCAAATCGTAAAATTCCTTAAGTCAAACAATACGTGAAGTAACACACGTTGGAGTTTGGAGCGGCAGAATTCATACCTGATCTGTTGGTTGGATTCACTGCGTATTCTAAGAACTTCCTTCCCTTTAAACTCTAATTCCTTGGTCAGTGCACTTATATTTTCATGAAGATGCAGAATCTCTTTGTCCAGCTCAGCTATATGATGATCTCTGTGCCTCAGCTCATCTTGTAGATCTGATATTCGGCATAAAAATTCTTTCTCCTACAACAGAAGCAGCAGCAGCAAAAATGTGTGTTCAGAAAGACTTGTCTCTCAGGAGCACACTACTTGCTTGCAGAAGGGAACAGCTGGGCAGAATTTCCCATTCAATACACAATTTTTCCCATTTTAATACTGGTACAAATTATAATTAAAACTGAGGGGTTTGGGGTTTTTTTGTTGTGTACAAGTAGAAATAAAGAAGAGATCAAAGTTATGTAACAAACAATTTCTATTTGTGAGAAAACATAAAAACCTGCTGTAAGTGCTTGTTAAAAGTGCATAGTTCATGACATTTGCCTTCTGCCCACCCCTACAAGAAAACAAAACACCTGATAGCGGGGTTGCCGGTATCAGAACCGGGGGCAACGGAGGGGCATTTAGCATTTTCTACCT
The DNA here is from genome assembly GCA_022605575.1 of Laterallus jamaicensis coturniculus. Lineage (NCBI taxonomy): Eukaryota > Metazoa > Chordata > Aves > Gruiformes > Rallidae > Laterallus > Laterallus jamaicensis. The sequence goes on along the minus strand of JAKCOX010000102.1, from coordinate 411,915 downwards.
CCTCAATGTACAACCTAAAGAAACTGTTTTTCCCTTCACAGCCCCATACAACAGGACAAAAGAGCTCAAGATGTACACCCTGCACCGATGAACACAGTGATTTAGGAGTTTCCTACCACGTATATCTAAGGATCATAAATATTTCACAGCAGAATACATGCTGAATACTTTATATAATATTGATATTGTGTCCAATGCATCAATAAAATAAAAATTCCAATGAAATTAACATTTGGGAAACCATCTGGAACCCTTCCCAATGTTTTTTATAATGCTTCTCCTTAGTTTAGAAAACATCTGTAATAAAATCAACCTTTTACAGAGTTTTCCATCTATTCCACTTCTTAGAGAGTTTCACAGTAATTTATGACCACACAGTTTGCACAGACAGAAAACCAGTAGGTATTTCAAAGTAGTTTTAACTGGGATTTGTACCTTTTTGCATCTAAGAAATACAAATAGATCCTAATGCACAAATTTTATAGGACATTTTAAGAATAGATCTTTAAAAGTAACCCTTTACTTCCCTACACAAAGTTAAGAGTATTTAAATATTTCAAAAAGTGGCAAGTGTAATCACCCTGCTCAGACCTCTCTGCATTTAGTCCAGCCCTGATGCTGTGAACTGGTGGGCAAGCTAACACAGGCAAACAAAACTAACTGCTTTACCCTTAGTACAACTGAGGCCCGTGCTTAACAGATCATTGTACTGAGGCCTACAGTACATGGCATTTGGCTGGATCAAACACTTGCTCTTGTAATTTAAGGGGTTTTTCCCTCTGACATCTCCTTTAGGTGTCCCTCTCTCAGTTTAAACAACAGGCGTGAAACAACATCCTCCTAAATCCCTCAGGCTTTTGTTCATTGCTGACAGCACCACGTTTACACCTCCAGTGCTCACACTGTTAAACTAGCAAGGAAGGGAGAAAGAAGGGCACATCTTTGACTGTGTCTGGTTTTATGTAAAGGCCATATCCATCTAAACCTGCTTCCTCTGCTAACATAGTTCTAAAACCACTCCACCTCCTTGGTGCTGGGCTATCAGTAAATCAATCCCAAAGAGACTGCTCTATACGCGAATACAGAAGTAATTTTCCAGTCCTCTTATTTCCAGGTGTCTGACTTCCTTACTACAGAGATCAGGCTTTGAATGTTTAGTTTACTACTGGACTGTATATAAAATTATAAATGAAAGAGAAAAGTGAATTAATTAGTTGGCTGCTGAAAGTACAGGTAGTCCACACTACCTTTAGGATTTGGGTTTTGTTGGGGTTTTTTTGAGGGGAGATTGTTTTTAATGGTTTTTTTTTAAGAGAAAGAGTCTCAAGCTGTTATGTCATCTCTGCTTCTTTAGATGCTAATTTACCTTTTTCAGTCTGGCTCCTGAAGAAAAAAAGATACCAACATACTCTTACATTTGCAGCGATCATTTGGTTTTAAGCATCCACTTCTTAACTATATCAGTTCAGTTTTGGAAAGAAGCATCCCCTTTTCCCTTTGTAAGTCCCACAGGCAGCTGAGGACAAGTAGAATTTTGCAAGAATCGGCGCTTTCCTCCCAGGGCAAGGCAGCACACTCCCAGATGGCTGCATGATTTGGAGAGGAAACTGCCTTGATACCAGAGCCTTTACGGGCTTCCGGTGAAGTTCACTGAAGGCAGAAAAAGCTAACCAAGGAAGTTCAGCTCAACTGTCAGGGATACATCATCTGCTGGTGCCGGCTGACTCTGAAGGATTCCATGTTTGTTGATTGTTCCCAACAGATCCTGCCTCCAGCTGAGAGAAAATGAATACCAATAATGCAATTTTCCAGTCAGTTGCCAGCAATGCTTCCTACCTGTCGCCTGCCGAGTTCTATGCTTCTTTCCAGCTCCATTTTGGCAGCTATCAGTTCTTGTTGATGGTTGTGCCTTAGCTGGTCAATTGCCGCTGCATGTTGATGATTTAGCTCTGAGCGCAGGGAAGCTGGTTGCCGTGAACAGAAAGAAAAACTGATCTGCAAATGTTTACGTTAATTAACAATAACAGCCCTGCTCCATCAAATATTGCTGCTGACATAACACACACTGTTTATGTCAGTTATGCAACTGTCCTGCCATTCTATTTCATTTTCCATCATGAATTTTAGTTACAGAATCACAGAGTTGTAGGGGTTGGAAGGGACCTCGAGAGATCATCGGGTCCAACCCCCCTGCCAAAGCAGCTCCCTAGGACATATCACTCACATAGGCGTCCAGAAGAGTCTTGAATATCTCCAGAGAAGGAGACTCCACCACCTCCCTGGGCAGCCTGTCCCAGGGCTCTGTCACCCTCACTGTGAAAAAGTTCCTCCTCATGTTGGTGCGGAACTTCCTGTGCTCCAATTTGCAGCCACTGCCCCATGTCCTGTCTCCACTGACCAAAGAAAAGGTGCAGGCCAATTCCCCCTGCACCCCATACTTAAGATATTTATAAACATTGATTAGGTCCCCCCCTCAGTCTTTTTTTCTCGCTTACTCCTTCCAAACAACATTATGGGTAAGACTCCAAACACAAACAGTTTGGACTTACCTGTCAAAGCTTACACTGATTTTAAGAGGAACAGCTAGGTGAACACTGAATGACTCTGAGATACACTATGGTGTTACAATACTTGTACACGCCCATACACGTATCTGCACATTATCTTCATACGAGTAGAAGTAATGGTTTTGGACCTGTTTGCAAATATTTTTAATAGCATACCTAACATAGCTTTTCCTTCATCCTCCAGCTCAAATCGTAGGGTCTGAAGTTCCTGTTCCATCTCCAATTTGAAACCTTCCATGGCTTGTTTATGCGTTTCTTTCAGCGCCTGGAGTTCTTCCGAGTGTTTCTGTTGTAAACGTTCTTCTAATTCCTATAAAATAAAAACTGGCAAAATTAATTCTATAACAGCTTAGGGAATTTATAAAATACTGAACAATAGACAACTGGCCACAAGAAGCAAGCACTGGCTTACTCTAGAAATTAAAAAAAACCCGCAGTAATATTGCTCATGTTTTCTTCTCTCACTAAGTTATCCTATTACTTTTTTTTTTCCAGTGGCTGATTGTTAGCAAGATCACATGCACTGTTCTGCTCACCGTTGGAAAAGAGGAAAAAACCCCACAACCTGTGGATGTATTTGTACCAGCAAGCAATGTGGGAAGGTGCAGATCCAGAGGTGGGTTTATAGTGTGCACACAATGCACATTTGGGGATTTTTGCTCCCCGCTGACACCCACGTTTATTTTCTCTTGAAGTGTGTGTGAAGCACAATGTTCCTGGGGCACACCTTCTCGTTTCCTTTTGAGCAAAACCCACCCACCACGTGTCCTCTAAAACTAGTCTATGTTCTGAACCAAAGCACATTAAGTGGGGACAGTGGGAAACTTGCTTGCAAAGGTACACTCTAAATCTGAATTAAAAAAAATAAACTAGAGCCACACCCTATCAAGTACCATGCACTGCCAAAATGGCCATCCTAAAGGTGGTTTAGACAAGGTTTTAAAAAAAATATTTTAGGTGTGCCATTGTTCTGGCCATGAAAATTACCTTGCAATTGCAGAATGTAGTTGATACAAATTGTAAGATATTGAAAATATATGTTATAAAAGGAGTCAACTGACAGGACACGTTAGAAAACACATGCGAAATTAGGTGACTATAATAGAAAATACAGAGCATCCTATTGCCAAATCAAAACTAGGAAATAATGTTACAAATAACAATGCCAAACTACTGTAAAACACTCATATGTGTTGATAATCATTTTACATATATACACCTTCATATTTATCCATATATAGCGGTCGAGCAAGACATGAAACAATTCCAATATTAGATATGATTTTCAGTATTTCTTAATTAGGTTTAACTGGATAGCATTGTGTCTCTAAGACATCAGCTGAAAAGAAAATGTAGTAGCTGTGCAGACACTTTCCTTCACTAATTCCAGCTGGGCACGTAAATGGCTAAAATATCAACATTCTCTACATGAGTTGGAATATCCATGTGAACATGCCTTTTGTTCTTGCTCTTTTGTTTCTTCCATGTTTTGAAATGCAAGGATGTGGGCCTCCTGAAGTGACTTATGCCTTTGTTGATGCTCCTCTTCTAATTCCTGGATCTCCTGAGTCAGCCGCTGTCGCTCCTGACTGAACTGAGCTTGTAGCTGTTGCAAAGAGCTCTGTGACTGGGAAAGCTGCATCTCCAGATTCTGCTTCAATAACGAGATCTGACCCACAACAGAACAGCAAATATCCATTAGTCATTAGTACTAACATCAACTCTGAAGAAAAACATTCAAAAGAAGGAAAATACTCAAAATTTTAAAGCCAGAACATTAACTAAAAGACAGACAAGCAATGTCATCCATCTACTGAATTTGCTGTTAATATTGTATCTCAGAGATACAGCAGTTACAGTTAAATAGGTTTGTAGGGGTTACCACATCTGTCAGTTCATACTACAGCACTACCTATAACGCGATTTTTGATGGCTGAATTATCAAAATTTGCTTCATGTTTTGTAGAAGGATCAATAAAAATGACACTATCAAGGTCTAAACAAACATTCGATCGATAAGATAAGCTGTTCTTCAGGGGAACATCACATCAATTCTGCAGGGAAAATCCTGCAGTTGATAGGGGAGGGCAGCCTGTGACATCTAGGTGGATTGATTTTTGTATCTTTTGATATGATACAGTCCTATCTTACTGGTAGTTTTCTCATTCAAAAAGTAAAAGTAGAATATCCCTCTGCATCACAAACTAAATGTTATGCTTGATGGATTCTCCCTCACACACTTGGGGATTTGTTTGTTAGCTTGGCAATACTGTGAGAATGATTCTTCTGCTGGTTTTCAAGATCTAAGTTCTAAGTAATCCGAGTCACAAACATTCATTTGCTTAGAAATACCTGATTCGACAAACAATGCTTTTCACCCAGCAAGCATTTAAATGCATTAGAGTACACTGAACTTCCTGAAAAAGTCCCATATTCATTCTACAATAATGATGTACTTGGCTCCTCCCATCAGATAGCATCTTTCCAGACTGTAAGTACTAAATCTGTATTCCCTTTAGAGCCAAAGCCAAGAGAGAGACCCTCCAGATTTAACTGAAGGAGGTTTTTGCTACAGTGACTCAAAGGAAGGAAAACCAAAACTGCCATGTGACAAAGAATTTAAATCAGTAAGGATACTTTAAAAAGCCTTGGAGCATTGCATAGCATTGAATTATAAAGGAAAGTCTGATAGTGTCATTCAATTCAGCACATCTTAATTATGACAAATTAGTAACGACATTGCACATCAACTTCTTGAGTTACAGAACATTAAGCCCCACCGCTTAACAAAAAATTAATAGCAGCATACCAAGGACAACTTGCAGCATGAACATTGTTGTCAAATGTGGAAGTTTTTTGGGGTTTTTTTTGTCTGGTTTTTTTTTTTTTTTTCAAAAGGACACAGCTTGAGCAGATTTGAAAGAAAAAAAGCTATATTTAAAATTAGCACTAAAACAAAACAAGCAAATTAATTTAATGGAATGAGCATGACTTCTTGCATTTAAAATTCACCAGGTCTTTATGTCTGGGCACATACACTCTACCTTCTAAATTTACTGTATCAACTCTATTTTACCTTAGATACCTTTGAAACAGATCAGATACAATTAAAGTAGTACAGTGGAGGCCTATACTACATTCTTTACTCTGAACTATTCATGTAGTAGAAGTACATTTACACTGAATATAAATGCCACTTACAAACTGTGTGGTGTCAGGGAAGAGATTTGTTTCATCTCCTGTTCTGCCTCCAGAAATGGTCAACCTGGGTTACCCAGGGAGAACAAGGCCAAGGCACAAACGTAGGGATCTGGGTTCCAAAGCCTACCAGCATCCAGCAATCTCTCTTAAACCAGAAGAGGTATTTTTGGGGTAAATTCACAGAGGAACCATTAAGTACAACTGCTATCTGAATCCATAAAAGCTTTTAGCATCCACAGTATCCTGTGGCAAGTTGACAGGATAACTGCTCATACTTGTAATGGAAAGGAGTCAAAAGAAGTTCCCTTGTCATTCACTCTGTTCTACTCATGTTTCTATAAATGTCCATCATTTCCCTTCTTACACCCTTTTCCATACTAAACTGGCTCAGCCTAATGAGTGTCTCCTTGCATGGAAGCTGTTTAATAGCCATCATCATGTTCCTCATGCTTTTGCCTCTCCTCTATTTCTTTTTCTGAGATTAGAGACCAAAACAGCATATAATATTTAAAATTAAGGTAAAATCTGGTTTCATATAGCAGTTAACATGGTTGTACTTGTTCTCAGTTTATCTCCTATATTTTCCTAATATTTTATTTGCCTTTCTGACTCCTACTGAGCACTGAAGGGACATTTTAATGGAATTATATATCACAGTCCCCAAACCTACTCTCAAAACGGAACAGGCCAAGGTAAGGTTCCTCATTTTACATGGGAAGACAATTTATTTTTTCCCTTGCATAGCACACTGCATTTATCCACACTGAATTTCACCTGCTATTTTAGTGCCAAGTCCCTTGGCTTTTTACAGCTATTCTATCATTCTTCACCACACTACAGCCAGCATGGCCAGCTCTGAATTTTCATCTCTCAGGCTTGATAGGGGTTTGTGGTTTTTCCCTGAGACTGCTACTGTGACTTGTCTCTAGTCCCTCTACTCCTTGTCTTCCACCCACCCCACACTCCAATATCTGTCCCCCTACTCCTTCCCTCTTTGCTCTTTTTCCTCATCCCAACTCCATTTTTAGTATCATAGGAATGTGCAGTTAGGCAGTGAGGATAGCCTTAAGAGGTCATTCAATCCAATGCTTGGCACTAGGTGGGAACTCTACACAAATGACTGCTTAAAAATCTCATATGAATAAAATCCCATCATTTTACTCATTTTTACTCTTCTTCTGAGTGTCTGTGGCAGAAACACAGAAATACTGGACAGATGTTCTGTCCACTCTTGATTCTTTCACCATGTTTCTGTCCCTCAGGTTTCTCACCAGGTCCTGTTCACCATGGCCACCAGGAGGTGCAGTTCTAGGGGGATTCCTGCTCAGTCCTCCAGTACCTCAGGTAATTTAATCATCTTACTCTAAAAAGCCTTTCATTATAACATTCAAGTGGAGTTGATCATGGTATCTCAGCCAAAAGATAGGCAAAAAAACCCCACAAACAAAAAAAAACCACACCCACATAAAACTTTGGGCTTGAAGTTAAATCTCTTTCTCAGATAAGTTCCTGCTCCTCCAAACTCTGGTAATTCTCAGTATATCATTTAAGAACATTTTTAGCATGAACCAAGGGCAAAATAATTTACATTTCTTTCTCAGAACTGCAGAAATCACTTTGAGTGAGCTGGTTTGGGTTGGGATAGAGCTTATTTTCTTCCTAGTAGGCAGTACATAGCTGTGGTTTGGACTTGTGCTGGAAGCAGCGTTGTAACACAGGGATGTTTTAGTCACTGCTGAGCAGCGCTTACACAGTGCCAAGGTCTGTGCTGCTGCTCACCTCACCCCATCAGTGAGGAGGCTGGGGGTGCACAAGAAGCTAGGAGGGGATACAGCTGGGACAGCTGACCCCAATTGACCACAGGGATAATACATACCATATGACATCATGCTCAGCATATAAAGATGGGGGAAAGAAGAAGGGGAGATGTTGGGAGTGATGACATTTGTCTTCCCAAACCACTATTTCACATGATGGAGGCCTGCTGTCCTGGGGATGGCTAAACACCTGCCTGCCCAGGGAAAGCAGGGAATGAATCCCTTGTTTGCCTTTCCTGCACATGAGACTTTTGCTTTACCTATTAAACTGTCTTTATCTCAAGCCAAAAGGATTTGCACTGTTACTTTTCTGATTCTCCTCCCCCTGTTGCAACAGGGGCAGAGTGAGTGAGCGACTATGCAGAGCTTTGTTGCTGGCCAGGTTAAACCATGACACTGAGATGCCCAAGAGAAATCTGACTCCTGGCCAGGAAGCCATCTTTAAAGCTATCAGGAATTCTCTTCTCAAGAGCAGTTCACAGTTCCACCAGATTAAAGTGACTGCAAAGCCCCAGCTGAAATGAGTCAGTCTCTGGAGATGCCTATTTGCATCAGTAGACTTTACAGAAATTAAAGGACAATGGGGATTAAAGGATTCTAACTAACCTTCTCATAATTTTTGTTGTTGTTGAAAGCACATCAATATTTAAACTCTCTGTTATTTTTAGTCGGGTACATAATTTCAAACATTATTTTGATGATTCAGTAACTACAGTGACATCCTTAAGGACACATTTTTAAAGATGCTAGTGCCTCCATTTGTATGTCTTCAGAGCATCCCTGCTATATACTCCTGTACTGAGGATTCAAAAGATAACAGCTCTGAACACTATTCTTCTGAACTTTCAATACATTTATCCAAGGTTTTCAGCACAGTAAAAACATTGGTTAGGATTTTAAGAATTAAAAAAAAAATAAAAATGGAAGAATATTTTGGCTGCAGATATGACTTGCACTGAAAAACTGCAAATTATATATAACACAGCGTCAATCTCATGCTTGGTAGAAAGCTCTGCGATACACATTCGCACTGTCCACAAGCTTGCTTGCTTCAACAATGACACCAAAATGCTGCTTACATTATGAGCAGGTACGTAGCGCTTGATGTCCAGTGATGGGCACAGTTACACAGATGGAGGGATGCAGTACACAAGCTTTAACTAGCGGCCAACGTTCGCCTCCCAAATATCACCACGTATTCTGTTTCACAGGCTAAAGCTCTAAAGCAGCACTACAGGAGATGCAGGGTTCTTAGTGCAAGCATGCCCTGGCTACGAGCTGTAAGTGCCAATCACTTACATTGCTGATAGATTTATGCAAAGCTTCACCCAGACAGTGCCGCTATGAAGAAAAGATCACAGGAATAAAGGGAAACATTCAGAAATCAACTAAGTAAAAGAAAAAGGGGTAAGGAAGGGAGAGTAAAACACAGAACATTAATTATAATGTGATCAGGGAAAACTCTCTGGAAAACAATGTGAACACGTTGCTTTGACCAAGTATATAAACTACTGAGCATACAACAGAATGAGGCGTTTTCCTGTGTTATGTCTTGCACAGACAGGGTAGCATTCTCTCTTCAACACAATGTCACTATATACTCATGTATTACACAGCTGAACACAATAGAAATTACAGCAAATAATTTTGGCAAGCAATCATTTAAGTGTACCAATTGGCATTGCTTTTCGAAAAGATGTTAGGTAAGGATTCAACCAACAGCCAGCTGTGTCTCTGAAACCTCACAAGCATATTAAATGCATAATAATAAAGATCAGATTTCTCTGCTAAAGGGCAGAAAATGAGGTTAGTCTGCAATGAAAACATGTTTATATTAAAAAGCTTCTTTTATTTTTCTTAAAATTCAGCATGAGACGGGTACATGAAAGACTCTTCCTAAAAGTCTCCAGCAAAAAAATGACTTTACATACCACTTACACCAGTGTTGATTGCTAATGAAAAGCAAAAAATAAAAACACATCACCTCGTACATGTACCATATGAAATGTTATCAATGATACAAATCACATACATCATTCATCTCTATTTTGAAAAGATGCCTGGGTATAGATACAGATGAATGGTGTAGCTAGGCACCCAAACACACACACACAAGTCTTCAGAAATTAAGGGAAAGCCATCTCAGATCCAGCATGACCTGTTACCCCTTGTGGCACAGGTCAGCCAAGATGAGGGCTTTCTCCAGGAGACAACAGGTATTTTGAAACCAGCTTGGAAGCCTAGAGTTGGGAACTTTTAGATAACACTTTGTCAAAATACAAAAGTAATAAATTATTATTCATTCTCCTTGATCTAGAAGGCAGCAAAACATAAAATATACATTATTGTGGAATATCCAACATTATCTTAATAAAATTGTAAGAGCAACAAGCAACGGTTTTCTGTGCTAGGCATCATCAGTAGGAGGCATCATCCTCCAGTGGACAAGACACTGATTTCAATACAGGGTTTTGAAGATGCCAAGCTGAATGAATCCACCTTTTTCTTCTGTGCTTCCTTTCCCATCAGTCTGGTTTGTTTCGGGGGGGAAGCTGTTAAGACCAGAAATGATCTCTTGCTAATTAAATGCTGACTTTCTAGAACATTTGAGACTTAAATTTGGTGGCCTTACCGAGGCACCACTGTAGTACAACCAAGAAATATTTAGACTTTACAACTGGAGCAGAAGATCAGTAATGTTCTACCCTGAAAAGAAATGCCAAGTACAAAGATTTTTGGGAAGCTGCATTCTGAGGGCTGCCCTATTAAAAAGGCCATTTAAGAAAGTGAGAGTTCCCCCTGCTGCTTGCAAAATAACAGATTTCTCTCACAAAAAAAGAAACAGGCCTTGCTTTGCTGTCAGCCTGGGTAACTAGAGGTACACTGAGAGGGGCTAACCATTTTAGAACATGTGATTTCCACAGACTTGAAAGTTCTCAAGAGACCTGGAAAATGGATGGAATTCAAATGAACCTCTGGGGGAGGTTCTACACTAAATCTCTCCAGTTCGGTACTTAGATTTGTCACAGATTGTTTAGGTGATCTCACTCACAGCAATCTTTCTCCAACTCACATTTCCCTGCTGTGAAATGAGAACAGTAATTACCTTGTGCAAACCCCTCCCCCCCAAAATATTGAACACTCAGATCTTATTGGCAAGACAACAACTATGAACAGAAAGAAAAAATCCTACTTTTTAATTAAGTTGAACTAATATATTTGACATTCTCATGTGTTCTAAAACATACACAGTGATGTTGACTGCGTAGTAAATACAGCTCTTTAACAAAACTTGAAATACACAAGCACTTTATGAAACTGGAAGCCTAAGTATCACTTTGAAGCTGGTGTGAGGAGCAAAATTTTGGCATTTTTGTCCATGGATCAACTGGCATATCACCAGGCTGCACTTGTCCTCAAAGGGCAAAAGGATGATGTCTAAAGAATCTAGCTGGGCTCACTAATAGAGCTTTAAACTAGATGCAGAGGGGGAGAGGGAAAAAACCCCAGGCTTGTCAGGAAAGAGAAGGGACAGGCACCTCAGGAGGACTACAGAGATGAAGAAAGATCATTTAGAGAGAAAATCAGAAGGGTTAAAGCCCAACTAGAACTCAGATTGACCAATTCTATGAAAGATAATAAAAAAAAAATAATTAATCTTTCCACAGATAGATCAACAGCAAAAGGAGGGCCAAGGACAATCTCCAGCCCATACTGGATGCAGGGAGAGCATTAGTGACAAAGGATGAAGACAAGGCTGAGGTACTTAATGCCTTCTTTGCCTCAGTCTTTAATGGTGAGATGTTCCCTGGATATTCAGCCTCATGAGCCGGAAGACAGGGAGAGAGAACAGAACAAAACTTCCATGATCCAGGAGGAAAGAGTTAGAGATCTGCTAGGCCAATTAGACATTCATAAGTCTATGGGGCCAGACAGGTTCCACCAGAGGTTACTGAGGGAGCTGGCAGATGTTTTTGCCACCCCCCTTTCCATCATCTATCAGCAGTCCTGGCTGACTGGGGAAGCTCCACTTGACTAGAGGCTGGCAGATGTTACACCCATTTACAAGTAGGATCAGAGGGAGGACCCAGGAAACTACAGGCCTGCCAGTCTGACCTCGGTGCTATGGAAGATCGCAGAACGGGTCATCTTGAGTGGTATCGCACAGCACACGCACAACAACAGAGCGATCCGGCCCAGTCACCATGGGCTTACGAAAGGCAGGTCCTGCCAAACGAACCTGATCGCCTTCTATCCTAAGGTGATCCGCTTAATGGATGAGGGGTGGATATCATGTACCTTGAGTTCAGCAAAGCCTTTGACATGGTTTCTCACCACATTCTACTTGAGAAACTGGCTTCCACTGGCCTGGACAGGTGCAGCCTCTGCTGGGTAAAAAACAGACTGCATGGCCAGGCCCAAATGATAGTGGTAAATTGAGCTAAATCCAGCTGGAGGGCAGTCACAAGTGGTGTTCCTCAGGGCTCAGTTCTGGGTCCAGTCCTGTTAAATGTCTCTATCAATGACCTGGATGAAGGGATTGAATGTTCCCTTCAGTAAGTTTGCAGATGAAACTAAACTGGGAGAAAGTGTCAATCTGCTTAAGGGTAGGGAAGGTCTTCAGAGGTATCTGGACAGGTTGGATCGATGGGCTGGGATCAACAGAATGAGGTTCAACAAGGCCAATGCAGAGTCCTGCACTTGGGACATAACAACCCTGTGCAGTGCTACAGGCTTGAGGAAGAGTGGCTAAAAGGCTGCCTGGTGGAGCAGGACCTGGGGGTGTTGGTTGACTGCTGACAGAATATGAGCCAGCAGTGTGCCCAGGTGGCCAGGAAAGCCAATGGCATCTTGGCTTGTATCAGAAACAGTGTGGCCAGCAAGTCCAGGGAAGTGTTTGTGCCCTTGTACTCAGCCTTGGTGAGGTCACACCTCAAGTACTGTGTCCAATTCTAGGCCCTTCACTACAAGAAAGGCATTGAGGTCCTGGAGCGTGTCCAGAGAAGGGCAGCCAGGCTGGTGAAGGGGCTGGAGAACAAACCTTTCAAGGAGCAGCTGAGGGAGCTGGGGATGTTTTGCCTGGAGAACAGGAGGCTGAGGAGAGACCTTATCACCACCTACAATCACCTGAAAGGAGGTTGTAGAGAGATGGGTGTTGGCCTCTTCACCCAAGCAACAGGTGATAAGACGAGGGGGAGTGGACTCCAGCTGTGCCAGGGAAAGTTCAGATTAGACATTAGGAAAAAATTCTTCACTGAAAGGGTTATCAGGCATTGGAACAGGGTGCTCAGGGAAGTGACTGAGTCACCAATCCTGGATGGTGACTCATCAAAACATGGGTAGATGATGCTCAGGGACATGGTTTAGTAGAGGGCAGGTATGGGTGGACTTGATCTCAAAGGTCTTTTCCAATCTTGTGATTCTGTATCACTATTCAAACCTATTTAACTATATATTAATCCATTCTAGAACAAAGACTGGAAAAGATGATTTAAGCTCTATGTTTTGTTTCCTGCAGGACAAGAGTTTACTGGATGTATGGAAGTTCTCTGATTACGTCTCATGGCTAAAAGATACTTTCAACCAGATTACAGTCTTGACACTTAATTTCAGCATCAGTCTTCACATCACCCAGAGGTCAGTTATGTAACACTTCTTCTCATTGATATTTCAACATCAAATTGTGTCAAGACCTGACTTTGGTCTACAATTTACTGAATTTTCAAAATACTGCTGGCAACAGGAATTCTTGTGTAATACCCAAGACTGAGGAAGGTCCAAACTTTATCTGTTGCATGAAAGCAGAACTACATTACTACACTACAAATGAGTCTCTGCCTCATTTGAAGAATGACCTCCAATAAAACCTGTTGATCTCTCTGAAGAAGAAAACCTATGTGCATCCATCAGATGTTAGCAAAACAAATTGGTTTCCGAGATGTCTACTGAAGAGGCAGAAAGGACCTTTGGCATAAGTCCATTTTATCCAGATAACAACAGCAACAACAACCACCACCACCCAAAACTGTCCCTTGAGATACATTTTCAGTTTGAAGAGAAAGACTGATTTGTCAGCAGATGTACTGCTTCTGACTGCACAGTGCTTATGCAGCAGATAACTCTGCAGAGATTTGGAAAGCAGCTGTTTCCTACTACAACGTTTTGTACTTGGCTTGAGGCTTGTGACATGCTAGGAATGAAAAGGCTGCATCAAAGTATGCCTCCCCCCCGCAACTGGTAAGAAAAATCAGGATTTAGAGATGCTTTCTATTCTCAAAACCCAACCATTTTCTATTGAGGGAAGTGAAGGGTATATATATAAGGTGTTCTGAAATGCATGCCTTATCTCTGGAATCCAGTTGGTTCCAATTTCCTTCTGTTTCTGTAGCAACTCTGTGTGAAGGCATCATGTCCAGGCTATCACAAAGTAGGGTATCTATCCTGTTGCTTTAAAAAGACAGACCTCTTCTCTTTTCCAGTTGCAAGAGTCTATCAATCTGCTAGAAAATCCTTAGGTAGTCTGACATTTTTACCTGCTTGGATCTTGACTACATGCTTTTAAATATGATGAACTGCAGGTTCAGTGGTCAGGGAGAAGAGTATCACTTCAATTTCCTGATAATTTATCAAGTCTTTAGAATGGTACTAGAGCTTCATTTCATTTATTTGACATAATGCTGTCAGGATTTTAAAGATTGTATATGCACCTTGTCTAATCCTTCCTGGAGCAAAGAGGTACCTGCCAGGAAGTGCCCTTAATCAAGAAATTTATTCATTTGCTGAATCTCAAACAAAATTTCCCCACCTAGTAAGTTCTCTCTCATTCCTCCCAGGGTCCAAAATTGCTTTCATTTGACTTGAACTTATGTAAAAGCTGCCTGAGAAACTATCATCTGCAACAATGAGGCTAAAAGCAATGTTTTAAAACTAGATTCTTATCTGAGTTGTTATATTTAAGGGAAAAACATATACAAATATAGTATTAAAAATGTATTTGGAGAATGGTGATACTGTTTGATTTGGCTTAGATTTCTATTTACCACTTTTAGAAGTGTAAACTTTACTCCAAATATAAAATGAAACTCTTTCCTGACTCATGCATCATTCATTACATACTATACTAAGAATTAAATGTCCTTCCCTTGATAGGTAGAATTAAAAACTCTCAGTCTTCTCCATATTTACTAACTCAAACACTGCCAAACAAAGCCTGGTAATATTAAATCCTAATTAGAATTTATGGATATAAAGCTTCTCTGGATATAAAGAACTGTAATTTCAAACCTCAGCCTAGATGTATTTTTAAATTCAAGCAAGTGTAATGCCATGGGAGAAAAAAAATTAAATGAAGAAACCAAAGAGAGAGATTAAAATCTTACCACATCCAGTAAACATCTGTTCTTTATCAGAGCAACAAAGGCAACATTTGTTAGCATTCCTACTGTATCTGACTGAAAATACTTGGAACACTGGTTTATTCTGTTGCTTTTGTTTGTATTGCTGAGTAGCTCTTAATTGTAAATGGTCTTTAATGAATTTCCTCAGTTATATTCAGAATTTTTTCAACAAAGAATAAAGTAATTGGGAGTATGGTACGGGCTGAATGAGCTCTCTACAGCTAAAAGCTCAGAAAAAGAGCTAATATTGCTCAACTTTGGGCGTTTGTTTTCACTGTCAAGCTTCAGACAAAACTACCATGACTGATGTGGATAGAACAAACCAGGTGGATACACCAACCAACCCTCAGGATCACGTCTCTGCCCAGAACAGGGAGCCCAGAGTAAGGACAACTCCTTTTCAAGAGGTACAGACGGTCGTGACACAGGGGGAAGCAGCCTTAACAGACATCCCGCCCCCCCCCGAGGGCTGCAGCAACTCTGTATGACATGACTAGTCACATGCCCAAGTACAATAGTTTGTGACTTGGCTAAAGCATGGGTTTCCCACCCAGAATACAGGAGCACTGATTCTCCTACATCAGCGGTGAGTGGCAGGATGTATATGGACATGGGATCCAGGCAGAAACTTACAGATCTCCCCAGTTTCTCTGCAGGGCCCCATGAGCTGCAGCACAGTCTCGTTCAGACCACAAATTTGAGAGCTGTCAGCACACTTGGAAAAGATTCCAAGAGCCGCAGAAAGTGGTGCTCCTTTGGGAAAACAACAAATAGCTACAGAAGAGGGAAACAAAACCTTACCCTGAACCACATTCCATGTACCCTCTGTCCTCTCTTTGGTATGATTCGTCTTTTTATTCTTTAGGATTTCAGCATTTTAGATTAAGTCCTTTTTAAGTCTTGCCCAAAATCCTTCACCATCCACTAGATGTCATGGTAGCCTAACTATTATTACTGAATACCGGAAAGACCAAAGAGAATCAGGATGGAGAAGTTACTTGAAATTTACTTCCTCTCTGTTGCCGACAGAGAAGCCTTTACACAGCGTGTTCAGGAAGTATCAAGTAAAATGAGTCTGTGCTGAAAGTCAATCTCCCTACTTTCAGGAAACTGACATAGGATACATGCAGTGTAGAAATTTCCAGCATCCATTCAACAGCAAATCATCTAAGGTAAGCATTATGCAGGCTGTAGAACAGGCCAGTAATCCTTGTGCTGGGGAAAGAAAGCGGCATTTCCTTATTCTGCTAATGTGGATGCTCTGTGATAAGAACTTCCACACAGGCAAATAATGATGGAGCAATAACTGCCCTCTAATAGAAACCTAGTCAAAGTCCTTTAGAAGCGTGCACAGGAGCTCTGTGACTTCTCTACAGCACTCCACTTTGCGAGCAAGTATGCTCAGCAGCCAGGGTTTTAGGACGGAGCTTGAAATTTCCTGAAAACTGGAATTTGAGTAATGACTACATGAGAAGTTTGACAGTTTAAAAAGGAACACACTATCATGGTAACAAACTGAATAGGAAACTGGTAATTTTTTTTTCCAAAAAATGTAAAGAAGATGAGAGAAACAATATTTGCTCAAATATAGAAAAGCCCATCCACAATCAGAGTACTTGATTCAGTTTACAAAAAAAACCATATATGACAATATAAAAATAGATAAGAATAATACAGGCCTTAACCTGGATGTTTCAGTGCCCAGAATTAGAAATGTGCACAACATGGAGAGCCAGAGGAGAGAACATGCTTGTGCTTTAAAAATAGAAAATTCCTGCTATTTAGCCCATGGCTGAAGCCTTCTCAGCAGTAAAATGTTTTTAAGAGAAGCGTTAAAAGCCCATTACACAGCTAAGAGAAATGGAAAAGAGCTAGCACATCTGAATTCACTACATATTTCATGAAGAAACTCTCACATTGATTCATGTGGAAATACTTAGTACAATTTACGGGAGGGGGGGAAAGAAAATCACTTTCTCTTTTTGTGTCTTCTAAAACTATTTCTCTTATCAGTGATAAGAATGACACACTTGGTCTCTAGGCACTGATCTAGTTAACCTATCAACCACATTTAACTGTAGATGGTAAGTGATGCTTTACAACCAGAAAGAATGAGTTTAAGCACTTAATCAGATGAACAGTATTTTCTCTCAAGAGAATTATTTTACTCATAACAGAGCTATACTGTTAGAATAACAATAATCCTATGTGCATTCTATGAGCAACCACTTTGTGGTACCAGTATAAAAGCAAAACTATTACCTTCCTTTATGCAAGAGCTACACCTTGCCTATCAAACATGCAACAACTAGTAGAAGGCAGGTATTTGTAGATTAGGACATAATTAAAAAACAAACCAACTCAGAACACTTTAGGGCCATTTATTTTTTGACTGAACATGGATTCCAAGATGGGCACACTCTATACTGTATTTTTCTCCAGTTTAAGTAACTATACTGTGTCACTTCCCACCATTCATTTAAACCTTTTTTACTAAGCACTTTTTTCTGGTTTTTAAACCAAATCTGAGCTTCATCAATACATATTAGAAAATGATGCATCGATAAGCATTTTGTTTCTGAATTCAACCTGTCTGAATAGCATTTATACAACTGAACGGTGAAGCTCCAGACACTTTCTTAACACAGATATACAGACCACAGTTTCTGTGGATTTACAAGTTGGAAAATTATTTAGCAGAGACCTTGGTCTTGTATTATTTTGATAAATCATTGTATAATATTGCTGGTATAGGCCAGACCGATTCTTTCCAGGTAAAAATCTGAATTGCAGAAAGAGGAGTTGAATCTCTGCTCTCTCCCTAATTTTTACATGGGCTTCATGCTTTCCAAATGGGTTTTAAATGCATCTTCCCACTAATGGAGACTGGGGCAGTGCATAACAAACACAGAATTTTACACTCCTGCTGCCGTTATCTCAAGCTGTTCTTGTTCAGCATGGCTGAAAGGCAACAGCTACGAGCAGATACCCTTTTGATGGGCTGAAATTTGAATTCTTCCCAATTCTGTTAACTATGCACATGTGTAACAGAAGAATCTCACTTTTGTTGTCTCCAGCCTCTTTAAACCAGCCTGGGAACCCTCTGGGGTAAAGAGTCTTACCACACACGTACAGATTGCCAAGCACAGCTAGCCTTATTGCAGCAGTTCCCTAGTGTCAAAGTGGGCCCAATGCAGTTTCCATGCAGAATAGCACCGTTCCACATTAACACCACCAAAGTGTATAGTAATCTCTGCCTTATGAAACATGCACCAAAAATCTTCCACTTCCTTCTATAATCAAAACACTACCTTTGTTTTTCATCTATGATGAAGTGACTAGATTAGTGGATGACGGAAAGTTAATTCCCTACCACCAACAGTAACTTCTCAGTCCTTCTGAAATACCTATCCAACTCAAACACTGCTATGGAAAAGCAACTGCGGGATTTAAGAAAAACAAAAGAGAAAAGTGAAGGCTTCCATGCTTTAGTTTATTCTTAGTCCTCCAAACATACATGCTGTTATGGAATATTAGAGCAAAGGGAGTGATGAACCCCCAACCATTTTGCATATGCAGACCATTTCCTACATCTGCAAATTCTTTAGTAAAGTTCCCCTTATTACAGTGAGCTTTCTGATTCAAAAGTGAAAACATCATTCATTTGGAACATACTGATTTTCCATTCTGAAACTGTAGCTTAGATTTACTTTGGTGTTTTTAAAAGGCAGAAACAGGTAAGGTATCTTAGAAGTAAGTTAAAACCACAGAAAGTTTAAAATATACTTTCCTAGAGTAAATGCTATTTCTAGGTAGAAGCAGAGAGACTAAATGAAACTTCAGTAAAGGCAGTTAAGTGAAACTCCAAATCAAATGAGTCCAAGTCTCATTACAATCACATTGTAAAAAGTAACAGACCAAGAACTTTGAAAACCTCCAGCTTTTATGAGCCTAAGCTGCAAGATTTTACAAGTTTAAATCTCCTTGTCAGCAAAATACATTGTCACGCGTTCCTATAAGAAGCTGTATAATCAAGTGCGTGTTCAGTTATTAGACTTCTCGAATTAGACAGCTAATTAAAAGCTCTCCCACAAACAGCCTGGGATTGCAGTCATTTAATGACTTCCAAAATCTCTTACTTTAAAATGTATTTGTTCATTATCAGCTATTCTTTCAGACTGTAGTCAATAAAATCAGTTCTCTAGCCTTTACAGCTTGGAAAAAGTACAAAGCAAGTATTTCCTGTGAATTACCTAGCATAACTTGGTTTATAAGTACAAGTTACAATTGAAAACTCAGTATTTATAAAAAATGATCCCAAAATAATGTCCAAAAGTACTTGACAAGACATAGCCATAGTAAATGTGTTGTAGAAACCAAGGGACATTTTGACTTTCAAGACCTTCAAGTCCTAGCAATTATCATAGATAAATATTTATAATGGACTAGGTGGACAGAAAATAATAATAAAATATGAAGAGGTGAGACTGTCAACACCATTCCATTCCTCCAAAAACACATGTAAAAGGTTTTACTCACATTGAGTATAAAGGAGGACATGCATATAATTTTAAGGCCTCTTCAAACATTAATCAAAAACATTCAACAATGATTAGTTTTAAATTTAAGACAAATTTCATTTTCAAGACAATTTAAAAATGAAATTTGTTAGAAATGGAAAGACAGATGTAGTTAATTGGTAATAACCCAGCAGCAACTAAATTGTAACAGCTTCCAATTTTCAACAAGACCATAGTTACCTGGTCTAAAAGATCTTCAACTTTTTTTTGCCAACCATCCCTTGCTGCATTTTTTTCCCGTTCTTTCAGCTGCAACAGCTGAGTCATGGCTGCCTTCTTATCCTCTTCATGCTGAAGCCTCAGCTCTTCACGAAGCTTATTACATTCCTGTCTAAAAGCAAAGCTGAAGTAACTAAAAGGTAGTGGACTTTGTGCAAGAAGCAAAAAAGAATGAAGGACTCAGAAATAATTGAAGGGGCTTAGATAACAACAGAGCCCTTTGTTTTACATTGCATTCGCTATTACGTTTGTATAACACTCACTACCACAGGTGCTCCAGATCAGGGCTGAAGCACCTCTCCTATGAAGACAGGCTGAGAGATTTGGGCTTGCTCAGCCTAGAGAAGAGAAGGGTCTGGAGAGACCTTACAGCAACCTTCCAGTACCTAAAGGGGCCTGCAGGAAAGCTGGAGAGGTGCTGTTTGCAAGGGCATGGAGTGATAAAACAAGGGGTAATGTCCATAGGCTGGAGCGGAAATTTAGATATTCGGAAGAAATCCTTCCCTGTGAGGGCAGTGAGGCCCTGGCACAGGCTGCCCAGAGAAGCTGTGGCTGCCCCCTCCCTGGCAGCGTTCAAGGCCAGGTTGAATGGGGCTTTGGGCAATCCTGGTGTAATGGAAGGTGTCCCTGCTCAAGGCAGGAAGGTTGGAACTGAGGTCCTTTCCAACTCAAACCATTCTATAACACTTAATTTCTTATTTAAAGAAGAAAAAATTAATACTTGCCGAAGATTTTCCGTCCATTTTATTTCCAAGTCACGAGCCATTCTGTCAACTTTGAACTTCTCCTCTTCTCTCATGGCAGCAATCATTGCCTCGTGCTGTTGCCTCTCCTGATCTAGTTCACCCTGCAAACACAAACTTCACAATAGAGACTGATCAGCAGCAAAAACCCAGTATTTCAAATCTTAAATGAACGTATTTATAACAAAAATGTCTGTTAAAATTGGCTCATAAAACTTGAACTATAACTTTTTCAGTGTGTAATTCTTAATTGCACACAATTAATGCCTATACATCTGCTGATATTTCTTACTTGTGGAACAGAACCATGCATTCCTACCAGAAGCAATAAAAAGCAATTTTCCAGTAGGTCAAATGCTGTTACATTGAATCACAGAATAATTTATGTTGGAAAGAACATCAAAAGGTCATCAAGTCCTGTTCAGCTCAGGACTAACTTCAGCACTAGAGCAGGTCACTTAGGCTTTTGGCAAGCACATTTTGGACTTTCCTCTTCCTTCCTCCCTGCCTGGCTCTTTTTTTAGAATCTGCAAGTATTCATTATGCCAATGTCAAAGCTTGAGCTATTTGGACTTGATACAAAGTTCCTGTATCTTCTTTTTGTTTCGGGACTGGACCGAGCTGGAAGAAACAGGCTTTCAGTCTTAACACAACAAAAAAGAATCATACCAATTTCTGTTCAAATTTTACCATGCTGGGGTAGTATTGAGTACCACCTAGAATTCATACTTACATGAATTTTTTTCAGCAGTGCTTCCTTTATTCATGAGAAGCAAACATGGCTGTCTAAAGTTAGACTTTTTAAAGTGAGATTATTTTTTTTTTCTGTGTAATTTTTTCATTTGTGTCTTTAAAAGCTGTTAAGATATATAATATTGCTGGTGACATGCTACAGATGAATATTTAAATGTTATAAGCTAAAAAGAGAAGAATGCAGTAGTTCATGGGGACCCTTAGAGAAATTATAAAAAAATACAGAGGATGTTATAAACCACAATAGGGTACACATCTTATGACCATGGCTGAAAGAAACTAGGAAAAAAAAAAATCCTGTTTCAGTCTGGTTTTGTTAAGAAAATAACACCAGTACAAAAAACAGATTCAGGGGTTTTCATATATTTGCTGCTCTACTTCAGATATTGCAGTACTCTTGCAAATGTCCATTGCTTATGGAGGAAAGAAAAAGGAATGGTTATACTTAGTATTAAAGTCAATGAGCTGTTAACAGATTAACTGACAGTTTCAGTTCCATCTAACTTAAATGGCAATATATATTTGTGTTTAGGCGAATTAATTGATTCAGTTCTATAAAGTGGTCACATTTTCTGGACCATGGTCTGTTATCTTTCAAGATATCAAAGATGTCTAAACTGTTCTCAAGCATCTTCTGAAACTCTGAATTTGAGCCTGAAATTGTTTGAGGATAACACGGTAAGCATGCATACTGGGTGGGGGTGGTTTCAATGAATGCTAGAGCTAGTAAGCTCTGGATCTTGTTTTGCACAAAGACATGAAACTGTCTGAATCAGTACTGCTGCAACACATCTTTTTTTATTCTCATGAAATTCTCTTACACCTCTGAAAAATCCAAGTCTGGACATATTTTGTATGGATATGTTTTGGCAGCTACACAGAAAGATGTACCAGCAGCAATACCCATTAAATACTAAAAGTGTTCTGAAAACAGTCAAAAATCCTCATCTATGACTAACTAGAAAACCCAAACAATCCAGAAACCCCTAACCAAAAAACAAAGCCCCAAACAAACCCAACCTACTTCTTCAGGTTTTTTCCTCTTTGCTCAAAATAAAGAGAAAAATCTCTCTTTTAATGATGCCATATGAAGATCCTTCAACACTAAGTACATGATAATACCACTTGCTATTGTAAAAACAAAACCACTCCAACTGTACATTGTACAATTTATTCTCCAACATCAGTGTTACCTCCACACTATACAATGAATCCGTGGTCTCTCGCAGTCTTGCTCTAGTTAGTTCTAGTTCCTTCTGGAGTATTTCCTGAGCTTCTTGAAGACTGGAGATGTGTCCTTCTGCAGTACCAAGGCCTTGTTCACTTTTTCTCACTAGGTCTTGTAGACGACAAACCTACAGCATAAAAAAACCCCAACCTTGTAATTTACATAATTACTATTAATGGCAGCTAAGTCATCCTGTTTCATTTGCTTCCACTGATTCCTAACTCCAACCTAGACAAATTTTTTTTTTGGTACAACATATTCTCCTTTAAACTCACTTAATGTTTCTCTATTAAAAACTAAACTCCTGTAGTATTATTTTTTTTAAAAAAAAATCAAAAATTAAAAGATTTTTTACAAGAAAAGAATATCCAAATTATATTTGAAAAATTTTTGCAGGGAGAGAGGTTACAGAAAAGTTCTGTAATTACCTCTAATTTTACTGTGAGAAAGCAGGTTTTATGCAAATTTTAAAAATGAGAACTGCTATTTCTAAATATATAAACTCAAATCTAATGGATAAATTAAGTTATGCTAGGGTATATGTTTCTTTGTTTTCAGATTTCTACCTGTTCATGAATCAGTCTATTTAAAGCTCAACCTAATAGCTGTAGAGTATAATGTGCTCACTTCCCTAACTGCTGTGTAATAATAACACTTCTCTCTGCCTGTTTGTGCTCCCCATCTACAATATGATGATGCTATATTACTTTGCTTCAGGTGAGAGTATTAGAGATTGAACACTATTCACCATCTGTAGGAAAGGAAAGACCTTTTAAACATGTAGGCTGGAAAAAGAGAATAACAGAAGGCATGGAGAGGGGACCAAACCCCAGCAACTAATGGGAACTGTATTTCCAGAGGTGATAGTCTGTGCCATTGCCTTAGTATGTTGAGATAAATTCATTCACTGTGGGACAAGCACCTCAAGAAAAGACGAACTATTCTTCTGTTTGTTAGCATATAATATGCAAGAACTGTTAGTGATGTAGACAGACACATGCATGCACCCTCCACCATCCCTCCTAAACTCTCTCCCTCTGTATGCTACCCATTAAGTATTAATTAAAAGGGATTTTTCCTTTCAGCAAGGAATCACAAGCTTCCCGAGCATGACAGAGAAATACTAATGTAACCCTGAGAACCTGCCTACCTGCTCCTTTGCATTATATGCCAGCCGCTAGTAATTCCCTACAAATCACAACTACCCAAAGGAGAAACTCTACACAAAAATTGCCCCTGAAACTAATGATACCCTTGAAGAGACTCTCTGTCTATGTGTCTGTTGTAGCACACCAATAGCACACAATGTGAAGAGCAGTCCTGTAGAGGTAAAGGATATGGAAACGTTGGGTAAGAATGCCACTTGTAGGGCTTACGTCTACTCTACTGATGACTAAATAGCTTCCAGCATTGCTTCAAGGGACCCTTAGTAATACCATCAGAAAGCCTTTGCATGGAAATGGCTAGTCCTTAGATCACTCTGTCAAGGGACACAAACAGTCCTTCTAAAAGGTCTTGGCTGATCTACAGTGAACGGAAGGAAATCTGTAAACAATCTCACCCTGAGACAGGTCAGAGAAAGTTAATATCTACAGTTCACAGAACATTAGGAGTTGGAAGGGATCTTGAAAGATCATCTAGTCCAACCCCCCTGCCAGAGCAGGATCACCTACACTAAATCACACAGGAACACATCCAGGAGGGTTTTGAATGTCTCCAGAGGAGGAGACTCCACAACTTCTCTGGGCAGTCTGTGCCAGTGCTCCATCATACTCACAGTGAAAAAGTTCCTCCTTATATTCACATGGAACTTCCTATGCTCCAGCTTGCTCCCATTGCCCCTTGTCCTATCGTTGGCCATCACTGAGAAGAGCCTGGCTTCACCCTCCTGACTCTCACCCTTTACATATTTATAAACATGAATAAGGTAACTCCTCACTCTCCTCTTCTCCAAGCTAAAGAGGCCTAGCTCCTTCAGCCTTTCCTCATAAGGAGGGTGTTCCACCCCTTAATCATCTTGGTGGCCCTGTGCAAAAGTTAAGCAGAACTCAAAAAAAAAAATTAATCTCTGGTAAGTACTTAAGACTAGACTGTTCTTAAATAGCTTGGTACTAGGAGCAAGCTTAACGAGGCTTTAGTCTTCCTCATACTGTAGCTAAGATAATCAGCTATCAAAAGGTCTGTCAAAAAGAAAAGAAGATGGCATAGGTTCAAAACCAGCTTTCTCAGCAGGGAAGCCAGAGCTAATCTAATATCTGCAGAATGCAATAAATGTATGCCTACTGCTAAATGAACTCTGTTACTTAAACAGCAAAGGAAGCAGCAGTAGAAATGTAAGAGCTAAGCTAAAGATGTGCCAGTCATTTCACAGCAAAGTTTCTTCCAGGTCAGTGAAGACATGGAGAAACTGTTGTCAGATGTCAATAGAAATCTAAGAGTAAGCTGTCATTGCACAGGAAGCACTTGTCCCCTACTTAAGGTGATGAGAGTAATAAAATAAAACATATCACACCTCTGTACTACACGGCACAGACTTACACTCTGTTCCAGATTTACTGCTTGTATAACTCTCTCTCATTCTCTCAATATGTGCATCACACAGTATTACCTTTTCCGTGGCATGAGAATGTATGTAAGCTCAATTACTAAATAGCAGCTGGCCCTAGCTGCCTATTTGAGTTTATGTAAGTGTTATCTATTCCTTACCTATGCCTCTGTTCTCTTCTGTGTGCTGATGATTTGTCCAACCCCCAACCTGATAGCACTTAGATAATGAAAACTCCTTCTTAAAACATTTGAAGTGATTTCCTTCAAAGCAGGAGCAAGTTTATTACCCATAAACCCAATAGAAGTTGATCAAGAGTAACTAAATTAAAACCTACAGTGTTGAAGGACAGCAGAATGACAATAGTGCTGCCCTCAGATTTAATCCTGCAATAAGTTAACATACAACAGAGAAATTAAAGCTAAAAATAACAAAGCTTTCTGTAATTTTGAAAGGAAAAATAAACCCATGTATGATTTTCTTAACATATCTAACAAATATTTCTTATTTTCATCTATTGTAGGTAAGCATACTACTAAGGGAGCAAGACCAGTTCCAGTTTCAATTTGCACCTTCTCCAAGGTCTGAAGTACCAGCAAAGCTACTCACAGCTACCAGAAGGAAGGACAGTCTCTTGTTTAGCAGGTACAACTGACTGAAGAGCAGCACTGCTGAGCTCTACATATGGTAGGTTCAACTACACTGCTTGTATGTATTATCTTGGGGGTGCATCTGTGTATCTACCTACCTACCTATATAGTAGGTACTACTCAAACCACATACTTATATATAACTAATACATAAGCATGCCTGTTAATAATGTTAATATATTAATGTGTACAATATTTTAACATACAATAATATATACTTAAATATTATAATAATTTACACTTTCAGAAGGGCAATCTTTCCCCATTTACTAAAACCAAGCAGTTTTATTCAAAAGCAAGCTTAATATTTGTGCAATTTGGAAGCCATCAGAATTAGACAAACATCTGCCACCTTCAGAATCTATACAGATCAGAAAATAGCAATGAAGAGTACCTCAGCAAAAAAGTACTTGAATGTATGCTTAAGTCTGTCTTAGCACACACACAGAGAAAGCATATGTATGGTCTGTTGAACATTAAAGCTGATAAATAATTTTCTTGAAACAAGGCAGAAGTTCCAGACAGGAATAAATTGATGTTTTTCTATCAGTAGATTATATTTCTAGTTTAAAAATATTATGTGACAAAAAGGTGGTGATTAGAAACTGAAAAACATAAAACTTTCAACTGAGATGTGTTTAACATTGATACATGTGATCAAAACACTGCAAGGCCATGTTAATTTTGTAAAGGACAATAAAATTGGTGCTCAGAAGCAGACAAGAAACTTACCATGTTTGAAGAACATTTTAAACAGAAATAAAGCACTAAACAGACTGAACAACACAGTCCTAGCTCTGTACTGGACTAGACCATTATCGATGAAGTGTGGTCTAGTGCGCAGGACCATTAACCAGTACAATCAAGTTAACCCTTACCTCCTGATTGGCAGAAGTCAGTTTTGTTGTCAGCTCTTCCTTCAGGTTTTCCAGCTGCTGTCGGAGCTGATTCTTATCGTCCTCCAAATGCAGTTTCTCCTTCTCAAACTGCTGCTCCAACTCCTTCAGAAGGAAGATGGAAGAAATATTTAATACTTGCCACACAGGTGCACCACAGGAAAACTACTACTCCTGGAATAAACATTACTGAGCTCAAGCAATAAGTTTCCTTTTCTTAAAGTGCCAAGCCATGAACATAAGGAAGAAATCCTTTCCTGTGAGAGTGGTGGGACACTGGCTGCCCAGAGAAGCTGTGGCTGCCCCTCCTTGGCAGTGTTCCAGGCCAGGCTGGATGGGGCTTTGGGCAACCTCATTTAGTGAGGGGTGCTCCTGCCAACAGCAGGGACATTGTAGCTAGGTGATCTTAGAGGTCCCTTCCAACCCAAACTACTCTAATCCTATGATTTCTTTCCTCTTACAATAGAAGCCAAAATTTTTCATTTTTCTCATCTAACTTCCTTAATCACAAAATAAAACAGGACTGTCTTCTCAATCACTGTGCACTTCATGATCATTGAAACTATACCTATTTTCAGTTTTTCAATCTGAGTTGACAAACGAAGAAATTTTTACTCCTTTTAAAACGACATGAGAACATGCTTATCCTTCATCCTTTACCCATCTATCTCCTACACATCATCCCCACAGAAAATACTAAAGGCTAAAATCCAGACTGAACATCAGGAAGCTTTTCAGGCTGTTAGAATAAATGGAAAAAAAAAAAAAGCCCCCCGTGATATCTAGAAAATTTACACAGAACCAAGAGAAATCAACAATTAGTCATCAAGTTCAACTGTATGGAAAGAATCAAGTAATACCTCTGTTTCCATTCAATCTCTGTGGAGTAATAGCCAAATTCTGAAAACAGCTCTGTTGGATGAATGATATTTCTCTTACAGGAAGCTACACTGTATATGTATGTTAGACCTTTTTCTTTTTTTTAAGGAAAACTATATATGTATGCTTCAGCTTTCTTAATATCCAGAATACATTTTCAGAACAAATTCTGTCACAAAACACTTCACATAAACCATGTTAAAATGAAGAGCCAAATATAGTGTGTTCTACTGGAATACAGAATAAATAATTATACCACAAAGACTTCCTGAAGAAAACAAAGGTTGCTAGGTAAGGTGCTCCAGAGCCAGGTAATACAAGACTTCAGGGATTTCTAGGCTGCTACAGAGGCTCCTTTATTAGCTCCCTCCTAGGGGCTCAGCTGTAATGGAAGGCTTAGCATCCATTCAAGCCCTAGTGTGTGGCTCTGAGCTCAAAATTCTGAGAAATCAATATCATCTCAGGAACAGCTAATGAGAATACATAGACCAGAGCTATGCATGAAACCAGAAGTAAAACTGCAGGCAGCAGTAGGATTGCAGGGATGGGGAAAGTTAAAGAGCTCAAGGATTTAAGATGAAAAAGACTGTCATGAAAAGGTGTAAAACTCTAAGGAAACACAGAGCGCTGGAAAACAGCAACTGAGTGTCATCCAGCTCATTCCAAGAAACAGAGAGAGAGAAACCAACTCTTCCTCAGCCAAAACCAGGCGCCTCCAGTGTTTTGCTGGGGGTGGTAAGCACATTAAGCTTAGTAACTTGTTCTAGCAGTCCATTCGGGTGTGCCATAGGCACTAAATAACCTGTGTATAAACTGCTTGCAATCTCTTTGTTCATGGTAGAACTTGAACAGAGTGATCTACCAGAGGGTTACATCGCTACGTACATTGCTGCACAGCATCACTCAGCAAGCACGTGTTTCCTCACTGGGCCCAAATCAAATCGCCACGTGGGACAAATGGTGCTATAGCTAAGTGAGACTTGCTCAATTTTTTTGGTTCACACTGAAATCTGCTGTCTGCAAGATTTCACCAGTGCTATTCAGGCTATTCTGATAAGTGAATAATTAGGTCTTTTATGATACTAGTCAGTACAGCTGTGCAGTACTGCAGAATTATTAGCAGCTCTATTTTCATAACCCTCCTATGAACATAGGATGTAATTTTTACAGCTCATTTTATAAATGGAAGAATTGAAGCAGAGATTTATTTAAAGCATTTCCCAAGTCCTATTCTCATTCTTTAGAATTCTCCTGTTTCATATTTTCCAAAAACTTCCAAATCCCAGATGCCTTTCCCAGTCTTCCAGCCCCAATAAATTCTCAAGTCCCCTATCCCAAGACTCCTTGTGCCATACTTCATCCCCATACAAAATTCAACTCTTCTCTGCATTTCAGACTGATGGTTTCTTCCCCGAATTAATCAACACATGTGTTTAGTGAGGCAGGTTTCGCAGAGGACACAGTACACTGGTGAAGATTTACTAAGATCTTGACCCCAACATCTTTGCATTGTTAATTTTCCCTTGCCAAAACCATTTCACATTTCTCACATTTATAGTGCTGTTCCCCATTTTAACTAGTTTAAATGATTTAAGAATAAATATTTTATGATCTCATTTGCTTTATTCTATACATTATTTTAATAGCAAACAAAAGTAAAAAGAACCTCACATCTTACCAAAGTAAAAGAAAAATGCTACTACAACGTTTCTTAAGGGTTTCTGTGAATAAAAGGCATCTTTAAAGTTACAAAGAAAGTAAACCTGAAAGATCAGATACATGTATGTCTCAGAGAACTACTTCCATTACCGGAAGAACAAAACAAAGAATCTTTGTGAGTTATTAAAAAAAAAACCCAACTGAAGCAACATCTCAGTAAAATTATTTACCAAAAATAAGCTGAAAAAACTCCCATCACTACAGGGGGCACATCACTAACTACAACTGTGTTTCTTGGTTTACTTCCTGTGAACACACCAGAGGAGCATAACAAAGCCATAAATTAAATATTTATCCCATATTTACTGTATAAGGCAAAATTTGTTTGTTACGTACATACCATCAGATTAAGAAATTATTAAAAACTGGTCCCCTCATTTATTCCAACAAGGAATAGGCAAATTTTGTGAAACTAAAAAGCCTTTGGTTTCAGGACTCCAGTGATGCTTCGGAAAGCCGGAATCAAAACTCACTAGCCTTGGTGACTGTGAAGCAGGTATCCTTTATTGCAGCGCTGGGCACACAGGGGATCGTTCCTCCAAATGCGTGCGCCCAGTAAAGCCCAATTTCTCATATTTATACAGATTACCTCTACATATTCATTATAATTTCTAAAAAAAGGCAGGGTTATGCAAATTATTTCCAGGGAGTCATTTACATTAACTCCACCCAGATAGAGCATGCTCAGTGAAACTCAGGGGGTCTTCCGGTGGTCATCAGTGATGAAGGTTGGTCATCTTCCTCGCTCTCAGTGCATGCTCTTTACAGTTTTCTCCATGCTTATCTGGGCTCCCAACACCTGCACTGACTAGTTAGCTTTACACTGAAAACAAGATATACTCTGCCTTTTAATTGGTCGTTAGTCTCATTATTTATGACTCCTCTATCTCCTACTTCCTCTAGTTTCAAGGCTGTTGCACTATTATAAGTTTTGTAGCCACTTTCATGAAACAGCTTATATGATTACAGCCAAATTCTGCTAAAATTCAAAACTAATCTATTCCTAAAAACACACAGATTCTTACTACTTTATCTTCAAGGCTGTTACTGTTGCATTGTTATGGCTAAGTTTTGCATCTGCTCTCACAAGCAGCTTACACAGTTACAGCTTTCTCTTAAACTAGTCTATTCTTAAAACTATGAAAATTCTTATATTAAAGGTATATTAATGGTCTCTTAAGCTACACCTCTATCAATCTATTCAGCATGATTACTTTTCACTGAATCACCAAAGGTAAATGCACAGCTGATATACATTTAGCTAATTTTATGACACAAGTTAGGAACAGCGTCGCTGTCTTCTGAATATACATATAGTCAAGCACTAATATAGCATCTTTTTGGACTTCAGGACTCTTCATGAGAATTTTAAATAAATCAGAGAGCAACATAGCCTTTTACCTCCTTCAGAAGAGCTGATCTGAGTGATATATCAACTCTTCTGAATATGGGTCACAAAACCTGGAAAAATACACCTAGTGTAATTGAAAAGAAAGCTGCACGGAGTTGAAAATTTCTCTTCTGTATTGGACAGATGGCAGTTTCTCCAAGAATTGCATTATTTTAATAAAGGCTGACCAGTTTCTTCTGAGAGGCTCAACAGATCTACAGGTAACTCCAAATAAAACTTATCATACAAAGTCACACCCTTCACGGTTCAAACTCTAGCATTTGCTTTTTGTAATATGATTATTAAGAAAGCACAAACCTACCATCTGCAGTTTTTTCTTATCCTTATTAGCATTACTGTGTGCAGCCTCAATTGCAGTATGGTGTTTCCATGCCAATTCTTCTAAGGTCTTAGAATGAGCCTCCTTTAACTGTGCAGCCTCTCCTTCCAATCTCGCTTGCAATTTTACCAACTCCTTCTCATAATATTCACGTTGTGTCTCCCTTGCTTCATTTACTTTCTATAAAAGACAGAAAAATACAATTATTTATATTAAACAGTAAAAAAACGAATCTGAAGAGTAAGAGGCAAGCATACAAAAACATTACTGAGGAAATAAATCTACAGAAATTGACTTGGGCATAAAACAAATTTAGCAAACATTAAGTACTAAATAATTCAATAACCAAAAGGGTAGTTTTGATATATCTATGCAAAGCAATAAATCTATATTAAAATCTATTGTTTGCTCTACTTAATTTGGGCAAAGAGCAATTGGGTATCAAGCACATAGAAAATTTCTGTTCAGTATTTTCAAATGTGTTCAGTGTATTTTCAGAGACTGGCTTTTCCAGTTGTTCTTTAACCATTTCACATATCTCCTCACTGAGAGGCTTCAGATATTAGGCATCTACACGAGGTCATAAATTAAATTAGTTACTTAGGAGGTGTCCAAATCAGTCTGAACATGTAATTTGACTCCTGCTCCATGTAATGTGACTCCATGCTCCACATCAGTCTGAGCATGTAATTTGACTCCATGCTCATTTCACACTCTATGGATGGCAGTCATTCTACATTGCTCTATATCACAGAATCATAGGGGTTGGAAGGGACCTCGAGAGATCGTCGGGTCCAACCCCCCTGCCAAAGCAGCTCCCTAGCTCTTACTGCACAGATAGGCGTCCAGACGGGTCTTGAATATCTCCAGAGAAGGAGACTCCACCACCTCTTAGAACTCTAAGTCTTTTGGTTTTGTTCAACTGAAGCAAATAAATTGTTTCACCTTCTCCAAGGCCAGAATTTGCTGCCTTTGTCGCTCATCCAGACTCTGTGTTTTGCTTTGTAGTAAGTTTCTTTCCTCTTCCAGTTGGGATAGTTTGTCTTTCAATCTAGATTTTTCTGATTCCAAATCTCTGATTGTAACTTCTTGAGTCATTTGAGTAGCTTGAAGCATTCCAATGTGACCTAAAAACAAAGCAGCTCTTTAAAACATTGGTTTCATGTAACTGAAGTACACATTCATACTTCAGTGATTTCTAGAAGTACAGCTGTAGCAGATGCTTTCATATGGATCTCCATTATCATCACTGCAATGCTTACCTTCCCTTCCACTTCTCCCTTTTTTAGCTTTATTGTAAAATACCCAACAACAGAAGAACGCTTGGTGCTGGAGCTCCTTTAGTTTCAATTTTCCTGGTTCAAAGTGGCATACTGACTACAAAAAAAGCAGGGGCAGGCAACAGTATGAACACAGACTGTCTCTCCTGAACTTATCTGACCTAGAACTGCATAATTTTACTGCACAACAAGCTACAGAAAGCAACACTTAAGTCTAATAATAAAAATGTTATTGCTTTATCAAACTCACAATTTAGCCAGCATGCTAGGTCTAGCAGCTCTGAAAAACTTAATGGAATTACACTTTGTTTATCTTGCTATAGGGAAATGACTAAGAGATATAACAACTCTCTCCATAGTACAGTATGACCTAAAACCTTACAGGTTAGAGGCTTACTTTTACATTTCTTTTTTTATATATAGATACACACACGTATATTTAAATCTACAACACTAGACGATAAAAATCATCTGTCCTTTATGTCACCAGGGGGAAAAGGTTATTGATGTCAGGGGTTTTATTCTTGTTCTTCTTAATTTGTGTTAGTGTAACTGAAACCACCACTACCAAGTAACTGACTAAAGCAGTGGAAAGCCTTAGGGTGGTACAGAAGACTATTCTGGAAAAAAAGATGCTCCAAGGTTTGCTCAATCAAAAGGAAAGAGAGGGGACATTCTCCCATTACTTTAACGTCTTTGTAGAAGCACCGTGCCACCTAAGCTGACGTTCCATGCTGGAATGGATTCTGTTGATAGAAGCATGTTTGAAACATGCCTTTTAAAAATTAACAGATGATAAAATGAAGTGGTAACTAAACAGATTTTCAAGGATTACAGGGACACATTTAACAATTTCACATAAAGAAAGCATCCAGATAAAAAAAAAACCCAAAACTATTATTTTACTCATAGTAAGTGTTTTAACAGCTAAGAATATAGACTTTCCATCACTGTTCCTAACAGGACAGACCCGCTGAACCTCCCAATCCACTTCCATCTGTGGTGAAAGCAAAACACAGATCAAAAAGGAAACTGTTTTATCCTTTGCTGGTTGTGGACACCAAAGTGAAAGGAAGCACAACTGGATACATAATGGAATTTTGAGATCAAAAATGTTTCAAAATCAGTAGTGTTTTCATGAAAAATGCACATCTCTAATTGTGCCAAGCCCGGAAGAATTCCAAGACTAATTTTAGCATTTAATAAAATTTAAGAACTGGAGAAAAAAAAATAAAATCAAGATATCAGGTATACTTAGCTTCTCTAACACTTTCAAACACTACCTTGTTTCACAAGTTCAGCCATTTAATAAATGTATTTGCAAACCCAGATTTTACAGTCTGCAACAAGGAGAATAATCAGAGTAATTTTGTCAGGAGTTATTATGCACACGCATATTTTATTGCAAGCACACACACAGAGAGATGTAGAGCTTTTGTTTTAGCAATACAGGACAATACCAAAACATCATACAGGTTTGCCATTTCTCATGCTCTACACAGAACATACAAAATGCAGCAGTGTCCTTTCAAGTTGGGAGTCACAACATAAATGGAAAAAGAAATAAATCTGTTTCCTGTAATAAACTCAATACAGCATTCTCAAATTGTACAACAATGAGTAAATATTTTGAATTGCAATTAAGTCTGAGAATTTTGTTTCTTTGGGGTAGGATTTTTTTACTTCCAAGTGTGAGCTAAGAATCAAAAGGAGATGGCAGCGGGCCAGGGTCAGTTCCAAACATCCTAGTAATCAACTATATCCCATGGTAAAGGCTTGGTAGCATAACTGCAAAAAGGGGCTCCTGGTTTTTGCTGCAGTGAGGCACTGCAAAGCAAGGATGTACTACTGACAGTGCCACTGAGCTCAGTAACAGTGTGGATACACTGGAACTTCTGGTAAAGCTAAAAACCTCAGTGCCAAGAGGAGACTCCATGCCATCAGTAATATGGAAAGACATTCTGGATATTTAGGTTTGTTTCCACTAAATCTGGGGCTGGCTGCTGAAACCATCCCATGCTGTTATTCTGCCTAGGGAAAGAAACAGCAGCAGTCAAGGAGCACATGAGAACACAGATGACTTTTTTGTCAAGTCTCATGTCATTAACTTTTCTATGAGTGCCTCACACACAACTTTTTGAAGGGCCAGATTCCCATTTGAGATACTCCTTGCAGGAAGCCCGTGCCTTTAGCTATTTACACACAGTAAAACCTTGCAGTCTTGGGTCCCTCTTGCCTCTATGTTGTCCGAAAACAGAGCCTGGGCTATCCTAGCCTTTACCTTAGCTGGCTCCCCTGTGCCACTTATCCTAAGCGTGAAGTTTTCCTAGGCAGCAGACACACTCAGTTCATCTGTGGGAACTGCATAATTATTTAAAGGATGGAAATAAAGCCTTGATACAGGCCACATTCACATGTACAGTTTGAAGGATATGCCACAAGTAGCCATCTATAATAATAAACTCTTACAATAAGAGTAAATATAGTAACATATACAGTATATAAAATAAATAGCAAACTATTACAATATTAGCAAGTTAATGCTAGGAAGTATTTTCTGGCCCTGAGGCTTACTGGCACAGTCTGGCAACAACCCAACCTTCAAAACAAGGTGATCTTATCCAAACTGACTTTTGGGAAGAGCCTCTGGGCTTGTGCTAACTTGTGTGGAAAATAATCAGGTATTTCTACAATTGGTCTAGTTAAACAAGGCCAAAGATAAGCCAGGGGCTTATTTGTAGCCTACAGTCCTACCTATAGTATAGTTAACCAAGTTGAAGTACTTAGACCATGCCCTACCACTAATGACTTTACTGGAGAGAGAACACCAGTAAGCTAAAACCACATGTATACATGCAAAACTTGAACCATTTTCTATGCCTTCTCATATGCCAACAAGCACAGAGACATTAAGAAAACAGCTATAAAGAAAAAAAAAAAGCAAAACACCACAGTCTCAGCAAATAGCAAGGGAAATGAGAAAGGATAGACGAATGGGAAGCATGCCTCAGATACACAGGCATGCAGAACAGATACACAACAGAAGCATTCTGTACAAGTGCAGTTAAGGCAAGAAGTTCCAAGGCCTGGAAGGTGAATACATGTCATACAAGGTAGAATATGTGAACAAATAAGTACACCCTGCCAAAAAAAACCAATCACAAACTCATATACATGTGATATGAAAACAGGTAAAACCCCCCAAACTTGTCAGAAACATCTGACACACTAAACCTGTACAAAGGGAACAGAAAGAGGAAAGGCTAGAATAAACAGACAAAGTTCATTTCAGATTAAGGTACTGACATACATACTGGCTTTGAGAACAAGATCAGTGGCCTGCTGTTGTAAGCGCTCTCTAGCAGCTGCTAGCTCACTTTCCACTTCTTTGTGTTTGCTTAACAATGACATCTCCTCCTCCTTCACATCATCTAGCTGTTTTTGAAGCACCTAGAGGAAGAACAGTATAATGTTTGTTATTATACAAAATCATGTTTAAATTTAAAAGAACAGTAGGTTAAAAGGTACAGAAAAGACCCTTCAGCAAACAAATCGGATTCATATAAAAGCTGAAATCGTGTAATGCTACCATAATATTCCCTTTGTGTCTCCAGGAAATCCAGGCTCCAGCACACACAACGGTTACTTGGAAACACAAACACCATCACTCCAAATCTTCCCTCCTTCCTTCCTCACCTCAGGTTTTACTTCTGGGAGTGACATCATATGATATGGAATATCCTTTTTTGGTCAGATGTCCTGTCTGTGTCCCCTCCTAGCCTCTCACCCATCCCCAAACGATCTGATGGTGGGGTGAGCTAAGAAGCAGAAAACACTTGGACTCTATGTAAGATGCCCAGCAGTAACAGAAACATCCCTGTAATACTGACACTGCTTTCAACAAATTGAAACCATAGCCTCATACAAGCCAGCATGAAGATCAACTCTACCCCAGCCAAACCTAGTACATACTGAAAACTCATACAGTATTTCAGTTATTGCTTGTGAAAACGTCATTGCAGGTGTTACAATACTAGTTAAAACATTCAGAAAGTCATCTTTTTTTCTTACCTCCCACAAATGTACTTTTCTTAACACTCAACATGTTTAGGCAAGGTAGTCACTAATGATCTCTACAAGCAAGACTGCACCGAATACAGAACGTTCATTGTATTTATAGTGTCAGTTGTATGACATTCCTGTCAAATACATTTCTGTAAGAAACTGTGCAGTCTAGGTAAGTGATTTCTCAACTTCTCTTGCAAGCATTTCAGTTTGTCAGCATGACATCTCAAATGGTACCAGCCACTAACATACTCCTTTCTTCTCTGAATCCTGTTCTGGGTTTTCTTTTGGACGGGGGGAGGAAGGGATCACTTTTATGTGGAGACCTAATGCAAAGATATGGCTTTGCTTTCCCACCTCCTCCCTGCCCCCCACCCTTACTGTCTTTCTTTGGAGGGAAGGGGAACAGGGTTTAGTTTGGGGTTTTTTGTTTCTTCTTTAAGAGGTAGAAATTGAGTATACTGCATTTTGGGTAGTACAATTAGAACAAACAAGTTCTGTTCCTGTACAGCTGAAAAGGAAACCAAAACCTTTCGCTGGGTAGGGGCTTCTAGATTCCACTGGAATGTGAAGCAGTATTAATTCAGTCTGTGACAGTTTAACATGAATTTTAAAATAGAAATAAACAAAAAAAATCAGAGATAGATTATAAAATGAGTGGCAAAAAATTAATGGATTCCAATCACTTCAACATATCAACCTCACAGAAAGACAGCATGAATAGGAAAAGAAAGTTCTCAGCCTTGAGAACAACATAGGATCAGTCTTACCTGAACATTGTTTTCTGCTGTACCAAGAGCCACCTGAAGTTTTTGGCATTTCTCCCGTAAGCTGGCAGCTTCATCCTGCACCATCTGCAACTCAGTTTTAAGCTTCCCCAGATTCTTCCGTAACATACTTTCCTGGTTTTGAAATTCCTTTCTTAGCTCCACTTCTTTTTCTTTACAAGCATGTAGACTTTCTGCAGTGAAAAGCTGAGATCTTTTCAGAGAATCAAGTTCATGTTCATAGAAAGACTGAGCTTTGCTGAGTTTGCCTTCGTAGTCCTCGATGAGTTTTTTTCTTTCCAGCCTTAACTCTTCAACTTTACTGTTCAAGTCTTCTAGCTCCAGTCTATGCAACTCCTCTAGTTTTTCTTGCCCCTTACTTAAAGTAGCATTCTGGCTCTGTTGAGTCTTCAGAAGTTCTTGTATTTCAAGCCTGTGGGCAGCTCTCAGGTCTTCCAGAGCTGTACGCTTATCCTTCTCATACTGCACTTGCAACTGTATGAAACTTCGTAGCCTCTCCTCAAACTTCTTTCTGATCTCTTCTACTTCTCTTGACATGGTCACTACACGTTGGACATGCTGGGCTTCTGCACAAAGCTGCATATCTTCAACTCTACCCTTGTAGGCTTCAAATTCTGTCAAGGCCTGGTGTTTCATCTTTTTATGATCTTCCAGTGACTCTTCTAAAACCTGGATCTTTCTCTTGAGATCCATTTCTTCTGCAACTTTACTTTTATACTGCAAGATCTTCTCTCTGGTCTCTGCAAGAATTTGTTGAATTTCTTCTTCGTGAGCATCCTTAAGGGCTTGGATAGCGGCTTCATGCTCATCGTTTTTAGTGTTCAAAGCATATATTACCTATAAGCATGGAATAATATTATATTAGCAAAAAGGCATTGTGGTTAGCCATTAAATCATAAGAAAAAACAGCTAAACATGCTGAAAGTTACTTTGACAACCTGGCATGTTTTCATGATATAAATGAGACACCAAATATTATTAAGAACGTGACTGCACAAATGCTGTATTAGTCATGACAATCTTGTACTATACCTTTTAACCTGTAATTTTCCTGACAAATGTTTTGTCTTTATATGCATATTGTTGCTGTAAATACCATCAGAGGAAAAAAAAAGCACATTCAACACACTGAAAAACAAAACATTAATTCAAAAGCATAGCCTAAAAAGAAATATGAACAGAGGTTTTCTGACAGAGACAGTATATATTACAACATGAAATTAAATTGGAGCATAGTCCAAATCTCAAACTCCTCCTTTCCAAATGCTAACTATACTGAAATATTTCATTTTAGAAACATCTAAAATGCCAACATTGGTTGGTCTCATTTGTAGGCCTGGTGGCTGCCCAGATTTGATTCCAGTTTTCACAGTCTAATCTAGTAGGCATCCTGCATGGGTCTTCTAAGGTCTAAGGTCCCCCACTACATAAACTTACCAACTTTACAACTAACAAGTCAGATTAACAGACTAGTAGCTGTCAACAGTTTGGGGAGCCCAGAGAGCTAAGCAGCTCGAGGCAGCTGTGAAAACAGCAAAGCTGCTTAATTATCAGGGAATTTAAGTAACCAGATATACCTTATGGGATGTTTCAACTGCACCACAACATGGGAGGCTGGTTTTTTTGCTATTTAACTAGGAAGTATTCTCACAGTAAGCATGTGCATATGTATATACCAGTGAATATAGTCATGCAATAAGCTGTTTTAATACAATATTTTTTGCTCCAAGAACTCCAGTATATCCCCACACTACCCAAGTACATTAAGAGCAGCAGAGCTATAAAATACCTCTGAAGAGGAAAAAAAAAAATAAATCTTTTGATTAGTATATTCTGTATATCTTAAAGATTAGCAAGAAGAAAAAAAAAAAGTGGAAAATTTAGAAAAAAGCTGCCTTTTAGGGATTTATTTTATTTATTAATGTGAGGACAGAATGGACCTGTCCTCAGTTAGCATTCAACCAGACAACAGAATAGCATCACTGACTTACTCTCCTGGCACTAAGCACAGAGCCTCTCTCTTTACAGAAAATGGCTACAGTCAAGTGTCCAGAGAAGTTATAAAGCTCAAAAGAGTTCTCATGTGTGAGAGTAGATTCAAGATTTTGCCCATGCAATGTGTTTTTTTGTTCTGTTTGATTTTCTCTGAGTTTTTGTAAAAAAGATATTCCAGACTGCATTCTGAATTTTATTATCTGAGATAACAAACACCATTCTGTTACCTGGACCAAAAAAGGGCAGGCACTAAAAAAAAAAAAAAAAAAGGTCTGAAACTATCAGATGGAAAGAAGAAACTGAAGAGCCTAATTTATCTGAAGTAATAGGCAGTAGCATTAAAAAAATAATAATAATAATTTAAAAGCTCCACCAAAACCAGTGTAATTTTTTCTAACGGGTACATATTATTTAATGAAAAGGGAGAAAAAATAGCTCTTCCTTGGTTTTGGAAACTGTTCTTGCTGCATGTTCTTAATACCTCTGCAGACAGCAGGTAGATTTTTGGCTTTTTACCTCCCTAGAAAACAGGTTTTCCTACTGCAAAAGGAACTTCATGCTGCAGAACTTCATAAAACTCCTGCAATACACTGCAAAAAAAAAAAGTGACAACAGAACCACATGTAGTTCCGTTAACAGCATCAAAGCTATCACTGCAATGCTCTCCACCCAAATTTCAAGCTTCTATATGAGAATATAGACAGTGAGAACTGTCTTTGGTGATGTCAACAATAATTTCTAACCACAAAACTTTCACCTCCCTCCTGGCACCAACACACAGACTCAGATACTGGATCCCAGAAGTTAGTTTCCCTTGTTTAAATGGTTATCAGTGCTCAACTCTTTTGCTCACATGACAAATATTTTGAAAATTAAGAGGTTTATTTTATTTCTTTTAAACATGCATGCAGTATTTTGCATGGTGAGGCCTTAATTTTGATAAGTGAGGCTAAACAATGTAGTTTAAAAAGTATTATAAAAAAAGTCTCACTCTTATAATCAGCTGACTATAACAAGCATTTGCAGAACACTAGGTGAAAGCCCATGCTTGAAACAGCCCTCAACTCCTGTCTTTGTGCCTAGAGGTGCCATAATGTTGTTCTTCACTTCAGGCAGTGTTCCAGTCTCTGGTTACACAGCACTATAACCTGCAGAAAGTATGAATCATCTTGTATTTTCAAGTCTATTATCATTTGGCAACAGGACCCTCACTGAAAATTCTACGTGAAAAATAAGCCTATATACAACAGTGGATTCAGAAGGTATCTTAATATTCTTATCATCCACTTACTCCACACGAAAAGTACTGAACAGCTACAAATTCATTAAACACCACACATTAAATGAAGGACGCGGGTGTCATAAGGGAAACGTAAAACTAAAACAAACCACATGCAACAATGTTGTATCATAGCATATTTTCTTCAGCAGCAGCTCCATCAAATTATTATAAATATCAGCATTTTTAAAGTAAGAGAACAGCTTTATCAGATTTTAATCTTTGAGAATTTGATGTGCTGTGTTAGCACAGGAACAGCATAAAGTCTGTGCTACAAAGGCAACCTAACAGCATTTCAATGAAACGACAGCAGAAACTGAAATACATTGGAACAAATCCATATATTTAAAGTTCTAGCTAAAATAAATAGTTCTTGTTCAAGTCAGTTTCTGAAAACTGAAAGACAGTAAGCTTGAAAAAATTGCGGGTAAGCAGATAAATCAAGTCTTGCACACCCTATTTTTAAATCAGGGGATGAGCCATTTCCTAGGCATGCTTTTAAAAATTCTAGTAGCTTTTTGAGTACAACTGCATATTACTAAGAAGCATAAACTGCTCATTTGATTAATTCATATGTTTTTCCAGCTCCACTCTAAATGCATCATACACGTGACAGCTCTTATCAAGTGATGGAAAAATAAATTTAAACTGTGCTTTACTGGATGCTCAGTCAGCATATTATTCCACAGAACAGACAAAACCGTACTCTCTTGGAGATTACCAGCTAAATGTGGCATCCAGCAGGGAGCAATACGCAATTCAATATATGAATTTTAGGTGAAGCCATGAAACCAGGAAGCCATGAAGCTATCCAGCCATTTTATTAGGTGAAAATCACACAGATTATATACCTTTCTTACTGCAAACGTGGCAAGCTAAAAAACTGCTAATTGGTTACACACACTGTTCACACCATATTGATTGGTTAGTAATTAAAACGACCTCTGATAAACCTGTCTTATAGCTGAACATCCTTAGTTTACCTTTAATATCTGAAAGTATCTGCACACCTGCTGTTTTGACCATCTTGTTATGGTTGGTTCCTAACATGTTCTGTTACTCCCAAATACCTTCCCATAACTGCTTCTTGGTTTAGGGCAGCCTGTACCCCTATCAGCAAGGCCGCTGTGTTTTGAGAATGTGATTATTATGATCCTCTCAGCGTGAGTAACTTTTCCTTTCTCATGGGAACAGAAGAATATTGTCAGGGCCTATGTCTTGGGAGAAGAGAGCTAGGCCGCTGGCAGGCCTGCTGTCTTCCCTGACAGCTAAAGGCATTAATACTTTTTAAAACAAATCAGTAACATAATAAATTATTAATAAAGAAGCTACTGAAATACTACATGCCTTGGTCTAAACAACTACAACAGAATAATTGAGTAATAATAACAGTAATAACCTTTATTATGCCAATAATTGGGTATCGGGGTTCCTAGTTATATTCTGCACAGGAAGGTTAAGCAAGTCTGTTGCTGCATTAGCTTTGGTGTCTTGCACTACAGGTAAAACAACCAATTATCAGTATTCAAGGCTGTTTGAAAGACAGAAGCTTTACTATTTGGCTAAGAATGTTTTTGTCTCCAAACCAGATGCTATGGTTTGGAGAATTCTTGCATGGCCAGATGCACTTGGGTCAGCTGCTCCTGCCAGCAATTTAGTCACAACGGAATTCATTTTCTAATTAAAAATGTGTATTTTGCCTAAATATTAGTATTAGGTGCCAAATGCATTTTGCAGCACAGAAAATATCTCCAAGAATGTGTGTGGTTCATTCTCTCTAATTTTATACAGAAGCAGGAACTGATAACTATGACAAGTGCACCTCACTACGCATTTTACACAAGCATCAACCTTAAGTCTCTTCATTTTAGACTTAACACATAGGTCCCTGGGTCAGGGCCAGGTTCAGGTGAAGTCACTTGTTCACAGCGCTGCCAGGGTGTTGCTGCCTGAAGCAATGGTGCTGCCTGTACCCACTAGTCCAAAACACCGGAGTCTCCAGAGACACCTTGAGACTTTGTCAGTGCTGCACAACTATTTAATGAACTACCTAACCACCCTGCCAACAAGGGAACTGCTCATGCATCACCTGGCAATGACTTGAAAGACACAGACCAACAAACCTGACCTACCCTTGGTATCTATGGGTAATACTACTACTGCTAGACCCGGGAAGCAAGAAACAGTAACAACCATTTCCTAGAGACAAGTCACATCCCACAGACACAGTGGGATCCAAACAGAAAAGTTTAGTCTACAAGACCAGTTTCCACAAGAAACATCAAACAACTTCCAGGCATGGTTATGAATTATTTTTATTTAGAAATGTATCCTCTACTACAGTCCAGAATGGCCCCACTTCTTGTTGCAATGGGTACTGCGATCATTTTTCCCCCCCCATGTAATGATTAGCATGTTATATTTAAGTATTTAAAATGTATGTATTATGATCAATGAAAGATCAGGTTGAGGCAAAATAAGTCAAACCCCCTTTGAAATCCAGAAAGCTTGCTTTCACTGGACAAACTTCTGCTCCTTAGCATATTATAAAAATACATGGATACAGGGAAATAGTTCAGTTAATTAAAAAGGTCTTGCAAAAAAAGGCGTCCACCATCACATACAAAGCAGACATGCAGTTATAACATAGCATTTTATTCCTTCTCATGCATTGCTAGCCAGACACTGAAGACCACAAGACAAGCTCTGAAGATGTTTTTTGTATGTAATCTTTGACATTGCATTTTCTTAAAAGGACTTCCCCCCCCCCCCCCAAAAACACCCTCAAACTGTAACCAAGAGACAACTCTGCTTACAGCATGTAATGGGGAAAACCAAGTTATAGTTAAATCTGACACCCGCTTTAAAAGCCACATTATATATCCCAAAAAGATCCCAACCTCAAAACATATGTATACCCATCTCTCATGGGTTGAGTTTTTTTGGGGGGGGTTCTTTATTTTTGGCAGGGTTTTTTTTTTTATTAAAACAAACCCCTTTTGTTTCCTTATGGAACACACAGCAATTCCAGATCCTTTGTCAATCTAGTCCTTTGAGTTGCTGGCAACACAACAGAAACAATCACAGAATTTTAGGCCAGGATTGCTTAGACATCAGAGGAAAGGTGGAAGGCAGGCACTTGTTCTTCAGCTATCTAGTATACTGCAAGTCTTAAATGCTTGGGCCAGAGCATTAAGGGGACTGCATGAAGAGATACATATGTTCTGCAGCTGTAAAAGTCGTTTCCCCCACTAATACCATCTCCTTTGAGATAAAACCCACAGAGGGGAAGAACTTGAAAATTAAAAAAACAACTTACTTTCGTGGAAGATTTACTAGGAAAATATGTTTTAGCTGTTCAACAGTCTTCATACATTAGCTCAATTTATGCTTAAGTAAAATGTAGTACTTTATTCCTTTAGAAACTCTTGAAAAAAAAAGTGATTTTTTTTTTATGACAGCAAAAAGCTTTCCAAAGTAATCTCTAATGTCTTCTGTTTATAATTAATTATTTAGAGAATCATGCCATGAAGCTCAGCATAATTTATTTCCAGGATTAGAACATTAACAGATTTCCAGTTCTGCATAACATTCAACCTTTGAACGAAAACAAAGGACTGCTTTTCACTTCCACACTTCTTGCTAAGGATTTACACATAATTTTCTATGAGAGAAAAGTCAGAAGATGTGCACCCTTCGTTCACATCTAAGCTGATAATTAAAATGGGGATAAAACATATTTTATACTTTGAGGGTTCTTGATGTTCAGCACCACATACATAAGGCACAAAGCCTCACAGGGCACATACACCTAAAGATGCTTTCTTCAGGCTCCTGAACACATGCTCCTCAAGCACCTGTCTTTTGATGAGCTGATAACCCATTTCCACTTTCTGAACTGCAAGTCACATTAACTGCCTGACTTACACAAACAAAACACAGGAAGGATTGTATGACCCACACCAAAATACCAACTCTTCTTACATATTTGATCCACTTGCATTTACAGGCAAGTACACAGAATCTGTACTTTAAAGTTTAATTATCAGAAAAAGGCCTGCTACTTTCCAGTTAATCACAGGAGATGTTCTCACCTGAAGAACAAATAAAGAGCATGTCTTGGCACAGGGACAGAATGGCCAGTGTGTCAAATCTGGTTATGCACCATTGCCTTTTTCCTTTCTCCTGGAGTTGCACCAGCCAACAAGTGAGAGGCTTTC
Organism: Laterallus jamaicensis coturniculus; assembly: GCA_022605575.1. NCBI lineage: Eukaryota > Metazoa > Chordata > Aves > Gruiformes > Rallidae > Laterallus > Laterallus jamaicensis. Next base: position 367,364 of record JAKCOX010000102.1, on the reverse strand, counting down.
TGGGAGCTCATCAGGAGCTTTATGTTACAATAGCCTATCTTGGAAACACACACTTCATCCAAAATCAGGAAAAGGAATAACCATTAACAAGACAACCAGGTAACAGAAATCAAAAGCATGCCAGCAAGTAGTTCTACAGCTGTAGAGCATTCTGTAATCAAAGACACAACAGAAGAAGCACATTAACTGCACCACATTTTATAGATCACCATATGGAGCAGCAACAGGAAGATGGGGTCACAAGTTCAGAATTTGTGCAGTCTGCTGCCAGGAATCAAGAGTCATTTAAACCTGGGACACTGAAGCCTTGAAAGGCCATAATCAAAACTCAATAGCGTTGGTGATTACTATGCAGGTATTCTTTATTGCAATGGCTGAACCATTTTTCTGGTCACTAGTGATTGCTAAAAGCATTTAGAAAGTAGCCCACTTTTCAGATTTTTCAACAAAGTTACTTAGAAAACAAACAAACAATTTAAAAACTGCTGAAATACAAGTTATTTTTATAAAGATTTTCAAAAGACTCATGGCCTGGCTGAAGCATGACAGAGATACAATGCTGTACCCCCACAATGCAATAGAACCTTCAGAATATCTTCAGTGGAGGCAAAAGCTCAGGTGCAAAGCAAGCAGATGTGAGGTCACACAAAGAAGAAATGCAGATTACATGAGAAGAGCTATTTGAAGATAATAGCATAAGACTATGAAACACGGGTTGCATATTCAGTTGAACATTAGACATTACTTCTGATCAGTGGCTAAGATGCCGCTGAAGAATGCTGCAGAGGGACAGCCAACTGGACAGATTCTGTTTACCTAATTTTCACTGCACAATCTTAAACCAGAATTGTTTTTGAAGCAGGAAGAGGTAGAGTTGAAGACCTTGGCAGAAAGATGAGAAGGAGCTGGATACAGGTAAACTACACCCCTTAACTATAAAACAAATAATATGAGACTATTTCCTCAGCTATATGGGACACATCACCACTACTGCTTTGTATGACCTGGCACATAATTCCCCACTTGGCTACTACTGACATCTGTTTCCCAGAGAAACGCTCAGCTGTTCTACACTTGCACTGCTGGCTCTGGGGGAGTTACATAAGCTTACGGGGCTCAGCAATCCAATCCTGTACATTCATTACACCACTCTCAACTACTGCTACTTCTAAACAGTTTATTCACCCTATGATTAAGAGGCTTGTCATTTTGTTAGCTGCATGTAAGTTTGCTTTCAGTGCCAAAGTGAAAAAACCAACTTGCAAAAATAAGTCAGAAGAGTTTAATGTAAGTTTAAATCTGATTATGACATCAAAAAGATTTCCATGGTGACAGATTTTGATACAACCCAAGAACATGTTGCAGAAAGACTGTCATGAAAGAAGGAAAAAAAAGCATTTTAAGAAGACCTTCAAAGGTTAGTCAGAATGGGAACAAATATCAGTAGAAAATAGCTTGGTTTGTAATGTCTCCTTGAAATGAGTACTTATTTTCCAGCTAGGCCACTACCTGCAAATCAAGCTAAGTAGTCCTAAACCACTTACTTAATTGATAAGGAGAGCTCTGCTATACAAATGTTATCAAAGGCCAACAGGTTTAAAGCTTCTCAGACTACTTCAACACTACAACTTAAAAATGGAGTCATCCTATATCATTATTGCTTCAAAACTATGTTTCCATCTGCTTCAGTTGCCTGCTAACCATAGCAAGTTGCTCTTTTCCTTTTTCAGTTTCTCTATCTAATCAACAACTTAATAGTCATTCGAGCCACAGTCACAGATGGATTATTTTTTTTGTCTAGTCAACCTCATTCAGAAATGTCTTTCTCCCCCCCTGCATTTATTTATTCTTTCTGAATGGGAAGCATACTTGGAAATTCACCACTGCATACTTTTTTCCTTTTCTTGATAAATGTCCTTGAGCATCTACACAACAAAGGAAAAACCATCTTTTCATGCAAAACATGAGAGCTGACACTTAAAAAATTAGTTTTCTTCAGTGGGATAAGAAGGCTTAAAGGATGGCATTCACAGATATTGAAGTGATGGGAGCCTAAAAGGATGAATAAAAGTTGACATTCTCTGCACATATATTTCAACCATAAATCCATCACACACACAGATTCATGGAGTAAAAAAACCCATTCATATAGAAGTAAGATTAGTCAACTCTTTCTGTTTATTGTCTGAAAGCAAAGCTTAAATCCCTCAACTTTGTTCTAAAATCAGCATTTTTTTAAAATGACCACTAAAAAAAGTCCAGCATACATTTATGTCACTATAAGTGCTGTTTTAAGTCTTTTTTTTGCTAGACTTGGCTAAATACAATCACATCTGTACTTTCACTAACTTCATTTTAATCAGAAAGAAATAGATGTCATGTACTTTCTGTACCAGAGAGAAAACTAAGTAATAAGATAGAAAATAACTAAGTTTTAAAAATTACTGTCATGCTTCCTTGAAATTCTATTCCCCTAGTTTGTAATTCAAGCTGACTTTCATTAGAATTCAAACTAAAACTTTATTCTTAAACTTTAATGTGTTCCACCTTCAAACTTAACCACCAATTAACTTCTACCATATCAAGTGTCATATTTTTAAGCATTTATATTTCACTAGATGGTTTATCATGAAAAGCTGTCTGGTCAGTGACTGGCTTTTGATTTCTCCATTGATGGCCTAGCCAAAGCCTCATTTTTTTAAATAACTAAGTGTATGTAAGAAAAGTTGTCCTTTTTTTTTTTTGTAAAGGGAAAAAAATATTTGTGGACGTACCCACTAATATTAGGAACTGAAATTTGGAATGGAAGGGTTTTGGTTTTTTTTTCTTTTATTTGGAAAGGGGGGAGGAAAAGGAAGCAGGAGTGGTAGAGATAGAATAACTGTGTAAGTGTAAAGTAAAATGAAGCATATTCATTTCTGAGTCTGCTCTAGAGGATAACCAAAGTCATATTTTTGAGTGCCACCACCTGAAAACGCCGTCATTATTTTTAGAAGAAATTGTATATGAAGTTAACACTAAAGAAAGGTAGTACATTTTCCTTTTAGTTTTTAAGCTGAAAGCAAGGTACAGTGAGCATTATCACTTGTACATGTTATTATTAATTCTTACTCATATGTCCTCAAGTGTTGAGCTGATGAAAATGTTAGCAAAAGGTTTCTTGTATTCCATCTCCAAGAAAATGCAGTGCTGTGTAGTAAGGCAGGAAAAAGTCTTCCCAGTTTCTCTTTCCCATCAAAACAATGTTCATATTCACACTCTCTGCCTTTAGGTCTTTTTCTCTCATCACTTGATCTATTTTGATTCCTATTTCCTCAAGAACTTCTGCAGATTCTAAGCAATTCCAGTATCTAGTGGTTCCTCACAGTGGGAGACCAGTCAGACAATAACATACAATGGAGGCACTGTGGAGCACAAAAGAATTCCTCACCAGTGGTTTGAATGGCACACTAGAGAACAAGTCCATTTCTTCCTCATCGTTGCCCTTCTACTTTCCAGGCTTGTTTAATAGAAGGAAAGGTGTGGAGCCTTCCAAACAAGTATGCAGCTATGCAGGTGTCGTAGCTTTGTGTAGCTGGGTGCTGGCAGAGAACAGGGGCTGCAGAAAATAGCCGCTGTGAGGAGTGGCCAATGCTCATTTTCCACAATGCAAAAAAAGGACACTCCAACCAGAAACTTTCCTATTCATCGAATTTTTAATAACAGTAGAAGAATTTGAGCCACTTCCTCAGAAATACCATAAAATCTGCAAGTTATATCTCTTACATTTCTCTGGAAAATGATCGAGATTTTAACAACAAAAAATCCACCAAACTAAGGATTGCTTACTACTAAACTTCCACTTTTTTTTTTTTTGAGGTTATGGGAGCAAAATCATAAAGCAAGGAAAGAAGGTGGCACAGTTGTTTTTGCTCAAATCACACCACTTGACAGACCAAGCTTATTCTCAAAAATCAGCCTCAGATGAATCTAGGACAAATTTGCAGTGGTCCACTGGGATACTTTCCAGTAACCTACAAGTACCTATCATACAATCAAAAGCATTTATAATTACTGGCTACCTCTCAGTATTTGCACAATACTAGGTTGGTGGTTTTTTTTATCATTTCACACCAATGCTCACAGATTCAACACATTCACTATTATAGAAACAACACAAATACAGGCTCACAGAGGAGCCGGGGCTGAAAGGCCCCTCTGGGGGCTATCTAGTTTAACTTCCCTGCTCAAACCAGGGTCAGCTAGAAGAGAATATGCTAGGCCTTGTTCAAGTGGGTTTTGAGTGTTCAGGTTGTTATTCAAGGAAGGAGACCCCTCAACCTCTCTGGGTAGCCCATTCCAATATCTGGCCATCCTCACCACAAACTAAGTGTTTTCTTACATTTAAATGGAATTTCTTCTGTTGCAGTTTGAGCCTACTGCCTCATCTTCCACAAAGCACCACTAAGAATATGCTTGTTCAGTCTTCTTTACTCTCTGCCATCTGGAATACATGCACATTTGGAAGATCTCCCTGAGCCTTCTCTTCTTCAGGCTAAACAGTTCCAGCTCTCTTAGTAAGACAGATGGTCCAGTCCTTTAATCATCTTCATGGCCTTTTGCTGGACTTGCTCCAGCATGTCCATGTCTCTTTCATACTGGGGTCCCCAGAACTAGACCCAGCGGTCAGGTGAGTTTGTCTAGCACCAAGGGGAAGAAGTACCTCCCTTGAGCTGCTGGCAGCGCTCTTTCTGATGGAGTCCAGTATGCCATTGGCTTTCCCTGCCACAAAGGCACATTGCTGGCTCCCGTTCAACTTGTTGTCTATCAGGATCTCAGAACCTTTTTCTGAAAAGCTGCTTTCCAGACATTCAATTCCAACCACATGCTGGTTATTCTGCCAGATGCAGGACTTTGCATGAGGTTCCTATCAGTGCATTTCTCCAGCCTGTACAGCTGTGAAGAGCAGCACACCCATCTGTTTAATCAACCACTTGTCCCAGTTTTGTCTTGTCTACAAACTTGCTGAGTGTGCATTCTGTCTCATCATCCAGGTCACTAACACAGATGCTAAACTCTACTATATCCAGTAGCAGCCTGTAGGGTACACCATTGGTGACTGGTCTCCAACTGGGATTCATGCTGCTGACAACAACATTTTCAGTCCAGCAGTTCAGCCAGCTTTCAGTCCACCTTAACATCTACTTGTCTACAATACGCCTGGGAAAAACACAGGCAGATCACAGCAGTGAAGATACATCTAATTTAAAGTTTCCTAAAAACATGAATACACTTTTTACCTAGGCTCAATATATAAATGACGTCTTAACTTGTTAAGACAGAGTGTAGAACTAAACATTTAGCCTTGGGGATCAAATTTGCTGAAGTTTTCAAATATTTTTTCAAAGTTCAATTTCAAATTTAGCATTTATGCTTTGGTTTGTTTTTAATACAAGCACTATTAAAAACCGTAAGCAGCAAACTTACTGGGATATACTAAGTCCCTCCAGCAATTAATGCACTCCTCCTCCTGCAACACAGCCAGGAAAGTTCTAATAAAGAGGACAGTTTTTGGTACTTAGCTTTCTGTTGTTTTTAGCAGACCCTCTCCCTAATTCTAATCCATACTTAAAAGATAACTTCCCCAGCTTTCTCCCTATAGTTTAAGGGTTAGTAAGACTGTGCACAATACAGCTTCCAAAGCAACATCTCTTCCAGGAAAGTGTAAAAGTTGGGTTTTTTTTATTTTTTAAAAATAATTTTAACAAATAACAGTGTATACCAGAGTTGCATACATTTCAGAAATGTCTCATTTTACAGATAAAACCTTTAAAAAGTGCTTGCACTTGTTGGTTTGCACAGGGTTTTCATTAGGTTCCTAATATGCAGCCTATATTTTGAGCAGTCTCCATAGAACCAGGTTATAAAATGTATTAGAAATCACTGTGGTTTCCAAATAATTCATTGAAGTGCCATTAAAAAAAAACATTAGTGATACCAGTGTATCCTAATAAGAAAGGCACATATCCCCCCAGAACCAAACACACACATTCCAAAAGAAAGCAAAAAGCAATAATGGACTGATTACCAAAGTACTAAGTAAACATAAATCCCTTTGCTTCTACCAGGACCAAGACTTACTTCCTGCTCCACTAAAAAAAATAAAATAATAGTAACTGACACAAGCTAAAGAAACCCGATCATCTGAGTTTCTCAGGCCACCTAAGAAAAGAGACCTTCAGTTTTCAATACTTTGTGAACCTCTGCAAGGAAAGTGATACTACTGCCTTACAAGGTTCTACGTTACATTGCATAGAAGGTTCATAGAATCATAGAATGGCCTGGGTTGGAAGTGACCCCAAGGATCATAGAGCTCCAACGCCCCTGCCACAGGTAGGGACACCAACCTCCAGGCCTGGATCTACACAAGGTTGCCCAGGGCCCCATCCAACCTGGCCTTGAACACCTCCAGGGACGGGGCATCCACAGCCTCTCTGGGCAGCTCATTCCAGCACCTTACCCCTCTCTCTATAAAGAACTTTCCGCTCATAGGCAATCTAAACCTTCCTTCCTTTAGCTTTAATCTATTCCCCCTTGTCCTGCCATTGTCTACCCCTTAAAAAAGTTGATTCCCCTTCCATTTATATGCTCCCTTCAGGTACTGGAAGGCTGCAATGAGGTCCCCCCACAGCCTTCTCTTCTCCAGGCTGAACAAGCCCAGCTCCCTCAACCTCTCCTTGTAGGGCAGGTGCTCCAGCCCTCTAATCATCCTTGTGGCCCTCCTCTGAACCCTCTCCAACAGTTCTACATCCTTCTTGTATTGTGAGCCCCAGATCTAGACACAGTACTCCAGATGGGGCCTCACGAGGGCAGAGTAGAGAGGGACAGTCACCTCCCTGCCACTGCTGGCCACCTATACTATATATACACACATATATACACTATATTGTGCTTCAGAAAGCACAATATTAAATGAACTGTTAATCTTAAAGCTAAGTTATGCACCCCCATATTGTATACAGGGGGTAGAAGTGAAACTTGCATTGTACATTTAGCTTCCATCCTCTACCGACTGCCCAAGAATAGACAAAAGTTACCTAAAAATAAACTATGCCATCTACTGTGCTATATGGATTCTGCTTGACAGCAACGTCATTCTCTTTAGAAAACAAGCATGAGGAATATATAAAACAAGTAAAGCTGTAACCACCAGGAAATTCATCCATTTCAACAACTGATGCAGCCTACTGGGACTCTCAGATACTATGTAATGCACAATTTATAAAGGCAAACACAAGCATATAAGAGAAAAACAAGTGTATAAGAAAAGACCAGCTATGAATTATGCCCCAAGTTGTCACGCAATAAATCAGTGACTTGAATTAGAAAGTCAAATTAATTTAATTACTTCAAGTATACTTATTTCCAGAGATTGGAAATCTCAGAGAGACTTGCAAAAGCAATCTTTCACAGCGCTCTAATGAACAAGATTAGCTTAGGTATCCATTCTGTATACAACTTGAATCAACTTGTTCCTCCTGTTACAGAGTAATTTGGCATATACTTGCAGCAGCACCGCCATACCCTTGTGCTGGGAGAGGTGTGGCAGTACTGCCACCAACACCCAATCAAACCCCCTTTTTTCTGTACTGGGATGTTAACTTCTACCATTCAGCTCATGTCAGAAACAACCACTACAAATCTGTATGCCATTAGCTGTAGGCAATTTCCAAAGACAAATCTTGAGAAACATACTGAAGGGAGGAGGGTGGAAAGAAAAGAAAAAAAGAGGAAAAAAAAGTTTAGTGACAGATGTACAAAAAGCCAAATCTGCCTTCTGGTGAGAAAGAATCCCATTTATGTTCTAACAATCTATCTGGAATACAGTTGACACATCTGCTATATAATTAGACCTTAAATTGCTGCAAGGAAAACAAGATAGGCCAAAGGGATACTCCAAGTTACAGTTTCATTTCTGAGCTGTATTTCCTTGCAGATTTATTTCTTGAATATTTGCATATTTGATTTGAGCCATTTAGGTACAGAGATCCCTAGAGGAATTTAAGGTAGTATGTTCACATTGCATCTGTTTGCAGGTATTTAGACTCTGAAATAATGCACTGCAAAGTTCTCAAAGCTAAGCAACTGACTTTGCATTGAGGAGATGACAGTAGTTTGCCCCTGGCAAAACAAACACCACAGCACAGATCTTCACTCTACAAGAATTGTGCCACATACAAGCAGATGAATTTTCTCTCAGCACACTAATATTAAGTTCAAAGCTTCCCAAAACAAGTAGCAGCAACAGCCAAGTGGAGAAACAGGGTGAAAAGGGCAGTCATCTTACAGACCTGTATCACTGATATTGATTAATCATCAAAATAAATTAAGTACTATAGAATTTTAAAATGTTATTTCCTCTTCTTTTGAGAGCTACAGGGACTTCTAAACTTAAAATAAGATACTTTATGTATTCTATTTCTGAATGGAACCAAATTGATTTTATGACAGGAGAATCACTTTTCCAACATTTTAAAAGCCACAAAAGAATAACTAAGTAAAAATTCTGAAGGAAATAATCAAGTTGCATCAGTCTCAGGAAGTCAAACTTGAACCCCTCTTTCAGAGTCTTGATAATATCAATGAAATGTTGCTGCTTGTCTCAATACTCTCAAACATTTCTTAATTTGCTAACTGAACAGAACTCCCTGAAAAAAATTGTTTGTTGTTAATCTAACTACTTTGTCTTTTGTCAGGCTTTTGAGAAGCCACTACCAAACGGCACGGCACACTCTTTCAGATAAATAATTCACTGCACTTGCCTTCACAGTGCTCATTGTAATCAATGTTATAGCTCACCACACTGACTGGACAATTGCAGTTATATAAGTTGGGTCTCCAAAGGGATGTTGCTAGCAGGGAAGCGCACTGCTTTGCATGGCACTAAGGAAAACTTATTTGCCTGTGACATCAGTGCCAACGAAGTTAAAACTCCGCGGCGGCCCTTCGTTCCGCGGTAGGGAGCGCCGGGCGCACGGCCGGAGCCCAGCACAAGGGAGAGCGACGGGCGCGCACCGAGTGCCGCGTCCCCTGTTCAGCACCGCGGAGAGCGACAGGCGCCCCGCAACGGGAGCGGCGCCCGGCACAGCGCCCGCGCAGCCGGCAGCCGAAGCGTCAGACGAGGCTCCGCTTCCCAAGTCTTCCAAGGAAAGCACGTACAGCCTCAGACTTCACTGCGTTCCTTGACAGGAATCAGCTCTGGTGGGTAAGCTTGAGGCTGCTCTCCATTCTCTGGGAACAACCGCGTCTTTTTACACTTCGCTGAGGAGGCAGTTTTCTTCTCTCCCCACACGTAAGATAATGATTCCCTTTTCTATCCATGAGAACGTCAGAGGCTCAGGAATGAGTAGCACATCTGGGGCCAAATAAGTCATGTCAGTTAGGACTTCAACGAGGTTTTATTTCAGAGGCCACATTTACCAGAATTTCACACAGGCGCACACAGAAGCATTATCTATTTTATAGTGAGAGGACACAGTGTTTCTGTCTCCAACTTTGCAAAACTAACAGTTTCCTCAAAGGAGGAAATTCATTTTTCCTCAGCAACAGAGATAATAGGCTCATAAGGAAAAAAAAAATAAAAATTGCCATTAAAAAAACCCAAAACATTCTACAAACAGCTACATCCAAGAACACAGTCTGAGATTTGGAATACACCTTATTCTAGAGTATCAACTCCATAGCTATAGAAAATAATAAAAATCAACAGACGCTAAACTTGCTTCAGGCTCTTCACTTGTACAGGAGGTGCAAAGATACTTTATATAGCAGTGCCTGACCAAACATCAATGGTGAGAAATCACAGTCTCTGCATTACTCTGCATTTTGAGTCAAGGCAGAACATACTCGATACACAACATGGTGAGTGGCCTACGCAGCAGACTGAAAGGGTACACAGGACAAAGCATGAAGCAGAGCACCAAAATAAAGACAAGAATCTTGAGAGTTAAGAGAACGGCCACAGAGTGTTCCAAACCAGCTCAAAGAACGCCAACTGATCTTCATGTCAAAGCCCAGTCTGTTCCAGAAGATATTATTGTAAATTGTATCTCAGCATAAACCAAGCAACCACTTGCTTTTAAAAAGGGGGGGGGGGGGGGAAAACCCAAACCACAAAAAAACCCCAACTAAACCTAACTGATTTTAAGGACATTAAGTACTTAGTAGAATTATAAGTTAACACTGTAATGTTAGATATAAGGAAAGCTAGTGAACAACCTAACCAAAATAATGGATAAGAATTTTCAAGTAAAGTTTTATCACTCCATGGCACAACACCAAAAGTATTTTTTAAAAAACGTCATTTAACCAGTATACATTACTTACATTGACAATACAGGTTACTGTTGGAGAGACACACATAGACTTTCAAGGTGTTTCAAAACATATCCTTGATTACTTATTACAACAGCTACAAATAAAACATTTTTAAAGTGTGAAAACTATAATTATACAGAGCAGATTAATTTTTTAAATAATTTAAGTACCTTTCCCTCATCTTTATTACAGAAGTAATTTACCACTGTTTTCATTTCTCAGATTTTAAGAGGACAAAAGACAGTCATAGGAGATTACTGAAATACATTTTAGTACAACCTATCCAAACACATCAGCATCCATACTGCAAAATGCTAGATCTGAAAAGGCAGTGTCAGACTCCTGCTACTAAAAGTTACAGCTTTCAGTAATGTGGTGAGTAAAAGCATTGTTCAATTAAAAAAAAAAATAAAAAAAATCACTGGATTACAGGACACCCGTTTTCTAAACAAATTAGAAGCTGGGTTTCTAGAAACAAAATTTTAGGAAACTGGCTGGAAAGATTGAAGAAACATCATGAAAATAAAAGCAGAATTCAAGTATTGCTTATAATCGCCTCATACGTCTTTTAGCTAAAAGGTTGTATTTCCTTTAATGGAAGCATCTTGAACAAGGAGGACTTCATGAACTTTTTAACAGTAGCTATTTTTAAAGGCTGTCATTTTGAGCCTAACCAAGTGACAACCTCAGCAAAAGGTTGTTCTTCCTTAGAGTCTTCTAGATGCAGTTAAAAAAAGCCTGACCATGGAAACAAAACCAGGTAATATGGATTAAGTAGGACAAGGCATTGAATGGCTTTAGACTGGTTTTGTTTCTTCTGCTTATTTTTGGAATGCAATGCCTTTGGTTATTGGTGTGACATCAGTCATTAGAAGACTACATAGAAGTCTGCTTAACTACTGCCAAACTCGCATCAGCTAGCAGACACACATCTGAACTCATGATGTTATGTTGAGATTGGACAGATTTATATAGCAGAAAGCACGCAAACAAGAGAAAACAGATAGTGACTATTTAAGGTAGTGCCCCCCATCCCATTTTCCTCACAGCTATCAGCAGAGTAAAGTTGTCAATGGAGACTTAGTGGGATGGGCAAACAGTAGTATCGCTGACAAAATTACTTGTCTTAATAAAAGCCAAAGCCTGAGTTTAGAGAATGAGATATTGAAAGAATTTTAGTGGTTAGATGCTACTTGAGGCCAGAAGTTACTGTCATAATACAGTAACTTATGACAAATAAAATTTCTACACGTTAAATACAGCTTACATCTAATTATACTTCTAGATATTAAAAAACAAAGTGCACATGACCAATATGTCGCATGATGGTACAGAAATATCCGAACAACAGATGTTACTGAATTCAGTTTTACAATGTTGGAAGAAAGCACAGAACTACTGCAACTAATAATAAATTGCAATCTGACTTCTTCTAAGGAAGTGGTAAGGCTTCTCATTTTGAAACAACTTCTTTGCACTTTCATGGTATTCCAGGTTAAAAAAAAAAAAAAAAGACACCCCAAAAAATCCTCCAACAAAAAACCCACAACTGCCTTCCGCTGACACATTCTTATAAGACTTCACAAATCCGAAGCCCTTCTGGGATTGAGTACTTCAAAGTGCTACGTCCATACTAATTTACAAGCGTACAAAGAAATGAATCTATAAGTACCTTGTACAACTACATGGAGTTCAACCATTGATTTTCTTTTTCAAACACACATAAAAGACTCCCCTGTTTATAACTTTCGCATCTGGAGGAAAGCATTTCAGTATTGTGCGCTTAACTCTGAGCCAACACTTCCTTGATTTTATCTAAATCAAGGTAACAGCAAAAGCTTTCTTTCATAATGCTGTACTTCTCTGAAAACTGTAACAGCAGCAGCATAACATGCCCATAAAATCCAACTAAATTTAAAATATTTCTTAAGTTTTTTCATAGGATTTATATAGTATGTAAAAAGATGCTAGAAGTCAACACATTTTAAGCTTTATGGATGTTGTCATATCAGGATTCACTTATGCCCGCACGTTTGTTCTTTAGTTTAACATGTTGGTAATACTTCGTGCTAAAATCCTCATCTTTCAGGTTTTCTTTAAATATTCTTAATGTACTGATGTATCAGATTTAACAGCTGAAGTACCTATCAGAGAGGTAACATCTAACACTTTTCCAGCTTCCTGCAAATCCCTATTATTTAGTTATCACAAGTAAAACGAGCATAGAGGATACATGTAGAATCATTTAGGTTGAAAAGACCCTTAAGACCATCAAGTCCAACTGTAAATCTAACACTGCCAAGTCCACCACTAAACCATGTCAATGAATCACAGAAAGTTAGGAGTTGGAAGTGACCTCGAAAGATCATCTAGTCCAACCCCCCCACCAGAGGAGGATCACCTAGACCAAATCACACAGGAATGCATCCAGGAGGGTTTTAATGTCTCCAGAGGAGACTCCACAACGTCTCTGAGCAGCCTGTTCCAGTGCTCCATCACCCTCACAGTGAAAAAGTTCCTCCTTATATTCACACGGAACTTCCTATGCTCCAGCTTGCACCAATTGCCCCTTGTCTATCACTGGCCATCACTGAGAAGAGCCTGGCTTCACCCTCTTGACGCTCGCCCTTTACATGTTTATAAACAGGAATAAGGTCACCCTCAGTCTCCTCCAAGTTAAACAGGCCCAGCTCTCTCAGCCTTTCCTCATAAGGAAGGTATTTCACTCCCTTAAAGGTGTCCCACTGTACCCAAGTGCCACTGCATACTCATCCTCTCCCCTAATTTGTCTCTTCATTTTAATTATTATTTTGAATGTTCACAAAATATGAAGGGAAAAACCCCACCAATACAAAAAATCCAAACCCAGAATCTCAGAGATTAATATGCATCAGAATATTAAAGAGGCATTTTAGACTAGGAGCTTATGCGAATGTGTGATCACTCAGTTTTTCAACATCACACTTTCAATTACACATATATGAAGAAAATATCTTTAGAACATTAAGCTGTCACTGGCCTCAGAACTCCTTCAAGTTAGTCCTCAGCCATTAAGCCTATACGGGTGGAGAAGAAAGGAATTTAATTTGTTTATAATAAAAATATTTCATTCTCGTCCTATTTCTCTTTCTTCTTGATGTCTTGTGACTAAAGACTGCAAAGTCACTGACCTAATTTACACGTACCACAACACTGAGCTCCAAAATATACTAATATCAGGTCCATACAGCACCCCTGTAGTCTCACCTTATAGGAGTGCAATGGTAAGGAATGGGAGAACCATTTGAGTTATATGGAACTGAGGTCTTCAACTTACCAGAATAATGTACTCATTAAAGAGGAGTTCCCAGACTTCATATCAGGACTGTCAACCTCAAAAAAAAAAAATTTTTAAAAAATCCCTATTTTCTTCTTTAAGGGACAAAGAACATTAACTAAAACACCAAATTCCTTCATTTTTGTCCAACAAAGCATGGGAGGTAAGAAGGATTTCTTCAAGTCGAAATTAGAAGCCACAGCTGTTTTAAAGCACTTTAAATGCTTCAAGTAGCAAATACTGAGATAAAGACAGTAAGTGATGATTTTACTTAAGGTCTAAAGATTTTGAAAACCCGAAAGCTCTACTTACTTTTTCTGAACTCGACCAAATGGTATTAAAAACATGCTGGTTTTACCCACTCTCATCTTTGGCCTTATACTTTGATGGGAATAGAAAACTTCTGTGAATATCCCTTTGCTGAGACCGTAAATACAGCAGAATGAGGAAACAGACAGAACACCACTTGTAACAGAATCACAAGAGAAGATGGAAAGACTAGAGTAGCATGATTAAACAAGAAAAACATTAAGATACCTGCTTCAGAAATATCATCTCTCACTTTCTCAGTTTTATCTTCAGGCCCTCCCTTCCTAGAGGGCTTACTTCAGCTATCTTTGGAATAATTAACACAGACCAAAATTAAATATCTCCAGAGAAATGTAAATCAATTGAATATTTAATATTCCATTTTCATATCTGCTAGTCCTTGAAACTATTTTTATGTAATAAAAGCCTATAACATTTATTCCCCCATTACCAGCCTGACACATATGCAAGAATTTTGACATTCAAATATGTAGTCAAGTCACACCCGCCTCAAAATTTCAGTTCTTTTCATGCAGTCCTAGAACTGTTGGCAAATACTGGCCTACTGCCAATGTTAACACACACTGAAGGGATGACATAAGGTTGCTTCAAAAGCTAAAGCCCAAGTTTTCACAAAACTGTTAATGAATGGCATCAACTACTACATGGTGACAGCTTGTATCAAAACAGTTCTACCAGCTTTTTGAGATTCTCATTTCTTCCCCAGTTTCAAGGGCTGCTCTTTTAAGTTTTCTTATAAACCTCTGCACAATGAACCTTCTGCAAGAGGTGGTTGTTTTGTTTCCTGAGGCAAAATACTTCCAAACAAAAACTAACAAAGCTCCACTGGAAACATTTTGTTATGAATCATTAATAGAAGTTAAACTTTATAGCTCTCAACTTCCCTAGCCTTGCATTTTGTGATACCCAAGGGAGATATTTGGGAGAAATTTAACGGTTGGGGAGTTTTGGGGGATTTGTTTTGGTTTGTTGGGTTTTTTTAGGAAAAGCAGTTCCTCAGATTTACGCAAGTCTGCCACCCACTTAATGTGAATGCAGCCACAGTCCCAGAAGTCCCAGATGCTAGTTTCTTATTTACTGAAGTACAGTGCATCTTGGTTAACTTTGTTGTTGCCTTAGCCTTTTTACTAGCTGAGTTTTGAAACCTTTCGGGAACTGAACTGTCCAGCTCTAACCATGTGCCAAAGGAAACTGTTGGAGTACTATACAGTTTTTTTCTTTGCATAAAATAAATAGAAGCTATCACTGTAGGGTACATACCATCTGCACAGCATTTACAGACTCTTTTTCGAATTAATGTAAAATTTCTGCAACTAATATCACGCAACCAAGTCAATGCTGAAGATTCTCATTGCATAATCCCAGCGCGGATCATGCAGTTATTCCATAAAAGTAAAAGATTTATGTTGATGTCACAAAGCTTGCACAACAGGCTTTGCAGACACATTTAGGATATGGATTTCTTAATCACAAATGCTTAAGCTGCAAACTACAGCACAAAATGCAAAAGAGAAAAAAAACAACTCACCAACCCCAAAACAAAACCACTTGGACTTGTGCTCTTCTTGCAACTGTTAAAACTAATCCCATTCTCCCCTACTGATATAAGCACAGCAGCAACTTGCCTTTTGTTTCCTATCACAGTTGTCTTATGCAAACTAATGAAATATATATATGTGCATATTTTCATCTGCAGTAGGCATAATTCAGCACTGCATTAGCACTCCAGCATGCAGTAGTACAAGCACATATATGCAATCTCATAATCGCAGTTTATTTCTTGCTGGCTTTAATCTTTATGTCAGATGCTACTTTATCCCCAAACTAGTACATAGATCTTGCAAAATGCCCCAAAATAAAGGAGCTTATACTAAAGAGAAAGACCTGAAATTGCTTCTGTTACAATTTAGCAGTCTTTAAACATGATGTGGAGTATCATATCACTTTTAAGCTGCATTTCTAACTACTTGTTTTACTTTCGCCTGTGAATTAACCATATTGAAGTAAAATCAAGTAAGCCTTCCCCTCACAACAAAAATAAGAATATAGTTAAGCACTTCAGAAGCATTGTGCTTAGTGAAATGGATTTATATCTTATTTTGTCTTGCTCTGAATTACTGATTAGACCTAGTTATTAAACAAATTTCACCTTTTTCTTTGTGTTCCTGTATTGTTTTGACTGAAACATCGTATTCTCTCTAAGCAATGTGAAAATGTAACAGAGGAATCCTAATTTTGGAATTTTACATTTACTTTGTAAGTGACCTGCATCTTCTGTGCAGAAAGCATTTCTTCTGCTGCTACTCATGGCTTGTAATACAAAGTGTAGAAGGATAGGAAAAATAAAGTACTGAGTCACATTTCTTTTGTCAGAAGACAGAAACCGTCAGGATAACTTAGCTACGTGCATCCCTCTGGCAATGCCCCGTGCATATTTAGATTACCTTTTACTATATTAGTGGGTTTGTTTGACCTGGTAGAGTGTGTAACTTCAGCTCTAAATCCACTGAAAGATTTAATGTATCTTCAGGACAAACTTAGAAGACAAAAATAAATAAATGGGGAAAAAAAAAAGAATTAGAAGGTGTGTGAGAAGTATCTCATATATATGACATTAAACAATTTGAGAAGCACAATTAAGAGGTAGTATTCTTAATAAGTTTATAGATTTCTGAGGAAGAATTCTGTACACATTTGACAAAGCTTGTATAGCTCAAGTCCTTTCCTCGAGGATTAAATCATGCAGTCATTTATCAAATCAGGCTTCAGATTCTAGAGCAGGTTAGAAAGTGTAGATTATACTTTAACCAGAACTTTCTATAATTCTTTTAAGCCTCCCTTTCTGAAAGGTCAAGTAACACAGGACTCAGGCCCTTTAATTAAACAACTATCAAAATTTGCACCTCTGCCTCCATAAGTCAATGCTATACGATACTTTTTATTGTTGCAATAGGTATTTTTCATTACACATCCTGTTTTACATTTTTAAAAGCTGCTCTTCACTCCAGACAGTCAGTACAAAGGCCAGCTGATTTTCCAAGTTTTCTCCCTAAAACTTGAAAACACAACACAAACTAAGCGTTACCAGAATCTACAAGTCACTGGGAAACAAATAAAAGACTCTAGTCCTTTAAAAGTCTAATTCACATGTAAGGTCCTTGTACAAACACAGAGTTCACAGTTATTTTAAATATACAGGCAGAAGACAAATCACAGCTTTTATTTGCACTACTCTGAAGGCTTTGGCATGACAGACATGCTCAATGTCTAGAATTTTAGAAGAACTGTACTAGAGATCATAAAAAAAACCCCAACAACTTATGGGGAAAAAAAACCCTCATCACATCAGTATTTATTTTCACTTATTTCCAATACACAAGTTCAAAATATTCCATCACCACACACTTAAAACCATATTTAACTCACATCCACCTCAAGATACCTAGCACACAGTAACTGAGAAAGCACGGGGCACGTGTCCAGTGAAACCCATGGGTATACACAAATAACTTTACAACAAAAGCAGAACAGTTTCTGAAGTCAACTCTACACCGCTGGGTAAATTCCTAGAGACAGAAAGGGAAATATATCAAAGGTCATGGATACACACAGAAATACAAATTATTCTTTGAAAGTATTACTTTGCATATGCACTAGGCCTTAATACAGTACAGTGCTACAAGAAAGACTACAAGACAGTTATGGTCTCCAGGTGTTTTTTTCACCTTTTAGAAAGGAAGGGTCTGTAGTAATATCTTTACAATTTAAATTCAGAATTTGTACGTATGTGGAGTAAAACTAAAGAGAATCTACAGCTTATTTTAATTCTACATTTCTCCTTATCAAACTACTATTTTAATTCTACCCTTGGTAACGTATAATTGGGACTCTGAATTCACAGATAAAACACCTCTCAGTCATCAGTTTCCTGATATGTTAAGGTGCACGATATGCCCTGATAAATACTATTTTTTAATGATCAACAGCGCATCAGCTGTGCATGAATATGAACCGTCTCCCCACTGTGAGGCTGCCAGCAGTCTTCATCCTCTTCATTCTTACTTGCAACGAAATGTCACCTTCATCCATTTTAGCATATATTCAGAGAGCACTAGCAGCTCTCACAGTGCTTTTACGTTACCTTTAAATGCTTTCTGCTATGTTAATTCTTGACAAAGTATTTCTTCTGCTCTCTCTTTAAAAAAAAAAAAAAGATAAACTGCCTTTTTTTTTTTTCCTAAACAATGCCATTCACCTAGGGCTTGAGAACTATACAGGAGAGATTACAACACCAAAGCTTATGTTTAAGTATCATTATTAAGCATTCTAAGTAAACCCTTGCTATAATCACACCTGGAACACGGGGCCTACCAGCCTTAACAAAAAAGGCTTTTAAAACACCTTGTGGGTTGAGGAAGGTACACTGTATATTCCATACCGGGGAAGATGCAATGAAAAGGGTTCAATCAGCAATACAAGACCAGAGACCCCCTCTCACTTGGTTTGCCCTCACCCCCGAAGGCGTTTTAAGATGCGAGCAGGCACCTTAAACCACAGCACTCTTCAGCAAGAGGCACGCAACCATCACTCGACTTTATCGATTTAAAGACTCAGAGAACGGCTTAGAACAGAGCTAGGAGGGAAACAGCAAGTATCGGCCCAGCAACGGGGGATCGCCTCCCGCACACCTGGCCGGTACTGCGGCAGTTTCGGTTAACGGTTCCCGCCTGGCACCCGCTGCTCCCGGAGCTTTCCCTGCCGGACCCCGGCACGCCGCGCTCCGGCCCCCCGGGACCAAGGCTGCACCCCGGGCAAGCCGGTCGCTCCGGGCCCGGCCTCCGCGATACGAACCCGGCCGAATCCCGTCAGCGCGAGGGGACAGCCGCTCTTCAGCCGCACCTCTGCCTGGGTGACGGCCAGAAGCGAAGGGAAACAAAAGAGGATGAAATAAGAGGCGGCGGAGGACCCGGCGCGCCTCCCGCTGCCCGGCGGAGAGGACGCTCCCTCACCTTCGTGAGCTGGGCGATCTTCTTGCTCATTTTGAAATGCAAGTCCGGGCTGTGCTCGACACCCAGTCCCGACTGGGCTGAACCGGAGCCGAGTTTTCCCGCGCCGGACGCGGAGCCGCCGCCGTAGCCGTGCTGCGGCTGCTGCCAGCCCATCCCCGGGGTCGCCATCTTCACCGCCCGGTCCCCGCCGCCGCTCGGGCTCCGCTGGCACCGGCCCTACAGAGGAGCCGCGCCGAGGGCGCCGCGGCCGCGAACCGCTGGCCGGAGCGACTCCTCCAGCCCCGGGACCGGCCTCGGGTGCTTCCTAACGTCGCCGTCCCCACGAGCCGCGCCAGACTGCGGCGTCACCCCTCCGGGACTGCTGCGAGAAGGGGGGACCACCTGTCCTCTCCTTTCCCCCCCTCCCCGTCCGTTCCGCCCAGCACCGAGCCAGGAGACCGGCCCGGTTCAGCCCCCGGGCAGCCCGAGGCCGGGCAGGAGCGGCGATGGAGCAGCCGCGGCCAGTTGCCGGGCTGCCGCCGGGCTGTTTACGCCACGCAGCCCCGCGTCACTCGCCGGCCCCGCCCCCCCGCTCGCCCGCCCGCGGCCTCCCCGCCTTCGCGGCAGCTGGGGCCGCGCGCGCCACCCAGCGAGCGAGGGCGCGCGCCAGCCGTGAGGGACCGCGCGCCTCCTCCCTTCCCACGGCGGGCGCGCGCTGCCGCCCCTTCACCTCCTTCGTCCTCGGCCCCCGGCCGAAGCTGGGGGTGAGGGGGCGGCTAGCCGCTCATTCTGCGGCTGGAGGCGGAGAGAGGCGCCGCTGCCGCCGGCTTGGGCAGGGAGGGAGGGTACAGGTTTTAGGAGGGTTGCCCCTCTGTGGCGGGGCTTGGGGGCGCGTACCCCAACCGCGTGAGCCTCGTGCAGAGCCCTGAAAATGCGGGCGGGGGGCTAGGGCTGAGCTCCCCCTCTCTGGCGGGTCGCTAGGACTACTACAGACCGGTGCTATGAGTGAGGTGCTGCAGACCCCGGGGTACTTCGTGGCACCCGGCAGGGAAGGTGCTGTTTTCTCGCAGTAGTAGTTGGTAGGGGAGAGTAGCCTTTTGGCTGATCTACTACCTACTGCAGTTTTAAGCGCTTGATCGCATAATTACTTCAGGTTTTGGGGGAGGAAACAGCAGGGTGCTCACAGTTCGTGGGGTGACCGGGCAGGGTGAAGGGGAAGGCATTCACCTGAGCTGGCCGCTCTCTTCCATTGCTACTGACACAGCCTCTGCAGGCCGTCCTTACGGCCCCATGAACGGATGGGTATGGAGCAAAGGTCCCTGCCAGAAGGAATTCACAGCTGAATTTAGCACATCCTTTAGCTTGGATTTGACTGCTCTCTTCTTCTGTCTTCATCCTGCGCAACTCCTGAGACTAGCAACCCTCTTTAACAATTTAATGTGCCTTTGCCAGGCTCTGGCCTTGTGAGAATATATATATATATATATATATATATATTAATGTGGTTGGACACTGTTGTAGTTTAACCCGTTGGGCAGCTAAAACAATCACACAGCTGTTTGGTCACTCCTCTCTTTCCGTCCCCTCCTGCCTCCCTCATCATATGATGGGGGAAAGGATTGGTGAAAAAAAAAGATAAAACTTGCAGGTTGAGAAAAAGGCAGCTTAATGTGACAGAAAAGGACGATAAGAGTAAAAAGGAATATAGAAAACAAGTGATGCCCAGCACAACTGCTCACCACACACAGACCACGATGCCCTCAGTTTCCAAGCAATAGTCTAAACTCCCAGCCAGCTTCCCCTGAGTTATAAACTAAACATGATGATATGGTATGGAATTTCTCTTTGTCCAGTTTGGGTCATCTGTCCTGGTGGTGTCCCCTCCCAGCTTTCATGCACCACCAGCCTCCTCCCTGGTAGGGCAGTGTGAGAATAGTCCTTGACTTAATGTAAATATAGCCTACACATCAGTGTGTTATCAACATTGTTCTCATCCTAAATCCAAAGCATGGTACTATACTTTCTACTAGGAAGAAAATTAACTCTCTCCCAGCCCAAACCAGGACAGACACATTTGGTTTTCTGATGAAGAGCCCATGGACTCATCTTTTAAAGGGTCTTTGGTACTTTATCTTTTTAGTCCTTTTTTTTTTCCTGCTTTAAAAATCTCTGCTTTGCCTGCATTCTTCATAGCCAGCCAGAAATATCAAAGAGGAAAACTAAAAAATTACATGGCTAAATCTGTAGTTTTCAACAAGGATGCTGAGAAAAATATTAGAATTAGGAAATGATAGAAAAAGGCAGAACAGAGAATTACAAGAAGAGATCCATATTTCAGAGCAACGTGTCTCACTTGCCAATAGAGATTCATGCTAATGTAGTATGATAAATAACCAACTCGCCATGAACTGCCAGGGCAAGCTTGAGGTCACAGGGCAAATGAGATTCTTTGATCTACAAACAGGACACTAACCAGAAGGTACAAGTAGATGTTGCTACTTTGTACAGATTGATTGCAAGAATACAAGAGAAATAATTGCATTGAGGTCTGGGGTCTGTAATTTCCGAGTGTCAGTACCCTGGAAAGGTGTTGAAAAAAAGGACCAGAAGTACTACAGAGGTTCTGGAAAAAGAGTCTTATATTGAAAGATGCAATAAAAGCAAACTATTTTGTATCGGGAGGAGAGAAAAAGTGATTTAATCCCAGTCTTTAAGTAGCTGTGCTGCCTGAATTTCAGAATTTGCATTGTTCGGGAAATTCTGACACTGATTTTTATTTTTTTTTCCTTCTGAAGTGGCCCATTCTGGCAACAGAGAACAAAGGACAGATGGTGCCTACCCAGGCAGTGATTCATATGGATGAAATATAAGTGGAAGAAAGAATATTAAGAGCATCTGTATCAAATCTGTGTCCATAGATGACACCCATGAATAGCACCTACTGTTAATTCAGTTTTTTCAAATGAAAAAAAAAAAAAGCAGTGATGGAAGAGATTGTGATTTTTCATGTCTAGGAAGGTCAATTTACTAATTTACACAAGAGACTGATTGTAACGACTTGGTTACAGTTAATGATTGTGTCTGGCTGATTGTATGACCTTAAGCAAGCTGCTTAATTCTCATGCAAAATGACATTTTCTTTCATGTACCTAATAATGTCTCTGATATTAAGGTATGGCTGGCTACATTTATTATTGCTCTTAGAAATCTCAGATGTTACAGAAGGTATTATAATTTTAATTACACATTTCAAATATTTTGGAGAGACTTCTTTTTCAAATAAGTCAGAGTTGTCTGGATTTATCCGTATTTCTTCTGAGACAAAAAGCTTCACTGTTTTATTTTTCAGTTTCTTCTGAGAAGTATACACATTTGATGTGGCTCATCTTGGCCCCAAATCATTGCTTTGAATCATTTTGAAGTGACTTCTGTCTGTTAGGATGAAACATAGTCAAATACGTTTAATTTTTTTGTCTAGATGGCTTTAAATTGAAAAACTGATTAATTAGTCTTTCTTTTGTGTGTCATTTAATAGTGGTTTGTATATTTAGGTTGCTTTCAAGCTTCTCTTTACATGTCTTGTGCCTTTAGAGCTCCGATGGTGACTGATAAGAACCTCTTCTCCATTCAGGTCTGTATGTGTAGCATAGAGCCTGTTTTATCTGAGGTTACTGCTGAAGACAGGCTTTGTACAGCAGCACAGTCAGGACCCTGGTACATTTTTCCTCAGTGGGATTTCATGTCTTATCAGTATAGTAGGATCTGTAGGTCTAAAGGTCTCCCAGGGCTGAGGCCATCCAGAGGCAGATGACGAGGCGGTGCTCAGGGTTTGCTGAAGGGTGCAAAAAGCGACAGAATGAGGCAGGGGCCTCGATGTGAAAGCTGCACAGCGAAACCTTTAGTGTCTCTATTACCACAGGCTTACGTAAGTGGCATAGAATTTGTATCTAGCCAGTGCCTCCAATGTGCGTATAGGCACTGTGCATGCAGGCTCTTGGTGTATGGCTGTCAAAGATTTTTAATAAATTTGAAAATAGTGAATATATGCTTTAAGATTGCCGGTTTACGAATCTGCTGGGCACATATAGCACCATATGTGCAAGACATAGACATTTTTGTGTTTTCCTGCCTTTCTGTTTACCTACGTATTTGAAGCTCCTATGTTCTGGTATGTGCGTACGCTTCCCAAAACTATGACATACCATTTCTGAGGTTTGCAAAACCAGGAAAGAATTTCAATTACATTGAATCTTCTAGGAATATTCTGGATTTCATATTTTCATGTGTATAAAAAAAAAAAAAGAAACCCAAAACTTTATTTTCTCATCACAGCTTTGACTAAGATAAACGTGTGCAATCACTGTATGCCTTATTTTCAAGCCCTAGGCACAAAACTCCCTTTCTGATTCTTTATAGACAGAAAGTGTTACAAGAGCTAAGCTTGCTTTGTGGTAATATCTCCTGACAACTCTGAAGATGTCAGAAAGTCATCAGCTTTTACTGAAAGGAAGTTAGCAAGAAATTTGACCTACTGGTATTTGCAGGTTTCTGCTGTTTAATTTATAAGCTTGCAGCAACTCTGAACCATGAGTTTTCAAAATTTTCCCAAATGTGTGTGAACAAAGGTGTTTATATCACAATTCTCAAGTTCATTTTCATTGAATGGTTGAATTATGCAAGAATTTAGTAACTAAATATGGAAATTCTGAAGATAGATATGGAACTCTTAAGATAATGTCTACTTCTACCAGAATACTACAGTATCCCTTTGTTACAGACATACCTTAAGTTTATAAACAGGTTTAATTATTTTCATAAAGTAATAATTCACTATTTAAAAGAATAGTATAAAAGGCTGAAAATAATAGAGCTTAAACATGTCTGTCCTTCCTGCTTTAATTTTCTGGTCCAAACAAACCTGATGGAATATAATAACTGAATAAGCCCATGGTGTCCTACTTTAACATAAAAACCTCATTGCTAAGGCTGAGGTTAATCTATGAAGCTGAGATTTCTGTGTAGGAAAGCATACAAAACAATTTTATTTTGGAAATGTACAAATAACAAGGGCTTCTTCTGTTAGCCGTAGATAACGATATAAAGAGAGGCATATTTCCAGATCTATAAAGGACAAAAGAGTAGGAAAAATTGCCTTGCTATGGTTGCATATATAATCATGAAGGGTATGCAGGAGGAAGGTGAAGAACCAAACGAAAATAAAAGCTGAATGTCCTAATAACTTTGAAATAATCTTATGACCTTTTAATTTGTGGGTTAGCAAGACTGTGATTTATGTAAGGTCAGCATTTCAGGATACTTATCTGGGCAATTAATTCAATTATCCTCCTGTCTCTATGTATGCAGGTAAACCTTCAGTCAATAATGAGTCAGTGGTACAGGATGACAAGTACAGGTTGAGGACTGTAGCTGGTAGATCTACGGTCCTTACGTCTCCTGGGTTTTATAATTCTATGTCTGTACACTGCCGTGGCCTTCAATGCTTGAAAGACTCAACCCCTGCAAGTCTTGAACTAATGTGTGTGTGAAACCTGGCATAAGCTGAATATTTCAAATAAGTTGGCAGAGAACAGTGACAACACATCTTGATATCGATGAAGCTGTTGTGCCCTTTATTATATCTGGTTTCCACTCTAGGAAACTGTGTTAGTGTGTTGAAAATCATACAGGTCACTAATACCTGAAAGGAATGCTGCCACCTCATGCATGTACCCAAACTGGAACTACCATCAAGATTTCATAGAAGAGAGAGTGTTTTGGCTGCAACTTGTGAACAAGCATATTTGAATGATTGGGTTTTTTGCTGATTCTCTGGAAATTAGTTGTCCTGATCTGTCAAGATGTTCAGTGGCACACAAAAAAGAAGTCCCATGAGACAGAATTATCTCCAGATAATTCATCTTTCTTTAAATCCTCTTGTATACTCTCTTGCACGACACTTTTACCGTCATGTGGACACGAGTGTTTGAGGGCAAATGGCTTTTTGTTATTAAAATTAACAACAGCATGCTCTTTTTTATCAATTGCTTTCATTCAATGAAGATTTTATATTATTTTCATTTCAAGCATAAAAGAGTAGTTAAGGATGGAACATAAAGGATGTAAAGGAAAGACCAATGTAAAAAGTGTAAGGCTCTTTCTTTTGATATAGCTCTCTTTTTTAATACTTAATTTGTCTTATAATTTATTTAAACATTGATTTTAAGCCTGTCCTTCAGAGATGGGAGTGATACAAAGTAAACGATCATATCAGTTGCTGCTTCTCTGGAAGTTGCTGAGATACAAGCTGGGTAAAAGGTGCTTTAAGAGTCTAACTAGAGTAAGAGACTTTTTTCTCTTGTTTCAGAAAAGATTGACCAGTACATTCCTGTTCTGTTTATCTGCATGGATGGGGAGAACTGGATGAACCCTCAGTTAAGTATGAATCTCAGCGTTCCTATTAATTCTCGTAACTCTTTCTTAGCAAATTGCTATTTCAGTCTCGTCCCTTGCTAATTTCCCAGGACAGAAAGGCATTTCCCAACATTAAGAAAGTACCCAGGCACATTAAAAAAGCAACTCTTGTGCTTTTCCTGTCAAAACAGAGAACTAATCCTATCAGTGCTTGCCACCAGACAGAAAATTAGTTAAGACAAGTGGTCATTACGAAGCCAGGGCTCACACTGAAAATCCAGGCAAGTGTTGATAGTAGCATTACAGACTAGTCTGTGCCAGCCATCTGCAGCCAGATGCAGCAAGTAACCCTAAGGACCTTCTCAGATACAGGCTTTTAGTAATTAGACACTTTGTTTCCAGCTTAGAGCCAGTGTTTTGGCCAACAAAATATATTTTCTGAAATCAGCCTTCTTACTGTAAATAGTGTTTCTTTTTGCCTGGTTTTGAGGATTTTTAAATAGCTGATACGCATTTGCTCTAAGCTGCCAATAAAGTCCCTAAACAGGTTGTATTAGCTGTTGTGGTCTTTCATGTCACCTGCACAGATTTAACATATGAGCTACTGCTTCAAGCTGCTTCTTAAGAAGTTTTCTCATTTTATGCTGTTCTCCTTCTTTAAAATTATGCGTGTTTTTTCAGCTAGAAAAAAAATCAGACCTAAACCGAGGAAGCTGGCAGCTCAGCTGGGCATGAGTACTTGAGAGGAATGGTGAAGGATGGACAGAGAGGTCTCCATGTATAAGCTTGGGTGAGCCCTCTGTGGCAGGGCTGGCCTTTCTGATGAGGTATAGGAGGCCAAGGAACTTGCTTTTCCAACCAGGTCTGCTAAGCAGGAACCTCATGGGGAATTTGGCAGACCTTAAAAGAACCATCATCCCTTCTTGCACAGCCTGTGTAAATCAAGCTTGTTTTCCACTCCCTGGAATACAGCAGACCAAATCCTGATCTTAATGTTTCAAGTCAATCTTTCTAGATTTATGCTATAAATACATTTAGGGATGCAAAGGAAGCTTCATTTAATTTCTCTGTTCAGAGTCAAGTTGTAGGCACATTTCTGCGCATGAAAACACAATTTTATCAATATATGCTAAATTTAGCATAATTCTTATTATGCCGACTTATCTACTGCAGAGGAGGGATCCAGTCTTGCTTTCTACACTGCAAAATAAATTTAATCAACTGCCTAGGACACTTTTATCCAAGAATAGTTTTGCTCATGGACAAAATGGCAGATAGAACAAAAATGGATGTATTAAGTCACAGTTGAATTTCAAGGTCTTTTTCATAGACTGTTGATCTTTTACATTCTTATGCTCATTTGACAATAACTCATTAAGGGGAGTAAAAGTGAAGACATTTCAGTTAATTCAATTAATACATTCATATTTATCTTCATTAGGATGAAAGCATCCTATTGAAAGGAGCAGTGACCTTTGGTATATTATTGGAGCTTCTTCCAAGGATTAAGTAAACTTGCTGACTCCTTTGATGTTACTCTAAGGACAGAATTAAACGTAAGGGAGCGCTGTGAGTGGTGCTGCATTGTTTCTAATGCAAGTATTACAATAAACTCAAAAAGGAGACAAATGCCAGGAAATTTGCCATGGCCTTTTAGTAGACACCAGGAGAGATTATTCTGGTATATTAGTGTGATTTGCATAGCTCAATCCTGACACTATTTAAATATGCTGGACTTGTTGTACAGATAGGTAATGCACTTGTTTTCTCTTTGGAGAAAAAGTAGCTTTGTAGGGTACAACACAAAATTAATTCTGACTGATAAAAATAGTATGCAGAATATTACTACATGATAAGCAACACTACACAACTGTGATTGAGAAGACTTACAACACTGACCCTCCTGGGAAAATCTGGCTGACTGATGATGTTTGTTTGGTTTTAGCAGAGTTATTGCCAGCTGGTATTTATCACTATATCCAATATGTCTAATACATATCTTTGGGGAAAAAATCATCAGTTGGAAAAAGCAGCTATAGCAATAGCCCCCAGTTTAAGTGTCATTGCTCTCTGCAGCTTTATCTAACATCATATACTTGTCCATTATAAGAGCACTGGTATAGAGTTAAGCTGGGTAAGTGTTTAGTTCACTGCTTTCTATGCTGGCATTATTATTCTGCACATGTGCTCATTCAGACTTCAGGAAGCCTATGAAATTCCTGACATCTTGCAGCAGGAGTATATAATACTATAAAGTACTATAGTCATATATGTTTAGCATATACTCCTTTCAGCTCATTATCATATTATGGAGTGTCAACTTTAATATTCTTTTCATGGTTAATGAAGCAAAACGTCTCTCACTGGGCACCATGGCCTTCAAAATTCCGTGTAGAAACCGTCTATCTGTTTATTCTACATACTTTACCCAAAACAGGGCCATCTTGACACCATAAGACTCCCTCCTTTGGCTGTTTCTCATATCAACCTTGTGGATCTCTATCCACAATGTTTGTATAAGAGATAGGCAGACATAGGTGTTGCTCACATCTCAGATGCAATTCCCACAGTGGCACATCTTATCTGCAGTGCAAGTACAGGCACCAAAAGCACCTGGAGTGCTCGGGTTTTCCTTCTCCCTCACTACCAATGGGGTCACTTGGAAGCAGCCACAGAAATGCTCCAGTAGGAAAGTTCCAACAGATGGCTGGTGTAGCTGTGATCCTGCCCTCAGGGTCATTCTGCAGAGCAGCGCAGACACAATGTTTGTTATCTGTATTTCTCACTGTGTCAGTATTGGAAATTGAGAGATTGGTTGCTTGAAGGGTTTTACTTTGAATGTGGCTAATTAATCTCCAACATTGGTTCAGGATTTTCTGGTCCACATAGTTATTGCCAGTCTGTGCCCTGACACGTTAATTCAAATCACTGCATCTTGCCAATGTACTTTGGGGGATTTTGAGCATACAGATTTTGAGACTAGAGAGAATTTTGGTTATGCTTCAAGAAGGAAGAAAGATTGGCTGGCATCTTTCCAAAAAATTTACAGTAGTGGATTTATGGCTTTGCTAAAATTGTGTCAAAGCCCCAAAAGCTTTTCACCCCTGTCAATATGCAGATAAAAATGGCTTTTGTAAAGTTTTTAGTACCTTCAAATAGTTGAAGGTTTCTTTTGAATTAAATATATTTAAAACTGCAATATTTAAAGGTGAATTCACATATGCATTTTGCTGAAGTGTTCCATAAAAATTGTGGTTGAGGGGGCATAAAGGAAAGGGGGCATAAAGCACTTGAGCTTATTGCTGATCTTCAATTAGCCTGTCAAAATCAAGAGCCATACCTCTCGATTGTACAGCAGTCTACTGAAACTGATGCAGTAACTAGAACCATCAGGGGCAGAGGAAAAAAGAGCAAAGTTCTGAGTCTGCCCTGAATAAGATAACCTGTTATATCTGTAAGTTCTGGTGACCAGGCTCATTATGTGGTGACTGTACTGTTATTGTTCACAGAGGTGCTGTTTTGAGACCTGCTTGATGGACACTCAGATTTGACTTGAACAGTGAAGACCCTGGGTCATCAGCTCTCTGGATGAAAGTACAGCAGCCCTGAAAATGTCTCATTATGCTCAAGCTCAAGTCAACGGCAATGTGGCTTACATTCGGCAGAATGCCTGATTCCCAGTTCCTGACAGGAACCCAGCTCCCTTAACAATATTTAGCATTTTGGAAGGGGTCAGGATTAATGTTGCACAGGCCTGGTTCTCGACCAAGGTAAGAGAATTGTTTTGGGAATGAGCTAACTTTCAAAGCTAAAGCATACTCTTCACAAAATCAGTACAAACTTGTGTTTCAATATAGCATGCATATAAATTTCATGTAGGGTGTAGTATATGCACAGAAATGTGAGATTTTTAATTATTATGGAAAAAAGTTTGCAAATAGTTTAATGAAAAATGCAGATTTTTTCTGTGACCAGAATAATCCTTAAATTTACAAATTATTGCTTGTGAAGTTTAAGAACAGACATTTTAGACAAAGTAAGAGCTGTGTTTTCCTACACATAACATATAAAAGGCTCTTGAGCATATTTTGAAATTTATGATTATGTTAGTTACAAGTGTCCCTAATTACTACTATATTAAAATCTACTTTACTTGCTTGTAAGCATATCCTGCTAGATAGTGAGAGAATAATTTTTAAATGATTACTGCTCTTTGTATGCTGAGTTACTCACAATGGTTTATTATCAATTTTCACATAAATCCATGTTTTGAACATTAAAAATTTCCTGATCTATAAGATTATAACTAGATAAAACTAAATTAAACTATATCAAATATTTGCAACACCTTTAGCAAGGAAAGTAGTAAACCCCAGCATTCAGGTATGACATTCACAGGGCTCAATCTTAGTTTAAAAGTGTGTGTTTTGCTTCTCTTTTTTTTCCTTGCCAAACTTATCAGAACCATTTGAATTATTTGAGACTGAATCCAAAAAGCACAATAACATTACTAGGAATAATTGCATCCTGATCTTTTGGAATCTAAAACCTGTGGATTTTTGAAATGTCATTTTCAAAGCCATCTTTGAAGAAAATCCAGTAATTGTAGTGTTTATGACAGTCTTTAATACTCCCTTACTTCTTTTAAAGTACTTTAAGAGGTGCCAAGTTTCTGTTTAAAAGGTTTTCAAACTGTAACTATAGTGTATATGCAATAGTAACTGAGGATAACCTTTCACCAGATCACTGTTCTAAAGATCTTCTATAATGAATAAACTCCATGCCTATGGAGAGCTCTATCTTCTCATATTCTGTGCAGCTGGCTTCGGCACTCTTTGCCACAGAACACTACACTTCTTCACTTAATCACTACCTAGAGAGGTTCTTGGGAAATTACCTGGGTAAAAAGGTTGTATGGTAGCTTCACATATATATATTAGAAATCATGTCATAAAGACATCTTAAATCTCTAACACTTGGTTTAATCTAGGGCAAAATAATTTGCCTTTCAGAAGCTTTTTTTTCTGAGCCAGAGCTTCTGCTGCTTCTGCTGCAGCACAAATGTGTCCATCATAGAAGCAAGTAGCTCTCAGTTTGGCATTCACCCAAAACAGTGAGCAAGGCCAAGTAGATATTGAGAAGTAAGGGACTGATTCTACTCCATGTAGCTGTCATACAGTGTGTACTCTGGAGAGATGTCAAATTTGCCAGAGCAGGAATTGTAATAAAAATAGGCTCAGATCATCTCCTGCAAAAACAGTGGAAAAAGCCCCAATTCTAAAAGATAAATCTCTGTAATACCCTAGTCTTGCAGAAGACCTTCAGGGCCACATGAAACACTTATATGTAGGAGGGAAGAGTACTCATTTGTGCTTGCCTAGGTGGAAGGACACTTTAATAAAACATTAATTTATATTATTGCTCATAACTACCCTGTGTAAATACACCAGTAAATGCAGATTTCTAGTTCACATTATAATGTACTTGACATGCACGGGAATGTGATGATCATACTCTAAAATAAAATTCTTGTAGCAGAATGACTGTGGCAAACTCCTTACTCTATTTCTGAGGATTCTGGAACCTATAAGTCTAGTAAAAGATGTACTTCATATTTGGGGAAAGAACATGGACAGTGTGTTGTCATTTGGAATATATTCAACATATGAAAACTACTGGAAGATCTATACACATCTGTTTTTTCATTTAAAAAGTATTTTAATTCTTCATGCAAGAAATTAATATTTATTTGATAATAATACATAATTCAGCTGCTCAACTCTCATCTAACATCACTCAGGGATAAAGGTGTCTGATTCAGAAATAGTGCCCTACCACTCAAACTCAATTTTCATCACAGAACAGCTCTTTCAGTATTATCAGTCAGCCTTGCAGGACTATCATGCACTTCTCATTGTGTTTGCTTTGTAAATTACCTTCCATTTATTTTCATTTTCAGTGATGAAGAACGAAGCAAGCTATACTACTGCCTATTTTTGATCCTAACCCTCAATTACTTTAGTTAGTCCATAAATATTTTGTGAAATTGGATAATTCTTGTTTGTTGGTTGTAAATATTTTGGTGTCATTCAAAGAGATGCACAATAGCTAAGAGAGTCCATATGAGTGTGCAGGTGCATTCTCTCAGTGGCAGAATAAGGAAAATCCATTTCAATGGGAATACGTCATGGCATTTACTTCCATATTAAACTTCTCCTTGGAGAAAGAAAAATCTAATTCCAAGTTACAGCTGAGAGAATTTGCTTAATCTTCTCAGATCAAGTGCTTAGGAAAAAAAATCAATGAACTACTAAAAAGAATATTAGGATGCTTATTTTCAACTACTTCTCTTATGACAGGATGAATGCTGGAAAAGAGCTTTTTTAAAAAGAAGTATTGTGTCATCAATGGGCTATGAATACCTTCAATTAAGAGATGAATTCAATTTATTTCTTTTTTAATAATCAGGTTTCTGGCTGATTTTACATTTGTACCTGTGTATAAATGCAAATTCATCTCTATGCATATATCTTAGAATTTCTATAGTGTGCTATGTAGCATACCTCTGTCTTTCTCAGGATCAGGGAGAAGATCCATGCTAAAGAAACTAATGTTATGCCAAATATCAAGTAATTTTAAAATCCATTTATAAAAAATTACTTTAAATATTTTATGTAATGTGCTGCTGAAAACATCTACTTCTGTCATGCCATTTTTATAAAAATAAGAGAGAGGAGAAAGCCATATGCAAAAAAGCAGCATGTTTACTCAGGAGAGATGATTATTTCTGCAGCTCCAATTATTTCCATATTTGAGAAACTAAGTATGAAAAATGGAATGGATTTGACATGGCTGAAGAGAAGAATATTAACCTCTGTTTGGATTCCTGCAGCTTCTGCATTTTGTTCCTCCTCAGTGAGGACAGGGCTGAAGCTGGCCTCAGCAGACACTAGTCCCATATTAGAGGATCCAAACTTACCCAAACATAGTTTCTTCCTAGAGA
This sequence comes from Laterallus jamaicensis coturniculus, assembly GCA_022605575.1. Lineage (NCBI taxonomy): Eukaryota > Metazoa > Chordata > Aves > Gruiformes > Rallidae > Laterallus > Laterallus jamaicensis. Next base: position 334,960 of record JAKCOX010000102.1, on the reverse strand, counting down.
AGGAACAAGCAAAATATATCAGCATCGTTTTTGATACAGAGCTGATACAGAATACCTCTGACAACCCCCTTTTACTGACACCTAGCACTTCAAAGGATCAGTAGTTCTAATAGTATACAGCTAATTTAGAGTATGGGTGACACAGTCATTTTTTCCTTTGGCAGGATACCAGAGTAGCTAGTGAGGCTGAACATCCTTTTCTTTTAAAGACAGTTTCAGATCTTCCATTCAATCTGTATCACCTAGAGAAAACTATTTTTACAATGCTGTTAGAAGTTCTTTCTGATATCAGTTTCATGTTATGATCCCCAGGCAAGTGTATAGAAGAAGAACAGATCTAGGAGACTAATTACATAATGCTAATTTAATCAAGATTTGACATCTTAACAAGAGAGAAATCCCTATAATAATTTTACATTGCTTGTTCACCAAGTATTACTGCCTCACTGTTATATAATGAAGCAAAGATTACTCCCTTTTCCTAGAACCTTTCATTCTCTCTGAGATGTTTTCTGCACTTCCCCAGCACCTCAGGTATGAACAGTGCCTCGGTGCCTCTCTGTACATCAGTGCCTCTGCACTGCAGAATGTCACTCATCCCTTCTCAGTCTTACATGCATATATTTAAAAAAAAAAACCAAACCACCACAGTGGTATTCTAAAATATTTATTTCATTATTATTTTCTTAGCTAATTTTCTCCTCTGCAACTTTTCTGTTGTAGTGCCACCATCTCCACTTGAAAAACTAGCATGTTTCACAGCAATACCACAAAATTACACTTAAAATTCATGGACCAAAATTCATGTATCCAAAGTTATGTTCAAAATCATGTAAGAAATTATGTTTTCTGGTAAAATGACTGCTAAAAAGCAGAATTACATATCAGTTGTAGAAATAGTTTATATATGTCTATTCTAATCCATTTCAGCATAACTTACTCTTCTGTAGTTCTTTTTTAAAGCAATACACATGTCTCAGAATGAAAGCAATTTTATGCATTATTATATGCAAAACTCATTTCATGGATTTTACTTACCCATGCCTCTTGCAAGGAAAAAACAGGGTTTCACATTGAAGGCCATGTGTCAGAGCACACCCTGTTTTGGCTGATGACAATTCCACTCTCTAGTATAGTTTACAATGTGGAATAGCTCTTGTGGAATCTTAATATTAGACATAAAGGCAACAGACCATGTCAACTAAATATCACTTTATTAAACCAAAAGACAATTTACTTCAAGTATGTTTCTGCTAAGGAGTTAAGACGCAACGTAATCATACCCAGACAGGTTTGTAATTCAAAGTATTCCTGGAATAATTTGGGTTATGCGGGATCTCAGGGGGTCTTTAGTCCAATCTCTTGCCCCAAACAGGCTCAGCTGTGAGGTCAGGCTCTGCCCAATCATGGCTGGAAAATTTCCAGTGATGAAGGCAGCACAACTTCTCCAGGCAGTCTGCTGCTATGCTGCCTGGCTGTCCTCATGGAGAAAGTTTTAACCTTATATCATATATGTCAAAAAATCCTTCTGCCATGTACCACTGCAAGGTTCCATCTTTGTGATGACCCCCTCGTAGGTATTGGCGAGTTACTGTTAGATGCCCCTAAGCCTTCTCTTCCCCAGGCTGAACATACTCCAACAATGCATTTGCAAATCCCTTCTGACTAGTTTAGAAAGAAAGAATTAGCAATGAGCACTAACTTGCATCATTTATGGGTTTTATTTTGGTTTTCTTAAAGGGTTATCTGACATTTCCCTCCCTCTGTTTCCTTGCTGTTGTTAGGACCAGTTGAACCCTGCTTTTGGTGAGTAGCTATTGGGTGAGCCAGCAGTATAGGTGATATTTATCCTGCAGCCTTTGACACATCTTGTACTACCTGACTCGTCTTCATAAGTGATAAACATTCTCTTTTCCTAGCAAAGGATGATATCTGAAACAAAAGATCCTATTTTTAATAATTCAACAAAACACAGCTATTTAAGGACATCTGTACCCCTCCCTTGCTTCTCTTAATTTAATAACTATTGCCAAGGTTAGAGGAACAATAGCAGGAGGAGAGCAGAGAGGAAAAGATGGATTTCTTTCAATTAAATCAAGTTTTATGAAAGTGGCTTTTTTTTTTCCTTTAAGCCCATCTGTGTGGGAGGTAGAAAGATGATGGGAAGAGTTCATTCTCAGACAGATTTATTTCTGTATGTATAGCACAAAATAATTTTATATTAAAAAAAAAAGTGCTTCCCTTTCAGATGTGCAGGATGATACCAAAGTGAAGCTGATGAGGACAGCAGAAATGCTTTCATATAAAATCATCACATAAGATAACTGATACCTCTTTCTGTAGACATAATGGTCCATAGCCCTTTATCATGCTTGCTAGACAGCCCAGAATCTACAAGATTAAACCAGGCCTTTAAATTAAGGTTTCCAACATACAACTTTTCTCATCTTGAAAATAATGTCTTATGCAATCCTTCACAGCATGGGTACAAGGAAAGTCACCTGCTCTGCTCTCTCTTGGCAACACAAAACTGCAGGACAGAACTAAAAGAGGGCTCCTCTCTACACCTCACCTCTGTACAGCCATGAAACAAGTCAGCTATGTTCAGGGTTATACCAAGAACATATTTCAGCTGCTTGCAGGCTGGGAGAATGCTAACGTTACAGTCAGAATCCTGAGTGAAAACTGCTTTTCAGGTTGCCCCAAATGGTATCAGCAATGGTGTTCTTCTAAAATATTAAATATTGTAGTTACATACTACAAAATGGTTAGACTGTGACGTAGATTTTCTTCATCCTTTTTGTAAGGTTTTGGCAGAGGAAAGTCACAAAGGAAATGCTGACAGACAGTAGCTGGCCTCTCTCTGGTAACATTGGCTGAGGCACCATGTCAGCCTTGTGTTCCTGATTCCTGTGCAAGCCAGAATTCATTCATCTGGGGATGTGAAGCTGTTTACCAATGAAGTGTCCACTGCAAACACCTGCAGTTTTTTCAGGCAATATTACATTATATTTTAAAAGCAACTGTGTTGTTTGGGTGACTCTTCCTGCAGTAAAACTTCCTATTTACCACTTTCAAATTTCAGTCTTTCTTTGACTTGTCAGAGAATTTTTAATGCTGCTCTGTGGTGAATATATAGGATGAAACTAGGTCACTTCAGTAACCTGGGGCTGTCTTTGCTCTGTCTCAGTGAACATTGTTGGGCCATGGTGAATGAATTATTTCTTTCCTTGACTGACAATAGAAGGAATTATTTTAGGAAATTTTATGCCCACTTTAGACTGGTTATATATTAATATGTAGTCTGCTAGGGCTTTGGAGACAGGATCAGAATACAGTTGGCATTTCACAGTAAAGGCTACCTGGGAGAGTCCCAGGAAGATCAATCTTTGCTCTAGTTCTGTTCAGTGTCTACTGTTGTATCATTTTTATAGTAACAAGTAGGCAGATACGGAGGTAGCCCATGGGTCCGTCTACCTTAACAAGGAACAGCTAAAGCAGCTGACTGCCAAAAGGAGGACAAAAGGAAGCAAACAGAGAAAATTTTTAGCCAGGAGAAGCATTTTGCACGACACCTATACACAACATTTTGCATTCTCTGTAGAAGGAATGATGGTAACCTGGGTTACAGAACTGACTTCATCTAGCAAACAATTTTATTATGTCCCCCCAAAGCCAGCAATTTAGGAAACAATCTAATCTGAAACACCTATCTATAGTAGTGGCTACTATGAGCACAAGTAACCTTCCTCTGTTCCTGATACTGGCTTCCTTTATGAAGCCACACATTCAGGTTTCAGTCCTTACTTTCAAGGTGCTTATATTCATAAGATGAGAGTTCTCAACCCGACTTAAAACTTTTAAGAGAAATTTCCTAGCTCCTCAGCAAAACCATAGCACTATCTCCTGCATATATTCCTTACAGGCTGACACAGGATGATGGAAAAGCTTCTGGACATGAGTTACATTCCTTACATGCCAGCCCACATGCTAGGGACAGGTCATTTCACATCACCTGCAGTCAAAACCCACCTTCCAAAGGACCTCTCTGGAGGTGCCACACTGAACTTCGTAAGATTTCATTGCAAAGAGGAAGTGCAGTGTTAAAGAATGGCACTGACGTTAGTGGTTTCATTGCACCAAACACAACTCCAACATCATCTTAAATAAACTGTTTCTTGTAAGCATTCAAGTTCTCATCAGTGTTTCCTCCCCTGTGTCCTTTCCTAGTGCAGCCCTCTCCAAGAAAGGGTTCAAAGAGGAATTTGAACAAGATCTCTCTCATCCTGCTGCCAAGCTCTGGGCCTCCCAGCACAACAGCAAGGCAGAAACGCAGTCACCCTTCGTCCGTCACAGGCAAACCTCCTGGGAAGGCACCAGCTTTGCCAAGTGCTGCTGAAACTTGAACTGTTTTGCAGAGCAATTTGAGAGCTTCCTGTTAATACTTTCTTGATGATTGTCAGGCTGGTCATTGTGGAAAAGCATGCAGTTCTCCTTGCTTCTTTCTCCTGTACACCCACGGCCTGCAGGGAGCTGCAGGAGCATTCAGAGACTCTGGTCATGCTTCGATATATCAGTACTTATCAGTAACTGGTTTCCAGGGAGATTTTTTTTTTTTTTTCTGATTTTTCATTACTGGCTTTACCTAAGCATCAGAACAAGCATGAGCATTCAGCAAATGCAGGTTATGGTATGAATAACACTTTTCAAATGTGATGACTGGAAGAGCTGAAATGAAGCCCCTGTGTGGTTGTGGCTTGCTTATTCACACTGTGATTATCGCCCATCCTTTCCAGCACATGTTATTTTAAAAATAGTTTTATGTCAGGCCTGGTAACCACCAAGTCTATCTGAAATCAGAAAGAAGTGGATAAATAGAGATTTAAAAAAATAAAAAAAAAAAGAAAATAATTTTTAAAATGAATTCAAGACTGAATTTCTCCCTGGTCTGAGGCAGCCCACACAGTTTTAGCATGAACAATTGGAGGCTTCCCAAGTTTGTTCTTTGCTCATTGCTGTACTATACTACAAATTAGTTTGTTCAGTCATGGCTAAAGCCTTCCACCCACTTACAGCTATTCTTATAGAAAATAACGTCCTTTACCACTGACGCACATAATTGGTGTCTTATGATAATTGCACATCTGATATATAAAGAGAAGACAATAATGGGTAAGGGCTTCAACTTGATTTCTGACGTACTGCTGGAAAAAAGAGGCAATGGCATAAGTTACTGTGTGTATACGTTTTGCCTGAATAATAAATAAACAAACAGAAAGCTTCAGTTTCACCATTCAGTAAGGTGTTAGTCATTTTCTGAGTTTATGAATGGCTGAAATGCCATCAAGTGGACATAGAAATACTATCATAAGTATAATAGTTTTCACTGTAACTAACTTGCAACTCTTCAAAAGTAAAAGTTAAAAAGCACATCCATCTGTATAGATGAAGTTAAGGTGCTCAAATCACAAAGCAAAACGTGGCATGAAATAGTGAATTTATTTTCTTGTAAAAGAGAACATTTGTTTCTATTTGGTAATATTTTTTAATACTTCAAATGACATGTTCCTCACACAGTTTAACTGCTCATTCAAACTAATAACGCACATTTAAACAAAAAAATGTTTGTTGGTCATGTGTTTGGAGTTCAGATGTTTGGAGAAAGAATGGGCAAACATATAGCTATAAATCACAGGAGGACTGGAAGAATTTTCTGACTTTTACAAATTTTATTGAATATCTGAGGAGCCAAGATACAGAACTTCAAGGTGAAGTTCTATAATTCTGGAATTTTATATTTGTATACCTGTATCAATATGAATTTCTTCCGTATTCCATATTGCAAGAATCTCTGACCCAGCTGATGTTAAAGTCTGCCATACCTCCCACCTCACCGCACAACTGCCTGACCAGGCTTTGTGGCTGCTTGGGGGCTGCTCCTGGGCAGACACATCAGGTGTGCCTGACGTTGTGCACGCTTGTCAGCTCTGTCCAGGTGACTTCAAGTCCTGCAGGCAGCAGGTAGCTGTAGCCACAGTGGGTTCATGTGTAGGAGCTCCTCCTCGGAGCTGCCTTTGGCAACAGGGGAAAAAAGTTCCATTGGAAAATCCTTTGCATCAGTATATGGAAGGATGTATGTGCACATACAAAGGTATGAAGAAAAGGCATCTTGTTGTCAGTATGTACAATCATACATGTATAATTTATGCACATTCCATTCAGTAATATATCATATACATCTTTTCTCATATCTGAGATAGAACGTATAATGACTTGTGCTGTGACGTGGCATTGTTTCCTACACAGTGCTCGTGGAAGTCACATAGGTGGAAAGCACAGAGCATGTTAAAATTGACTGTGGAGAAAGAAGAGCAATGAAAATCTTCCTACAAATATAGGTCATCTATTTGTGTAAGTTAGTTTCACAGTTCACTGCCTAACCTCCTGGTTTTTACCTAAGGAGGGTTGTATAGCTAACACAACATAAATGTGTTACACAGGCTGTGTTAATGTTATTTAAATACATTCTTGAGGAATGAAATTGAGAGTAATACAGCTAAGTATTAAGAAATGTACTGGACCATTAACACAATTAAATTAGTATAAGTATTCAGGATTAAGTAATCAGTATAAAATGCCTCAAGTATGTTTACAGTTATAGCAAATAATGTAGTTGCGTTATTTGATAAATGTCATGTGCTCATATCTTTTAATACTACATTCTAATATAGAAGCCCACATGGATTTTTTTTTTGTTGCTGTTAAATTTTAATAAATGGATGCTAAACAATCTTCAAAAGATATTCCTTGCACATGACAGTAAAGTACTGCTTCTAAATGTAGTTGTTACCAGCTCTAGTCACAGAGTTCTTGCTGTGGAGGCCATTTAAGTGTACTAATTTCATAAGCATAGTACAAAATTAGACAAGTACCAAAAAATCCACAGCTCAATGCTGAAATTTAGGTTTATTATGAAAAATAACATTGTCTTCAGAATTGGTGCTCTTAATCTTCAGTAAAAAGAATTTGCACACCAGATCAGAGAACAGATCCAACTGAAAACTCATCTTGGAAAAGTTGGCTTTTCTAACCTGGATCAACTCTCTGATAAGCCTCCATGGAGAAGCACAAATGGCTGGGCCAGCACCAGGGCAGGAGCTGGATGGTGGACAGAGCTGCTTGCTTTGGTTGCAGTGCTAATTTCTGCTGGGTTAAGATGTTCATTTAACCACTGCTCAGGTATGCAGCTCCACAGTGACTCAAGTCAGGCTAGGTATATGCTGTTACAGTCCTCTGGCATCTCCTTTCTTCCCTCAGCTGCCCACTCTCATTTTTCTTTTCTTGGGCACAGGATTATTTACTCACCCTATTGTGAGCTAGTTTGGGTAGTGAAAAGGCAGAGAAGTGTACATTTTTCTTTCTGATTTAATTTTCTGTTAAGCAGGCCTTCCAGACTGACCTGTCAGTATGAACACTGTAGGCAGCAGTATGAGAGAGCAATGCAAAGCCGTATCCAGGATTGCAGAGTCTGACCTGTATTGGCTTACGTTATCCTGGAAGTAAAGCTGTTTAGTGGCAGTCAAAGCTTACCTAGGCTAAGCTGCTGCAGTCCTGCCTTCTCTTTCCTGCCTGCACATTCCTGCACCACTTTCCTGTAGGCATTCATACCTGTGGAGACTGCATAGGAAGTTGGTACAGGGCTCAGCCAAAAACTACCTTCTATTTTTTATTAAGTAGGGGTAATTTTCAAATGGTCCAGCTGCTGAACCAGCTCCCTTTCTGGACACATAAGCATCTAATTTAGGTTGGTTTAAGCTGCCAAGGAATTAATTGCATTTAACAATGATGTTGTTTATTCATCTAAAGATCTTCTCTGTTGGATGACAGCATGGAAGTGAGAGCAGCCAGGAGCAAGAGCAATGTGTGAATTGCTCTATTCCTCCTGCTGGGTGCTTTCTCTTCCCAGAGACAGTGCTTGTGGGCCTCTGGTATGTGTCCACTGAGCTTGAAAGATGACCCAGGAGAAGCTCGTTCCTCAGTTGCCTACTGAAATGCATAGAAGAGGACTGTGGTCTGGCCATGAGTTAACATTCACACTGAAATCTCCCCTTGTGTTCCAGCCTGTTCCAGGTCTATCACCCCAGTCTGCGAGATATTAATGACACCAGCTGCTGAGCAGCATGGCAGGAAAAGGAGAGGCTTTGTCATCCTGGGAGGGAAAGTGTTCTCTGACCTGTGTACCTCCTTACAGACTGCAGGCCTGGCTGTATTTCTGACTCACTGTCTACAGGCAAAAACTAGATGTAGCTGTGAACATACAATGCTGGCAGCTTAAAATAAGTCAGATCTTTCTGTAAAGTTATCTTGTGAGCAATGTGGCTTCCTGGTACCGGAAGGCCTCCTTTTAAATAGTGCCAGCAGATATGCATAAACATGCTTATGCTAAACATACATGAATAAATTGCATATAAATAAATGAGCATGAAACAGAAAGAAAAGGGAAAATTCTGTCTCATTATGTGTATTTCTGGTATAAAGTAATGCTTAAAATGTAAATCTGATGATGTCTGTAAGAGACTTGTGTAATTTGCTTGAAGACCCTATCAGTTATACTGAATTTTAAGATACAATAGTTTATTTACTGTCTCACACATACTAAAACACAGCTTTCCCTAAGGTTGTTTTGTTTATAAATTTATACTTATAGTTTCCATAGAGTTAGCCGGAAAAATTGCAAGATACGGCAAGAATAATTTAAAATAATTTAAAGAGTAATTTAAACACTGTTGTTATTAACACTATTTCAGGTTTGTTATTATGTTTGAGGAATATTTTTTTCCCTTTGATGTTAATTCCCATTAGTTAGGGTGCCCACTGCTAATAGCTTGGACTGTAGGTCAGGGTGGTAGAGCCACACATTCCCTTCTCCCACTGCTGCTACTGGAGCAGCATCCCCTGGCACAGGGACAGTGCAGATATCTGAGGATTTAGATCTCCCCACAAGATTTGCCAGAGGACATCTGTCAGAGCCCAAAGAGGTAACAGCTGCACAGGGCAGGGTGGAAAATTTTGAAAGAGAGCGAGTACTGATAAGGAAAGAGGACAGCAATTTTTGTCTGCCTAGGGCAGCTAAAAACCTTGCATCAGCTCTGCTCAGTTTTAATACAGATTTTATTCTGGTTTTGTTTAGATTTCCCAGGGAATGTGTGCATGTGGATTGCATTATTCTTTGTGTTATTATTGGCTCACCTAATCAGTTTAGGGAAAGGCATTTTAAGCAGAATACATTGTAGAGTTCTTTTTCAAAATGCAAAGCACATCAACCTAATGAATAACCTCTAGAAGAGTCCTGCTCCCAAAAAGCCACATTGTTTCATGCACTGGCCTGTAGCCGTTTGAAGGCAGTATTTGCAGACATGGAAAAGATCATTGCTGATAAAGCACATGCTGGGGAAGAGAAGGAAGGATATAAAAGAGGTGTTGCCATGATAGAGTGCCAGAATTCAGTGTGAAGATTTGACAAAAGTAATCATATGTGCTTTTCCTTCCCAAAAGAGTGTTTGTATTTGCTGAATAAGCTCAAGTCTGTAACTTGCAGAATGATAAAGGCTGTAAAACAAGATAGCACAAGTTTGATGTAGAGACAGTGGCATTAATGATCCTCGAGAAGCTGTAGTCTCACAGTACCACCCAGTGAGTACAAACAGTTGTTTGTCACTTCTCTAGAGTTCAACCAATTTGTTCAGCTCTACATACGAGACGTAAGACCTTTTTACCCGAATGAGCCTTAAAGATGTTATTCGACATGCAAATTGGGTCATGACTGGAATGTGCCATATCAAATAGTGATGACTGAAGACAAGATGATCTGCAAAGATGCCAGTGAGACCTCAGAGATGCTTGTTTTTCATTACCCACTCACTACAACTCCTCCCTACATCAGACTTGCTACTCCAATGATGAGTAAGCTCTCCTTGCCTTTCTGCAGAGCCCTCATAAGGAAGCTCCATTGCTAGCTCTTCATGAACAAATATATTTTCCTGGGTTTTTTTCTTGTCAGGGATCAATGAGAGCTGCTTACTCCCTATGGGAGGATGAGCTGGGACCCAAGGGTGACTCCAGTGCAGGCCATGCCCTCAACTAGTGGCCGTGTCTGACCACGGCCCAAGGCCTCTGTATAGCAGGGTTCGTGGACAGCCACTGACACAGAAAGTGAAGAACCAGGAGCAGGGACCATGCAGTGGCTCCAGTCAGGAGATAAAGGGAAGGGGGCAGGAGAAAGGATCCGAGACAAGGCTATAACATAGGTCCTAGCTTCATGCAGGGTGCAGGACCAGAGAAGTGACAGCCCCACACCCACCTGAAATGGGGCTCCTGGGCCCATGAGCAGGGTTAGGGGGAGTCCCCAGATGAGGTTCGTCAGGGCCATTAAGGCCTATGGGTGTCCTCAGGGCCCTGACATTTCCAAAGGAAACCTCATTGAATTGTTCTTCCCATCACTCCTAGAGAAAAGGTGACTAAGCCCTAATAACTGTTTCCAAACACATGGGTGCTCTGTCTTTCACCCTCATCCTGTTCCAGAAGCAGCACTGAAATATTTGGTTTGCTGTGGGAAGAGCCCTGGGCCAGGCATGGTCAGAGAGCCCAGATGTCTCAGCTCGCTGGCCTCAATCCTCAGCAGTCACACTGAGGCAAGATACCAACAAGAAGTAGATTAAAAGCAGAAAGCTTATTTGGGAAGCAGCAACTCCAAAGTGCTGCTGAGTTACTACCAGAGTCTTTTCCTTTCATTTGGGGAAGGAAAAAAAATCAAGCTGTTACTCCCATCAGCTGAAGGTCATTGGGTTCCAGGTTTAGCATGAGATCCTCACTCCATTAATTTTGACATTGACTTCAGTGTTTTTTTCCACCTGTTGTCTACTTATATGTAACAGGATATATTTGGTGTTTAGGAACCTAAAAAGAAACTGTACATAGGTGCTAAAAATCAACCCATAGGCCTGTTTTTCAGCTGATAGCTTTAAAGCCCTCAGTTACATGATTTTTAGATTCAAACTGAATTTTCAATGAACAAACTGCCGTTTGATAAAGCTTTGCAGCATGGATAGGGTGCATTAAAATACAGCTCCTGTGTTTCCCCAGCCATTAAGAAAGAAAAAACCCTAAATGTTGTTTAAATAGAAACATGCACTGTATTAGGGAAAGAGTTAAGTGTATACATAAAAGACAAAGGTAGGAGCAGAGGTAAAATGTAATGGAAAAGTCAATAATAATACTTGTCAAATCATCCCTACCAATTAACTTTTCTGCTAATTACCTATAGCTAATACTTGCCTAACAGTTTAGAAAAGAGTGGATTACTTCTTTAATCTGCTACAGACCTTCAGTAGGCCTACCTGAATATGAAAAAATTTAGTCAATCAGGTGGATGAATAGAAATGTTGGCCTGCCTTTCAGTGGTGCATAGGCCCAGGGCTACCCCTTGGTGAGAGGAGAATAAAAGTGAGCCCTAAATTCCTCTCCTTCAAGTGGGTTAAAATTTGAGACCCGATCTGTTCCCTGTGCAACTGCATTGTCTCACTGCTCCTTGTTTCAGCGATGAATTAAATGTCATACCTCTGCTACTGTAAGTAGTCTCAGGAAAGTATGGAAACAAAGAGCCAGATGGAAAGTACAGAAACAAAGAGCCAGATGTCTAACTGAAGGGACAAGCTTGTCCCCACAGCCCAAGGCCATTAAGCAGTTTCAGGCTTCCTGGAAATACAGTCCAGAAAAGCACCGCTGAGGCTGTACCCCGAGGTGAATCTCTTACCTTTTTCTTCAGGATCACCTTTTCACTAGTGTAAGGACTAAGCTGCTGGGTTCAGATGCATTCAGGTCATCCTTTTCCCCTTCTGGCCCCCTCCCACTGCTACTAGTAGCACCCACCAACTCCTCAATTTCATTACAAGACCATCCCTCGCTAGGGTGCGTGCACTCTGTCACACCATCTGTTTCCTCTGTGAAGGCAGGATGCGGATTACCTTTCAAAGTTTCCTCACCTCCCCTTGGTCTACTCCCAGTGGGTAGGTGTTGAGGCCAGTCTCCATTTTGGCTGTTAGCTGCCTCCATAATAGTGTCCTCAGTAGATGTCCCCTGATTTTTTGGAATTATATTATGTGTCCTGTTTTCCTAGACTTCCTTCCTCCTGCTGCTAACTGCAGAGCTGCAGGGGCTGCTAGAGGGCCTGACAGAAGGCAGGGAGAATCTACAGCCCATGTTCACTGTCATTTTTTCTGGAACTCTTTATGCAAGTGATTGGCACCTTCACTGGGGGAGCTGTCACCTCTCATCATCCACTGGCATTTAGATGTTTCTAAAAAATCCTGCGTGTTTCTCTGAGCTAGGTCATCCTCTAATTTAGCAAATGTGTTGTCATTTTTTTAATACATTTTTGTTTATTTCTAATATGCTTTTTCCTCTTTGTATATGGCTCAAAGATTACCTGGGTAAGTGTGCAGATATAGTTGGGGGTTTGCTGCCATCTGCAGTTGAAATGTAATATTAATCCCAGTTTAGGGGAGTGAGCCCTCCTTCCCAGTAGAATCTTCAAAGACCTTCAAACCTCAGACAAGCATCAAGATATGCACTGATGATTGTCATTCTATCCTGACAACCAAGATCCTGCTCTAGCAGAAGGGAGGACAAGTGTTTACATAAAATTATTCATTGCTTTCTGACTGTAGAGTTCATTAAGTATCTAGATAGGAAATCCTTGCTGTCATTTCTTCTATTTTTAGGTCAGTTTGTTCAGTTTTGAGCATGTTCCCCTTGCTTAAATTTTGATCAGGAAATTTTTCAGAAACTTTCTAGCCCTAACACAGACCTTGCATAGTTTGGGAGTTACAGCTGAATATCTTCAGTTTCTGAGCTGGACTATCTTCTTGTTTCATCTCTAAAAGGAAGTAAGAGGACAGCTGGTGATGTAAGATACCTCTCCCTGTACTACTGTAGTGGGTTTTCTCATTGAGATATATGGTGAATCCTACTCTAGAGCAGAAAGGCATTAAAGCCTGCATGTATCAGGCTGATGTAGAACAGAATGAGAAAAGTAATTTTAATAAAATTTACTTCTACAGTACTGCAATCATTTTAGGCACCAAAATATCCAGAAAAATATTAGATGCATCAAAAGGTGTTTGGGGTAATTTAGAAAAAAAATTACAGTCAATATTTCTATGTACTTTAGCATTTTATAGATAACCTATTCAAAATAGTAAGAAGGGAAATTCATGTGGTTCTTCACACACTGTGCAAACACAGAAATAAAGTAATAATTACATGAAAGAATGAGAATGGCAGAGAGAAAATGAGTACACATTGTTAAATTGTTATGACAACGTTTTTCTAAGTATGGCTGGGTAGTTTTGGAAGTTTTTTTCACATTAGTCAAGTAACTTTACTGAGGTGTTATGGCAAGAAGTTATTTTTGACTGTGCGTAAGAAAGCAAAGTGTTTGTTATAATGTTTAAAAGTCCTTCCTGCACTTTAGTAAAAGAACTGTTTCCCATTTCAGAGATGCTGGTTCTAACTCCTCTAATACAGTACATTGACAAGCTAAAAATCTCTGCACTTCTAAGGAACTAGTAGGACAATTTCTTTTGATTTTTTTCTCATCTCTGCAAAATATTGCAGAATGAACAAGTATTATAAGTCTGATCCTCAAGGACTGTCACAGTTTCTTCACTGAGGTCAATGGAGCGGCACTGATTTGTAGGAACAGGATCTAGCCCTAGATTTTAAGTGTTTCATAAACACTTCACTCAAACTGAGAAACATGCATGATGTTTCAAATAATAGTTTGCTTGCTGCATATTATAGTTTATGCTCTTTTGCCTAATTCAGAGTACTTAAGTACCAACAAATATAATAAAAGTACAATATAACAGTGATCAGCATGAAATGCACCAAATTACTGTAGTTTAATCACTGAGTGAACTGCCAGCTTGTTTTTGCAGTCACACAAAAGCAATGTCTTAATTTCTTCTGACAAATAGAGGTTGTTACTTATGCAGATGGTTCATAGATGACACAGCAGTGGTGAAGTTTTGCTGGCTTGTCTTTTTCCAAAGAATGCTTAACACAGTAATCCTAAAGTTCACATTGAAAAAGAAGAAACCAACCTGTTTCTGTGCAAAGACCAAGGTCAGGAACTGTAGCCACTGTCAATCAAGCTTCAGTGAATTGTCCATATGGTGAAGAGTTTGTCATAAGGCATTTCAGGGAACCTGGGAGTGTTTCTGCTCACTAGGGGAATGGACATCACCATGTGTTGTGTTCTCTCCCCTTCCTGTTCATGGGAAGACTTCACAATCCCCAGATCCGCAGAAGTGCTGAAGCTTCTTGTTCAGCATCAGAGAATCACAGAGCTCAAGTTTTGGCTATGCTATTATCTATGGGGGGACCTTGAGCAAACCACTTAAATTCTTTTTTGTGTTTAATTTTAGGTGTGGGGTTTTTTTTTCTCTTCACATAACAAAGTCAATAATCCCAGGGCAACAAGTGCATTAGAAGGTTTAGTTGATTAAAATGTTGTGAGACTTTTGACTTAGTGTCCTTTAAAAGCTCTTCCATGTTATGCAGCTTGGCTAGTGATAAGCACATTCAGAATTCCCAAAAAAATGAGGCTATAAAATTATCTTCTGAAAAACTGTACTAGTAAATTAAAGATTTTATTGTGATACATTCAGATTGCAACTTGGCAAAAGGATAGTGCAAAGCATTTTCCCCAGATTGCATTAGTAAAGACTACAACTAAACCAAACACTGAATAAACTTGCTTGTTTCTTGAATTACTGGTACACTTCAGAACAATGTATCTATAAAAGAATAATATGAAGAAATACCTTGTGTTCTGTATTAGACTTTTCAATAACTACAGATGATGTTATGGCTGGTCCTGTACTACAAAATTTGAGCTATGGATTTTCTGGGAGATGACAAAGATTTAATTTATAGTTAAGTTCAGGGTGTAACATCTGCCATAAGCCTAGCATATGGGTTTTAGAAATTCAGCTTCACTTAGATCCAAGGTTCAGGACACGTTCTCTGATTTTTGGTTGACTGGAGAAATTTTATTCCCTAAGTAAAAGCTCAGTGGTTTTTCCTTCATATAGGGAAAAGTACTTAGAGGGAAATAGTCCTTCTGTACAACACAGTAATATCAATTAAAAAATCATCAGGCCTGAACATTACAGGCAGAAGGCTTAAAACTAAAGCTTATCAGAGATTGTTTGCTGCCACTTACAGCTTTGGATAGACAGCCTCTAGAAAATTTCAAGCTTTGGTTCTGCTTGACCCCACTTGCCTTTCTTCTGGAAGGCTGTCAATAAAGATTGCCACAGAAATCAAGCAAAACTCTCCTTTACTGCCTTTATGACTTGACAATGTACATGAGAAGAGAGAGAAATAGGGAATAACCAGATCATTTAAGAAAGAAATGAGTTTGTTCCTGCTCCTTCAACATTTGACTATGGAAAAGGAGGAAGGAGAGGAAGGAATTAAAAAATCCTGAAGTGTCATCTAACTTGCAAATTTAGGAGGGAAGAGTTGTGGGAGCTCTTAGAACTTGTCCCCACAGTCTGGGGACAAAACATGTAAGTCTGAGGGAGCAGATAGAAGCAAGAGTTGGGAAGAGCACTGGAGACTGTTGAAGCTGAAAGGGAACTGAGAAGTCCTGTAGCATGAGTAATGGTGAGAAATTTTCACAGAATCACAGAACATCAGGAGTTGGAAAAGACCTCGAAAGATCATCTAGTCCACCCCCCCTGTGCCAGAGCAAGATCACCTAGCCTGGTATAACATCCCTGGGAATATTAATAATACTTTTTGTCATGGAGATAGGGGAGTTCAAAATGCAAGTGAACCAAAATGTAACAATTCTCTTTGAACAGCCTCAAGGTCTTGGGGGCTGGGAAGCAGGGAGTTGATATAAGGTCACCACATACTCACTTTCTAGGACATTGCTAGATACAATGTCTGAGTGAAGTCTAAAGACTCCACACTCAGCCCAGGCCTCCTTGAGACTTGGCAGCTGCCTGAAACGGCAGCTCTGACTGTGTTATGGAATAACTGGAAATGTTTCCTGGGTGTGCAGCTCTGTAGCCTGTGCCCACGCAGTCTGACACCCCTTGGAGCCAGAGTACCCACTGTGCATGACACAGCATAAGACTCACGAACTCTGCAGCACATGCTCACCAAGTACAGCATCTTTTGGAAGCACCGATCTTGCTGTGAATCCTAGTAACAGTGATGGCTGTACTTCCACAGGGAGATGCCAAAGAGAGTTACAGTTATATTCTTCTGAAAAGGTGGGTACTGTTGATGTCCTCAGACCTGAATCAAACACCATGTGTCTGAGTACTCCCTGGATGGGCAGGGGAAGCACCAGTGCAGTTCCTGCCTTGGCATTCCTGAGCATGGAAGCAAGCCCATACCTTATGGTATGATCAGCAAGCCCATACCTTATGGTATGATCAGCTTTGTTTATCATTCTGCTTGTTAAAGAGTAGCTGCTGCCCAGGCATCCCCACACCATTCACGGTGGTATGGGCACACACACTTTAGTTTTGGACACTGAGTTTCCTTCAGTGGAATTTAATTTAAAGGTGCAGCAGCAGGATCATCCCAGACTGGGTGACTCCAAAGAGAGGGACCCAGAACAAAGGAATCCCTGGGCAATTATATCCTTGGGACCCATATTCCCGCCCCTCAGGCGCTCTTTACGTGCTGTCCACGGATCCTTTTGTCCAATGGGGATTTTTGCTCTGGGGTTTTCTAATTGGATTGTTCTTCTGTATCCAGATAGTCAGGCTGTTATCTTGTTGCCTTGAAGTTTCTGCAGTTTTTGCTGAAGGTTGGAGTCTCCTTATCTTCTGGTTTACACACCTTGAACACTCACCCTTGCTCGTGGAACATGGAGAATTGAAGAGTCCCAGATGTGGAAAAACACTAGTGAGACATTAGTGTGATTTCAAAACACTTTTCCATACTAAAAGGCTAAATACAGCACTGTACTAGCTGTTAGGAAAACTACTAGGAAAATTACTGAACAAAATATCCCTGACAGCATCAGGTACATGATAACATGATGCGTTTTTCTTTTCCTTGGTCCCCTGCTCTGCTGTCCTTGCACCCTCCCTTCTCTACCCCAGGGTCCTCCTGAAAAAGGAAGTCCTCCTGACCCTAGTTACTTTTCCCACACTGATCCTTGTTTTGCTACCTATGTGGTGGTGGCTTTGGAAGACTGTAGTCCCCAAAATGTCCTTCTTATTCCCCTTCAGTTCCCCAATTCTCTGTGAAGTCCACCTGTAGCTCACACATCTTTGCCGTAGTTTCCTGCAGTGTCCCTCCATCCACACTCACACTGCCCACCACATGTGGCCACGTCTCACACTGTTAAAGCCACCTTCAGCCTTGTCTCACTGGCAGCTCCCTGTGCCTCCTTAGTCAACCAAGGCTGCAGCAGTGCCCTCCCCCCCCCTCCCCCTTCCTTGCAGTCCTGCCAGCTTCATGGGCTTCCAAGTGTATCAGGCTTGCTTGGCCAGTTACTGCTTCCTTCTGCTTCCCAGGGCTGGTGGGTGTATTGAACAAGCTGAGGTGAGCTCAGGAGTCTGCCCAAGGGTTGTCCTTGGTAAGGAAAGGGCCGTCCTTGTTTCTCTGGGTGCAGAGAATTTGCTCAGTTGTTGTATGGTGGTGGGTTTGATTGCAATTTAGTTCCCATTTGGGAGCTATGAGTTATGAATAAACCAATAACCTTGCAGCTGACATGATGAGACTCCCTACTTTTGATGATAGCTGAGAGCTAGCTGCTGCCAGTAAATGGGGCAGAGCCAGCTGAGGGAAAAGCTTTAGAAAGCTGAACAGCTGGTGGTTACTGAGGTGACTGAGGAATCGAAAGCAGTAAATAAGGATGCTTAGATGAAACTTGCTCTTGCTGAAGAGGTAATTATGTTTTCTAGAGGGTACACTAATTTATCTATGTGGGTTTTGCTTGGTTTAGTAATTCAGAGTATTTGAGAGCTCTCTATTGATGTGAAGTTGGAGGCTCTCTTTGCAGCTGAGGGTATTTGGAGGGTTTCTATCTTTGATGACAGTTGCAGGACCTACTGGGTGAAATGAAGGGGAAGAGCTGAACTAGGTAAAAGGGATTAAACCTAAACTAAAAATAACTAGTGAGGCCTATTAAGTGGACTGACATTTGGCCAAATGTTGCTGTAGCTGACTTGCTTTGAAGGAACTGTAAATGGAGAGAATGAGGGATGGTATAGTGGTACTGTACAATAGCAATGGGCTAGCAATTAGAGGTGGTGGTAGTGTGGCATCAGAACAAAGGGAACAGTTTCCCTTAGGTTTTAGTGAAGTAGTGCAGATACATATAATAATGTGGTTAGAGCACAGTTAAACAAGGCTAAACCCAAACTTTTCTATGGGAATGTTTGGAAATGAGAGTTCACCTGATTTAAAATGCTTACCTCTGACCCTAAAATAATGGGAAAATAGCACATATGCTGCTAAACAAAGAAAATATCACCCTGACTGCTACAGACCTGTTTGTCAAAACACAAAGGCCTCTATAAACAGTTTTGAAGTAGGGCTATGGGGGGACTTGCACATAAATGGAAGATTAGGTGAAATGTGATGTGTATGTTTACTAGCAGTAGATTGTGTCAGGCTGACACAGGGTTTTTTATCAGCCCTCCACAGTTCAGTGCAGCACTTGACACAATCCTAGGGAGTAAATCATTACATGAGAAGAGACTAATTAGTAGAAAAATGTGGAACTGGTAGAAGGTGAAGTTGAGGTGGAGCTAGGCCATTCACAGAAGTGCATGGTGAGAGGAGAAAAGGCAAAGGACACACGTTGCAATGAGGGAAATTCCAATCAGATGTTACAAAGAGTTTTTTTTACAGTGAGCAGGGTCAGACACTGGATCAAGTTATCCAGAAACAATGTGAAAATTCCATCTTTGAAGAGATTCAGAACTCTGCTGGGGATAAACCTGAGCCATCAGGTCTAATGTCCAAGTTGACCCTGTTTTGAGTGAGAGGTGGGATCAAATTCTGTCAAATTAAATTATTCTATAGTTCTTTGAAATATTCTTTTCCAAAACAAAATTTATGGATGAGAGATGTTATCAGTGTATTTTTGCAAGCGTGGATTTTTGGGACTCTTAAAATATTTTCACTTATTTCAGTTGGAAAATGCTGACAAAATTTGAGAAATACTGCCTATGTGTAGGAAAATTAGTGTGTAGACCAGAAAGAAGTAAGTCTGGAGTTACAGCAGTAAAACAATTTTGTGCATTGCTAAGTAAAAACCTGGGAATGATGAGCATTTTGAAGGGAATAAATGGATCAAATGAGGGTGTGTTAGCTGGTTGCCACATGCCCCAGGCAACCAGTGCCAATGCAGTTGTGTGATGACTGACAGACACCTCCAGTAGTCATTATCAAGAAAGATGAGTTCAAACCCAAATAAGTTCACCAGGAACTGGGGGAATGAAGAGCTTGATTTCTTGAAAGGACTTGACTTAGTTTGGGAAGGTTAGACTAGAAACCAAAATGTTTAACCATTTTAAGTACATCAAGGTGGTAAATGTCATGACAGAAGAAAGCCTGTTTAAGGTGCAGGATATGATGTTAGCTCCAGAACAGCTGGGTATGAGGTCAGTAAACACTGAAGACATTTACAAACCACTACAGCATTCTGATCCTGAAATAGCTTTCCAGCAGGAGTAATAGGGCTTAAAAATTATCAAGGCCTTGGCTAGTGCTGTTAAAATAAATGATTTGATATAGCTGTGTGGACAGCAGAGGACAAGAGTTGATGACTTTGGAACATAAGACTGGAAAGGACATTGTCTTCATAGAAGTATAAGCAGAGCAGTTTGATGAAAAGCTACAGTAAATCACTCTGATTCTTACATTCCATTAATATTTATGGGCTGTTATTTCTCCAAAGGATCTAGGACATCTTGTGTCACTGAAAAAAGCAGGAGGTATTTATTATCAAGGCGGCTTAGACTCAAGAAATGTCTGCACCAGCGTCCATACAGCTGTCATGGCCTTCTACTGCAAGGAGTTGCATGGTAAATGGTTATGTTCTGCCTTGGCCTAAGGGAATGGTACCTTCAGCTGAAAAATTGCTCTGGTTGCTGGTTTTGACAGAAGGCAGACTGCATACAGGAATCCCTTTGTCTGAAGGACAAGCTGGATCTGAACAGACCTGTTTCAGTAGTTGTCCGTAGCAAGGGTCCCATCCTGCTGAGAAGATAGTGAGCCTTGTTTGTTTCTGCATCCAAGGAGAGCAAAGGCACTTTTGAACAAGACAAAATATTACGTGCATTTGGCTCGGGGGTTTTTTTGTCTAAGCTCTGAGCCTCTGGGAGAAATTATTCTGGATATTTTCTGCATTGAAATTTCCCCCAAACTTAACTGCTCTGCAGTACTCATGTTCTCATATACATCTCTTGTTTGCAAGGATGACCTTCACATTTCCTGAAGGAAATTCTTGGTTCTCATTCTGAACACGCAACAGTTTCTTATTTTGATTTAAACCAAACTAAACCTTCATCACGGATGACTGACATAAGTAACTGTACTGGTTTTGAAGCAACAATCTTGCAGGTAGAAATCAAAACTCCTGTTTTATGGAAAGCACTACATTAATAGTCCTACAAAAATATTTAAAACCAGCTTTTCTTGCATGTTTGTAGCCACTTCTGTGAAATACTGTAAGTAACTTGTCGGGGAAGACAGCAGGCCTGCCGCAGCCTAGCTCTCTTCTCCCAAGACATAGGCCCTGACAATATTCTTCTGTTCCCATGAGAAAGGAAAAGTTACTCACGCTGAGAGGATCATAATAATCACATTCTCAAAACACAGCGGCCTTGCCGATAGGGGTACAGGCCGCCCTAAACCAAGAAGCACTTATGGGAAGGTATTTGGGAGTAACAGAACATGTTAGGAACCAACCATAACAAGAGGGTCACAACAGCAGGTGTGCAGATACTTTTAGATATTAAAGATAAACTAAAGATGTTCACCTATAAGATAGGTTTATCAGAACTCATTATAATTACTAACCAATCTGAGGTGTCGTCTGAATAAACCAGTGTAATACAGATTTTTGGTAAGGGATGTGGTGATGTCTTCAACAGGATTACATTATATTTATTTTCCTTTTGGAATAAATTATAAATGTCACAGTTCTGCACAGCTGAAAAGACGGAATTAATTAGCTTGTCACCTGAGAGCTTTCGCCCTTTCTGGAAGGGAATGAAGTGCTTTGAAAGAGCACTGGAAAGGGCCCTCATCCTACTTGACCTTTCCAGAGATGCGGCAGACAGATCGATAGGGAAGTGACTGCAACGAGCTGGCACCTTGCAGAGAGGGTATACTTCAGGAGTGCAGAAACAGGTTGTAAAAACAGAGGCCAACTGCTTTGTTTTATGAAGAGGCTCTCCTGCCTTTTTTGTTAAGGCTGAGGTAACTTTCAACCACTTTGCCTGTCCTTTTACTTAATTTCCTTTTAAATTGTCTGTATCTTCACCCAAATCAAGCCCTTCGTCATTCTAAAGGGTTGGTGTTGTGAGTTTCTGATAGCTAATCTCAGGGGATGAACCACCTGAGGCAACTGAAAATGGCTTCTCTGAGGCAGAAGTTTTAAAGATGAACCTTCTGTAGTTGTTTTCTGTTTGCTTTTCTAAGCATCACTTTAGAAACCCCAAATGTGCCCTCACCAGCGTTGGTAGGAATTGGTGATGACTGTGAGCAGGTACAATCAGAGTGGTTCATACAGTGCTGCAAGGTTTGTGCTCTCTACGGGATACTTGATGCAGCAGTTTGTTCCTGTGATCCTCAGTCAGCTGTTCCCTTGCCGGTAGAGGATGGTGGAAGAGTACAGAGAGGGCAAATGGTTGCAGCTGAAAGGATTTGGGTTAGATTCTTGGATTGCAGGCGAATTCCACCAAATAAATCTTCGCTCTAAGACCTGCTATGCAACATTTGTCTTTTAATGTCAAAGCCCGGCTGTGGGGAGTGATGCAAAGTAGCAAATAATATGTGGGTTGAGAGAGAGCCACCTCAGACAGTGCTCCTGAAACCCCCTCTGACAAGCTTTCACGTAGGGAGGGGGTTTAAGTATTTTTTACCGGGGAGAGAGAATCCTATTTTCAGAGCCAGCCCTGCATTCTTCACTCATTTATCAACAAGCACATTTATATATAATGTTGTTGATGTTAGATAGCATCCAAAACAGGTCCATTTTCTCCCAATCTTTCCAAAAAGAGACATGAACTCCAAAAGTGAGCCAATAAGGAGCTTTTGCAATGTTCATTGGATTGCTGCTCAACAGCTGAAATGCATAACTTGTAGTCACCATCTATTTAAGGCTCCCAGCAGCTCAGAGGCGTGTCTGCTGAACTGCTCTGGGTTGCTATGTATCTGTATGGCAGAGAAATAAATCAATGAACAGGATTCATAAATTGGGCCTATACCAATTGTTATAATCAAGTATATACCAATTGGCAAAGCAAATGGTGCCTGGATGTTAATTTATTAGTATGGTGTCTGGCTCCTTGTGTGGGTCCAAAAGTGCTTTCCCAGCCCGGACCAAGGACTGTTCCAAATGTACAGTTCAAGGCACAACTGATCTGGAGGGAAAGAGGTTTAATTCTGTGGATGTGGATGATCTGTAACTGCTGGTTTCAGGGACAGAGAACAGGACAAGGAACCATTTGGCTTTCTGTTTAGAAGTAATTGTCATCTCTAGTCAGAACGCTCCTCTAGAAAACAGGAGACAAGCTGAAGCTGATTGCAATAACAAACTCTTTCAGCTGTTTCTTAATGAGAAAGAAGATGACATCACTCACTTGCAAGGTGATGTTCTTGGTTCTCGTTTTGAGGATTTCTCTGTATTGAAATGAAACAATTAGTAGAGGAGATGAAGAGAACTAACTCTTCCCCCCACCAGATTGTAACTGTAGTTTACAGTCAATCTAGAGTCACGGTCTTTTGTGCTGCTCTTCTGGCTCAATTAACCTCGATTTTCCTTTATTAGAGATTGAGCAGCTCAGCCAGGAATAATGGACTGTATCTTTACATCCATTTCCCAGCACTGGTGATTACGGCACTAATGTGGAAGGTGAGAAACAAGGATTTATAATTTATTCATATTTGTGCATCTAACTCTGACAAGTTGCCCTGAGGGGTAAGGTAAGGGTGAAATGACTGTATGTTTAGGCCAAGATCATATTGATCAGTTTAAAAGTTTGGTATTCTGTGATTTGACTGAGGACCAGAAAGCTAGATACATGAGGCCTACAGACAGACTCATGAGTTGCTCCTATAAGCAAGTACACTACAAATGCCATTTGTTGTGCTGTGGCACTGCCAAAGTTTTCAGTATTGTCTATTGAGAAATTATGGTTCATGACTACTGCTGTTCTAGACATCAAATACTCCAAGGCAAACAGTGCTCATACTCATAATAATATGGGTTCCCAGCTATGCCTCTTCTGTGTACCCTCCTTGAACATTCCATGTACAAGGCTGCGGTGGTGTGTTGCTGTGATTTTTCACCTATTCTGACTTCTGCTTTACCTTCTAAATAATCAGTGTTACTTTGACACAAGCTGTCCTTCAGGTTTTGTGGGTGATGCTGCCTAGGAACTTGTCCAACTAATTCATTGTTGTGCTTTGTAGGATTATTCCTCATTTGAGTAGAACAGAACTGATTGACTTCAATCTTCAATACATACATATCTTTTTTTTAAAAAAGAAAATGATGAAAAGAGTTTTTAGAACTTGTGCTTTTCTTATCAGTCAGTCTTTCTATTTAGAGATCTCTTTGGCTAGGACCTATCCTTTTCTGAGACACCGTTTGTTGTTATCACTTTTGCATTAAAACTGAATCCTTACAAAGGAGTTAAACTTGCTCCTGCTATTGTGTCAGTGAAGGAGATAGTCTTCTTTTCAATGATCTGTAGAAATTATTCTGTAGAAACCAAAGAAGCTATTAGAACCCCTATGGTCCAAGTTATTGCCTGAAAGGGATGCTGGCAAAGAAGAGCACTTGGGCTTCAGTGTGAAGACCATTAACTGACTGAACAGAAGTTGCTTAAGTACCCAAAAATTCTTGTTATAGGGGTTCTTACCTCATTCAAAATGGGAAATAACCTGAACTGCTGTTTTAAGTGCAGAACAGCTTGCAGTTCTGTTTAAATACAGAGTGAATAAGCAGTGCTATTTCCTGACCTGTTAGCAAGCAAAACATTTTATTTTCATTTTCCTGTTAGAACCTGACACAGCGAAACACATGGTCCAACAAAATGTTAATAACTCCCCCAGGGTAAAATGTAACCAATGTAAAACTCTAGAAGTACTGCACAGGTACTGCACAGGTCGGTCAGTCACCTGTATGTCACATGGAGGCATTTTTAACTGAATCTTCTGTATGTGGTGTTCCAGCTTTAATTTTTGAACTACCCTTGTTTTAATTAGTCTCCAGGAGTGAAAACAAACTCTTGGCAAATTGACAGATTGCTGCTGGTATGCTGATAGGACTGCTGGGATTTGGCTAACATATTCAGGAGTCACTGTTGCATTAGTGACCTTTTGATGTACCAAAAAGGAATATTCAACCTGAAGTTCCTGGGCTTCCCAGGTAATGCATGGCAGTTAGGTGCTTAAGAAAAGGATTGTTGGGCACCAACAAAGTTGGAGAAGAAAGGCATCAGTACAAAATCAAAACTGACTCATGATGTCCCATGCACTGGTCTAAATTGCTGTCCCAATTGCTGGTTTCCTTTTCTCATTACGGGTATTTTAGGTACTACTTGTTATTCCCAGCTTGAGTCTGCCATTCCTATTTTCTCACACAGGTCCCTTCAGTGTCACTTATGGAGCAGATGATGACTGTGAGAAAATGGAGGTCTTGGGAGATGAATGGAACAACCTTTGTGGGCCTAGAAACGCTTTTCTTAGCTTGCATAAACCTTTTCCCACAGACACATATTTAGGAATGAAACTTACACAAATGGATGGATACCTGGCCCACATGCTTGTTTAAATTGGATGTGCAGCTTTTTCTTTTAGGTTTGTATACCTGAATACCCAGTACTAAGGTAGCTCCAGCAATTAGATAGGTGGTTTTATATTGAGCATTCTTAATTTGTCACTGAGAATAGCGATCTGATTTTAAAAGGCATTTTATAAATCAATGTACTAATAAAAACAGAAGGGTCTCCAAACTATCTTTCTTGATCTTGTGTGTTCATGGTCTGGACTTTAACAGCCTGCAGTGTCAATTCTATTAAGCACTGGGTAACAAAGGAGGCAGTGCTGGCTATGCAAAAGCTGTTTTCCCAGGCAGATAAATTACCAGGCTAAAGTGCAAGTACGTTTATTCTGACAATGAATTTAAATTATTGCCTCTAAAAATGGTGCATCTGTCCACAGCACTGAAACATCTGGTTTCTTTTTTTTTGCAAATGTTTATGGGCAAAATAAGTCATGTATAACTGTAGCATTGCCTACATCTATCCTGGCTTGATGATTTTTTACACTATTCCATGAGAAATTGCAAAGAAGTTCTTCAGCTTCATTTCAGCAGCATAAAATAAAAATATTCAAGCATCCTGTAGATATTTTACCTCCTTTAGGGTCTAAAAGTAAGGATATGCTTGTGTGTAAAGCGCTGGCCAGACAATTGTTCATTTGGCTGTAGCTTTCCTATCTTACTATGGACAAATTAAACAGGCTAAAAGCTCTTTTCAGTTGGGACTTCCATAATATTCCTTCTTTTCTCTCTTCCCCATGTAGGCTATAACATGTCTGGGACAGAGAATATCTCTTATAAGGTGCATACACCATACAGTCATGCCACCTTCTAGGCAGGAAACAAACTAGCCTGTATTTTTATAAGTGCTCAGCATTTAAGATTCCTTTAGGTAAAACCTTTTGAACACATGGTGCTCTTCCTGTTGGTATTCTGATCCCTTTTCAGTGAAGAGTTGCTTTGCCCAAACCTGTACTGGCATGGTATTTGCCTCTGGGAGAGGTTATTCTCACTGGCAGAACTCTTTTCAGTTACCTGTGCTCAGAGATTAGGATGTAAATGGGATATCCCTTTTTTTTCCCCCCTCATCTCTCTTCTTTGGACAGACATGTAATTTCCTATCCTAGCTGTGTAATTCAGAATACAGGAAAAAGAAGATTGCTATGACATCCTCAAACTTTTATTTTTTAATGCATTCTTAAAAACATAAACAATTAATGATTTTTAAATGATGGCAATGATGAATTTTAAATGATTTAAAAATTATTCTCATCTGTAGGAGTGTGAAGAATCTTCCTTCTAATTTTATGTGAAGTTCAAAGCTTCTTTCAACAGCCAATCTCTGGGGCCTCACAAATGTTCTTTTACAAGTTTGACAGTCTCAAAGGAAACCCTCTTTCTTGGCAACCAGAGGAAACAGGAAGGACTTGCTGTGCTTATGACTGGATTCCCTTTCTACCTGATAAGACTTTGCACACACACACACACACACACACACTCACACAAAATGTTACATTTTAAGATCACAGTATCAGGTACCTAGCCTTTCTTTCTTTTTCCTTTCATACTTCCCTTAGTTTTCTTTGTTCCTCAAGCAAACATATATTAAAAATCAGAAAAATGTCCAGCCAGAAACTTGTTCCAAAGTATTCACATGAGACTTCCTGACATGACAATGTCATAGTTGCCTTTAGGATGCTATGTTTCATTTAAAGACCTTTTAAGTGAAGAGCAGCAGTGATGTCTGTGAATTGGAGGTATTGCCCTATTTACAACAGTCTTAAATTTTCCTTCAGTCCTTTCCTAAGAAGGGTATGATCTCAACTCTGCCTTTCCACAGCACGCTGCTTTTACTGAAGCCTGCCCACACCGATTTCTCTGCTAGTTTCACCAGAGGTAAGTAGAATCTTTAAGAGTATCAGCAGTTGTAATTTGCTTCTACGCATTTAAATTCAGAGGTCCTTCTGAGGCTTCCTTGGGCTTAAGGGAAAATACCATTACTCTGCTCTGATTCAGATTTGCAGTGTGAAACCATCACTCCACTTATACACTCCACACATTGCATTTTACAGCCGGTGTCTTGATTACTGAGCTGCAATTGATTCACTAGACAGCAAATTGAAAAATTATCTCTAGGCTTCTCTATAAAATTACCTCTGATAGCAGGTGCATTAGACAGTGCTTTAGTACTAACAGAAGGCTGTCAGGCTGTCGCCTGCTCTGCCAGCTAACTCTGACTGCTAGGAGAAAATTAAACTCCAGGTTTAGAAGCTACAGCCACTGACAGGTTCCCTCCAAACAATGGCAAAGTATGGGATGGCAGATTGGGAGGGAAGGAAACACACTCCTTACTATATCCAAGCAACCTGAGTGCTTCATTTGACTGATAAATAATGGCAATTAAAGAGCTCTCATGCCGAAGTTGGTTATAAAGAGCAATGTCCTTTTTATTTTGACATCTGTGGTTTGCATGTGTACCTCCTGTAGTGAACTGGTACTTGCTCATATGCCTTCACCATCTTCATCAGGAGTAAGAGGCACACCACAAAACTCAGACAGTAGCATTAGAGCAGCGGAGATAGTAGTCTTGCACACAGGCCATGGTAAAATTGGAGGCCTCATTGCTACAGATGTTGTAGAAGCTGAAAGTGCAAATAATTTTGCGTAGATGTACAAGTTTGGGGGTGTGTGTGTGTGAGGGTTTGGTTTTGGGTTGGTGGGTTTTTTTTAATATGTTCATAGAAGATAGGAGGTTGTGAACAGATTTTTGGACCACAGGGAGCAATGGACGTAGCTGTCATGACCAGGGGTGTGCAGATGTGTGGATAAAGATATGTAACTGAATCAAAAAAATGAGACAAGGCAAAATAAGCTGAAGTGTAACAATGCAAACTTTGCTATGCGAGACACCAGCTAGGATTTCAGGAGGAATTTTGGTACTGAAAAGGATGAAAGTTGAACTGGAGACAAATAGTAGGTGTGATAGAAAAATAACGTTGAGGTAGTAGTTGAAGATAGGCAGTAAGCGGCGTAGAATTTCTTTCAGTTCAGTGTCTACTAAGACCTTTTTGAGAACAGTGGAGCCTCAGGCATGCTTGTGTTGAGAGCCAGAGGGGAAGGAGTATAAAGTCAAGAGGCTGTCTTCATGCTGGTGGTGTTCTTTGTGGTTTAATTTGGAAAACCAATATATTTGCAAGGAGGAAAAATGAAGGAGCGGTTCTGGGTCAGGGGGCTAGGAAAGTTCTTGTCTTCTGAGAGCTATTTTGAAGCTGCTGTTGAGCAACAGGAGGAGAAAAGCAGTGTTTGCCTTCTTTCTTAGGGTCAATGAATAGCAGCTATTTTTATACATGGGTGGTTTTTTGCCTCTAGGATAAAGGCTGTCATTGATGTAAGTGAAATTGTTGATTCCCTTCTGCAGTGGGAATGCATGGGAATTACTCATATCTCATGGGGGTTTCTAAGGACTGTGATTTCAAGGTCTCCGAGTCACACCTATTACAGTTTCTACAGTGTCCCCTTTAGTCTCCAAAGTCCAGGCACAGCTAGAGTGTTATTTATTTAGATGTTACCTCTCCCTGCGTATGTGAGCGCGTGCATGTGCACACGCAACTGTCTACTGCTTGCCGAGCCTCTTACAGCTTGTGATAAAGCCACGAGCAGCAGCAAAAAGTGACCTTCTTAAATGTAAGATGACATTGTTTTTATCCCTCTGCTTGGCATGTCTGGGAGCTGTAGCTGTAAAAGAGAGGAATGTCTGCTTTTCTGTCCTTCCCTTCCACTCCCGGCCCAAACAGAGCTGAGCAGCCCGCTAACGGGAGGCTGGCGTTAGCAATTGTGTAGTGACCCCTGGCCAATTTATGAACTCTCCCCTGCCCGGGGTGGGAAGGGATGACACATGCCCTTGTGTTTTCCTTGCACTCCTTCCACACTTTCTGCTTTCTTTTCTTGCCAGGCACGTTGACACCCTGACTTATTTTACACTTACAGCAACTTTCGACTGAGAGCTTAATGAGTGCAAAAGGGCACTTATGATTTCCAAACATCATAAGGCATAATAGTGCCGTGGGGGAGGCAATCTAAAAATGAACAGAAACAACAGAACACTGAAGGGCAAGCAGGATGGTGCAAAGCCATCTGGAAATATCTACATGCCCTGGAATGACTTTGCCTCAACCTGAAGATCTAGCTTTTTAATTTTTTTTTTAATGTTTTCTTTTCCACCACTGTTTGTTTGCAAAGCTCTGCCTAGGTATTTGAAGTGTGCCTAAAGCTAGGCTTCACAAAGTGTTGGTACATTGCTTGCACAATGTGAAATCCTTTCCTTGTAACCTTGCTGCTGTATGGTGGAATATTGTTAGCACTTGGCAATTTTTTGAGAAATAATCAGCTGCTTCTGGACTCCAGTTCATTTTAGTAGATTAAGGTCTGTATTTTTCCCTTCCAGTGGGAAAAAACACACAGAAAAGAAAGTCTTATTGACATATATCCTTGTTTTCAGCTTCACACTCTGCTTTATACCTTCCTTTCACAGCAGACAGAAACCCTTAAAAGCAGTTCTTACGGAAAGAATGAGGACACTTTGGGGCTGTTTATGTTCTGTTCAGGTCTCCCATGTCACTAGTCACATGGGCTTTTCCTTGCTGTTATATAGCTAGGCTAGAAAATGTGTATTGGATGTAACTATAGCTCAGAGTTTATTGATCTAGTGTCTCTGTTCTAACTCCTGATTTCTTGATAGGACCTCCCTAAACATGAGACTGGAAGGGTTGAGTTGAAGAACGATCCAGGCACACTCAGGCCAGGAAAGTGGTAGTTCTCAGCCTTTATGTTTGAGGGTCTCTGTTGGGTTTTAGTTTTCTGGTTTCATTAAGTGTTCTTGACTTCATAGAAAATACCTTGGGCCAGCCAGTCCCTGTCAGTGCGATAGGAATATCCCGAGTCTCTCTTTACACTGATAAGGCTTGCAAAACAGTGGTCCTTTGGGACACTTTGGGATGTGCACTGGAAAGCATGTTTCTCCACTTGTTTCAATAATATTGAATAGACACACCCTGAAATTCAGGAAATGTACATATGTAATGATGCTTAACTGCAATTGTTTCTAAAGACTATTGCAGAGTAAATGTGAACTAACAAGTCAGACCTAGTGACCTTAAGCAAATTCACTAGAGCAGAAGTGGTCTTGAATGTGGGGTCAGCTTCGGGTTTTGTTCCTTTTTTGATATGCTGAGTGCAGCTGCATACACACACAAGCCTGCTTCCTCCAAGTCAAGACCTTTTTCCAGGGGTTTCCCAAACAGTCCCGTAACCACAGTGTTACACATAGCACAGGATGCTCAGCAAGGTTTAATATGCTTGGGAAGCAAAACAAGCTCTTTCTTATGCTCTGAGAACTCATCAGCTGCTTGTACGATGTAGATTTTAACCTTCATGGATTCCCAGACTGAAGAGAAATTAATATTGCTCCAATATTAATTGCTGATGCTTAGGAGCGCTAAGGACAGAGGGTGGCAGCACAGCACTGTTGGAGCTCACCCGCACAAACTGTAGCGGCTATGATAGCTCTGAGTGGGTGTAAAACATTTCACACACAATTGCTTCTAATTAAATGTACATATTTTTTTTGTTTTGCTTCACAAGAGGGAAAAAAATAACTTCTGTTTGCCTGGTGTGTTTTGGTATGTTTTAAACTGCATCTCATTGTTTGACTTAAGCTTAGGCAGAAGTTTAAAACCATGACTTGTGTATAAGTGTATGTATGCAGAGAGAAAACTTGCCTCTAAGAGGTCAGTCGTGGATCTATTACTTATTAAATACTATAAAATCACTGCTTGCTCTGGTAACAACAAACAGGACATTTCTTAGCATAAAGAAGAGTAAACAAGTGACTGCAGTACTGAGGCTAAACCGGCTCTAGCCGGGGGGCAGTGAAGAATCTTTGAAACGAATCATACCAGGGAGGAATGGGACACAACTGTAGAAGGAGACGCGGTTCCAGGAGCCCAAAAATGCCTCATTTTGCATTTTCCTCCCAGGCACAAACTGAGACAATGAATTGCTTAATGAGCTGTTGGAACAGGTCGGAATTTTATGGGGCTGAGCACAGGACTAAAATGGGTAAAACCAACCCAAAACCCACCAGCCCCTGAGCCCCCTAAACCAAAATCAGACCTTCTTCCCCCACTGAAAAACTGGTACAAACTTTATTCTCTCTCTCACATTCTCAACTGAGTGAAATGAAGGTGTTAGACTGTTGATAGCATGCTACCAGGATATCCCTATGTCCAAAACGTTATTCATGAAACCTCTTTGTTCTTTGAGGAAAACAGAAATAGAATTACTAAAGGAACATCCAAAGTTCTTAGTACTGATAAAACATTTCCTGAATGAGTGTCAAAAGTTAGGTTTTTATAGAAGAAGCTAGCTTCACATTGAAAGGAAGCCTTGCCCATTTCCTCCATTCACAGGAATTGTCTTTGCCTCCTGTCCTCTAAATGAGAGGTCAGCCTTCTGATGGCAAACTGTGGTGGTTTAACCCCAGCTGGCAGCTAAGACCCATACAGCCACTTGCTCATTCCCCCCACAGTGGGATGGGGGAGAGAAATGGGAGAGTAACAGTGAGAAAATAGACATTTTAATAGGTAAAGCAAAAGCCATGCATGTAAGCAAAGCAAACAAGAGATTCATTCCCCACTTCCCACAGGCAGGCAGGTGTTCAACCATCCTCAGGGAAGCAGGGAGTCATGATACATGACAGTTACTTGGGAAGATAAACATTATCACTCCCAATGCCCCCTCCCCCCCTTCCTCCTTCTTCCCTCAGCTTTATATGCTGAGTAGGATGTCACATGGTGCGGGATGTCCCTTTGGTCAGCTGGGGTCAGCTGTTCCAGCTGTGTCTCCTGCCAGCTTCTTGTGCACCCCCAGCCTCCTCACTAGTGGGGTGAGGTGAGCAGCAGCACAGACCTTGGCTCTGTGTGAGCACTGCTCAGCAGTGACTAAAACATCCCTGAGTGATCAACACTGTTTTCACCAAAGACCAAAGTTTCTGGGACACATTGGTTAAAGCTCATACAGAAAGGGTTTTTATGGTTGAAAATTGTTAGTGTTTTATTACTGATATTGTTGTTTATATTAAGTTGGTGACGTGATTGGGACCTGTGTTATACATGAATGATGTAGCCTGAAAAATCACTGTAAATCTGAGATCAAAGCCATAACTACTAAATGGGCTTTATTGGAACTCTAGAGAAATAAAGTATTATTTGTTTAAGAGGTGTTAAGAGTTTATTTGAAAAATATAAGAACACTGGGCCGCTTTTGCAAATGCCTTTCTCCTCATTTGTTTTGTTTAGCACTTCAACCATTCACTAAGATGAGATGTTCTGTCTCGCTTTTATGTCAGTTGGTTTACTTAATCTTGTCTTGCTGTGCTCTTGACTAATCAGGAAATGCATCACAATCTGGTTTTTTTTGTGTGCAGATGAAATTATTTTATGTCTGATAATCCCAGGAGAGATTATTTTAGTTCTGAATCATCTCTAGAAGTCTTAAGTGGCTTACCGGGAAATAGGAGCAATGTTTATACCTATTTCATAGTGGTCATGATTTTATATCAGAACAATCCCCCAAAAAAACCCATTCCTGAGCTGAAGATGCAATATTCTGGAAACTTTTAAAGCTTTTTATTTCTGGAAGAATTATTCCCATGCTTAAACAGTAGAAGAGCTTGGCAGATAACTCTGCTGAAGTCCAATATGACTCAGAAGAATGGAGAGAAAGGATTGCCTCTTCCAGCTGACTCTGACTTCTGTTTCTGATTTCAGTCACTCTTTAGAACTTTTTTTTCCCCAGCTTCATCACTACTTCTGCTTTTTCTGGGGTTATTTAGTGCCTTTTTTTCACTGTGCCTACCTGTAAAAACACAGAGGAGAGCATCTTCCTCCTCAAGTCCTTTAAGAAGGCAGCTCTCTAGATCTGTCATAGAGGCATTAAAAAGCCTTGAAAGGGAAAAGGCCAGAACTGAACATGCTAATTTACACTAGTAAAAAGGTAAGTGGTATTAGACAAGTCAAGACTTTACTGACGGAAGTCATAACACACATTTTCATTGGAACTGTACTTTATATTTGTGAATAGAATCTGAAGTATTACTGAGAGTCTTTCTAGCTGTTCCCTTAAACAGCAGCTTGACAAACTCCTGCAGCTGTGCTAACGCTATTGCCAGAACTTCATGCAGTTTATTTCGCTGACTTCCCATTTCTTATTAAGTACGCTCTGATCCTCACAAATCAGGGGAGATGAAAGAAACATTTGCAGTGACCCATTTTCTGCAAATGAAGTATTGTGCCCCCTATGAAGCGTTTTAGAAAAGCTTTGTCTACCAGAGGGCCGGTGTGGGGTGTGTGAGGTGTTTCTCCTAAACCTGCATAGAGTTGCAAATTGTATCTAATGACACACATGTCTATTTCTGCAGCAAAGGGCTGCATCACTCAGCAGGGCACCAGATTTTGGGCAGCTTGGCTTTGAAGCAATTTGGTAGCAGTAACATCACCCTGATTTGAAAGGTGGGATTCCCCCACCTTGGGAAATGAATCTTCATGATGGAAAGGGTGGTCAGAGACACAGCCACGGGCTGTGATGTGATGGTGTTGGCTGCGGTCAGGCAGATATATGAATGCAGCAGCAGCCACTTGCGTTTCTATGCTGCAAATAAGATTAGTTCCTTGGTGGGTTCAGTCTGTGCTGGGAGCCAGAGCAGCTCCCCAGAATTTAGCAAAGTGATTTGAGCCAAGCTCAGGAAGACTCAAAAATTGTGCCCTTAGGTTCTGAAGAGCAAGAAACGTTTTGAAATAATTATTCCCGGTGGAGGCCGTAATGAGGTTAGGTTAGACACAATGAATAATTCTAATTCCTTACCGCCTAATGACACAATTTAAAATAGCATTTTAGACTTGGGCCTCCCAGGTAACTGGGTTAGATCAGTAATTCCCTGCTCTGAGAGAAGCTCTTCTATTCATTCCTCAGAGCCATGTCTTTTTCTGACTGACCGAACATAGGCTTTCTGTGCTTCAGTACAGCAATCTGACTGTAAGACTACTTTGTCGCTGTATCTGTTAGACAAGATGTTTATTTGAGGACAACCTAGAATAGAGTTTTTAATATAAATCTTTTGGTTTGGGGTGGAAAACCAAGATCTTTAGAAACATTTCAGAGGAGGAACATCTCTCTGAGCAGCTGTTTCAAAAGCTAGACAGAATATCTGCAGCAACCTAGCATACTGTCAGTAATGACCTGGTGGCTGAATAATGTTTTTGCTTACCAACCCTTTGAAATCTTCTTCCTTCAATTAGTCTCTGAAGGGAGATCAATAAAATAGTTTTCTCTTCCAAGAGCAAAGATGTGTCAAGACTTCACAATGGAGCAAGTAGCAGCTTGTCCACAGCAGTGATGAACCTTCTGCTCTTAACTACCGTAATATATACATAGGGCTCCCAACATGACCAGGTTTTCCTTGTGCTCTAATCTAGATAAAAAAAGGCAAGCTTTTCTCTTAAGTCACTTGCAGACAAAGAAGACTGATAAAGGTGGTGGCATCAGAGAGAAATATTTTACTATCTTGAATCCCATGGTAAGGGTAAACTTTTGTGTTAGGGAAAGAGAAGTGTTCAAAACAAGCAAATGGATTTTTTTTGTGGATGTATTCAGCACTAAGGTTCTGTGAAGTTAGTCAGTGAGGTTATTAAAAACTTGAGCTCTTTCAAGCATCGTTCTACTAATGTTTGTCACAGACAGTGAGCCCATGCCCAGGAGAGACATTATGTTCCAGCTTTCTCCCTCAGCTGTACTTGCTTGGGCATCAATTAGATCTTGTTCTGGCTTCTCTGCAGAGAATGGCTGGCACACAGAGCTAAGAGACCTAAAACATGAAGAAAAGCTCAGGTGGTCATGGTTCATCCTTATCAGTTAAGAAACACTGAAGGCACCTGGAGCACAGATGCAGCTGTCTCATAAGTAAATGAGATAGTGGTCGACCTGTCCTCCTTAAGCACTTACCAGATGTGTGGTGCTCCTCAAAAATGAATTCAGCTTTAAGGTGAGCAGGGATCATAGAAATCCCTGTGGAAAGAAATTGTGGTTTCATCTTTTCTGAACTTGAATGCAGTGTGAGGTTTGTAAAATAAGAGAGCTCTTCACGTGGAGAAAAGGACTTTTGTATTGGCCTAAATCTTCAGGTAAGTGTGCGTTAATGAAGTCCTTTATCTTGTTAATTGATTTCTTTTTGTCAAGTTTGTCCGTGTAGGCAAGGTTGAGCCAGGTCCTGCATGCCATCTCTGTGCTCACAGGCAGGCCTGGCTTGCAGAAGCTGGCAGAGGAGGTTAGCTAGGTGACCTCTATTCTGCTGCCTGGGAGGCAAAACCAGTGTCCTTGAGATCTGTAGCTTGCTGCCCAAGGTTGTGCATCAGTTATATGGCAGAGCAAAGAGCGGCATGTCTTCCGCTTGGACAGGCAGCGTGCTCCTTGGCAGGCTCCCCAGAGGGCTCATCCAGATTTGTATCTGTTTGTTGTAGCTGTACTAATCACCTCGTGGTTAAAGCAGATGACTGACTTAGCCTACTTAGTGGGGTCAGAGATGGGAAATATTTCAGCTCTCCTTATTCCTCTCTGTTTGCTTTGGTTTTCTCAGCATCATGGGGGAGATTACAGCAACACTGAGATAGCCAAATATTTGCTCATATGAGTACATATCTTAATTAGCAAAGTTCTTTGAAAAACTCTCTGTGGCAAGTGCTCCAACAGCAAGAGGAATCCTTCATGCTAGAGAAAGCAAGGAATTGTTTCCTCCAGCGTTTAGTCACCTCTCAGGATGGAGCCACTAATTTCTCTTCCTCCTCCCTCCCCTCTTTAATACACACATTATGTAAATAATCCTAACAATAAGCTGTCTGGAGTATTTTATTGCTTAATTAATATTGTTTCAATATTATGAATAAATAAGACTGCATTCAGATTGTGAGCATAGTAAAGTTAAGGGGATATGATCCAAGAAGGAGTTTCAAATCCCTTCGCATCTGTTCCTCTATTTTGTTGGATTAATTTTATGTTCTAAATTAAATTATTCTTATGAATCTGTTTCCTCTGATGTTCTGCCCTCCTACCCCCCATCTTTTCATCATCTGTCTGCTCAACACCTCTGCTGCGCTCTCACAGGGGGAAATAAAAGCCACTTGACAGCCCAGCTGGCTGAGCAGGTCTGTGCCATTTCTCTCTGTCCCTTGTGGGGCTGCTGAATGTGGTGGGTTTGGAAAGCGCAGGACTGGTTGGTCTCTGTTTTCAGAGGAGTATGGGCTTTCCAACTGGCATTTGTTGCTACTTTGATCCACATTTTAATTAAAAACTTGGGAATTCAAAGTCCATTGAACTGTAGTAGGCTTACTGTTTACTGAAAGACCCTTCTCTTCCGTTCTTCCCTGCCCTAAAATAAAACTAAACCCAAACACCTCCCAGGGCCTTGCTTATTTCTGTTTAGTGAAGGAGAAATAGTTGTTAAATATTCATCTCCTTTACATGGTTCTCATGAGGATTTTTTTTTTTTTAACTTTTGACTATGGAAATGCTGATGTGACTGTAGTTTCCAAGTGGCCAGAAAGGTGGGGGGTGGGGAAGGGGGAGAATCAGGGAAATGTCACAAGACAGGAAAACAAAGTTCTTGTAGGTATATAAGACGCCTATTTAGTCACTGAGACTTCATTTAAACTTTTTATTTTTATTAAGTTGTAATGGAATACATTGCCCTTCCCTCTGGCTAGGAGGAGGGCCTGGCACAGTTTGGGTGCTCCCACAAGATGAAAACACCTGGGTTGCAGGTATGGATGCTGAGGAGCTCTCTGCCCTCTCTTTGGGGTAAAGAGTCTTTGCTCAAAGATGGTTGCCTTCGTAGTGCTGCCAGGGCTCTGACCACTGCAGCGCCTTCTTTGCTGCCTTCAAAAATGCTGTAGCTCCCGCTGGGGTGCAATGTCTACTCCTCTCGCCCCTCAGTGTCTCCCTTGCTGAGAGCAGACCTGGTTTACTGACAGCTGGTTGTTCTGTCCCTAACCTTCCAAAAATGAGTAGCTCTGTACTCCCAACTGATTCCCACCGCTTCCTCTGACAGGATCAAAAGTTTGTAGCTATTGTAAATCCCATCTCCGCTTCTATACCATGTATTTTTGAGAACTTACAGGCATACAATTGTTAGTGGGATTTGAGTGGTTTGTCTCTGGAGAAAAACTTGGTTGAAATCAGCTTGACAAGTTAGAAAGCTCTTGGAGAGGGACAAACTAACATGACAGTTCAGAAATGGATTATGGCTAGAAACTTACTGTTTTTCCAGGAGTGCTGTCAGGCCACAATCATTTACATGCTGCTGTGTCTCCTAGCGAAAGATGAAGACAGCTATCCCCTAGTAACCCTTTGGGTGACTTCTTGCATTTTTAATTTCTTAAGCATCATTCTTGTACTCTTATGTTGAGGACTCCTGACTGCACACAGCCGCTTGTGGAGCGATCAGTGGGGTGTGAGGTTTTTCTCTCACAGAAAAGCAAAGAGAGGATGCAGGAGACATCCTGGATCCGCTCCTGTATGTTGAGATATGTGTGCTGTGGTTGTTACTTCATGGTGACGTCTCTCTGAGTCTGCCTCATGAAACTGGGAATACTTTTTCCCACTTAAGGCATGCAAGCCGTAATCTCTGCACTTCTAATTATTACTTTTTTTAAATTTCTTTTTATTCTTTTGCTACTTATGCTTCTCTCTTCCCCTGCAGTAAAAGAAACGGCAGCTTAATGCGAAGGAAATCGTACCTGATTTATTCACACTTGTATAAACAGCGTGTATTTCTTCACATACAGGTAAATGGAATTATAAAGACAAGACTTTGTGAATAAAATGTTGAGAAATGAGAGAGTTCGCTAGTAACTCATTTACCGTGACAGGAGATGAATAGAGGTAATTTAGTCTCATAAAAGTAAAATTGGCTCATGTCTTACACGAGGGTGGGAGGAAGAATATTGTTTAGCGGCTGGAAAGCGGAGTGGAGCTGAGAATTGGCAGCTGTGCTGAGGTGGTGGTGGTGGGGGGTTGTTTGACTGCCTGGCTCTGTAACCTTGGGTGAGTCATTTTGTGTGCCTGGTGTACATACTCCCTTCTGTAAAAGCCGATCTAATTCTTGGCTGGTTTGTAGAGGGTTTTGTTCTCCCCATGTGAAGCACCAGAAAATAGGACTCCAGTGTGGTGCTGCTCTCTTGCCAGGCTTGAGTAAGAGTCTCTTCCTGTTCAGCTCCCGTGGCTGATATATTTGCTCTGTAAGTGTATTTCAGCCTTCACATCTTTCCTGGGGACAGAGAGAGTGGAATGTAATCCTGAAAGAAAAGCAAATATCCTTTGGTTTTAAAGATATATAATAGTAAGATAAAAAGATTAGGGCCTGTGGGACCAGGCATTATGAGACTTGGATAAAGTTCTTCTAAGGTACCTACCTCCTTGGACAAATAAGCTGGACTAAAGACACAAATGAAGTGTGTGAAGTTTTGGTCTTTTTTCCCCAGGACTTCCCTATTAAAAACACAAAGTGAAAAGGGGAGGGAATAAAATTGTGTAAGAAAAAGGTTCCCCTTGTTATTAGTGAAAATGTTGTGAAAGTCCCTGAGTTAAAGGAAGGTCAGGGCTGTGCTGTGATGTGAGCTGAGCAGTGAGTCCCTCAAGGTCCAGAGACAGCCTGATGGGGTGGCGGAGAATGACAGCATGAAATAAGCTAAAGGCTTCGTAGAAATTGGCTTTGGAGTCATTTGTTTCCTCGTGGTGAAGGAGGGCCCAGGTTTTGTTGTGGCTTGTGTTTTATTTTGAAGGTGGGGTGGGGAAGAGGAGGTGTGAGGGTAAGCTGGATTGGTTCTGACATAGCCTCTGGTTTTTGAAGGTTCAAGGGCATGCTTTATAAAAATCCATGGGTCAATTAAAAATGCATCTGTTACATAGCTACAGCAATGTTTGCTTAGTGTTCTGAATGGATTAAAACCCAAAAATGCCTATTTTTTGCCTTACCAGGTAGCTTTCAGACTGGCTTATTTTTACTGGTGTTTTGGTTCGTATGAAAGTCTCTGCTATCAGTCTTTTTGAAGCCAGGATATTATAGTCTACAATGGAGCTGCATTAATATAATGATCATGTTTTCTGTTTTCTTCTTTGTGGGCTTTCTGGTTCCTATAAGTGGTGATGTTGTGGAGTCTGCCCTTTCTTAATGAATTATTTACACATTACTGATGGCAACATGACTTGCACTGCTTTAAAATGTTTCCCTAAATTACTCTGAAGATGCTGCTGTGACTGTACTACCCCATGCCACATTTCTGTGCTTTTAATTGGCTCATCATGCTGCAAATCTGTGAATAATGCTGTTTATAACAGTTCTGGAGCTCTTCACTAAACACTACAAAACAGCTTTGGCCTGGGACTTGCTGAAGTCTACCATGATTGCTCCAGACTGAATACTAATCCCAGTGGCTTTGCAGCCTGGGCTGTGATTTACCACCGGGATTTAAAAAGCCTTTTCAAATCTAGGAAGCTGTACAAATGCTTCAAGCCTGGGTAGGCAGGGAAGAGCCAGACAAGCTCAGGGATATCTCTGTCTGTCCTAACCTTTAAAAGGTCTGTGTGCATCTCTCTAGGAGATTTACTTGAAGGAAGCCTAGAGGTACCTACCTACCGCCTGGTGAAAGGGCAAGCCTGGGGTGGGGGCGGTTTGAGCGGGGCGTATAGGGCTAAGCAACGTGCTGGACAGATCAGTAAAAACTGCTAGTAGATGATGCTTGTGTTGATGAGCCACCACTGACCTGTGACTGCCATCTCTACTATGCGGGGAGGGGTGTGGGTGGGAGAAGTGTCCAGGTGTAGGTTTTGTTTTGCTTCTTCTGTTTTAACACAGCGTAAGAGAAGAATAACACATACTGCATTTTAATAAGCAGGAGAAGGAAAGCTGTGGATGAGTATTTTCATCACTTCCTGGCAGCTGTGTCCTTTTGTGCTACCAGCACCCACTTATGCATGTAACCTGTGCCTGCCCCAGGATGCAGGAGGGGAATTTTGGAGCAGAGAGAGGATAGGAGGCCAGCTTGCAATGTAGGGCCCTATTGGGATCATGACTCTTTTTTAATCCCTGGCTATAGTTAGCAGGTCATGTTTTCAATGACTGGCTTTCAGGTTAGGTTTCTAAAGCCAGTCCCCCTGATATGTGGAGCGGGCATGCTCCAGCTGCCTTGCTCAGCGTGTCTGCTCTGCACGTCTCAGCCTTGAAAAGGAGCAGGTGTCTCTGAGACAGTGGTGTCACTTTTGCCATAATTCAATTTTTGGCCTATCTGAAGGTGTGTTTTTTAAGTGCCCAGTTTGGGGGTGTGTGGGCGACACGGCTGTTATCTCTGCCTCCTCCGCCATTCTGAAGTATCTCACTGTTACCACGTTTCACCTTGCCTGGCTTAGTAGGCTTCTGCCTGTAAAAGTTATGTTGTCATCTCTTCACCATCTCAACCAATGCTTTTGGCAACTCCTTTTGCCTCTCTTCTTTCACTGCTGATCTCCCTATGCCCTTTTCTTCTTTGAATAATTGCCTGGCGACTTGCATTTATCTTATCTTCTGTTGTACAAAACTTTCAGGAAGAGAATGTGTCTGTATAACTTGCTCTACCTTCATGGCATTATACAGTATAAATGGTTGTTATTAATAATGCATCTCAAAATGCTCTCTTATTTGACAAGTGTACTTTTATTTTAATATATAATATTTATGGCATGCTTGTAAGTGTTCTGCAGCATATTTTATAAAATTAATGGAGTCCCACAAAATGGGAACTGACTACTCTGTCTGGCAGTTAAATTTTTGCTGAGAAATGGAAAGAGGCTGCAGGATTTTGTATGCAAATTATGAAAGGTGGAGATTCAACTTTATGTATGTTGGCAGCCGGTGTTGGGAGAAGGAGAGAAAAAAGAGCCTGGGATGTAATATGTCATTTGAGAATGAAAGAGGAAAGAAGGCTTCAGATTTTGTCCAAGCTATTCATGTTAAGACATGCACGTTTTAATTAAAGAAGCCCGATTCGAAGGCACTGATTTATTTTCACTGGGTACAACATAGATCTGAATGGTAAGGAAGTGGATAGTTTGTTCAGCAAGAATAAATCCAGGCATGGTGTTTATTGTCTAAAATAACCATATTTGAAAAATAGATCATCCATGGGATATTAAAAAAATGGAAAATGGAAAAAAGAGACCTAGCACCTATGTTGTTGTTTCCTCGAGCGTTCCTTAGGCTGTGTCTGCTCCATAAATCTCCATGTAAAAGTCTATGAAATTGTTTCCTCTGACTGAAAAATTGGCTTCGCTAAAATAAACGGGGTTTTTAGCATAGACTTAAATGGAGCTCCTTTTCTTGCTGTAGAAGTTATTTTTAGAAGGTAAAGTGCTCATTGATGCAAGAAACTTTCCCCAGTTACCCCATGTTGATGATTGCATAGGTATAAACCTAGATTTACTGCCCCAAACAAGTTGTGACCATAAGCAGCCAATTAATTCTCTAGATGGAAAATGAGTGAGGCTGTTCCTTCTTCCTTTTTGCCTTGGAACAGAAAGAAATGAGAATTAGATACCAAGATCTATGTTAGTCTACCAAATAGTATGGCAGAAGTGGCTAGTTATAAGGATTGCTTACATCTGTAAACATCTCTTGGTATGAAACACTATCAGAATCTACATGTATTTTTTTTAAGAAATGTTCAGAATTTGGATTAAAAGAATATGTGGACAATAGCATTTTACTGGACAAATGTATTCAATTTTGGATGTAAGGAAAAAAAATTGAAATATTACTTCATTGGTTATTTGGTCAGAGAGCCAGCGAATTCAAAACCAGGGTTATTTTTCTCTGTCTCCTCAATTCAAGGTAGTTTATCATGTCCCTAGATCTGTGTGCAACACCAACTGGCTTCACTTATTTTTCTCTAGAGCTTTCAAGGTGGAAACAGTTATGGTAGAAGTAGAGAGGCCTCACAGAAATTGAGAGGCACTCGTGTGTTGCTCTGCACTATTCTTGCTGGGAGGCACTGGGGACACCTCCCAGGTAATTGCTCATTATGTAGGTCCTGGCTTATCTTCTTCTCCCCTTTGTTTGTATCTGTGGGTCCCAGGAGAGAAGTGATCAATAAAATGATAAACTTTTTTTTTTCTGTCTCCATCCCTTTGGATGGTGAAGGTGTTTTAATTAGTTTTCTGTCTATCATTTCAATGACAAGGTAGAAAGGGGCTTCATGAGGAAATAACAGGTTTCTTTCTTTTTAGACAGTTTCAGGTTTCTTTAGCATCTTTCTTTTAAGGTCCTGCTCTCTCATCTGAGAGTCCTCCTTCTTTGCTTTTCATTCATTTGCTGCTGTTGCACTGGAGCTAAATCACAGAATTAGTTTCCAGTGCTGTTTGAGCAGCGCCCATGCTGTGCTGAGACATCACAATTCCTGCTTTTTGGAGGTTTGCCCCTGTGCTTTTCTTGCTCTGAGGCAGGAGGAAAGGAGACTGGCACTGTGGAGAGGGGAGTGCTCTGGTCCCAGATTCTTTGGGTGGTTGTGGTGAATTAACACTCAGCAGGTATTTTGTTGTGAGTCCTCGGTGCAGTTGCCTGCTAGTGAGGCAGGTTTTGTTTGCTCTTGGGCAAATCTGGATTTGCTCATACTCTCTTTTAGCCTGCGAGGCAGGGATTGCAGTGGTGAGAGCTGGCTTCACACCATAACTAGCAGAAGGGGAATAAAAAAATCACTATCACCCCCTCTTTGGACAATTTGCTGCTTCATGTTAAAGTACTGAAACAAAATAAAGCAGCAATCTTTCTTGGGTTGCAGAGTTTCTGGAGCAATGACTGGGCTCCAGGAGGAGACAAGCCATTACAGTAATCTTGCTTTCCATACTGAGCTGGCAGCCCTTGCCTCTGTAGCATTTCTTGGCTGAGGTGCTGCAAGTGATGACTGGCTTCGTTGCCACAGATCACTTCCAAAGGCCTAGCTTCCCTTGCCGGGCCCTGTTGTGATACATCTGTGGGAACCTCAGTGGGATCTGTGTGGGGAAGGAGAGCTCAGTGACCCCATAGGATAGGTTTTGGGAGTCTGCAGATTGGCTCAGACACCTGATCTTCATCTGCCTGCATGGGTACTTGAGCCTCTGGCTGGAGTTTCTTTTTGGCAAATGACAGTGGTAGTTAGAAAAAACTTCTCTAACTGAAAGGGGTGTTGGAATCAGTGTAACTGGCAAATCTACTTCCATAATTAGCTCTGTCCTTAGTTTTTCATGTAGCTGCAGGAAATGGAGAATTTTCCCTTGCAAGATGTGTTACATATATTGGTAGGTCTCAGCTCACTGGACAGAGTAAAAGCCCCTTATTGGCTAGAAGGTGCCACAGCCTCAAATTGGTGAGGGAAGACTCACAAGCAGTCAAAACCTCTCTTTGCTGTGTGATTCTGGGTTAGAGCTTTGAGTCGTTAGAGTTGGCACTCAGCTGGCTTACAGGCCAGGGGCTGGAAGCCGGGCCTTTGGGGGGCACCACTGTTGGGACCTGACTGAAGGTGTTGGGCTGCAACGTCCAGCTGCTGTTGCACCATGCCGAAGTGGCAGGAGGGTGGGCAGCAGGACTGTAGGGGTACCCGTGCTGAGGAACATTGCTTGTGTTTGAGTCTCTTCCCTTTGCCCTTCCCAGGAACAGCACAGTTATGTGTGTCTGTAGGTTAGGCTCTTCCTGTGCTATCTTCAGCTGTTTGGTTTTGCTTTCCCTGGGTTTCTCCGTCCCTTCTTTGAGGACAGCTGAGACAAATCCCCAAACTTGTGCAGCTGTAGATTAGAAGGTGT
The DNA here is from genome assembly GCA_022605575.1 of Laterallus jamaicensis coturniculus. Taxonomy (NCBI): domain Eukaryota; kingdom Metazoa; phylum Chordata; class Aves; order Gruiformes; family Rallidae; genus Laterallus; species Laterallus jamaicensis. The sequence goes on along the minus strand of JAKCOX010000102.1, from coordinate 290,952 downwards.
TGTATAAACTGTGATGATTGGAATAGCACATGGAAAATATGTTTTCAGAACTTCTGTTTCTGCTTGGAATTGTGGTTCAATATTTAAAGTAACAAAGTTTTGCTGTGGCTTTTTTGTTGATTGTTTGGCTTTTTGATTGGTTGGGGTTTTTTCAGACATGTAGGGCTTATGGCTAGTTGTTACCCCTGGAAAGCTAAATGCAAATGTGTGAGGAAAAGCATTTGAAATACATACACGAGGAGCTGTGAATTACATCAGACCCAGAAGCAAATGGAATAGAACGCAACTGTGGCTGAACGCTTAGTTGTAGCTTAAAGATAATGAAACTATAATAAACCCTCTAGCAAATTGAGCAAAACTATACCAAATGCTCTTTCCTTAGTCTGTCCCCCTGCTTTACAGTTTTGTACTGTACTTTTGAAATAGAGCAATGTAATATTTTGAATTGTAAATCAAAGGAGCCATATGGAACTTACAGGTACAGCTCTTCACCATACATAGCCACACCCTTTCCATGGGGCCGAATATGCAATCGGACTTAGAAAATGCAAAAGCAGCAATGTTGTAACAGTCTAGGAGCAAGCAGCAGCGACTCACAACTCAGGCAGCAGCTGAGCGAGCTCTGAGAATGCAGCTCTGAGCAGGGGCTGCACCTTTGAGAAGGGCTGGGGGACCTGAGGTACTCGGAGCCAAGGGAAGCAGAGGTGTCCCCAGCAGCAAGCATAAAGCACTGGATGACATGTAGGGCTGAACCAGAGAAATATTTTACGCGACTGAGATTCCTCAAGGAATAAGCATCAGTATAGAAAGCTGTCTGGAAGGGAATGTGTGGGTTATTAAATAGCAAGTATTTAGCAGGTAGAGGTTAGTAGTAGCCTCCAGCTAGAGATAAAAGATGGATTATAACATCTGAACTGTTGGGTAAGAGCAGCAGGATCACAAATGTGAAATCTTAAAGCAGCGCACAAAGCTGAAAAACTTTGACTATGTAGTTTAGAAAACACAGCTCAAATTAGCTGAGGTGAAATGGTGACGTAGCTGCCCACAGCGCGGGCACTCCCAGACCCTCCTCCTTACCTGTACCTCCTGGCCCATGTCATGTTGGGGCAGCTGAATCCAGCAGCTTGGCAACAATGAAGCTGCCACAACTCCATGCCCTGGGTCCAGCCAGTAATGGGGCTTAGCATGTATAACCAGTGGGCACATGCATGTGTCACTGGCTGTAGACATATGTCTGTGCAATTGTCTTAATTATCAAGGATGGTAAGATAGAGGAAGCAACCTATAACCCCTACTTTGCCTAAGTTTGATGCCTCCTCTAAACATCCCATAAGACTTGTCCAGTGCCAAAATGCTCTTCCCCTGCATATTCCTTGGCAATGCTCCCCTGACAAAAAGGGGGCGGGGGATAGGATGCCTTGGAGATGTGCTCCTGTCCACTCCTCCTGTTGCATGGACACCTGAGCTGTACAGGGATGGCCCTGAGAGGTGCTTGGACAGGGTATTGTTTCTTTAGAGCCCCTCACTTGTGTTCCCACATGCCTGTGTACACTTCTGCCCCTCTGGGAGGTTGGACATGGGCCTTTGGGCTGACTCACGAGGGACTGGGAGTAGCTGGGACAGGGTATTGGTGCCTTAGCACATGCGCAATGGCAATCTCCTTTGGATATGTGCACATACCCTACTGTTACTGTAGGATCACTATTTGCAGCATCAGAATCCTTTAACTCTCCCCCATGGCTGAAATAAATAACTTTGGGCTCTTTTGTCATGTGGGTACCCAACGTTATACACTTCTGAGCTTCTGCAGTCCCAGCAAGTCCCTTGTCATAGAGTGATGTTCCCTGGTAGATGAGTCAATGGCCAGAATATGACAGTATAACAAAGCCACGCTGAATACTTTACTTTTTTTTAAATTTGGGGTGCTCATGCCTGCTAGTGGCTCTATGCTGCCCTGATTGATGGTGTGAAAGCAACGCACAATTGGAAGGATAAATATATTAATAATGAGCAGACATTAATATCCTGTAACATGCCAGTATGGGAACAGGGAAAGGCAAGCAACCTTCCCCAAGCAGAAGTGTGGACAGAAGTTTGAAGAGCACGTGAAATTTTAGAGAGGGGTGTTCTATAGTTAAAATGGCCATAATCAGGTCACTACAGCATGTGAGAGCTGGAACAGTAACCTGAGCAATGAGGGCCACACTGGTGGCTTTTGAGGTACAGTTGAATGCTAACAGCCTGCTGGGCTCCAATGGGATTTTGCTGCTGTGGGACTTGCTCTGTCCATCACTTCCTGCATGTACGAGTGCGTATAACCAGGAGAGAGCAAAGCCCAGTGTTCAACTTCTTCTTGCAGTATTCAGACAGGAACTCTGAGTCTCAGAGACTGTTTCCTGGGTTTGGCAGGCTGCTTTTTCATGCATAATCTTTCCTCCTGCATTTGAAATCAACCAGGACAGACTAATCCCAAGATTAAGGCGGATCAGATGAAGGGCTGTTTCCATAGCAGATGCTGTCACATGAGTGCCGAGTTCCTCTTGTGCTAGAGTAAGGCCAAAGGGCAATGCAGATGGCTGGGTAAATCCTGTTTTGTCTTGACTAATTGTCAACTCAGTTCTAGTTCCTTTACCCCCCTACAGAAAACAAACACACCAAGCATCCAATTAAGAGAACGAAGCGGTTGATATTCTACCCCAGGCTTATATTTACATCTCTTGTGAATAAGGATCTGCATTAGTTCACAATTTGCTTGTCGAGTAGCAGTTTGTGCAGTCCTGGAGCCAGCCACAGGAGGGGAGTGCCTGCTGACTGCCCCAGGGACTGCACCGTGTAGCTGCATGCCAACACCTCTGCTGCAAAAACGAGGCACCAGATCTAAGAGCTTAAGTCACCAAAAATGACTTAAGCAGGGCTAATGAATATGTCCCTAGACAGAAATTGATACCACTGAGGCTGTTCTGTGAAATCACAGTTTATTTCACTATCATCTTTGGACGAGGCTTTTGCTAAACAGAGGAAACAAGGTTATCTAAGAAGTGTAGCGGTTGTTTCAATATTTAGATGGGAGAGCTTAATGTCCTTCCAACACAAAATACAGTTACAGTTCCTATGACAACTGTTCCTCTCTCCTCTGGAGCATGGGCTAACGATAGCATTTCATTACATGATCATGTAATGCTGGGCACTGTGACAGCCTTGTCATCTCCGCTCTGGTGTTTGCTCCTAAGTGGCGTTTAGGGGAAGCCTGTGTATATTGTGCAGAACATGAATAGGAGTGACTGACCTTCCCTGTGCTTACCTGCCTCCCACCTTCCCACTTCTCATTAGGAAGCTCACTTTCTACCAAAAGATATTTGGTATGATGAATTTTGACTAAAAGTTCCAGCAATTTATTTCTGGGGTAGCAGTTCTATAGACTGACTAATGTTAATTAACAATACATGGAGTACTAATTTGTATCAAACCAATCTGCTGACAAATATTCATGAGTACAGCAGCCAAACCAGACTACGCAGCAGATTCCTGTAGTTACTTCTGCAACACACTTAGGAAAAAATCATAACAAGTTGAGCAGATATATTAAAAGACTTTATTCACAATAGAATTTTTTACAAATATAAGTTCTTAAAAATTAAACATCTTGATCTATTATGTATTCCATAATTTCAGTTTATATTATAAAGATGAAAAGACTAAATGGACTATGTACAAATCCAAAACAATTTAAATGTGTGATAGAAATGGATGATATGTATGATGAAGTCACCATAGAAACAGTGATCCATTGGGCATTGCAAAAAATCTGTGTACAACCAACACAAATGCAATACTTATCTCACAAACAATTAAAACATTTTCCTCAGGAAACAATGTGGGTGCCATTTAAAGTGATTTACCTCTTGGGACTTAACATATGCAGATTTAAACGCATTATTATCCTACAAAGAAATGGAAGAAGTATAGGCAGTGTGTTTTTGCACAGGTTATGTGTGCCCTGTACCCCACCAACAGTAAAACAATTTATTTTACTCTTATGAATGACCACCACTAGCCACTTGGATGCAGCTAGTTAAGTGAATGGGAAATAAAATGTATGTTACCTTGGCAATCTAACAAGCAGGGGTGAGTACTGACTGTTTCAAAAGGATTGCTCTAACTTTGGTGTTTTAAGGTTATTTAAAAAAAAAAAAGGAAGCAAAATCAATATAGACTCAGTTTATGAAAAGGTTTTTTTCTTACAGTTGGCAGATCTACACGTTGTACAATCTTCTTGTCTACTTACATTAGTTTACAAAAAGTACAGTATAGTGCAGTTTGTACATACAACCTGAATACCAATACCAGTCACGCCAAATTTGTGCTCTTTCAAATCATCCTGACTTCTAACTAAAAAAAAAATAATAAATTCATACTAAATGCCTGTCTTAGAAGGAAACAGTCCTGAAGCTTATATTTCAGCACATAGGGCCCAAGGCGTACAAGAAAGGCAAGTTTGGACCCTGCTTTTTGAAACAAGAGGGAGCTACCTGGTTCCCCACTTTTTCTCTTCAGCTTAAGTAAAGGCAAGATCACTTGACACGCTTAGGGGAAGTATACTGGGCTTAAGAAAACTATGTAAAGAGGCTTACAAAACCCTTCCTGAAGACTGTTTTTGTTTGAGCGCCTGTCTTTAAGTGATGCGAGGCCTACACCAGCACACGCACAATCATGTGGAAGGCAGCAGCAGATGACCCAATAAAGGTAACTGAGATAAAAGTAATTATTATTACTTTTTGGTTAAAGCCACAACAATTATTTCTGTGTAAAAGAGGGAAGAGAGGTTTTGTTTGTTCTACAGCTGTAATTTCTCTGAGGTTTTGGGGGAAGAAAAAACCCAAGTTCCTGTATAAATGCTGATTCTTAAGAAATGTCTTGAAATACTATAGTCCTCCAATGATACGAATGTTGGAGTATAAAAATTGGCAAGAATTCTGCTTTTCTACAGAGGACAGTCAAGAATTCATCCTTGCTCATTCAGTTTCAGAAAACTGTTACTGTGACATGAGGGAATCCATACTTTAAAAAAGAAAATAATAATTTTTAAAAGGCAGTAAAGCAAAAAGCCTCGACTCCAGGGGCTGGTTCCACATAAGCAGGCTTTATCTGGGGCAGATGCACAGGCATTTTTACCCCTTCTCCCAGCCCTGGGGCTTTCAGGCTTAGCCCCTATTACCTTCCACATATGACCACAGGCCTCTGCCAGTTCTGTGCCAGAAGGACAGGCATCATCGAAGACCACCTTGCCTTCCCCCCTCCATCAGTGTCTTTGGCAGCTTGTGCAGCATGTGCCATCTCCTCTGGCTGCAGAAAGGCAGTGCTGTCTTTACTTTCCTCTTGGCTCCTACCTAATAAAAACTATGTAGCAGACCTCTAGCAGCGTAGGGAAAATGTACTCTGTAATGCCTGAACAAATGTGCTTCCTCAGCTGTGATGAGCTACGCTGGCCACGTGAGCTACCTTACTGAATGCCTTTGAAGAAAATGACTCTTCAGAACTGTATTTGTCTTGTTGCAGCCAAACCAGTGAATGACCTGCTTTCTCAGAACCAGGAGGCAGGTGCTACATCCTGCTCCAGTTACATGAAAACACACTGAGACTTACCAATCATGTACACTACTCCAAAATACACTCAAGTGGAAATAGAATTGTGCCTAATATTTTTTCCCTCTTTGGTCATGCCACAAAGTTAAACACTGTTGGTAAAGCTGTTACCGTTCCTTCTTAGCAAGCCAGGCCTCCAATCAAGGGAAGAATTTTAAGCACACTGCGTTTCTGTCACTTGGAGAAAATGGACTAGGTGCTTTTGGAAAGCTTTAGTTCAACACTGGATAGCTTCCTCTCTGTATGATGATCTTCTTTTAAAGAATTAAGTTTTCTTCAAGGCATCTAAACATCTAATTTTATTCATGCAGATACATTAAATTCCTTTGTGACAACAAATTATCAAGTCTGGTGTCAAGTCTGAACCTATCTGCATGTGTGAGAAAAGTCCCAGAAAAACCAAACAACAACTTGTCTCTGGTATAAATCTCAGCTTCCAGGAAAACGTCAGTGAGTATTTTTTTGTCTTTTTATCATCCAACTAAAAGAAAGCTACTGGACTAACTACATCAAGAAGGTAAGACTCCCTTCTTAATATGAAATGATTACCTTATTTTACTCTGTACTAGGCTGACTAAAGACATGAGAATAACACCACTTAGAAAAGGGAGGAAACGAATTATCCTGTTACAATATTCTAATCAAAACCCTAAAAACAAAGGTCTGCTAACTAATGTGCTAAAGTCTTAAAAACTAAGTTTAGACTAACTTCAAGGTCTACTGCAGTTTGAGTTGTGTCTGCATGAGATGAAAACATTCCTATGTAGACTTCATTGACAATGAAATACATCGGATGCTTTACCAAGTAATGATAGACCCGCATAAGAAGAGGCTGTCACAGTCACAAGATTTGTCTTGGATGATGCACGAAACAAACAAACATAGAACCAACAAACAAAACAAAAAGAGAAACAACAAACAAACAAAAAAAAAAGAAAGAAGCTCTTTATACTTAATTCAATATGGCTTTTTGCAACATGGCAAAATATTACAGCTTAAAGCAGACATCTCCTCACAGAGGAGAAAAGAATTTTGCAGTCAAATTAAAAGCATAACAGAAAACGATTAACATGCAGACCCTCTGCTTTTTTTGGCCAAGGTGACACTGCAGCCTAACAAAATCTGGAGAGATGTCCTATATCTCTTCTAAGAAGTGTTTCAGCTGGAACAGAGGAATTCAGCTGGATAAGAGGAATTAAGTTTTATCATCATCAGCTAGGGTCCATTCATAAATACTTACTGTTAAAGAAAACAGACTGCAAAACACTTGATTTAAAAATTTAACTCAAGAATTTAAAACCAAATCATGTGCCCAAGTCCTGGAAAAAACCATAAGGAATGAAACAAAGTATAACTTAATCTTCATCTATTTCTGGTTTTCGTCTTTATTCTCATCGTCTTCGCGAAGAACGGGGAGAGGGTGAGCCTCTGTGTTGAAGACCCAGTGTTCGAATGGAAGAAGATCATCTTCAGAAAAAAGCAAATACAAGTACCTGGCAAGGGAAAAAGCAGGAAACGTGACCTCATCAGGGAAATGAAATCACAATAGTTTTCAGGGAAACATAATAATTGATTTCCCTAGATGAATGCATCAATGGAAACAGCTGACCAAACACAAAACATCAGTAAGTCCCAGCATCACAATGAAAAGACAAAAATACTTCTTAAAAGAAGAAAACCAACACTAGAGCAGGAGCCTGGACAGCCATTTACTAAGACATAGTCTATTAAAACTAGCAGTAAACAATAAACATATTGTTTCTTGTTCAGATGCAGGGGACAAGTCTGCTTGTAAAGAAAGACTGCTTAGCAAACTAAACTTTATTTTTTCCTTGATCACCATCCTTGCCTGAAGAATTTTCTTGGTCTAATACCAGCAGGCCAATTTAAAAGGTATATTAGAGGCAATGCACTATTTGAAAAAATCCCACAGCAAACCCTGAACAAAAATGAAACCAAAAACCACCAACCCCCCAAACCCTCTACATAGATGTATTCAGGATATTTCATTTACTTGAGTATTACACTTTCTGTTGAAATGGAGCAATTGCTTCTTTCTGATCTTTGCAACTTTCTCTTGCACAGCAAAAAGAAAAAAAGGTGAAGAGACCAAGGCAAAACTTCATTTCATTAAAAACCTAGGAGATGGTGATAGGTAATGATGGCTTTTGGTTTTCCTCTTTACTTGCATGGTAAGCTCGTTCAGCCTGTTGATTTCTTTTTTCTCTTTTACAATGAAAAGTATGTAACACTTGCAAGTCTTCTCTCTACTCAATTTGTTTCGTTACTGTTGGCACATATAATTAGATCTTATCAAAGCTAGGAGATGTAATTTCTCAACAAAGACTATCGAGTACCTTTATCAAAAGTAAAGATAATTTCCAGAAGTCACACAATTTAGTTTAATGATATAGAAGGGAAAAAAAAAGCAATTTAGCTTCCTAAGAAAAGCTCTACTATTTCAGTCAGACTTTCTTACGTGAATGTCAAGGGTACTAATGATAAATACTTACCCATAAAGATGATACATACAACTATTTCATATTCATGAACGTCAACTTTCCTAACTTACTTGAGTGTCTCTGAGAGGAAGAAACTTTGCTGCACATCATCGTGGCTTTCATGATTGTTATAAACATCTCTGATGCCAGAATAGCCACCATCTACTCTGCAATGTTTTTCCAGTGCCTGAAGAGAGGGGAAAAAGAACCCACCAGTGGGATTAACAAAATGGTTAATTACTTTTTCTTTATTTGACCATAAAACTAAGGGAGGGGTGGGGGGAGGAGAAATGACAATTTTTTTTTAGAAACAGTTGAAAAGTAGATAATGCCCTAGAAATAAAATTTTTTAAAAAGACATAAGCATAGATGTCTAATTTTACACTTATGAAGGGAAGCAAAATGGTAACAGAAGTGAACACAAACCAGTATTCAGAAGGGAAGATATATGAATGTACAGATATACAGATTTTCACTTAATTTACCTTTCATCTTTTTAATAGGAATAAGAAGAGCCTCTTCCTCACAGGCTTGTCTATCAGCCTTCAGAGATGGTGTTACATATGGCTTTCTTGGTCATAGTTCAGTGCTTAAGAATTATTGTGATAGAATTGAATACTGCGAAAAAGGATGGTCTTTTCCTCACCTCCTGTTAAGTCGCTTTGGAAAAAGGAAAGGCAACTCTCCATTTTCTATGCAAGTTGTTTGCTTTCTCTTTGCAATTATTTCATTTTTCAATGGGAAACCTCTGATGCTGGGCTGTGACTGAATGTCTTTTCTGTGGTAGGCACTACTTTTCTTTGATACCTTTTCTGAACCAGCTTTGTCTGTTCCACAGGAGTAGACAGAAAGGTAGGATGTGGCTGGACTTAATGCAATGTATTATAGATATAAGAACATGTTTTTTCTCCAACCAGTTTCCAAATGGTGTATTCAGTTAAAAGGTACAAAATTGATTGATTCCTCTTTTACAATAGAAAAGGAGCACATAGGCTGCCTAGAAATATAATTTCTCTTCTGCCCATAGGAATGTTCTGTATGATCAGGTAATTTTGACAGAGGGAAAAAAAAGGTCAGATAAAGGATGTACACAGAAGGGGAAATAACGTGTACCTGGTGCTGGAACCATAGAAGGTATATACAGTTACACTATTAAATAAACCTTGCTGCTTTTCAATATTTTGGACAAGTGCTTGCATTAGCAAAGTGGTACCTATATGCCTAGTTACGAGCCATAACTTCTTTAAATACACTGCTACTCAATACCTTATTCAAATATTAGTTCTCTTTTAGTTTAAAAATATTAATCTTTTTTTCCTTATAATTGACCTATTTAAGGAGGTTGAAAGTATTCTTAGCATCGTCATTTTTTCCTACTATAAAACAGAATAAGTCTCTGGTATCATGCAGTATAATAAAGGAGTGAAGAGAATCTAAGATGATTATATTTAAAACAACTCATTATTCAAAAACAAATCCAGAAAAATGTTCTTTAGCCCTAAATAACTTCTCATAATAAAAATGACAGTAAGCATGATGGATTACTATATTTATCCAGGACCACAATACTCTGAAACATGGTGCTTGCTGGAGAAACACAACTTCCAGGCAGAACTACCCGGAGCTTTATCAAACCCTGGATGGAGAGATAGAAGACAACTAGTTCCTCCATTTCTGAAGTTATTACAAATATCACTGACATGATTACAGGATGTGTAGATTTCATTTACAGAAAGGCGCCGCATTTCAAACCACAGCAACAAAGCAATGAAAAGGCAGAAGGTACGTCTGAAACAAGCAAACAGGCAGAATAAGCGTTTTCTGAGGAGAGAGGAGACTGAAAGTCACTAACAATTACTGAGGTATCCATCACCTCCACCTGCTCTAAAGGCTGTTCAAGAGCTCTGCTTTGCTCTGAGTAGATATCCTAAACGTCCTTGTTTTTGCTGGAGTCACTGTAGCTATCTACATATATTTAGCTTGCAAGTCAGGCTCTCCATAGTTTTCACTGGAGAGTAAGCTGCCTATTGTATATTTAAAAGGGATTTCTTCTCCAGGAGAGATCCTTTAAAATGTAACAGGCCTATTTGTCTTTTCTTATGTGTCTTTAGGTTCTTTAATTTTCCTGGACACTTTTACTAAGTGACAAATATACTTAAGTTTAAACAAGTAATTTCCCCTGGCTGGTACTCCTTCCCTCTCATCTGCTTCAACCTGCAGCGAATTCAAAATGCTGAATCTGTGCCTGGATTTTCAATGTCAAACACACGATTATGTTTTCCAAGGCACAGCAGAAGGAGAACTTGAACTTGAAGGATAAGGCTATTATTCAAGGAAACATCTGCATTCTAAACAGGGTGAGGTAAAATAAAAGGAAATTGCAGTTGGGGTTTATGTGCTTTAAAGTTAGAGCCTTCTTTATGAGTTCATGCTACAGGGAGGTACCGTATAAGGTACCTGAACACACTGCTGTGATGAAAAACAAGAGGTTAACATCCTACCGCCTTAGCCATCCAGGCCATCTGGTGGTATCTACTTGATGCAAAAGCAAAGCACCTCACCCCTGGAAGCTACTTTCCACTTATCTAAAGGAACAGGACATTCACATGGGCTTTAGCATGATAAAAGGCCTTTCACTGTCAGTACCGGCCTTTTGTGCCCATACCTGCAGTTTCAGAGTACAGCGATGTTCCCCCTGACAGTGGGGTAGTGGCGGGTGGGAAGAAACAATCAAACACATTTTAAATTAGTAGTTCTCAGAAAATGAGGGTGGCTAAGATCAGTTATGCTGGAGTAATGGAAAACATGAAGCTGAGTGAAAATTGGCTGACAGTCTCAAAGTATCATAACGGGAAAAACAAAGGAAGTGCTGTGAATTCAAAATATGAGCTGCATTTATAATGCAAAAAGGGAGACTTTCAAGAGCTAAGCTGATAAAACCTTTCTGACTCGGTAATAGTGGATATTGCTGTTGGTCATAACTGCATTTTCTCCAGCTGCTAAAGTACACAGAGAGTGATCCTGGACTCAAATTAAAACAGCAAAGCAAGTTTCTGGAGAAAAAAAAATAATGGAGAGGCCAGAGTATATTTTTAGTCTATGAAAGTTTGCGAAAGAATTAATAGACTTGTTGGAAGGTTTAGAAGTCATGACCTATAGAGCAGCCTCCTTTTCTATAGCAAGGGCACTGGGAAACAAACCTAATGAGTTCTTACTGCCACTGCCATGAGTTGAAAAATGGACATGAAACACCTGAAAAAACAATTTTTTTGGGCAACAGCTACTGGTCTGATCATTCCCTCTTTTTTCTTGTTTCAATCTCAGCTTCCTCTTTGTGCAATAGGTTCTGCACAGTCAGTCTGCTTGCACAGACTTCCCCAAGAACAAAAGGGTAGAGGGATGTGCTACCTGGTGCAAGAAGGAGCAGGGCTTATGAAATAGTTGAAGTAAGCTTATCATGACAAAAAAAAATACTGTATCAGGTGGATCTGTATGGGCTATAAACATGAAGAAGCAGGGCCGGGGGCAGGGGGGTAAGATTTGAAACCTACAATGGACTGTACAACTTCTGTGAAGCTGTAAGATTTTTCAGGATGTTGGAAAATGGGTCTGTATAGGATGGGATCAGCTGCATCTCCCACACATGGGCTCTGATCCACTTCGTAGGAACCAGAGGAGAGTAATCAGAGGGATGTTAAACAAGGAACACATGGGGACTGCTGTGAAGGTAAACGAACGTGCAATCTTGAAATAAACACAAACAAACTGAACCAACAGGGTAAGAGTAATAATAAGGAAAACATTGCAATTGTTTATAACAATGTTATCAGTGTGGGCAGCAACAATGAGTCAGGGAAAACATCTCCTGGAGAAGGAATACTTGGCACTGCTGAAGCCTGGTGGGATGACTTCCATAAACAGCCATTGTAAATATGCCAATTATAATCTGCCTGGGAAGATTCCAGTAGTAAAATGTGTGCCTATGGGTTCTGTTAGTGGAGAAGAAAGTAAGGGAATAGCACTCTAAATCAGAGGCTTTTTTTTAAAAAAAAATTGCTTTGGAATCATTAACTAGGAAGCATATTGCTTCAGGGCCAACAGAACCAACACCTGTGGGAGACAAATACAATCTCCTAAATAACTACAGTCTTCCTAGCTGAATGCATATATGGAATTCCAGTTAATGTCCAAAACAAGGAAGAGTTAAAGCATAGAAGTAAAGATACTGCTAGCAGCTATTCTTCTGTGGAAAGCAGATTTTACCATAAATTTCATTCCTCAAGAATATCTAATTACCAAACTTGAAAGACACTTTCTTCACAACACTCTACAACATTTGCACAACATCTGAGATACGTTCGGTATCTCACACAGATCTTTGTTGCTGTTGAGGGAGACAGATAACTTGGTTCCATGTCACAGCCAGGTATATAGAGTCATAAATCAGAAACAGATCTCTACTAGAGTCCCTTAGTAATGCAAAATTGTATGATACAAGTCTACAAGTCCTTCCTTTAGGATAGAGCAAACTTCTGCAACTAGTGGTGTAGCCCATCCAAGAAATTTATAACCATAGACTCCTAGATCAAGAGGTGTTGAGCAAACTGAAAATAGGACCTTTCTGAAATCCTGGAAAGTAATAATTCTGCATAGGAGAGATTGCTGTGAACAAAACACTGTACAGAGTTTTGTTTGGTCCTTTGTTTGTTTTAGCCAAGGTTTTGTTGGGTTTTTTTCCTTCATTATTCTTAATTATACAGAGCCACAAAAACAATGTTCTTCAGCTTCCTATGTCTTCTACAAAATCTCAATCTGCTTGGAAATGCCAAAGGAATAGTGAAAGGCAGATAATTTAGCAAGGGCAACATCAATGTAAGGAGAAAATAAGTGAACTCTAGAAGTGTAACAAGGAGAGGTACCTGGAAGATGAAACAAGGTAACAGTAAGAGCAATTATCACCGAAACACGGGAAACAATGGATTTGGCAAGACAACTTTTGCAGGACAGACTAGCTGCCCTCTTGGAAGGTTTGTGCTACACAAACACAAGTAGTTAGGTTAGCATGACTGGTTAGAGCTCAAAGGGCAGTGGGATGCAAACATTTAGATCTAGAAGAGATCGCTACCACTAACAGATCTCAGTCCAGATGACCTATGCTTTTGAAAGTGACCCATTTTTTAAATGTTTTGGTACTATCTAGTACGTCATATTGGCCTTCACCATCTTAATTAAAATCACCTTGCTACAATTACTGTTGAAAATACAGTTTTCCATGGTCACAGCTCAAATTTGACCCACACGGGCACTTTCCATTCAAATGCAGCAATACTCAGCATCATGAGCAGTACATCAAAACACGGCCCTGATCTGAGAAGTGTTTAGGGAAGAGAAATCACAAGGTGTTTTTCTTTAAATGCAATACCAGCAGTATGTTTCGTTTTGACAAAGTAATCTTAGTTCATAAGTCTAGTAAATGAAATTTGCATTGATATTACTGATTTAAAATAAATATTTACAACCACTAACTGATACTCAGATATAATTCAGTAACTCGCTTAACAAGATATTAAGATTGAAAAAGAAAAAAGTCCAAGAGAACGTTACCTCTACAGCTTCCCATCCCCACTGCCTGTACTTTGGGTCATGAGTGAGCCGCCACATGTACATGTAGGTCTCTATGACTTCTGGTCGCAGGATGTAGTATTTTTCATTTTGTCTTGTAGCAATGGCCTCAACACCACCGTCGAATCTGAAGGCTTCTGGTCCCAGTTTCATGCCTAGCCAATGTAAAAAAACACATGCGAACATAAAGGCATTAAAAAAGGTTTCAAATTACAGAAACTGCCAAATCAATTGTCCTTTCACATGACACAAAGCCAAGTTACCCAAAGGGTATATAATTTCTGAAAGATACTGTGGCACCTCCTGCTTATAGTATTTTGTAAATAATTCAGAGTAGGAGTGTGCTGTTCTTCAGCAATACCTTAAAAAGCAGTTCCAGTTTGAACAGGCATGCTAACATTTGCATTCTAGAAGACTTCATATAACTAGCAACGTGAAATTTTGCTTAAAAGACGAGGATATTTACTTTTCTATATCAAACTGGAAAATACACTCTGGGACCTGAAATGCTGCCAGGGTTATTTTTATAAGAAGATGAAAGAATCCAAAGACATTTCCTGCACAGAAATCCACTTTCTCCGAGCAATTCTATTGTTTGTAGCATTGTACCTACAAAATGGAGAATAGCTTTTTTTTGTGTGCATAGAACATGACTAATAGTTACACTGATGCCTAAATGATCAAGCTCTCTCTCCTATTTGTACTCAGCTGTATACAGAGATCGACAAAGTGAAAAAAAAAGCTGTCATGTTAATTACTGGAGTGAGTAGATATGATTCAGGTGCACAATAATTATTTCTAAAACCCAGCAGCCGATCTTATCAGTCTTGGTTTTGGCAAGAATAGAGTTAATTATTCTCATTCTGACAGAAAGAAAATGTTGATACCACACTAACAGGTTTAGTTGTTGCCAAGTAATCAAGGACTTTTCAGCTTCTCAGAAAGGCCCCCAAGAAACTGGGAGGGGACATAGCAAGGGACAGCTGATTCAACCTGGCCAAAGGGATATTCCCTAGCACGTGATGTCATGTTCTGCTTTTAACTGCAGGATGGGCTGAGAGGTGGGGCAGCTGGGGGCCTTGCATGGCATCAACTTCAAGTGGTGAGAAATTGTGCTGTTCATTTCTTATTTGGTAAACATTACCATTATCTTCCGATTTTGTTTCTCATATTAAACTCTCTTTATTTCAACCCACGAGTTTTCTCACTTTCACTCTCCAGATTCTCTCCCCCATCCTGCTGGGGGAAAGCGAGCGAGCGGCTGTGTGGGACTCTGCTGCTGGCTGGGGTTAAACCATGACATGCTCTTACAACAAAGCAGCATTTGCTCAGAAAGGACCTGAGAGTTCTCATCATCATCCAACTTTCATTCAGCAGTGTACAACATTATGGATGGCTGCCTTCAGGAAGTCAAAGCATGCAACTAAACTCTGAAACACAGTACGTACTGGTGCGATCATAGGATTCGTGGCAAGTCCTCGCAATTTCAGCCCCAAGCTCGATGTGATGGCCTGTCTTGTCATTAGGTGCTCCATCTGCTCCCAGAGCAAACATGCCTCCAGCAAAACAAGTGAGATGGCCCATCTTGTGTTCAAGCAGCCCACCTTTCCACTCAGCAATGTACGTCAGACCCCCGCTTGATTTGCGAATGAGGTGGGTCTCTATGGCCTGCAAAAGTACATTATTAAAATCTTTGGTACCATTTGGTAAAGGATGAAGGACAAAGTTATCATGTACATTGGTGGTTTTTTCTCCATGTCATCTTTTCTTATAAAGTGAAATGGATAATATAAGCTAGCATAACCTCAAACAGCACAGATTAGCACCCATCAGTAATGAAGATTAGTTTTGTTACAACTTTGAGCAATTTACACAGAGTATTTTAGAAAAAAATACGAGTAAAGACATAAAAAATACAACTCCATTTTAAAATTATTTTATTTCTGTCCTTTTCTACTTAGAGAAATTTAAAGTCATTCACTTGTAATGGTGATTAGCCACCACTTCAGCTTCCACACTTACCACTGTAATTGTGACGTAAAGGATGTGGTTATTGATATCATTTCATGTGAATTATATGCAGACATAACTCATTCAAAACGCGTGACTTGGTGAGTGCACTGAATGGTGTTAGGCCTCTAAGTCTATATGACATTCCCAAAATCCAATGGGCTTCCCCTCCCAGACTGAATTCCTCTGTAGCTACAACCCAGAGTAGGGCCTCGGAAAAGCCCTAAGCAGAAAAAACCCACAGAAACCTTCTAGGGTTTGAAGTTGGTGCCACTAGCAGTGTACAGACACTGATGGCAAAATCCAGGAAAACAAACTTCCCGGCTGAGAGGAACAGAATGAAAAGAATAGAGGAGATACCAAAGAGCACATTAATTAGAAGCCCACATAGAAAACAAGCTATTACTCTTTAAAGGGTAATGGAGAAGAGACGAACTACGCTACCATACATTCAGTCATCCAGCAATACTCTGGTTTGTTCTATTGAAATCATAAGTTCCAGAAAGAGTATTCAATATGCATTATACAAGAGAAAACCATGAATAAAATATCAGTACAAAGAACTATTAAAAAAAGCAACAGGATTAAAAAAAAGAAAAAAGAAAAAAAAAAGTGTGGTAAAGAGAAGGTATTGTAGTTATTTCTTCCCATTTAAACATCTGAAAAGTTTTTTATAAGCATGAAAACTCTTTTCTATACTGGAAGCATCAGCAGAATGATTATACAAGTTTTACTTACCAAGTAGATTTTTTTGTGCTGAGAATGTCACATTGAAAACTACACTTTGTTTTCCACTAATATTAGTGCACAGCACTTAGTAAGGATGTTTTCTGCCTGCCTCCAGACCCATTACTAGCTCAGAAAACTCTTTAATATCTTTGTTTCCTCCTTGATTGTATGTTTTTACCACCAGGTACCAACTGAAAAGCATACTTAAATTTTAAAGCTGCAGTAAATAATGAAGATTCTTTACTTTAAACAAATCCTGCATAATTTAAGCTATAGAAAGAGGAATTAAATATGAAAGGGGAAAGGTGGGAGAACAGTTTCCTTTAGCATCCAAACCACAGACCCCACTGTGAAAGATTAAAGAATTATGGAGGCTGAGTTGGTGTCAAGCCAACTGGTGATCGTGTAGTCCCAAGTGCATATAAAAAGGCTTTTCTCTCAGGTGGAGGAAACTTGTAGTGGAATACTTATGTACTTCAAAAAAAAAAAAAGTTCTTCAAAACATGTCTTTTGTGATCATTTGGCTAGAAAGTCAAAGAACCTTCTACAAACTGCATTAATGCATAAACAGGCAAAATTTTTGAGAAGATAGAAATAATTGGAAAACTTCCAGAACCTTTCAGGGTTCACATTTTTATTAAATGGTTTATATATTGTAATAGGAGGTCTTATTGTTAAAAAACACAAAACATTTTTGTAGGAAACAGCTTTCAGACTACTGAGGCATTCTAAAAAATAAGCTACCTAAATCCCAGATCAGAAGTGAAAAACTTCTAATTACAGTTCGTTAAATCTTTCAGCATGGTATCCCCATGTGACCAAATCAAACATTCTGGCAACAGTTGATAACTATTGGTCACTTAGTTGTTGAGTCAGAATTTATTTTTAAAATAAACAAATTTTGAAATAGATTGATGACTAAATTTTCCTATATTGCCAATTTTTTCCAGCAAAAGATTAATGAAAGACAGAACAAACTGTTATTGCACCTGGCAGAAATAACTGTGATCAAGCAGCTTCAGCTCTATAGTAACCAGACCAGAGATGATTCTGGTAGCATGAAAACAGATCGTGTGATGCCAATTAGTCTTCTAGTGGTTTTTTCCTCTCTTTTGGATCAAGATTAAAGTTCTGGCTGAAAAAAAGGTAACTTCCCATTTGGAAATATAGAAATTATTCTAACAACTGGTGTTAAAAAAACTAAAAACTGATGTAAATTGATGCTAAGGATGTCACAAAATAAAAAAATATTTCCAAATGAATTACTCATATTCAGTAAAGCAAATCATCTAATTTTTATAAATGGGTCCTATTAAGAACCAGTACATATGACTATTAAAAGTTATTATGTGTCTTATTTAAAGCTATTTTTATTAGGTAATTATTTGATATATTACAGACTCTCAAATTGCCTTATCATACTTTGTACAATCATGGGTCCCTGAGTGCTAGATAATTCCGATTCTGATGTATATACCTTTATTAATGGCTTGCTAGGTAAGGAATAATTTCTCCCTATACATGATGTCCAAATAACCTTCAATACCTACAGATAACCTCCAGAAGCCACAAGCCCAAGCGTGGCAACTTGCAAGCCCATCAGCACTTACAAACTCATATTCTGGAAGACACAAATAGTATGACTTGGTGATGCCTGAACTTCCTTTGAAGTTACCTGCTTATGAAGAAATTATTTGGAGAAGTTACATGACATAAACTGGCCTCAACCAAACAGCTTTTGTAAAAAGCATGTAAAGGCAGAGTAGTGCCTCTTCCCAGCAGGCTGGTAGCTCTTTTTGTGATAACAGCACTACCAGGAGTTTACAGTGGGACTGTCAAAAGCTTCAATTACATCTGTGAAGTTTCTTCATGGGCCTTTTTTTGGTCTGAGCTAGATAAACTGCTTTTGTCAGAAATTAGTTTCCCTTCGCTCATCACTATTCATCTGCTCTCCAACTGAGACTAGAGAGACTCGCCGCTTGCCCTGAAACAACACCCTCCAAAGGCTTGCTAACAAATCTGCAGTGTCAAAGTTGCACGGAGTTTGGAATAATTCCAGCATGGCATCAAAGTGTCAGATTGTGATGAGTTTGTTAGGTGTGTTCTAGTTGTTTCAGGAACTAAAGAAAAAAGGTTATTCTAAAAAAAAAAAGAGCATATTTAGAAAGCCTCCAAAATGTAAATGCATTTGATCTTAAAAAAGTATAACCTGCATGCATAGAACATATAGAAGAAACTCCTCAACATTAACTGTTGATAAATTTATTCACTGAACTTATGAACTCCTATAAATCATGGCAGCATTTACAAATTAAGATGTGGCAAACCCGTCCCTTTCTCCATAAAGTCCAACCTAACTATAGTTTAAATTTGGAATTTACTTCCAAATATTGTTAGAGCACTAATTTTGGAGTCTATAATGTTTATACAATGCATTAATATAATAAAATTGGTACTCTTTCTATTACAAACTCTGAATCTATACCCAAACTTCTGAAGTGCCATCCATCATCCCTCTATTGGAAATTCACAAAACTTATTCACATTTTTAATTTTTTGTTTTGGTTTGTTGTTGTTGGGTGGGGTTTTTTTCTGTTATACTGTAATAGTATGCACTTCTGTAGGCAGCATGCTTTTTTGTTGAGTTTCAGAAAGGTTATAAATGCTGTCAGGCAGGACAGAACTTTCTGAGAAAGATGTTAATTTTTAAAATAAGCTTGAGGTCCAGAGCAGAACTAAATCACTAGCTGGAATACACAGGCAATTGTTCCAAGTATAAAAAGACTTGAATACAAACTTGAGAAAGTACCAGGATGAGGAAGAATTACTTTCAGATTAAATGAAGATCTAAGTCTCTCTGAACTTGAGGAGTAGGATGGAAAGGTAGGGTTACGATCCCAGAGGGGAATGCTAATTGCTATCTGCAGTGCTGTGGGCCTGGCTCTGGCAGGGAAATCAAGTTACAAAGACAAGTTATTATGAAAGGAGAATAGTAGTATAATTTCATTTGACTGTGATGAATATTTGCAATACAAACTGATATGCTGTATCTGCAAATCATAATAATAATAAAAAAAGAAGAAGAATGTGGTCCTGGAGTAGCTGGAAATACATTATTGATGGATAATTGTTTGGATTTAGTACAGTTTTTCTTTTAAGTAAATGGAAATTTCATGTTTCTGTTTTCCAGACTGTATTTCTGCAATTCAAATTGTAATTTCTTACTTTCCATCAAGGTAAAGCAGACAGACTGTGTGACAGAAAAGGCTTCAAATGCACATTCCCAAAGGGAACAATAGCAGATCCTACCTGGGGGCAGGAAAAAAATATAAATAAATAATAATAATAAAAAAGGAAGGGACACTAAATGAAAATAAACACCATTTGCCAGATACTTAAATAAATTTACTGCATGTAGAGCTGATACGTACTGTTTGTAGCATACCTGCGAGCTCTTCCAGCCAGATTAAGTTTTAAGGCTGATACAGTTGCTGGCAAAATTTTTGTATGTGTGCATTTATGTAAGGCTCTGCTTGCAGTCCTCACTGCAATAAAGCCTTTAGCTAAATTACTTCTTTTTCCATCTTGTGGGAAATTATCCTTCTATAGAGCAACTGTAAAAATGCTTGAGCACTCAATTAGAAACACTAACAGTTTCCTTTACAGTTTGAATTGTGACTCAAGTGCACCTCGTATTCCTCCTGACATCCTCCTCATGAGTTTGCATGTTAAAATTATGCCCTTGCCTATCTGTCACACTGGAAGAACTGCACTGAACGAGACAGGAGTTGTTTAGGCTGCACATCGCGCGTGTGTGTAACCTCTGTTACTGACAGCATGATAGAGAAACTCTTCAGTTTCTCCCAACCTGACTTCCTCCCCCCATTTCGTAAGGCGCTTTGCATTCTCGGTTTATCAGCCTGTTCCTTAGCCCTTATGTGACACCAGCAGTCCTTGCACTTGCAAAATTAAGCGGAACTGGATCCTCCTAATAAATAAATCTTTTCCTTCATTCAGTTCTTCACTCCTTTAAGGATTTCACACTGCTTAAACATTGTCTTCACCACCCCCCTTCCTCGATCCCCAACTTGCACATTGAATTGGATTGCTAGAGAAACACAGCAGATACAGAACAGAAGTCATCTCTCTGTTCAAATGAGCAAAAATAACCCCCGTCAACAAGCTTGTTTATAACAGAGGGTATTCTCTTGGTGGATTATGCTGATGGGTAATAAAAATATTAACAGAGATGCCTGTAGCACACAGATGGAGGCTTCTCAGGAAACAAGTTCTGTACCTCAAAGTCACTCAATTCAAAGCAAACACGTGCCACGAAAAAAATTTTAATTCTGCTAGAGGAGCATTGATGACAAATCACAAACCTAAAAGCGTGATGTAAAACTGCAGTTCCACTTCCTCAATCACTTAGGCATTTTACTCCTTTTTTTACAATAACTCTAATTATGATTAATGAATTTCAATGACTTGCTTCTGTTTTAACAACAAAAAACAAGCGTTTCATTTCCCACCTCAAGATGTCACTGTAGCTGGAGATAAAATTGTCTTGCAAACCAGAGTTGCAAGTTTCTATGCCTTAATAAATTTGAAACTTCAGAAATATGATCCTAGTTCTAAATTTCCAATGTTTATAATGTTTGTTTTGGGGATAATCAGAACTCTGCAGGCTTCTTTATGACAAAGCGCTACAAATTATCTTAAACTTTTAATATATTTTTCTTCCCCATGGATTCTTCTTCATAAGCAGCATTTTGACAATTTGAAACAACAGTGAGTAGGAAAGAGAATTCTACCATGTGATGTTTCCAATACCTCAGAGATGTACAATGTCAATGGCTTGCTTACTTATTTTAATATTTACAGCTTGAAACATCACACATCAGGCAGGTCAGGGGTACTGTGGTTTTGCACACTCTGTTTGACTTTGAGTTTCCCTTGCATTTCCTCTGTTCACTTGATCTAATGCAATAGTTTCCTTCAGCAACCTTCACAATTCATCAAATGTATTCTTTATCCAAAATTTCACTGAGTTTATTATGAGAAGTTTAGGATTTGAGTTTTTCCATTCCTACAGCAGTTTTTGAGATGGTAGGAAAAGCACTGCACATTTTTTTTTTTAGGTTTATATTTAGAAGTTGAGTCTGTTTTCTTAAATGTCCATCATACAGTTTTTAAATATGTAGTACAAGATGCATGAATCACATGGAAGCACACTGCCAGAAAAACTAGGATGGAATAGGAAGTTCAAGCCCTTGTTGCAACTGAATTTAAAAACTGCTGCGAAAGAAAAGTGTCATCTCCTTATCCCGAGGTCCTCACTGCTTATGCAACTGCACTTTAAACAAATGAAAGTTCTTCTGTGTTCAGTTTCAAACACATATACAAGAAACATTCTGAAATGTGGACGAGCTTCGTTTGAAATGAAAGGGGAATGCTTATAATGGAGATGCCTGAGTTTTTAAAATGGAAATGCTGGCAAGCATTTATGGTGCCTACCCATCTGATCACTAAAAAGATGACTAAGTTCTAGGGGAAAGCTGATAATTTTGTTTTGTCTGAAAATCTACTTATGCCCCAACCCCAGATCTATTAGCGTCTCTAAGAGCGCCAATGCTTTTGCACTAAATGTACTTAGTGCTGCCTGCTACCACAAGGCTAGATTTATTCATATTCTAAACACAGTATTAATGGAATGGCATGAATCAAAGCGAGTCACTCTCAGAATCTTACATTATGTTTTTCCTGAATATTCGAGAATATTTATTGCTACTGACAAGCCTTCTTGCTGTCAAAATAAGTGCAAGTAGAAAGGACACGGCTGCTCTAACAAGAGCAATGCCATGAGCAAAAAGGGGACAATTTCTCCCACAGCACTTTCCTAGTTAAAATCCTCTTTCAAGAGTTCTAACAACATTACAGGTCCCTGTTTCTCTTGTCAGTCTGTAAGCAAGCAAACGTTTTAATAAGCGCCTTCTATAGTTCAAAATATAGATAGTGTGCAGCTACAAGTAAATTGTTAACAATGTAACATGTAACATGTTAACAATGTAACAATGTACAGAAGCCACTTTGTCTTCAGTCTCGATGCTTTCTGGAAGCAGCTGTAGGGAGACTCAAAACTTCAGTCAAGAGGGGAAATAAAAGGAGCAGCGAGTCCTCCAGTTGTTCTTGTCTGTTAAGCGTAATAAATCTCGTGTTCCTACGTAACACAACTAAGCTATCGCTAGGTGCAGAACACCAGTGTGGCTGGGTGATAAATATTTTAAACATCACAGATGACAAAATATGTACATAAGCAGCATATTTCTTTATTTTTACACATTTTAAGTTATAGATCATACCGCTCCCTCCCCTCCCCAAACATATGCAGTGGGAATGCTGTGTCCCCTGCACCAACTGTTTCATTCTGGAGTTGGGCTGCTCCTGCAGCACCCTGCCTGCCCTTATTTACCTATTTCCTTCAATGCCAGGAGGTGCTCAGGTATTGAATATTCAATTAATGAATCTACTTTTGGCTTTACTCTGTATGACAAACTATTTTAATTAAGTTGTTCAGCTCTGTAACTGTCCACATCAGTTATGTAGTTTTTGAGATTGCTACCATCACAAAGCAAACCACTTCGAACGACTTAATGGAAACTGTAATCAGCACAGACCAGCCACCAGACTGTCACCACAATTAAACAGACCCTCATGAAACTCTAGAGATGAAAAGGACCCATCTGCCAATGTCACGTTTCCGTTTTGCTAACACCACTTTGTTCTCTCCCTCATTTCAATGAGAAAGGAGTTTACATGGATTTGTTCTTTTTATCTGAAAGGCTGAAATCTCAACAGCTCTGAAGAGTGTTCACTATTTAATGCTGACAAATATATGTAAAATAAACAGCTCCTGCAGAGCATGGTGGCTTTACCTCTCTGATACCATGGGCCACCATGGGCTGCACTGAGTCTAGCGGATTGGAAAGTGCTGGCGAGGGACTGTCCCTCTTGCTGTGAAGCTCTTCTGGACTGAGCTGCTCCTCTCTTTACAGCTTTTAGATATATGCCACTTCCCTAGAAATACACTGAGGAGAGGAAGGGGATGAAGGCAGTGTCAGAGAGAGAAAGAATGTTAAAAATGCAGGAAGTTTGCATGAATGGCCACAAGCCATTCACAGAAGTAGTAGAAAAAGTGCCCTTCAACTTAGAAAATGAGGGCTGGAACATAGGAGAGGGGAGGATTTGATGCAGTTACTAGACTAGATGTAAGTGAACCTACAAGGTCCATTTTTATTCTAAATTATCATGTTCTCTTATTAAACTAATCAATTGTGTCTCAGAAAGCAACCGTGTTAACTGGAAAGAGTAGGAGGGTTCCTGTCTCGGATACTCATAAAGACTAATAGAATATATATGACTAAAAACTGAATACACGTTTGTTCTGTAACTAAATGCTGCATGCTATCCATTGAAACCACTTTAATATGATCTCTTAATTCCTGTATTATGTGAAACAGGACATTATATGCATTGCTTTTCAAAAGAGAAAAATAAATTACATTAAAAATGCATCTAGTTGTCTTTTTGCACAAATTCTAAAGTTTATGAATCCCTCTGATGGCCTTATAAATACATTCATATTATGATCTGGTATTCAAAACAAGACTATCTCTGTCTCTTTTCCATTAGAAATAAACTGTTCTTTAAATGGCACCAGCCAAACATGAAAGCAGAAAAAGTTTTAAAATCCATTTTGACATCTTAGTTATTGCTTTTAAGTTAAGCCATGAAACAATCCATAGGTGCTACAAAAATTCTAACAGAAAGTACTCTTTGTTTCTAATACAAGCTATGGAACAACGTAAGAAACAACCCCACAGCTTTATCTAAATAAATTTCAGCTGAACTACAGCTCATGATATATTTTCATTTGTGGTTTCTGGATAGTGGAAGATATTGAATTAGGCATCAAACCTTCACATTGTGCACTCAGAATCTGGTGGGTATGTGCTGGACTGAATGGCTAGGAATAATCATGCCGTTCCCTTTGGCGTAGTCTTAAAAAGATTCAGAGAGTGTCAGGGGAAATTTATCTAAGAAAATATGAAGCAGACTCAGAATGCCCAAACTGTGTAGGCTTAGTCATAAAAAAAAAAGACTACAGCTTGTGCAGACACTTAAATTAGCTTTAATTTAGATAAGTAAGGATCAATAGCAATAAAGCCAATATCAGGAGGGATTTCAAAACAGTCTAGTAACGGCGGTGAAGAACCTGGCATCTCAGTGGGGCCTCAGCAGTCTGCAGTTCTGTGGTACTGCAATTTCCCCACTGTTTTCTGAACAAGCTACACTGTACCTCCACATGCTGTACGTACACTTGCAGCTTTGGTACAGATGTACCTCGGTACAGAAAACAAAGAACACAAAGAACATTGGTCAGAAAATACTGGAAACAGCATTCAACCAGCAGCACGGCAAAATCTACCAAGAGTTTAGTGATCACTTGTCCCCCCATTGATATTCTGGACAGGCACTATGCTTGGGCTGCTCAAGAGCTATTATTATTCTAAGATATTAAGATAATAGGTCCTCTAAATCTAGTTACATATAGCAGAGCTCAGACCCTGTCATCAACATTGCTGCATTCAGCAGTGCTGCTGACCAGAAAACTCTGCTCCCCCAGCTCGATGTCGAGCATGGATAACTAGACGTGTAGGGTGGCCATCACCACTTCTGCTCCCCAACAGGACCTCAGCATGCCTGTGGTAACTTTCGTACCTGAGGAGGTTGTTATCCTGGTCCAGCTAAGGTGTGAGTTTAAACTGGGATCAACACATCCCTGATGCTCCTGGGCAGGATGGGAGTCAATGTCCCACCGACAAGGCTGACTGTCACACCATGTTTGGGATATTCTACCTGCAGTGGTTTCCAGAATACCTGTACTAGCAAAAGCACATTTTTTACCACACCTGTCTATACACAAGCATTTACCCTGTGTAAGAATGCATTTAAAAGAAAAACCTGATGTTATTAAAGCAGCAGAAGCAGAAGACTGAAGGAGCTTTGAGGTCCTTCAAAATGCTTTTCATGTTAAGATGAACTGATATTGTATTATCAGATGCTTTGTGCTCTCTTTTTGGCTGCCAACCTAATGACTGAGATATTACAGTACCACTGTTTTTATGTTATAGCCTCAAATGCACTTAAACCTAATTCAAGATACACCTCGTGCTCCGTAGCTGAAACCATGTTAGCAGTGAAAATGAGACTGACTGCATCCAAATCTGCACTTACAAAATTAAAGGCAGGATTTTCTTAGGAGAAGATACTTGGTTGTCAAATTTACTACCACCAGAGACCACACTCATCATGTATGACTTTTCTCTCTCAAAAAATACAACAAACCAACCCAACAAAACCCCCCAAAAACCCTGTGATGAGCCATTCAGGGCTCAGTGATTTTTTTTCAATGCTACCACTCTTTTTCTGATGTGGGAAGTAAAAGGAGACTTATGTCTCTTCCCTAGGGACAGCGCATTTCCAGACATATGAAAGAATAAGCACATATTGCTTAGCATCTTGAAGCCTTGTCTACAGAGGCACTGTACATACATACAGTTAATAAGAGATAAAAGTCCCAGCCCTAGAGAGCTTCCAGTCAAAACAGATGAAAGGACAGGGAAAAAAGAAGTAGTATTATCCTCTTTCTTACATATGTTTGAAAGCAAAGAACCGAGAAAATAGGTCATTCACCCATGACTGCGAGGAAAGCCTGTAAATATGGATTTAAACTTAATACTTCCTGACTCTCAATCTGGTGTCACAAGCCCATTATTTCTCTCAAAACAGTCTATTAAGGAAATACCATCAATAACAAAGCATATTGCAGCCTAGAAGAATCATAAATAAAATACCAGAAATAGAAGTACGAATGACTAAGTCTGATTTTTTAAAACTTTCTCTTGTGTCCAATTTGAATAATTGCCTGCTTTGCAGAAGCTGGCAAATATGTGTGTCTTGTAACAAAAAGTCACCTGTGCAACAAAACCTTCTATTTTCATTTATAATTACCTACCATAATATACTGATCCCTGTGTTGACCACAATCAAAATATTCTAATGGCTGAAATATGAGGTTGAAACACAAGACAGAAATTCCCTCCTGGATATAAGAAGAAATGTATTTATGGAAAAGTGAGGGGGAAAAATAAGTAATGAACTTCTATCTGAGAGCTACCTGTAGATGAATTTTTTGTTGCATATTTCATATTTTTCTCCTCTAGTGTTAAAGATAACTGACTTTCAACTGGAAAAAAAAATAGCTGTACTTCAAGACTCTCCCCTTCCCCACAGTATCAGCATTGCTCTGGCACTTATATTTGATGAAGTGTTTTTAACAGAGAAACTAATTCTTCAGGAAAAAAACCCCAACACACTGTAGTGGCAAAGACACATAAATCCCTCACATTGTCTCCAGATCCTGTCTCTTCTGGACTGTTACAGATTAGATTATTATGGAAAGGAAGATTTAAATAGCTTATCTACCTGAACAGCATCATAATACATTTTCTTGCCTTCTTCATCCGTCTTGTCCGACATCAGCCATGCCTTGAGCAAATATTCATAAAAGCTATCCCCAAGCCCTCCAATGGAGACGTGATCTAAAAAGGGAAGAAAGAGATTCAGCAGCAATTTCATCTTCAGCCTGGACAATAAAATACAATTACAGTTTGAAACAGCGCATTCAATGCTTTTAAACATCTCTTCCTACAACAATCTTTAATAAATGTAAGCCTGGAACCTTGGGAAAAACTTAACTGGTATATACAGGTAATTATTTCTTCAATTGCTAACTTTTTCATCAGGCTAAAGCACAATAGTTAGTTAATATCCACAGTAGCAAAAAAAAAAGAGAACATAGCAAAGAAGCAAGAATTTATATGTTTAACATGTAATTCATGTGGTCTATCTCATACAAAAATGTGCTGCCCCCAACATGTTTTATTTTAAAGCCAAGAAAAAAAAAGGAAAAAAGAAAGTGCTCTCTGACTGGATAAAGGCTTTCCCCTCTTGACAGGCATTATTTTTATTTGCTCTTTTATTCACTGATGCTCCATTTCACTTCGTAAAAAAAGGCCAAAATGTTTTCACTCCTTATTGCAGAGTTGAATTTCAGGTTATTTCATGGTATTTCAAAATGCCAACTCATATGTTTAAAAACAATATTACATTTTTGAACATCTGGCTGCTCTCAGAACTCAGCAGTGGTTCTAGAAGGAAAAAGAAAACAACTTTGCCACATCCACAGATGCATGTTGCTATCACACTGCTTTGTTCTGCTCTACATTTATGATCTGTTACTACAGATGCTGTGATTATTCAACTGCACACGTTTAGGACGTGACCCTGAGAGCACTAACACCAACAGAGTCAGAGCATTTGACGTCAGCTACACCGGTGATGTGAACACTAGTGATGCTCTCAGATGCTTGCACAAGGTTGCACTCACTTGCTGTCCAAAATTTTAATGGGCTACTGTATGATTTCAGCATAGATCCCCATAACACATCAAATACTACCAAAAAATAGTAATATCTCTAATCAAGAAGTTTTCCACTAAGCTCTGTTAAACTAAGAACACTGGCTAGAGTTTGTCTTTTTAAAGTTAGTGCTGCCTGGTAACATTAAGGTATTTGATGTTTATTGAGTCTTCAGTGAGAGGACTTTAAAGTGCTTTACCAGGACCATTCATTTGTATCTGTCAATTTTACAGAGAGGAAGGGGTCAGCTAATTCCACCTGGCACGTCCAGGATGGAGATGTGGGTATGTATACCACGCAGCAGGTCCCTGAGTCAGACCGCAGAATTCTGGGCATGTGAAAAGCGGAACATACATGGGGTAATGCAGGCTTGTGAAGTGTGATGCAGAAGGGCTCACGCTTCCCAACACCTAACTCTGATCTTAGCTTCAAAGTTATGCCTCTCTTGGTGGAATGCAAAAGAACAGAGAGAATTTATTTTTAAACTCTTTCATATCTCTTCCTGGAATGCTTCCTTTCACCTACCGAACAGGTTGCAAAAGCCATGCAAATGTAGAAGATACCCCTTTTTTTTTATTCAAACTTTATTAACGGTGTCTTTTTGCTCCAATAGCCTGTGACATGCAAAAAATAATTTGCTTTTCCAAATGTATCCTGTCCCTTTGCCTAACAAAGAAGTTGTACCATCAAACCTGGGTTATAAATGGCTTTTTCTTCCCCTCCTCTTTTGAATGAGATATATTAAATTTCTGGAAAGAATACACCACCATTTATTTAACTAAATGCTGATGATCTAAAAGGAAGAGGCTTCTTAAAAAAAATTAAAAAAAAAAGGAAAAAAAAGAACATTTGCTATGATCGAAGGCTGATCTTTGAACAGCAGCATTTAAATGACCTTTACGATTTCCCAAATAAATTACCATAGAAACCTCTGACATTTGCAAACTAAATAGCACAAGCACAGTTTCATCAATAATAAGCCCTCTTATTATATACATTATTGCAGTAGACAAATCCAATTGACGCATGCTGTAGCAAATCACTGTCAGTTTACTGTCAAAATAACAAGGGCTTAATGAATTTACAGGAACCATGGCAGTGATCCAGGAGTGTCCTTCACAGTTACAACATTGCTAGAGTAGGAACTATTCCCCCCCTCCCCTTGATGTTTGGGAGATAACACTTCTGTCTTCTACCAATTAAGGGTTTGGTTTTGGGGTTTTTTTTGTAGTAATCAACTGAAAACAGCCTGGAAAAACAATCTCAAAAAAAACCATCTCTAAAGTGTTAAATTCTCATTTATTATGGGAAGAAAAAAAAAAAATCAGTGAATGTAAAGCAACTGAATCGTAAGAGATGCAAAAGGATCGAAGTTGCTTGTGCTGCTCCAGTATGCCACGGGCTGACCTGTGTCAACATCTGTGTCCATCATCTGCACATGCAGAGAGCTATTCCTTTGTCAATACTACGTGCTGTTAGAAAGCCAAGTTGGTATAAACTGTAAGTTTTCCTGTTCAATCCAACAAAAACTGGCATTTATGTGACCAAGGAGTGTATAAGACACAATAATACTGAAAACAGGGAAAGCATGAAGGCAGTAAGGCATGGTAAGGATTTGACTGCTTTAAAATAAATAAGGCAGTCTCTCTACTCACAGTGTCAGCCACTGCAAAGACCCACTCTCATGTAGCTCACCAAAGAGCTGAGCTTCAATGACTGGCTGAAGTTAAGGAAGGAGGTACTGACCGCGGCTGCAGACGCTGCGGTGGCCGCCTAACCAAACCCAGTGTCTATTTCTGTAGGATCAACACTTCCAGAGGGAGGTTTTAATGTTTTACAAAGCTGTAAGTTACCATCTTCCCAGACTGTGACCAGTCCCATAAAGGCTCTAGAATCTCACTCGCACCCTAGGTGCCTCCTAAACAATTATATTCAAAACCTTCTCCAGTCCTTTCCCTGTCTTGTATTGTCCAACCAGCTTCAACACTGATAATCTAAAGGACAATCTCACCTGCCTGTGTCTTTTCAAACCAAAAGAGAATATTTTGCTTGTTTTCTTTCAACAACGTAGGGAGGAAAATATACAAAAATATTGAGTGACATGAATGGGATGGTGGTAGACTGAACCTAAGTAGGACAAGTGGAAAAAGAAGAAGTAGGGTCTCTCGAATTGTGATCCTGCTCAGGACATAAGCTCTGAATATATTAAGAAGACTGGAGAAGACAATGTGCAGTGGGGAAAGGCTCTGTCATCAGGAAGGGGCTAAGTAGTTCAAGCATTTCATTATGGTCTTTCCCTTCTGATTTTGGTGCCTCCAGTAATGGTTCCAAGGGAATTAATGCCACAACATAGTTCTGTTTAGTTATTTTCCTCAGTTGTTTGCATTAAACTTCAACAGAAATCACAGCTGGTATTAAATGGAAAGACTTCTAATTTTTTTTTAAGTCTTCAGCAGAGCCACACCACTCTAAAAATATGGAATTTGATTAAGACAAGCTGATAAAGTTTCCTTAAACAGCTACGTTAGAGCAGAGAGCACTTTAGCTTTCTGAATAAAAGACTTCTGTAATCTATATGCTCCTTCCCAAAACTATGCATATTCAGACATTTCCCTGCTTCCACAAGCCATACTGAAAGATCAAAGAAAAGCAGATTAAAATAGAGCGAGTAGGATTACTTTTTATATTCGTAGGGTTTTTTTTTTTACATTGTCGTAGAACTTCCAATATAATGTGAGATTTTTATTCTTTATAAAAGTTCTTTATACACAAAACCCCCCAGGTAACAGTGACTGAAAGTTAATGACTGCAAACAGCATGCTGATAGGCCATAGTACAGAAGATGTCATCTACTTACGTTGGCCCCACTGGCCACTGCTGGGATTCAGGTAGTTGGGGTAAAGGCCCTCTGGTTTATCCAGTCGATTTAAAACTTTTCGAATATTCATTACCTATTGAAGGGTACAAGATGCTGAGCACTCATCCATTTTTCCCCCCAAAATAAAAGTGTCAGTACAAAAGTCTTAAAGTGCAAATATCACCCCCCCACCCCAGTCTTATTCAACATATATGCTCTATGTCTGAATACCCCTGTACAATCATATTACTATTAAAAAAGATCCTCGAAGCTGATGTCATGCAAATGAACCCTATGAAACTTCTGGAGTTTCTGCATCAAATGATGCTAATGAAACACCACGGCAGAAGCAAGCTCCAAAGCTCAGGGCTTGCCACACAGAGCATCACACCCCCCCAGAGGATGCCAAAATTCACAGGCACTGGTTGCCTTAGCTAAGTTTAGCCACTTCAGCATTATATTCCTCATATACCCACATCAGAAATGGTATTAAATATTAAGCCTATCACCTAGTTCAGATGCAGAAGCAAACTGTAAGGGATGTTTTTCCTGGAAAGGAGAGCGCTGCTGGAACTAAGCTTCATACAACCAACTTGCCCAGCAGGAACCCGCGCAGCCCTGAGCTCTCTGCCGGCACTCTTAAGGAGCTCTCTACAAATGAGAGGCCTGGGGAAACAATTACAGTCCAGATGCTCTGCAGCTGTAGTGATCGAGCAGCACAATCCATTGCAGAGCACATGAAATAATTTATACTGAATTTTAACATTCATAGCTAAAACCAAATGCAGCGACTTGGGAAAACGAAGATCCTAAGCACCACAGACTAGATTTAATAAGGTATTCATGGCTTCATTGTAAGACCCCGAATGCCTAGGTATCAACTGAACTAGCTGCTGAGGAAGAAGATAAATTAGCTTACACCAAGCTGCAGAAGGATTTCTGTTGTGGTACACAAACTGCCTTCTGCATCTTGACACTGCATTGCTAACAGTCATTGCCCAAATGCAGACTGCAGTGGGTCCTAGACCTCATTTAATGAATTCTTCTATGAATACCTCCACGCAAAGCTTAGTGTTTCTTCTTCTTTATCGAGTATACCAGCCCTGGAACGGCTCGCCTCAGAGGGCTGTGGAATTGCAATCTCTAAAGGGCTTTTAAGAGCAGCTTACATAAACAGATTTCCAGCACCTCGCAGCTATAGCTTGACGCTACTTTGGAAAAGAACCACAGGCAAGGATTTTTAACATATGCACTTTCATCATGCTTTAATTGTCTCTCAATAGAACAGATGTTATACCTTAAATTACCATAAATGTCAAAAGACAATTGAGTTACCAAGTAAGTTTGTTTCTCGTTGGTTGTGGATGCTGCCTGCCCACCCCCTCCCCCCGCCTTCAGATCTGTTTAAGAGAAACTTTGTCTTTAAATTCATCCCTGAATGCGTTCAAATTGCTAGGAGTTCCAGTGCTGACAATGGTAGCTCAAAGTCACCAGGTCCTTTAAGTGTGGTACAACTGGTATTCATTTGAGATTTGACCATTGCTTTGAAATTTACTGCCAAACATTTGGAATCTTATTATTAATTACATTTTTTTAAATAGCTAATCAGTTTTAGCTAACACGAGCCAATTGGATGTGGTATGTTGTACTTGGAGTAAGATTACAAAACCAAAACGAATGGAAATTTTAATTAAGAGAAAAAAACTCCAAACAAAATCCAATACTGCTTATTATAAAGAACAGGATCCACAGACTAAGTACCAAAATGTAAAGCAAAATTGCTTGGGTGGGACCTGGGGAAAAAGAGAAGAGTTGCTTCCCATGGCTCACCTAAATAAAAAGAATACAACGGCATCAAACCACCTGTTTTGCCAGAGGAAATAAATAGGGTTTTTTTCTTTCTCCCTTAAGAAAGTTCAGAGAACGTTTCACGAAGGTCAGTGCAAGGGAAGGAGCTTTCCAACCTCCCTGATAGCAGTCATATTATACAGCATTTTGAAGGCTAAACTTGTTGAAATTGCACAAGGTAGCCATAGTGCTTTGCCTTCGATATCATCATATATTATCCACAA
The DNA here is from genome assembly GCA_022605575.1 of Laterallus jamaicensis coturniculus. Classification (NCBI taxonomy): domain Eukaryota; kingdom Metazoa; phylum Chordata; class Aves; order Gruiformes; family Rallidae; genus Laterallus; species Laterallus jamaicensis. Next base: position 257,978 of record JAKCOX010000102.1, on the reverse strand, counting down.
CAAAATGTCAATTTCTGTTGTCACCACATTCAGGTTAAGCAGTGAAGAAAGCTCTACGGTTGGATTGTTTAATGTGATAATAACTTAGAACGTAAACAAAAATGTTATGGTTTATGGGGCTGAGTAAGTGCTATATAAAAAAAGATGCATCACGATGATTTTGGAACAGATTTTTGACTTCATAATACAAAACCATACCGAGGTGATTAGGGAAACATCTAGAATGTATCTACCTCCTGTGACAAATGCTTACAACTTAGGAAAATCCAAATCTATCCCCAGAGATTAGTCCCCCAACACGTGATTTATCTTTTACAACATGATTTTGTTGGAACAGTCTAACCTTTTCAGCAAAGACAGGGTTTCCAGACAGGTGGCTCAAGTGTACAAACTCCAGATGCAAAGTCCCGAATTCTGCTAAAATGCTGCTGCCGCCAGAGGCCCATGGCCAGTTTCGACCGATCCCACTAAGGTGGAAGAGGGGAAGAGAAATAAAGAAAAAAACCATGAGCATCTCTAAGACAAAGCTAACAGGTAGTAGATGCACTGCTGTGAAGACAAGATAATTAATTGAAAATATACTTAATATCTGTATATGAAACCATACTTCAGCTGCCTTCCATGACTTTACTACAGGACCCTGAATTACTCCAGCTCTGCTTAGGCTTGTAAAGTCGCTTCCTGCAGCAAGCCAGTCTTATAGCTTATGAATCACTGTACAGAGTTTAAAAAACATTACAAAAAACAGTGAATATGAGAAAAAATACTTTACCTGATTTCACAGCACTCTCCAATTCTATCTCTTCCTTCTACAGTGTGGTTATTAACTTAAAATGCTGCATATATACAGCATAGGCTTTAAGTCAAAGGTACCACACACAGTATATCTCTCTTAATACCTGAGAATTTAATAGAGTAGGATATTTAGGCACTGTCTCTCCAGGTACTCTCACCAGGATGAGTAACTTCATTTTTAATTTACACTTAAAGATACTTCACAGAAAAATTAATCTCAGGTTCTGTGCTGAGAATAGAGAAAAGCACATTTATTGCAAAATCCTCCCTAGAAACTAATGCTGGTGGAGATTCAGGATGAAACATCTGCTAAAGTTACATTACAAAAAGGTGGGGTTTTTCCCCTTGAAATTTCCAGCAATATTCAGAAAAACCCTTGAAATAAAGAAAAGCCAGCTAACTTTCTGGAACATCTAGGTGAATAATGACATACTAGGCCAGCATATTATTAACATGAATGTTAGACAGAAATATATTTATTAGGTACTGGAATGTCTTCTTTATTTTCAAGTTGGCATTTTTAAATGGCATCAAACACACACACACACATAAATAAAATAATTATTTTACTTTTACACATAAGCATCTACTACCGATATCAGTTAGCACTCACACAACTGTGAAAATTAGATAGTTCTTCTTGAGTCAAAATGTGATTTATATTATGAAAAAACAAAACAAAACCCAAGAAACCCCATCTTAAGTTCATCATGATGGAATTCCTCAGTTGTGTTAAAATTTCTTCTTTAAAAGGTCAAGTATCTATAACAGAAGTTTAACCAGTATAATGAAATGAAGACTCCATTAAATTAATTTCCCCACTAGCTAGATTAACACATTGAGATTTCTACTGCACACATAAGATAAAAACAGGTCAATAAACTTTAAAAGCAGAGTAAAGGCTGCAAACAAAGAACGTGTTTGTGTTCTAGTTAAATGCCACAGCTTTAAACTGTGTAACACCTTTGGGTGCCTGGCCTTGAGCCGAAGTCACTGCTGGAACTCCCTCACGTGTCACCAAAAATAAACCCAGTACATCACCTACTGATAGGTGGATTTATAATGTGCCATTTCTGAAGGACCACAGAGTCTGTCCAATAGAATCATAGAATACTGCTCCACTGCCCCAAAACCTCCTCAAGTATGCTATAGATTTTCTTTCTCCCAGACCAGGAAGATCACTGAAGTGACTACGTTTATCTGAATGTCGAGTGGAGGGAGAACTTGGTGGAGCAAATGGAAAAAAACTGGATGAGGCTTCCCTCACTATCATGATGGTGCAAGAGGCTGAGACACATGGAAGGCATATGATGCAAATGATTGGCCAAAACCCCAAAGGAGAAAAAATGTTTCTAATCTTCATAGCTACAGACAAAAATCAATGACATAATGAAATCAGGGTACTGCAAAATGCACGCAATCCAACTTTGACATGGTATTTGTATGGCAGAAACAGAATACAAGTTTTATGGGATCTAAATATCTCATTTTAAGAGCAATCTTACAAAGATTAGAGTGCTTTTTACATCTGATTGAAAACAAAAGTGAAGAGAAAAAGCCACCTGGCTTACAAGCTGTCTGTACTTCAATCTACTTTGGTTCAGAATTTTTCCAAACGGTGACATAAAAGTGTCAAATATTGCAGAAAATAAGATCAAGGTGATTACTGCACACAGCATGTCTGAAAACCTCTTATCTACAGACTGAAGAGCTTACACACACAGACTAGTTACTCACCCAAGAACAGGCACCATCTGTGGGAGATACTGGCCCAAGTCCTGCCTCAATGCTAATTTCTAGAAGAAAATATTTTAGCTTCTTTCCAAATCACCCAGATTAAAAGCAATGACATAGGACACTACTGGTATATAAAGCTCAGCTGGGGTGGGGGGTGGTGGTGGGAAAAGTGAAATACTGAAAGGTTTTGAAAAGTTATTACATTAAGGTGCAGCGGGAAAAAGCTCATTTTCCCCCCATTAAAATTCTCAGTAAATCTCAAAGTGGAAACTTTGAGCTGTTCCTTCAGCAAGGCATCAACCAAACTTGGCAGAAAACACACTGAAGTCCCTAGTTGTGCTCTACCACAATGTCTGCTGATATCAACACAGCCTGTCAGAACATTTTGATGTACTGCAGTTTGTTTAACCAGAAAAATTTCCAAGCACAGCTATCAAGGCATGTATTTTACCAAGAATGAAAGATTCTTCTTGCTTAACATGGTTACTCTTAATGCAAGAAAAGTTAAGAAACATCTGTGTTGCATCTACGTACTATTTCACATAGCTCTTACTGTTTTCAGCTGGGACAGATGGTTAGGTACTAAAAAAAACCCCAAAACCAACATATTTCTGGGAAATCTGCAAAATGATGAGGATATCCATTGGTTTAGTCAGATATGTGCTAGAGGTCAAAACTGACGAACTCATTTCAACAAGCAACAAGAAGTAGAACCCAAGAATTGCAGTTTGGTGCCCTGACTATTTTTCAGCAACCTTCAGCCATGGATGACTGATACTCTTTCACGTATTTCATTTTTAGAAGCAATTATTTCCTTTATATTCCCTCATACTATCGGAGGCAGCCACAGTGTTGCATGAGGTTCCCTTTACCTCTATCCTTATTTTAAGGTGATAGTCCAGCACGCACGCCTATGCAGACAGCTCCTGAAGAGACATAATTAGAGCCTCAGCAAAGCTCTCAGCATTCAAAATGAGAGAGGTTTCATACTCTCTGGCATTTTTGACCAGGGAAAATAGACTCTTGTGTAACAGTCTCTTGGCTTAAAAAAAGAAACTGAAGAGGGTGCTCTTTTTCCATCCCACCCCCAAAATAATTCCCCTAAAGCCTGTATGCTTTTAAACAATACGGACCACCTTAAGCAAAAGAGAACCTGAACTGTTAAAGGAATATGGCAAAATGGAAAAAGATTGTGCCAAAGATTATAGAGAATTAGTGCATTTATAAATGACATGAGTTGCCCCTGGAAAATAACATGCAATAAATGAGTCTAATAGCTCAGTAAATCTTAATAACAAGACACAGTAAAATACTTCTGCCCATGCATGAGACTACACATCCAGTACTCCCAGCACAGACATTTTTCAAGCTCCTCACCAATAACCACTATCAGGGTGACCAAAAAAATTCTCCAGAGTTAAAAAACTAAATGCTAGGTGAATGCTATGAATTTACACTTCAGCCATAAAGTCAATGCTGAATGTCTAGTCAGTCTTCAGTTACAAAGTTACGGGCTGCTGCAAGTCCATAGCACGAGAAAAACTTGCATAGTTTTAGCAAAACTATGTATAACATCGCAAGTTCCTATGGTTTTTCTTCCAAGGGCACCCATTACTCAGGTCAAGAAACTACACCAGCAATCTGTACCTGAATGATTGGGGGGGATTTTCAAAAGAGGGCTCAAGGCTCTACCTGTGAGCTGCACAAATTTACACACAGATCACTTGTCGCAAACAAGGCAAAGCTCGCAAAGCACTGAAAACTTTTTGCAGCTTATTTTCACTCAGTCATTCTTCCAAAAAGGCATAATATCCCAAATGCCTTGCATTTCATATCACTGGGTCTAAAATCATGTTGTTTATACTACTTAAACACTACAAATTTTTTCTATAAAATAGCAATACAACATTAGAATTTATTCCTACATTATTATAACTAGTGTTAGAATTAGTATTATGCAATGATGTGAAATTGAAAGTGAGGACCTGGAGCAGAAAAACATACTAAAACAGGATGCTCACCATGGTTTATGATATTTCTCATTTATTTTATAAACTTTGTTACTGAGCAAGAGTGTCACAGAACCAGAAATACGGAGTTTGTAAATTTTGCTGTCATTAATGCTCAGGAAATATGAGCCTGATTGACCTGGGCTGCTCATTAATCAGTGTTTTTCCAGCAGAATACAGTTGGTCCTTCTGTACATAGGAACAGAAAGTACGAGATCAGTATCGCTTCTAAAATGTACAGAATGTACCAGGAGAGGGAACCACAGAGGAAATATAAATATTAAAAGGTTTAGGGGTGTTGTTTGGGTTTGTTTTTTGGTTTTTTTTAATGACAAATTCAGATGCACAACGATATTTACAAGATTTAAAGAAAAAAAAAAATTATCAAATAGAAACTTTCGCCATCAGTGAGGGGAAGTGTTTCAGCCTCCACAGACAGTTTTATTATCCTCCAGCCTTTCCTAGAGTGTGCCAGGAAAACTCCACAAGTTGGAGGCAGAGCAAGACTTCAGAATTTCAGTATTTAATGCAAAATGCAAAAGCACAACCAAACACTCAGGGATCCTCCTGCAGACTTAGCCAGTAAAAATGGTGAAACGCCAGAATGAAAGAGATCCAGCAGCAATAATGTGAAGTGTCCAAGAGCTGATGTTGTGAAAGGTTTTAGGGTTAAATTACGACCGTGTGTGATTTGGCTGCACGGCTGTGTGATTCAGCATACGGGGGCTGTGTGCTGGCTATAGGTCTGACTGTCAGCAAAGATGATGGGGAAATGCGAGCACATTGCAACCCCTGCAAGGGTGCTCACTGAAATTAACCTCTTCAGGGCTCTCCTGGCAGATTAAACTAAAGATGGAATCACTCCCTTTACACAGTGACGCCAGGGAGACCAGTATCTCCCACAGTTACCCTTTGCCAGGTGCCCAAATTGCACCAAGATTTCAACTAGCTTCACAGGTATCAGATGAATTTTTTATCTCTCTACAGGCTAATATATACAGTGAAAAGGCTTTGTCATGTGATATTTTTAATTCTTTAATTGTAAAATAAGGTTTTTTCCTTCCTCACAGTTTATTTTTAATGGTCCTTTTTTGTACGGGGGCCACATGCATGACATTTAAAAAAACATTGCAAGACAACTTTTGGCAGATAAACTACAAAAATAAATGCAGTAAACCTTTCTGCAGTACTGTGACATAGAAAGAGATACCTCAAAGCCCTTGAATCTTCTATACCTGGCCAGGCAAAGCCCTACAGAGCCACATATTATGAATCAGTAAAATAAACATGTTAATGCATTATGTTTAAAATTTCACAGATAACATTTTACTTATTATTTTCTCTGCTGTATTTCAACCAAAAATGGTGAAAAATTCTCCAAGGGCACATTCCATTTTGGTAGAACTGATCATTATTTCTATGGATGACTATTTTTTTTTTAAAAAAACAAATGTCTTCCTTTTATAAAAAAATCAGTATAACTACATAATTGCCAGTCACTGCATCACTTATAAAAGTGTTTGCATGTCGCAAAAGCCTTCAATCTATTTTTTTTCTGCCACTACCAGCCTTTCATAATAATATTCTAATTTAATTAAGTCAATTAAGTCTGCATAGAACAAATGAAGAGAGGTCAATAAAGGGGCAGGTTTTCATTTACATACTCAGTATCTATTTCTCATTATAAACAAAATATATTTAAACGATTAAGTTGCTATAGAGCCGTAGATGGCACAAAATACGTCAAAATGCTAAATAAACATAATTGCTTTCAGCATTTCCTAGGCAAATGAACGAACACAAGACCAAACAATGAATATGTTCTAAATATGCTTTGTGCCATACACCCCCAACATAAGCAAATAACCAGAAAAAATATTTTATGGGATACTATAGTTGCATGCTGTGACCCCCTAGCTAAGGGAGTCACGGCGGTAGGCAAAAAGATTATCTTCAGAGGTCATTTTCATAGCATATCTAATGCTTCATGCATTATTTAGGATTGCCACATCTTAAAATGCTTTCATAAGAATGACTTTTTTATTTTGCACTGAGCAGTACCATTTGTCAACATGTCACAAAAATAAACGAAGAGCAGTTTCTTACCTTCCCAGAAACCAACGATGATACTTAAGACACACAACCCTTGCTAACGACTTGCTAAGAGAGAAACTAAAGCCAATAGTGGAGACCAAGCTGGGGAAGAGTAATCTGCTGTTGACACTTTTCAGAAGAGGTTCCCTTCAAACTCCTCTGCTGCACTTAACTACCGATGCTAGCCAACTGTGATTTGTGACCTAATCTACAAAGAAGCTGTGATGAAGAATGAAATTATTTTATTATAGGTTCATACTTTTAAAAACAAGCAAAAACCTCCCAATCTTGGAGCACACAGGCAATGCTTCCTAAAGTTTCAACTGCCATACATAATAAATTATATACCTAGAAGATTATTATTTTTTTAAAATTTCATCTTCTACCTTAAAGGCACAACATGGGATCTTGGTGTAAGAGCCTGTCTTCACAAGCACTGAAATGGATGATTTATTTAACACTTTAGAGAAATTGAATATGCTTTTGTTTTCCCCATACCTGGCTAATCATTTGTATGTACCTCTATTTGACAAAAGAAAGATCGTAACAAAGAAGTCCAAAATGAGCAAAGTCAATCAAGGGAACCCCTGACAGGCTGAGCACAGTAGCTGGGTACTTCTAGCCCCAGCAGCAAACACACACACCTTCCTGTCCAACTTCCAATAAATGGCAATTAACTTTCTGCACTCCTGTGGGGTGCCCATGGCCTCTCGCCAACAGCATCAACCAAGGCAGACAGGCTCCTTCTGGAGTTCTTTCTGGCTTTTCCACAGTATCCCTTTTCTGAGAAAGGAAAATGATTAACATCTGGTTAAGCATCTCTCACACAATGTTTCGGCAGCTGGAGACAGCAGTAACTTAAACACGCTAGCTAGCCTATGTGGTAGTTGTTGATGTCTGTTTTATTCCTCTTTGTTAGGAGAATCTTTTAGGCAAATACTAACAGCTGGTTGGGTTTTCAGCAGTGACAATGACTGTGTAACTAGTGCCCTTCCCTCATCTCTGCCCAGCTGGCAGCTTCCTGTTCAGCTGAGCTGCACTCTTGGAAGGCTGACTGATACCAGCAATTACCTGGTGAGGTGATTTCTAGGGATGCTGATTTAGCAGGGGGGAGGGCGGGGAGGCAAGCAGTGAATTAGTACCATCAACAACTGCTGCATGAAGACTTAACAACAAAAGTGGTTACTCAATTTTCCATTATGATGGAGAATAAAAAAATTTCTATGCTGCAATGTCAGAGCATGAACGTTGTTTTTACTGTAACAAGTGAGGTAATGAGGAGGTATAGATAGCCTCAAGAGCTATTAGTTTGAGAACATGAATTTTGTCTATTTGCCTAGTCACATGCAGTGTCAGCATTAATATATGCTGATCTTCTGGCCACTTCGGTTCTGCCAATACAGAAGATGCCTCCGTTTGTACTGGAGGCACATGCATGTCATCATCTGCCTGAAAATGAGAGTATGAAAAGTCAGATTACTGTGGTTGACCATACTGTGGTTGACAGTTCCAAAAAGATGCTAATAGAAAACAGATCTTAAAACAAGATCCTTGCCTTTCTCCATGAGGTTCATATCAGGTCCTGCAAAGCCAATGTATGTGGCACACTTTCCAAGCCAAACACTACAGAGATATCTATCTGTAAAGGGTAGAAGAGGAAAGTCCCCTAGCTCCCTTTATCAATTTAGGAAGATGGGATCAGTCAGCATAATTTCTGTGCTTCATGAAGATTAACAGTTGTTTTAGAGACCCTACAGTACCTAGGGACACCACTTGTACTGGCTGCGGTTAAATCCTTCAACAAAAAAGTTATCCTCCTCCCAAAATTTTTGCCTTTCACCTTTGTAAGGAAACTCACCCAGAGACCTTTAAAACTACCATGGAATGGTCACTATTTCCTTACTGCACATGCAGGCAGAAGGGTAAAATGCTCAACAAACATATAAAGCTATCGAGTGAGCTGATCTACCTCAAGGTGACTGCCTGACAGGCAGTTTCTCTTGAAAACTGACAGAACAGCAACAGAGACTAAAGAGCACTGTTAATGTAAAAGCAGGAAGCAAAAGCGGAACGTGCTCAAAGTATGAAATTTCCAGTAGCAACCTATGTTGTGGCCTCAGTCAGGACAGGTCCCCAACACCCTGAAGGATCACGTCAGCAGTGGAGAAGGTGCTGAAGAAGCATCCATATAAATACACAGGGAAGCCTAGAGACTTATGTTTGCTCCACGCCCCAGTCGTAGCCCATGAAACCCCACTAAGTACTCTTCACTCAGGAAAAGAAACACTGTTCAATACCACCATCAAACTTACTGTCATGGCAACAGGACCAGTCCCTCTGTAATGAAATGTACTTGCTCATGATTAGGTCAGAGTAATGATGGCTCCTGCGGAAATACCGAAGGGAGTGGAAACAGCAGCAGAGGGAGGAGAAGGAGACAAGACACAGGTGGAGGCCAAAATGCCAGGCAGAACCAAGATGAAGACAATGTCATCTGCCTCTGGAGAGCAGCAGAGAACAAGCAAAGGCCAGTGAAATTGCCCGTGGGAAGATCATGCTTTACTGTATGCACTGAAGTCTGACAGCTGCTGAGAATAAAACACCTCCTCCATGGGCTCGAAAACCAGCAGGCACCATCAGATACTTCTTTGGTGATCTGATATGTGGTTTTTTAACATCTGGATTTAGCGATGCTGTGGCTATTATGCTTAAAATAATCAGAGTATCTTATCCTTACCACTCCATTCGGACTGTTGAGCTGCTTTATTTATGTGAAATTCTGGTAGCGTTTCTCTGTGGAAAAAGACTGCGTTTCTCTAGGACTTTACTGGCAGGGTGTGTAGAATCCTTTCCTTATGGCTGTCTGCCCTGTGACACCTCTCATGTTACCAGTGCTCTAAAGGGGCATCAGAGCTTGTGGAACTGGCACCCTGCGGCAGACCCAGAGAGCGGTAAGCTCATATGTATGCACCCGCATGGAGGAGCGTGAGAAAATGAGAGGCAATTTGTAGCCAAGCGGTACAGGATTTGAAATGCTACTATGAGACGTGTCAAGTGTTTAAAAGTAATTTTCAGTGTCACTAACTAAAACTACTGAAACTGTACTTGTTACTGCAATAATTTTTGATAAAAGCTATGTGAGCAGAGCACAGACCTACATGTCCCCCACAACACACTAACGAATAAACTAAACAATTCATGTTTCCTATTACTTTATGCACTAAAGGTTTAATTAATCAATTCTAAGAGCTAAAAAAGCAAGAAGGGAATACAGCACAACGCAGCAAAGCTAGAGATAATAAGTGCCCACATAGACTACTTTTAATCAGGTCCCCAAAGAAAACTGAAAATAACAGGAAATTAAGTCACAAATGGAAGTCTACAGTCTATGTGATAAAAGTTAGACTGTCTAGAAGAAGGTGGTATTAGAATAAAATTCCCAACCATAGCAACTGGCATAACTTGATGTTAAGAGTCTAAAAAGAAACAACGCCTCAGCTGAAAAAATATCCCTTAAAAAAAATTATGGGGGAAAAAACCCAACAAAATCCATCAAGATACCCTCCCTGAAGTCCTGGTTCTGCAAAGCCAACCGAAAGTCCCTTCTTAACAGATTCACTTGAAAGAAAAGTAAAAAAGAACTTTGGAAAAGTCCCCAATAAACCTAATTTATATATGGTCCCCCTCCTCTCTGCCATGGCTTTTCAATGCTAAAGGATGAATTAACTTTGTTAAAGTCTAAAGCTTATTTCAGAGGTTTACATTTCACATTAATGTAACTAGGTAACACAGAAACAGCGTGGAAAATTGGTGCTAGAACCCAAACCTTCCCCTTTTTTTCCTTCTTGGCAGGTTTGTTGTGTTTTCTTTGGTTTTTTGGTTTTTTTTCTGCTCCTGCTCTTACTTTCTGGCCTCAAAACTCTCCTCCGTCTCTCCCAAAGTTCCAAATATGAGATATTCTTCCCTCTATTGCCAGTCACTTGAGATCTTTAAGTTCTCTCCACACAGCCTCAAGTAGAAAGCAGCAAGATGTATTTCTGTGATGGAGAACCCGCAAGAGCAGCCACCTCCAGTTCAGGTTAAAGACACTCACAACCCAGTCAGGAGTATTAGTGTACTGAAATATTGTGAAAACAGTGGTTTCTCTATCAGAGGTGAAGTCACTTTTTCAAGGAAAGCCACACTGATCTTCTGAACAGGACAAAATCTGAGTATTCGATCTTTTCAGTCTGATGAGGACTTTTCAATGTAGGTAAAGATTCAAAGCATCAAAACAATGGATGGTAAGGCAAGTGACAAGCTATATGAAAATTCCCAGCCACTAGTTTCTGCTTTCCCACTTCCCAGCACTCAGTTTAAAATACTTGATATCGTCCTAATCTCTGTATTGTCCTAGTCTCGATCTCAGTCATTTTAAATATATCTGCATTTGTTTATCCAGCCCATATTCATGCCTTACCACCATTTGACAACTTTAAAAAGTTATTTTTATCTTCTACTTTTATAAGACAAATTAGCTTTTATTAGCTTTTCATGTCAAGAAAATATTTTAAGTGGATTCACAGTCATTTAAGTTTTAAAGTCCTTGAAAGCATTTAGTCACATCTATTGTGCTTCATATTGCATGTGGTACCATTAAATGTTTGAAGTGAGAATCAAAATCATTACACTAACTGCCAGCCTCTGTTACTAAAAATAACTGGCTGACAAGTTGCAAAGGTCTGTTTTAAGTAGTTTTCTAGCTACCATTCATTGCAAGGAGCCCACATCAAAGGCTTTCTAACTGACAGTCAATTATTTCTCCTTTTAATACAGCTGTTGTATCAACAGTGGTTTCAGTCTGGACAGCTTGTCACAAGACTTGCAGCTGTGATACTCATCTGACATAACATTAACTTACAAATGCCATAAATTATACTTGCATATGCATTTACTGATACATGTATCAATCTAAACATGTACAATACAGACACACCACTGCTGTCGAGGGAAACCTGTCTCCTCAGTATCTGCTTTCACAGATGCTGTGACAGCTGTATGAAACACTACTGAAATGGCATTCTGGTTCACTGAAAGGGACAGCTTTTCCAGATAAAAAAACCCTGAAGAGGTCTTTTTCAGACCAGTGCTACTAAAGACATAATCTGTTCTGACAAATGCTTTAAGAAAAGCATAAATGTCCCTTTTTTCCAGTCCACTTCAATCTTCTCCCTCCTCTTTACCCATACATTGAGGTGTCATATAAATCCATTTGTTCTGGCATCAGATAAACATTTGTTTTTCTCAGTGCCAGTCACTAAGGGTTTGGTCCTTACTCACAGCCAAAGGGAAAGATCCTGGTAGCTTCAACAGGCACTGATCAAGCATAAAAATCCTGTCATCAAAATTACTGCAGAGACTACAGGTTAATATGAATACAGGGATTCCCTGCAGCCTGACTGCATTGCTGATATCACATTGTATAAATCATTTCTTTAACACCCTTCAAATTTGAGAACTGCTTCTCTTTCTGCTAATTAGTAACACAATGTAAAAAAACCCAACAAAACAACCCAGAAACCAAAAATCCCAACAAAAACCCAAACAGACTGTTGTGTTTTCTTTTCCCTGGACATGACACATTTGCTTGTGCACAGTTTTATCCTTCAATGCCCATTAACTATTTGAATATCAAGATCAAAGTAAACTGCCTTGATGAAATGTATGTATTTGTTTACATGCAATTTACACATTCCTTTTCCCCTACTTTATATATTTATAGAAGATATATATTGTTCAGTATAATCCAGTCTATTTAACAATAAAGAGCTATCCATATTTTTCTCAAAGGACATTAGTTGCAGGCAAATCACTGGGATAGTCGAAGTTATGCATGCTATTTATAAGTTTCTGATCCTGAATACTATGCCTGTGCTCCAAACATAATGCAATATGGTTTGATAAACATGAAATATTACTTCCCTGGATCTTATACTTATAAATGAGGTCCCTCGCTGATGAAAAATCAACCGATGGTTAACATACCATTAAATTCATTAAATATGGTATGACTGAATAGGAATATCTCCTACAGTATAGCAGGCAGCCAAAAAACCCCAAGCCACTCCCTACATAATCTAACATGCACCTGATTTCCACCTGAGGAAAATACCCCCATTACCCTATTCCTGTGTTAAAATCTCTATTATCAGTTATTCAGTTGTGTTCCATCAAACCCAGAACTTTACTTTTAATCTACTTACTATTACTTAAGGCAACAGATGCTTTTACATGGCTGCTGCTCATCTTACAGATGATCTATTTACAAGGAACCACCAATGCCAACTATCTCAGATGCTGAGGCACAGCACAATATGGCTTAGTTCTCAGACGTGCACTAAAACTTATGACTCAGGACAATTAAACATTACCTTGAAAACTTAGTGAAGTCAGATTCAGCAACACCTGCATTTTAAAAGATTTTCTTTACATGTTCTTTTTGCAGTAATACATGTTTTAAATTATGATATAATGATACTTTAAAGTAGTGAGTATCTCAAAGAAAAATTAAGAGTAGATATAAGGAAGAAACCTTTTAAGATGAGGGTGGTGAGGCACACTGTCCAGAAGCTGTGGCTGCCCCCTCCCTGGCAGTGTTCAAGGCCAGGGTGCATGGGGCTTTAGGCAACTTGTCTGTTAGAGGGTGTCCGTGCCCATGGCGAGAGGGTGGAACTAGATGAGATCTGAGGTCCTTTTCAACCCAAACCAGTCTGTGATTCTACAAGAAGGGAGTTTTCCATCCGATTACCAAAAGAAAAATGAGAAGTACCAAACATTGCTTCTAAAAGTACTTTAAAAGATTATCACAATCCATACAACAGTATTCAAGACCACACTTAAGATATCCTATGGAGGATTTTATAAACCAGATTATCAGATAATAAAGGGCCTGGCATCAAGTAGTCAAATAAGCTTTTCTTGATAGTAATTGGATTTTATTCAATACAATGAAACCAAGATAATAAAGGATGAAGTGAAATCAGCATGAAAGGATTACTACTTAAAATGATAGAACAATCAAAGGCTCAGAAAAAAACCCACTTTTGGAATCCTGCTGGAGACACGATGTGTGTCCTGTACCACCACACACAGTTTCATTAACCACGCTGAAAAAGCTTCTGATATGAAACAACATACACAGGGGAAGTACCTTGCTATTTTCTATTTTAAAATAACACTGAGAAAAAATGATGCTATAGCTTTATAAGGCATTTAGGAAAATCAGGTTTCTGTCTCAATTCCAGGAATACATTTGATCAAAGGTTTTAAGTGTTTGTAATTTCTCATTGCTTTTAATGACTTTAGTGCAAAAACTGTATTTTAAGCCTTTTTTTTTTTTTTTTGGTATTTTCAGCTGTAGACTAGGAAAGTATAGCATGGAGTATCCTAAAAGTATCTTCATGTAAGAAGTTGCATACTTCTTGTGCAAGTAAAATGAAGAGCTTGTCAGGAATAAAGTATATTCTGGATAGACGTGGCCTATTGGTCAGTCTTTTTGACAGGTTTGAAAGATGTCATTCAAAGTAAATATTTTTGGTAAGGTGCGCAATTGTCTTTTGGGTACCAGAGACACCTTGAACTCAAAATAAACTATTTTTAGGTCTCTTAGGAGTAACTTAAAATGCAGTCAGTCTGTCTACTCTATGAAAATTACTTATTTCTTGACTCTTATTATATCACAGTTCAGGCATAAGACAGCAATGCACCGGCCCACGTCAAAATGGTTGGAGTAAACATAAAAGTGGAGACGGGTCCCCATTCTTACTCCCATCTCTTCAGGTGGCAGATTTCCAAAGGCTGTCTTCAAGGGCCAGCAACCATAGCCCAAATTGTCTTTGATGTGTGGGTGAATGCAGCAATGGAATATAAACAGCCAGGTTCCCTTCTCCTCCCTAGGAGGTGAGCATGAAGAATAACCTCTGGTGCAGATGCTATGACTGTGAATAGCAACAGGTCTTTTTCTAATCCTCTGAAGTACCCAAAACATGTTAAGTCAATACACAAATTGTTAACAACAAACCAATCTGGCTCATACACACACACACAAAAGGTATAGAATTATAAAGGATCATAAAAGAAAAGAGAAAAAAAATAAACCAGTTGTTTATTTCAAAGAAGCTCAAGAGATACTGAAACATAAAGCCTCCCATATCAGAGAATCAAGCACTGATATGGTACAGAGTAACAAAAAAAACCCAAACAAACATAAAAGCGAAGATGTTCAATGTTTTCTCTTTCTGCTGTAGAGTGGGGGAAATAAGTGTAAGTGATGCTGAGTGTACATCAGAGCTGCTTGACAAGACAAGCACTTGCTGATTAAAAAAAAAAGTGTATGGTAAAGAGGTCTGGAGAATTCACGAAGCTACTACCTAGGATTAGAATTTGCTACAGAAGGGTTCCAAAAAGCTTGGAGAAGCAGGCCTGGGGAAGGAGGTTTTAGAAATGAGCAGGCTGTTAAGTGGAAATACAAACAAGGCATATCACAAGGGTGCAAGACGGGGCTTAACTGTGAACTGAGGAATGAAGGTGGTGAAGGGTGTATGTTATCGACTCCTGAAAGGCCTTCCTTGACATGCATCCAACACTGGACACTGGTCACATTTAAAGAAAGACAGGTACAAATTTGAGAAAGCTGAAAAAAGAGTAACAAGAACTATCAGGATCACAGAAAGTATTGCCCCATGACTGAGGAGAGAGTGATCTTGTTAAGGGATAATAGATTAGAAATGGCAATAATCACCTTCAAACATATAAAAGGGGAACAAATCTTCCACCAAAATACTGACTCTTTAAATACCAGGATAGACATCATGACAAAATAGCACCCAACCCAAAAAACTCCCAATAGTGAAGACAAAGAGGCACGAGAATCCGCTTCCTTGGAAAAGCAGAGAATGATTGTCTTGAAGAAATGGCATTATAGGTGTTTAGTATCGGAACATATGGATTGATGAAGTAATGTCTGCCTTATTTTCTGTGACTATTTGATTTCTAAAACCTCCCAAAAACATCTAAAAAAGCAATAGAAATCTAAATCTTACATTAGTAGGTCAAGAGAGGTCCTTTTCCCCCTCTTCTCTGCCCTGGTGAGACTGCACCTGGAATATTGTGTCTGCTTCTGGGTCCCTCAATTTCAGAAGGACATAGAACTCCTTGAAAGAGTCCAGCGCAGGGCAACCAGGACAATTAAAGGAGTGGAACACGTTCCTTATCAGGACAGGCTGAGGGAGCTGGGCCTCTTTAGCCTGCAGAAGAGGAGACTGAGGGGTGACCTTATTAACGTTTATAAATATGTAAAGGGTGAGAGTCAGGAGGGTGGAGCCAGGCTCTTCTCAGTGATGGCCAGTGATAGGACAAGTGGCAACGGATACAAGCTGGAGCATAGGAAGTTCCATGTTAACGTAAGGAGAAACTTTTTCACTGGAGGGTGATGGAGCACTGGCACAGGCTGCCCAGAGAGGTTGTGGAGTCTCCTTCTCTGGAGACATTCAAAACCTGCCTGGATGTGTTCCTGTGTGATTTAGTCAATGTGATCCTGCTCTGGCAGTGGGGTTGGATTAGATGATCTTTTGAGGTCCCTTCCAATTCCTAACGTTCTGTGATTCTTGATGAATTAAGCTTATTTAAAACTAGTAATAAAAATTTCACAGCATCCCATCCCTGTGTGTTATAAAAGGAGAAGGGAAGCAAGTCAAGAGTCATTTCTTCGTTTTTAAGGTTTGCCTTATCAAAGCATATCTGGTTTGTCATTCAGAAAAAAACCCAACATCCTGTCATGCAAAAATTGGACAGTTTAGGTTTCATTACATGGAGAAAAAGAAGCAAGTCTGAACCACCATTTAAAGTTTAGTTACTCAAAACCAGGCTTATGAACTTGTACTGCTCATGAAAACCTTTGATGCTAGTAAACTGTAACCACACAGCAGGCTGAACACTGAAGTGACAGATTTAAGCCTTCAAAGACAAGTCCAAAAGCTATTAGTTGTTAAAACAATGCTGACTAAAGCATTGTTAAGCAAAACTCAATTAATTTACAAAATGAAGTCTCGGTAGAAGATAGAGAAAACAGTTTATTTATGGCCTTGGTGGACTATCATGACATGATGTGAAATAACATTGCTGAAAGACTGCACATTCCAACATCCATTAGAAAATATTCATTTCAAAAGAATTAAATTCAAAATGAAACACTTTTAAAATCGTCCTTGCTCCAGTAGATTTCATTATCTAGAAAGTATGCTGTATGACATGGAATGGAAAACTGAAAGGTCAACCAGAAAGACTCAGATTTCCTGCACCAACCATGACTTGCTGGAATATATTTAAAACACACGAGCCTCACCAAGGCTAAGTATTGAATCAAGACATTTACATTAAAGGGCCTTTGACAGACTAATACTCAATTTTTTTATACTACACAGAAACCACACAACATGAGTGCTATTACAAGATATATAGCATATGGATACCATTAAAGCTCGATTATAATGAATACTTGCTCATTTATTTCTCTAAGCACTACTGCAAGGAATGTAGCAGCAGTTTCACAGATGTCAGCTGGAAATAGTAGCCTTTCATTTAATTTGCTGAAAGATTGCTCCTTCCTATTAACTTCCTCGTAAAGATGTGTCAGTGTTGTAACAATAAAAATGTAATTTTAACGTGAAGTTTAAACCAGTGAAGGCAAATTTCTGGAACAAACTGCTTAGCTGGCTCACTAGCCTCTTTTTATTTCCTTCTCAATAGCTGTGAACCTACCCCAACATTGTACAAGTCTCATTTTGTCTCTGCCCTCTGCTATCTGGATTCCTACAGTGACATCCATGCGTCTATGGCATTTACCGCTGGGACTTTATTACTGCTGGTTGGTAGGCAGCAGGCTGCTTAACATAAAGCAAACTGACTACTCTGATAAGTCTTTACAAATTAGTTATACCACATCCTCTAGGTCAGGTTCACTCAGTTAGGTTATGTTGCACTACAGCGAACAAGGTCTGCTCATCAAAACGCAGGACATGTGAAGTCATTAATTTTTTCAACGTGAGATTACAGTGAGAACATGGGAGAACACCACATATTTTGAATGTTGGCTACGTGGATTCACCTAACCCAACACAAAGACGACAGTGCCTATCAGCCTGCTGGACTGTAAACAAATCAGCCTATGATTAGTTAAAGGTCAGTCAGAACAAAACATGATCATGGAACTGTTGGTCATAGGGTCACTCATTCTTAAGGTTGACTAGACAGGCATTAGCTGTCTACTATAGTCATTCTAAATACTACATCAATATTAGAAAAAGAGGGGAAAAAAACCCTAAACAGAGATTCATTGGCCTACACAGAACCCAGTAAACACCCTAACACAGGCAGGCACAGGTAGCAAGAGGGACACTCACTTGAAACGCTCACCCAGTCATAACATTGACATGACAATGCCAAACAGTTAGTATGAATGCATAAAATTAGCAACAACTTGTTGCAAAACAGCATAGAGAAAGCCCAGAACAATTTCGGCAGATACAGATTCTTTAGCAATCCTTGTTTCTCCTGCCTGAAGAATTCAACATCTTCTGCGACAGTTTCTTTCTCAATATATCATACTGGCTAACATAGCAAAACCCCAATGATATGACAGAGGATCAGCTTTCAAAGTTATATGTTCATGCAACGGGGTCAGCAATCAGGAGTTCAACCAAGAGTGGTTTTTTGTTGGTTTTTTGTTTGTTTGTTTGTTTTAAAGAAGAAAAATAAGATATTAAAAGCCAACCTATCTATCAAAATTGGACAGGAAGATTGAGGTGTTGTGGTTAACACTCTGTATCTTCCAATACTACAAGGAAAATCAAGAGATAGCTACAAAAAGACTTCAGGCACTCATATGTATGGCTGAATTTGGTTTTGGACTTTGCTACCCACATCAGGTCTGCAATCATCTATTTAGTCAGCACAGCTGAATGAATTAAACCACTAGATAACATTTAAGCTTCTATTTTGCCCTATGCATCTACAAACTGATTCTGTTGTATGTGCTCTTAGTAAGTTGTAATATCTGGTAGTACGTGAAAACATGCAATGGAAGTATAGCTGATCTGAGAGTAACAGCATGATCAAACTGATTTACAGTACTGGAGTGCCTCATATACCACAGAATGACTTCAACGAATATATAAGGCACTTCAAAATATCTCTTTCTCCAAGTAGCTGCATTTCATGCAATGACTCTTATTCTGCCATGCGCAAGCTGAGCTTCATTACAAGGGATGCTCATGAAAGTTGTGTTACATTGGTGAGTGCAAAGAAAACACTTAGGGATTTTAAAAATAAAGCTATACAAAACCTTAAGATATTGACAAAATTGTTTGAAGCAGACAAAAATAATGAGAACATGAACTGTTCACAACCATGTATCTAAATAGAAAGAAAAAAGACCAAATTTGCTATATTCTTACTTCATTTGACTTGTTCCAAAATTAATTGTTTGATAGGGCCAATGCAATAAACGGCATTGCCACTTGTTCTTTTATTTTGAAACATGAACTAATTTTATCAATAGCAATTTTTGATATGGAATCTCCCTGAGGTGCTGGAGCATCTCCCCTGTGAAGAGAGGCTGAGGGATCTGGGCTTGTTCAGCTGAAAGAAAAGAAGGCTGCGGGGGAACCTCATTGCAGCCTGACAGTACCTGAAGGGAGCTTAGAGACAGGAGGGGAATCAACTTTTTTAAAGGGTAGACAATAGTAGGACAAGGGGGAATGGATTAAAACTAAAGGAGGGAAGGCTTAGATTAGATATTAGGGGGAAGTTTTTTACAGAGAGAGTAGTAAGGTGGTGGAACAGGTTGCCCAGAGAGGTGGTGGATGCACCATCCTTGGAGATGTTCCAGGCCAGGCTGGATGGGGCCCTGGGCAACCTTGTGTAGGTCCAGGCCTGGAGGTTGGTGTCCCTGCCTGTGGCAGGGGGCTGGAACTGTATGATCCTTGGGGTCCCTTCCAACCCTTGCCATTCTATGATTCTATGATATGACACAGGTTGTGAAACACAAATTAGAATAAAGGGTACGACAGCGAACACCACCATGCAGTATTTACAGTCACTGGCAACAACCAGCAGACTTGTGCCAATTTTCAAGTTCTACTCCTTGTGCTTCAGGGGTTTTTTTGGAGGTTTTTGCAAATTATTTTTTTGTTTCTCCAAGCATTATTCATAAACCAATATGAGATCTGCCTGAACCTTATTCTCTATCACTAAACCAAACAAATTTCCTAGTAGGTCCATTATAAAACTCCAAGGCTTTTGATTAAAGCATCAGAACACCCTCTCCATCTCCCACACACCACCAATCCCCTATACATTAATTTTCATCATGAAATAATCTTTTCATTTCTGCTTAGAATGTTGGCTGGGTGTCTGCTCAGCTAGATCAAACAAAATACACTGAAGGCTTTGCTTTACTTTAGGTAATGAAGCATAGGTTTGTGATCCCCATGTCCTGAGAACAAGTAGGTAGGTCAAAGGTGCCAAGCAAACATCTACTTTTAGGCACTTTTGTGTTTAACCACAAACCACAGCATGGCAAGTGGAGAAGATGGGGAGAAACACTTCCCCAGCTCACTCCTGATCTGAACTGACCTAACCTGCTAATGAAGACATCCACATTGATTCCTTGATCTTAATTATTCACAATCCCTTAAGGCATAGCATACCCACCCATCCATCTATCAGTAAGATCAGACTAATTTAAAGTCTATAGGTAATACTTTCTCTTAAAGGAAGCAATAATCTATGGAACTAAAGCCCATACCTCAGTTCAATTCTCCTCCAGGTGAGGAGGTTCAGACTCATGCCTGCTAAATTCCTAGAGAATGACTGAAGAAGCTGTTCTGGGAAAAGCTGTCCATCTTTTATCCGGTTGAAATTGTGACACAAGACAACCAAAAGGGCACATTTGCTGGATTGAAAACTCCTGGCTTTTGGTCTCCACAAGCACCTTCTCTAATTTCTTCCTAATGAACACTTCAACAACAACAATACATACAGCTTTTTGGGGTAAGTCTTGTAAACAAAGCAGTGTTTTAAAACCATCTGTTCGTTGACAACAAGGATATTGAATAGTTTAGGACAGTTTTCAGAGTCTGTTTTACATAGATACTTTGTGGCTTTTCCCATTCTTTTATTATAATAACAGCAACCATAAATCTTATTGACAAGATTACAATACTTTGTTCACTAGTGTATTTCAGGAGACTGAATTTGATAGCAGCACAACCAGTCAGACTGCTTAAGAGCATTTTCGCCTATCAGCTCCAGTGCTGGGATCCTAGTTCTAATTTCTCTTTGGTAACATTTGATATTCTAATAGAGGACAGGCACTGAGCATGGGGTGATACACAATAACCTTCATGCCTCATAAAGAAGGCAAGGAGGGCACAAGCATTCTCCCACTCAAGTCACCTTGTCATGCTAATTCAATGCACTTAGGTAATCTCTATTTTATTTTCCCTTTGTGTTTCTGAAAAACATTTAGGGATAGGTTATGAAAAATGCAAGCCAATATGACCATTGCAGTAATTGTGTTGGTTAGGTTTATTAATTTGTCACAATTAAGTCAATAAGAGCTTTAGTAACATCGTTATATTACTTGATTAGTTTTGAAAGTGATTATCCTAAGAACTCTAATTGGAAGCATCTCAATTTACAGGGTACATTAAATTCTCAGTAGCATTTTAAGATTACTCAACATATGCAGGTCAATTATCAGTAATCACTGGTACACATACAGCTGCTTCATAAGAAACTTCAATACAACACTGGAAAAGAATAAAAGAGGGTTTAAAAAATCCAACTGAACTTCAGTCTAAAGAGATACAACTGAACTTCCGTTCACATTGTCATAGTAAAAGGCCATATCTAACATCTAAACTGTTAAAACCATTCTGAAATGGAAAAGATCATAAAAATTTGAGCAAAGATTAAAAACCAGTTGTCTACCTTGAAAGAGATGATGTTAATTTGTCAGGACTGCCAAAGCACTGAATTGCACTAACTGCACTCATGCCCAGCTGCACATTAATTACCAGATTAGAAAGTTATAATTAATTTTCTTAATATCACTACACTGCTTTTCTTCCTTGAGTTAATAAAAACAGATTGCAATCAATCTTTGTTAATTCACACTGCAGAACCGAACTGCCGTAGCTATTTCCATATGTGCAAAGCACTGCATGCATAGTTCTTGGTGTAATACCCTGCCTAGAGGCTGTATCTTCTGACATTCTAATGAAGTGTTGTAATAAGGAAAGTAAATTATAAATTATAACAAGACTTAATATAGTTAGTAGGAAAACTACATAAGCTTAAAAATTAATTTTGGAAGAATCTTCTTAGTGACAAAATTCAAGGTGGATAGTATTTCAACATACTTTCTGCTAGAAAAGATGGTTTTATTTGTAATTGCATTACTGAGAGACTTTACTGACGAATTTTTAAATATCTTCAACAGCTGACTTTGTCATTAAAAACATTAACAGTGCTCTGTACCTGTCTGGCCTTCACAGAACACAATTTGCAAGGAATTTTAAGAACTAGTAAAGGATAACAATGTCCATTTTTTTAGGAAGTTATGTTCATCAGAACTTCTGAGAAAGAGCATTCAGTTATAAATACTGCAAAGATAATTAATGCAGCATTCTAGCAGCATAGATTTTCCCGCATCCATATTATCATCACAAGTTGTTTTTATAAAATGGAAAGATTATTCTGAGGTTCTCTCATGAGGAAAGGACAGCAGAGTAAAATGAATGTGCCTTTTTTCCACATTCCATTTATGCCCGAAAGATGTTTTATTTCTGCAGCCTCAGTGCTGCTTAACAATTATTTCTTTTTATCCCTTGTATCCCCTCCTTTGTAAAAGATAAGAACAAGTTTAGAAATGAGAATTACAATATCATGGCTTTGAAAGAGTAGTAACCTATTTTATTCTGATCTAATAGAAGTTTTCACATGGTCAGCTTATGTGTCACAAAGGGAATACTGAATATTCAATAGCAAATGAAGGTTGAAAATGTTTGGGAGTGTTTTTGTTTAGTTTATTTGCTTGTGATTTTTTTAAAAAATCTTTCTAAAGTCTTCCAGGTGATGGTAAAAACCACGTAATTCATAGAATCATAGAATGGTTTGGGTTGGAAGGTACCTTAAAGATCAAGTTCCAATCACCCTGCCATGGGCAGGGACACCTCTCACTAGACCAGGCTGCCTTGAACACATCCAGGGAGAGGGCATCCACCACCTCCCTGGGCAACCTGTGCCAGTGTCTCTCCACCCTTGTGGTGAAGAATTTCTTACTACTATCCAATCTAAATCTACCCCCTTCCAATTTAAAACAACTTTCCCTTATCCTATCACTACATGCCCTTGTAAAAAGCTCCTTCCCAACTTTCTTGTAGGCCCCCTTCAGGCACTAGAAGGTCCCTATGAGGTCTCCCCAGGACTCCTGGCTGAATAAGCCCAACTCTCTCAACCTGTCTTCATAGGAGAGGTGCTCTAGCCCTCTAATCATCTTCATGGCCCTCTTTTGGACCTGTTCCAACAGTTCCATGTCCTTCTTATGTTGGGGACTCCAGAACTGGACACAGTACTCCAGGCAGGACCTCATTAGAGTGGAGTAGAGGGGCAGAATCACCTCCCTTGCCTGCCGGCCATGCTCCTTTTGATGCAGCCCAAGATACAATTGGCATTCTGGGCTGTGAGCACGCATTGTTGGCTCATGTCAAGCTTCTCATCCACTATCACTCCCAAGTCCTTCTCTGCAGGGCTGCTCCCTATCACTTCATCTCCCAGCCTGTATTGATGATGAGCATTGACCTGACCTAGGGGCAGGACCTTGCACTTGTCCTTGCTGAACCTCATGAGGTTCACATTGGCCCACTTCTCCAGCTTGTCCAGGTCCCTCTGGATGACAGCCCATCCTTCCAGCCTGTCAACTGCACCACTCAGCTTGGTATCATCTGCAAACTTGCTGAGGGTGCATTTAACCTCATTGTTGATGTGAATGATGAAGATATTAAATAATACTGGTCCCAGCACAGACACCTGAGGTGCACCACTCATCACATCTCTCCATCTGGACTTTGAGCCATTGATGACTACCCTCTTCCTTACCCACCAAACAGTCTGCTCATCAAATCCATATCTCTCCAGTTTAGAGACAAGGATGTTATGGGTTACTGTGTCAAAGGCTTTACAGAAGACATACATTGCTTTTCCTCTGTCCACTGATGTGGTCCGTGATCTTCCCAAGCACAGAGGTGAGGCCGACAGGTTGGTAGTTTACTAGGTCATCCTTTTTACCTTTTAAAAATGGACACAACATTGCCCTTCTTCTAGTCACCAGGGACTTCCACTGACCACCATGACTTTTCATATATGATGGAGGGTGTCTTTGCAACCACAACAGAAATTGAGAGAAACAAGATAGGAAAAGATTTTAAAAGTATATACAGCCTTCATCAGCAAAGCTGAGCACAACTTCTTTTTTTGTTTATCTTTTCTTCCAAGCTTCCTTAAAGCAGCCCTATTTCTTTACCCTGCTAAATATTATAAATATAGATGCTATATAAAACATCTATGTGTGTATACATACACCCCCCCTGAATATACACTAAAATATGCTGAAATATAATTTGATTATCACACCTCCCAGAATATTCAAATTCTTTAACATATTGAAGACCTTAAGGAACAGTGTAATATGTGATAATGCACTATGAGAAGGATTGATGGATCACCTCTTCCACAAAGCACCTTACTCTAAGGCAGCAACTCTAGCATATGTCTCATTTTGGGTACTGCAGAATGGCAGAGAAGGAGATCAACTGAACAACCTCAGATACAGGAGGGAGAGAGAAAGGGGCTGAAAAACAGAAGTCTCAGAAGACATATGTGGGACAATACCCAGTACAGCTCCCACATGTCGAGTTTTGCAATCTGTGAAACTGAAACATCCAAAAACAGCTTCAGAGAAGCAACTCACAGGTCTGGAAGATACGATGCATCTAAGATTCAGACATCTCTCCTGGAAGATGTGGCAGCAAGGGCTGAAACAGAGTTCAGTAAAAAAAGTCTTCTACCAGAGCTGAAAACCGCTACTGTTGCACTGTTGTACTTCTCCAAAATATAAATAGATTGGAAGAGGGCTGCAAGCATGGGAGAAGAGTAGCAGGGTTACAGAATACAGAAATCAGAACAGCATCAATGTTGCATTGCGATATTTCTTGATTTACAGAAAACACGCAACTAAACAGCACTGGATGATCTCAGGAGCTTGTAATAAAAACTTGCAACTTAGATTAAGGATTCAAATAAGGTCTGGGTGCTGAAGAGAGACTATGAGAACTAGCAGAGCTGTTTTACAATCAGAAACTGCACCATAACCTTGACTAACACTGAGAAAACAAAGTAAGAAGTACACCATTTCACCTATGCAAATTTAATGCTGAGATTATTATTTAAAAACAAGGATGTGTTCTGTATTCAGCTGGATGTATGAAGCTGGTCACAAAAATGAGAAAATCCAACTAATGACCAGCAATTATATTCCTTCCATCATTTTAGGATACTAGAAGAGAAAGAAAACTCTGTAAATCTCTCCAAATGCTAAACCTAACTGAACAATTAATAATAAACTTTAGTTTTTGTTAAAAAACTCTACAAAGCTAAAGCTAAAAATCAGTTGGTATGAATGTTATTATTCTGATTCAGTGGACTGATTTCTAGAGAAAAAGCTTATTTTATGCTGATTTGGTTAAGTCACTCTAAAAGATTAAATGGAAAACCCCACTGAAAGAGTATCCCACGTATTCACAAAAACAGATTACCACAAATTTCAGAAGAACAGATATCATAGGCAGTTATGACTAGTCAGCTTAAAATGAAGCACACTTACAAAGATTCTGAAGTGCTATAAAGAGAAGTTTAAAATTCTGACAAGTGAAATATTTGTGATACACAAGACACATCGCAGTTGCATCAGTTACAGGTAGGGCTCCAGCTGTCCAGCTGGGAGGTTTTAGAGAGATCCTCTCCTATCAGAAGCAACAAGAAACACGTAACGATGAAAAAAGATTTAACTATATGTATGTACACACACGTGCAAATATATGTGTGCATATCTATAATGAAAGATGTATTAAAAGTTTAATGAACTTAGAGATGCATTGAAGAGAAAAATCTCTATTTAGTGAGGGAGGGAAGAGTCTTCTGTGAAGAGGACAGCAGAATCTGTTCTCAGTAATGATTTCTGAACAAAATGTAGTTAGCAACTCTTTCTCAAATTATCTTAGGACAAATGCAAATTACAAACATTAGTCATTTATCTAAACCAGTGCTTATTTTGGATCCTAAAATAGTCCTAATTTTCTATGCTAGGTGAAAATCTTTTTTTTCCAATTCTTCTTCTTGCAATGCAGAACAGGTACTATACCTGTAATGCCTGTTATCACTAACAATTTAGTCAGAATATAGTGCTTGGTAGATCTCAATCTTTATTATCCCCTGCATCATAAAGCTGCTTAACTAGAGAAAAAACTAACAACGACCTTTCTGTTTTAAAATTACTATTTTTAGGAACAACATGCTCCATATTTTAGAACTTATTCGGGTAAAAGTATTAAAGCAATTTGAGCGAAAATACACAAAAGAAACACTTGGTGAATACCCCCTCTCCCCTTCTCATGGCTCAAGAAGTGCTTCTGCTCATTTTATTTATTTAATGAAGTCTGTACAAATTACTTTTTCTTCCATCTGAAGGAAGCCTCTTCCAACAGTCACATTTCGTCTATTACAAGATTATCATTTACTGGAGATAAATGAAAATTAGGACATACACGATGCAAGCAATTGAAAGGGAAATGATCTTTGACCAATGCAAAGATTAATGCACCTACATTCAGGTGTTGGACTTTGTAGCACAGTCGATACGGTCAAGGAAGAGCAGCTCAGGCAGCCCAGCACTCCATTTTTATTTCGGGGTGAGACAACTCCTCAAACTACTCTGTAGTGCCCAGCTCCCCAGTGACCCTAATGGGAGCTGAGCCTCATCCCGCACTTTTTGTACAACTCCAACTCTCAAATATGTTTGGCAGCTCAATCCTAAGGGTTCCCTTGCCATGTCCTAGGCAGCAGGGAAGTATGTCATAGAAACATCTCCAAATTATCTGCCAGTATTGAGGTGACAGCAACAGTTATTCAGCTAAAGCAAGAGCACAAGCAACACCAACACTTATATCCTAATTTATAAAACCTTATTTTCAATAAATGCAACTTCAAAATCTTGCTGACAGATTTCTCTGTGGATAGTTTTAACTATCAGGAAGCAAGTCAAGGATCTGATGCATCTTGCCCACACTCATCACTGTTCACCACTGTATTGCAGTTGGGGACTGGTGATTTACAGCCAGACTAGTAGAAAATGTGAAGTACCTGCTTAGTACATGTCACCAGTTGGTACATGTCACCTATTGGTACATGCCATAGGACACCAGGCTGAACTGCCTACTCCCAATTTCTCCTGGGGCAAAACACAAAATAGTGCAACCTGCTTACCCTGACTCACATCCCTCCCACTTTCCAGTGCCGAAAACTTTCACATAATCTTTGTAAATAACACACACACCCCCACCCCCCTCAACCACCCTTATTTCTCATCTTTTTTAAGCCATCAGAACAAAACTTTGATAGCTGGGGGAGATTTTGCTACCCTAAAGAGTGTGCCTGCTATGGAGGGGGGAAAATGCATGAGTAAAAACCAAGACCTTCCTGTAAGCAGCTGACTTCTGTGGGACTGTCTGAGAAAAGGTTTGTTTTGTTTTATGCAAGACCACTGCCTATTGTTATCACCACAGAGGTCTTTAAGTGTTTGCAATCATACGATTTATGCTGATGAATCACATTACTAATAGTCACATAAGAGTTTTACACAGGTAAGTAGTATGCTAATTATGCACTTGTAAGTATTTATACTCATTTTACAGTGCACTAATAAACTCTGGGGAAAGAGTTAGTGTTTAAACTTAGAATCAAGCACTGGAATTGCTTTCCTTTGGCTAGAAAGAAAGCACTTGGACTGAGAAAGATATTTTGCAGTAGCAGTAATAGGTCCCAAATCCTTCTTGTGTTATTGCCAGAGGGCAGCCTCCCACTCAAATTCAGTGTTACAATATTGAACTGAAGCTGCTGTTTGAATAACACAGCTTAGCATTATGGGCTATCACCAAAATAATATTACTCTTGGTTCTTTTTTTTTTTTCCCCAAACACATATATTCCTTGAACTATCTCACAGAATTTTTCTGATATTTTTATAACAAGATTTTTTGTATTGCTCAATGGCAAATCAGACACAGGACAAAAGCAGGTATCTTGAAAATCACACTGGCATGTACCGATACCTATAGTCAGAAACCCTAATTTTTAATAACACTCTCAGATCGTTTTTTTTAATTTTATGTGTGACCATGGAAGAACTATTTCTGGAGACTCAAAGAATAAAAAGGAAGGCCGTTTGTTGGGGTTTTTTTTTTTAAATTAAATGTAATTTTACAGTAGCTCACTTGATTCTTCCTGAATATAAAGCACTAGTCATGCAAGGCAGAACTGCTTACTCATTTAAGGTGAAACAGAGACATGGCAAACAATTTGAACAAGTTCTAATATGCTCTAAAGCAATGAAATTGCTAATCAGACAACACATAACATGGTGATATCCAAATGTCCCAAACACAAAACTATTTTTCAAGTTTATTTTGCATCCAGTACTGACTCAAGAAATGTAAACTTGTTTACAAATTATGCAATAAACCATTGGGTTAACCAGTACCTGAAATGGCAGCACTGAAAAAACCCCATACCCTTTGCTGAAACCATCCATGTTACTATTTATTTATAAATTAGGAAGGAATTAATTTCTTCAATTGCAAAAGTTCCTTCTTCCAATTATTCGCCTAAGGTCTTCTTTAGAAGACGGAAAGAGATTAGTATCTCTAGAAGGAAAATCATTCTATGCCAAAAACACATGTTCAATACCAGACAAACAATTGTTAGATAGGTAAAGTTCAGCTAGGATTTATCTCTTTGCATCCAGTACTAATACAAATCCACACAGTGATCCAAATGCCCCAAGGGAAAAGTCTAGTTTCAATTGGTCTGATTTGCTGGAGGGGAAATCTCAGTGTTTAAGGTAACATCCAAATCCTTTTTGTTACTATTACCACTCTAATTTATTGCATCACTGAAGCATTTGCCAAAACCACACACCCAAAGCCTTTATTAAGCATGTAAACTAGACTACTTTTAGCTCTTATCCTGAGGTATTTTTGATTTTTTCCTCTAAAATTATGCCCCAGTTAGACAGAAGGGATAAAATTAAATATTCTGTCTAAATGCAACTTCTGCATAGACCTACACTGACACACTGTTGAGAACAATGTAAGTTTCTCCTTTCTAAAATTCTCCTTAAAAACCAGGTTCATTTTTGCCAAATATAGTAAAATTTGAAGAATAACCTTTACTTAAGTCTGTAGTCTTTTTTAAAAATTTAGAATAGTGCAAATCAGAAACTTTAAATTAGCCATCCTGATTGAACCTGTGTGTGAAAGTGCTTGTTGAATCACTAGGACAAGTAAAAGCAGGAACCACTAACTGTGTTAAAGAAAATAACATCATACAAACAACTTGATGCTTATGAGAATTTTGCATACTAATGCAACAAACAAATTTCAGACATTTCTGATACTGTGAGGGAATTAAGCTGTCCAAAAAGGTTTACTGAATTTGTGTGTTTGGATACTTTCTTCTTTGCATTTTCAAAATCTGTCAATGCATTAAGATTCCTTTACAAACTATAATGGAAAATACTCTTAAGTGCATTAATTATGCTGTTTTGAAATAAGTCCCAGAACTCAGAAAGAACAGTTCTTTTATATGCTAAAGTATCTTCTTAGCAACATCAGAGTTTTTCTGACAAGGTATCACACTAAAGATATTCTGAAGGCCATCTATTCCTCAAGTGACTTAGGCAGATGAGACCTTACACATGTTTTGAATTTAGGAATTACTTCGAGACTTTAAAATATTTTCAAGCAAGTTCTGAAGTCTAAAGACCAGTATTTCATACCTCAGAGTTTGGGTGATGAGCCAGATTTCCTTCTGGGTGGAAGGTGCTGAGAGATAAGCTCCTTTTTTAAATGCACACAAACTAAAATACTGTCAGTATTCTGAAATACCGGAGTGCGTGCCCCAGAAGAGACTGCCACCTGTAACTCTGTCACCCAGGCAGACACTGTGGCATTTTAGCATAAAATCCCTCTCCAAACCAGCCAGGGTCTGTCGGACAAGCCATGCTGGTGAGGATGAGCCATCCTGCTTGGCACTACTGTCATGGAACAGGAAACTTTGCTGGTAGTAAAACTTAACACATTCAAAATAAAAAGCTATGGGTTTATTTTTCCTTGTTATTTTCTTTTTTTCCAAACTATGTGAGACAAAGGAGAAAAAAAAAAAGACTGTGTTTGAAGCTGCGCTGCGGGTCGATCTTCTTGTTCTGAACCCATGCAGCAGCTCTGAGGTCTCAGTAGCTCCAGGAAACTTTTGTTCAAACCCCAAATGCTTTGAGGTCTGGAAAGGCCTGAGGCATAACTTAAATATTCTGTACAAGATGGCATAATTTTTTTTAAAAAGTAATGATTTAAAAAAATCAAAAGAAGACTTTGCTCTAAAATCACGCTGATGACATTCTAGTAGCATAAATGTTGCACTTTTGTCACTTTCATCCCAAGTAACCTACAATGAGTAGCTACTTTGTTCAAACAATTTAGCAAGGCCTCTACTATCTCACTTCATAAAATACGTAATACTGAATTCGACTCAGGTCCTGCATTTACAATGCCAAAATGTAAATGACAAAAAATACCAGGCTGACATCAGACCAGCTAAACATTTAATGCTTATATTGACTAAATCTTATCACTCCCTGTGGTTTGATTTTGATACAAATTAATTAAATTTATTTCAAACTCCTCCTTTCTAACTTCTATTAAGCTTTCCTGCTGAGACCCACTTCACCCATACCTCACAGCTTTTCCTTCACATGGTCCCTGTATTCATTAATGCTTACACTATTTACTTTTGTCCCTGAACCAGGGGAACCAGCACAGTACCACCCCCCCAAACAATATTTGCAAACATGCCAGACGTCCAAAAAACCCATTTCCACTTTGTTATGTTTCCAGAAATAAAAATATTATTTAGCTGAGTCAAAAACTTTTTCATTAAGGTCAGGTGTAATTATTTTTCAAAATTTAACATGCACAGAAAGGTTATACGATACATTGATTCTTCATAAAAAAGCCAGGCACCTAAATGTCTAAAAGTATTGCTACAGAGTAGCACACAAGGGATAATAAACAATCTTAAAACAACTATTCATCTGGTCAACGTATAAAGAGCCAACATTTTATGGAAAATTTATTCTTTAATAATGCTTCTGAGTTGCTTATTAAAAAGTAGTAAAGTGGCCTTATTGGAAACTGTAGTGACTTAGAAAAGATAGGGGTCTGCTTTCAAAGGGAGAAAAAAATGACAGAAAGAGACAATTTCCATCC
The DNA here is from genome assembly GCA_022605575.1 of Laterallus jamaicensis coturniculus. Taxonomy (NCBI): domain Eukaryota; kingdom Metazoa; phylum Chordata; class Aves; order Gruiformes; family Rallidae; genus Laterallus; species Laterallus jamaicensis. The sequence continues at coordinate 226,649 of JAKCOX010000102.1, read as the reverse complement.
AAGTGACAAAAAATGTGGTACAGAATCTTGCATTTTGGAAATTTATTCCTGAGTGATGCAACAGACTAGCAATAACCTGGGTTCTCTGCATTTCACACCTGGGCATCATCCCATAAAAAGAAGACCCAAACACTTTACTTTCTAAGAGTTTCAGGGATCAAAAAATCTGAGACACATATTACAGAAATACACAAGCAACCTGATTGCTCAGTTATAAATCACTTGAAGTTTTTAGAGAGAAAAAGAACTGCAATTATTAGCATGAAGAAGACAGACTGTCACAGTTCACTGAGGAAAAAAAAAAGGATCATGAACTAGTGGCATTTCAAGAACCCGTTATAGTTGCTGTTTTAGAAGTATTGAAGATGAAATAGCTAAACAAAGGATTTGGGTGAGGGAGGAAAACTAGTTAGTAAAAGCAGCTTTGCCAGCTTGTACTCCGTATCCCCAAGAGGAAACTCAAACCTATCTTTCAAGCCACCACTGCTTTATGCACATTCTCCCTCCGCAGCCTCTGTTTGTACCAGTGTTTCCAGCCAGAATAGTCAACAAGTGTAAGACATCACTGGTTACTCAAATAAGCAAGTGAGCCGTAAAAAGAACTTCAAATTTGGTACTATAAGCAGAAGATGAGCTGAAGATACAGAGCAATAGCAAGAATATTAGAACAGAAAGAAAGAAAAGGGTATCCCAGTGCAAACGACCAATCTGATTACTGAAAATGTGCTTCAGAGCCAACAGGAAATTTTACAAACACACTCAAGAGTTGGCTAATAATTCTAGCTGAAGAACAGTAGAGTGAACTTTTTAATATATTTGATAATTAGGGTTCCAGAAATAGACAGTAAGTGTCCCATGGCCACTAAGTTATGCAGAAAGAAGTAGGATAAAGAAAACCAATGGCGAAGAGAAAAAGTACGAGACTTCAGGTGAATGCCTTTGGTATTTAAGGACACAGACAAAAATACATGTATATTTACACACAGAGGCACTCAAAAAGAAAGCAAGTCTTGGATTAGCAGAGAAAACAAACTTTTTTTTTGGTGAAAAACATTTGCATAGTGAAACAAATACCCAGATCATCTGCTAATCCAAAAATAGTAATTTAAAAATAACTACTGACACCAACAATCTATTGTGAGTGTTCTCCATATTGAAGCATAAATCAAAATAACATCAAATAAAATACTAATCAGAAATGAGATGTATTAGATCTGTAATATATGCAGGCTTCAGTGGCTTAGCATTTCCTAAGCTTGGATGACAGTGTATTTGTTTACGCACAGTATTATGGAAGAGTCATCTATTGAAGGTCAAATCTAGACAGATGCACAAGTATTCAGAACAAATAACCAAGAACCCAGCACTTAATGCAACTTTTCCTGCCACAGCAAAGGACGTTATCTCAGCAGAGATCCACTTCGGCACAAGGTAAGAAATTAATCCCTTTTGTATTGTGGTGCATGTTGCTGACTTTTGAGTGCACCTCACCAGTTGCTGTGAGAAGCTGGGAATAAGATCAGAAAAACCTACCTCAGAATTTGAACTGCTTGCAAAAAAACCACTAATAGATTTAGTAGACAAGCAGGGATTTAAATAAGGGCTACATATAAGACAATTTTTTTATCCTAAATAGCTTAAATATGTTTATACTACGTAGGATAAGGCAGTATTATGTTGCAATTATAAACATATGCTAGGGTTTCATACTCGGAAGTTTTTGTAACAACTTAAGATAACCAACAAACCTCAAACTGGTGCAGACCTCATTCAAGTCTGTTGAGAAGAATTGTTAGCATGCATAGAAGTAACCAAAAACCAAGGGTCACCACAACCAGGCAGCAGTTAATCAGCCCCTTCAACAAGGAGAAAGTTCAGGGGGCACTAACTCACTTTTGCTCCCGCACACAGATACACTTTTTGCCTCCCACCACTTCTGTTTGAAAGGAAGGCAGAAGGTAAGCCTGCCTGCGCTGGACCAGGGGTTTCTGTAGGACTGGCTCTAAGCAGTTTACTGAAGCAAACAGAGCCAACCAAGCAAGCATGCCAATGTACATCCCACCTGGGGATAAAGGGGTACCCACAAATCCAGATCACGCAGACAGCAGTGCAGAGTGCTGACTGTCAAGGACAGAGTCACGCACAAACCCACACCACCACATACACATGCAAAGTTCTCCCTGATTTTACTTTCTTCTGGTGGATGGTGCTGGTGTCTATCCAGGTGTATCCCTATGAATGCACAAATATACCCCAGAGGCGTAACCATCAATATTCTTCCCTAGGCAGTGCAAAGAAAACATTTTCTTTACAGCACTGTGTCACTGCTAGCAGGCCTGAGGCAGACCATGGAATTGCTGACATCTGTCTGGAGTCACACACTGGAGGCCAGACTGACGTCAAGAGAGCATGCATCTCCAACATCAACCACACACCTGCCTTCAAAGCAGAATTGGCCAAAGCAAAACCACTCCTTGGGAGAAGGTACAAAACACATAGTCACTTGTAGCAGATATTCCTCTCATTTCTTAATGCGACTCTGAAGGACACACCAATATTACATTTGGGAAAAGGTTCAAATATGCGTAAAAAGTGTCTGGAAACTTTATCCTTTTGGAGCAGCACACATCCTTCGGCCCACAACCGACACAAAGCAACACTAAAAGCAGTGGAAAAGTAATGATACACTGGTAAAGAACCAACCAGTTCTGAGGTGCATAAACAATAATTGTGTATGCATTTTTGTGTATGAAATGCATATCTACTTAAATTTTCTAATTTAAACTGTACATCTAAGGATCTTATGTCAATTTTTACCTAGCTGGAAGGACACAAGTTGTCCAGTAATTGTAATTGTTCTGTGACAAAGACATTTTCAATGTAATTTTGTATGTTCTGGTCATGAAAAAGCAGTTGTTTTACCTCTTAATATTAAGCAATGCCCAAGGTATCCCAGTGGGAGTGTTGAAAGCAGGTAGCAATTTCTCTCCAAGCTCCACTGCCTTTTTTCGGAAAATCTGGAAGTTAAGAAGAAACAAAGTGTTGGAAAATGTACTGTTACTCCCAGTAAATTAGTTCATGCAATACTGTTATTGAGTGTAAGTCATCCCAGCACAATGAAGCATCTGTTTTTTTATGAGTGACGTCAAAGGAACAAAGTAGCACAACCCATTTTCCATTACACACGTTAGCCGGAGAACTCACACAGCAGGATCTCACAGTGACGATGCCCAGACAGACATCAGCATGATCAGACGCGCTCTGGTTTGCACAGAGCTGCTCGCGCGATCCCCGCTGTGCCTGCCAGGAGCTCTAGGGTCAGGGAGGGGGACCAGCAGCTGGGCATGCTGCCGGATCCAGGCTCACTCACAGGCAGCTCCCTGCCCTCAGCGACATGTCCTCCCAAAAGCAGTGGGATGCTGCCACAGAAACAGCGCCTGTGCTCTGTGTGAGGTTTATTAACGGTGGGCTGGTGTGCCATGGGAACCTGGGCTGGCTCGCTGTGTACCTGTTGTACCACAGATGTGTTGCATGGGCAATCTGCAGCAAAAACAACCTCCTCTCTGCTCCACCCCATCCAAAAATAAAGAAAAAAGAAAAAAAAGAGGGGTTTTTTTGCAGCACCGCTGTTTTATGGACTCAGGCGGTTTATACCCAGATAGGGTATTAATGCCACGATTAATCAAAAAAAAAAAAAAGGAAAATAGCCCTAACAGATAAATAAGACATAACTGTTCTTTAGCATGTCAAGAGTTTCAGATGTCATCCTAAAAACAAGAAGTGGCAAAACCCCAGTTGGGTAATGAGCACCCACAGAATGGCAAGCAATTCAAACTTCAGGAAACTTTATATTGAAAGTAATCGATAGAAGGCTAGAATAAAGACAATTTTGCTCTCCTTCAGCTGCCAGCTCAACTCAGGTTACATTAACCTGACTTCTCGAGCACTGAGTAGTAAGATTTCTAATTAGAAGCAATATTGTTTCAACTTAAATATAGAAACCTATTTAGTGATTGCAATATGTAGAGGAAGTTCGAGGCCTATTTGCTTGGAATTATACTGGGATCCTGCACAATACTGAAAGGGATTATCCCAGGTGGAGTAGCCAAAATAGCAGAGTCACCTTCATTGTTCTCTCTTTCTATTAATGGCTCCCATCTTTGCCCCCCTCCCCGCCCCCGAAATCTTTATGATGACTTTTTATTTACGTATTAGAAACCAAGTTTTACATATGATATATCTTGCAGTGTAGCTGAGTACGGTACAGCAAATTTAGGAGGAGAAAAATGCATATGTTCATGTGGATACATTAAGACAGACATTTGCTGCTCAAAACAAGGTAACGAAGTAATTTCTTTCACACACAAATAAAATAAAATTTATAAAATCACAGTTTCTAAAAGCTGTTTTGAGCAAATGTTTTCATTTTTGAAAAATACATGATCAGGAGAGAATTAAAAATGCTGGGACAATCACATTATCATAAAGAGGCTCCAGCCTACCCCATTGTCTCTTCATATGATATAGATCTCAAGATTTCTGTGACAATAGTCTGAGATTTAGAATTACAGTGCAAGGCATTTTGAGGGAAGTTGACAATTTTGAAGCCAAATTACAGTTGAAGTTGGAAAACTTTTTTGAATAGATTACTTGTGAGTTCTTGGAGAAACTTGAAGCAAAGCATCAGGGAAAACAATTTGCTTGGAAATCCCTTCATAATCCACTTTAATTCTGACTTTCCGGTTTACCAATTGTCTGGCTTCTGCTCAGAATTAGTTATGGATTTGCAATCTTCATCCAGGACATAATTCAGTCTCCTCAGGGGTTAAAACCTCGAGGGAGGCCCAGAAACAGTTGGTGCAGAACTTAATTATGTCGTTTAGTAGATCTCCTTGAGAGAAGCACCAGTGACAGTAACCCCACCAGGAGCACACAAGCTTTCGCCTCCTTATACTATGCAGCCACATTTTTTTCACCTGGGTCTACTGAACCCAAACGATTCTTTGCTCTTTCAGCACAAGAGAGGCCACCTCAGCCTTTCACAACATACGGTTCAACCAACTCATCAGCTTACCTCTGCATCTCTGCCCTGAAACACTGAAGTATTACAGGAGCAGTTAGGGTGACCCTCCCAAGCTACAGCCACACAAGGACCCCAAATTTCTGCAGAAACATCTTCTGCGCAGCATAAAACCCTATGTTTAGCCACATGTAAAGGGAGCATATATTTTATGGAACGTGGGTGAAGATGCCACATGTACTCTTTTTAGATGCATATTTAAGAAAAAGAGGAGATCCCTCTTTCAAAAAGCACATACAGATTTAACCACAGCAGTGGCAGCAAGGCTCAGGAGTAACCACTGTACCTTGCAGGCTGTATTAATCCTTCATCATTAAAAAGATTACATGTAAACTCAGAAAGAAGCGTGTTACATTTTTGTCCAGAAGCAGTTATTGTAATATTTTAGTATCTTAATTAGAGATTTGATGTACAGCAATAATTTACTTTCAAATATTTCTACAGACCCTGACATTTTTTCAACTCTAGTGTATTTCTTTAATAAATTAACAACCCAATTTCTTTAAAAATAAAATTGCCTACTTCATGGAAATGCCAAAAATATGGGTGATCAAAAAATAAACACATCCAATATGAAGCAGTAAGGACACACTGTTCCACATATGGATATGGAAGGAAAATATAAATCACTCCTGATAAGGACAGAGCTCTGAACACCAATGTTCAAACACAACGAGGTGTTCTAACTTCTTTCTTGTCCAAAATGCACCTCTTCCAGTGTAGTAAACAACTATCCTAGCAGTCAACTAGGAAAAGAGAATTTGAAAATTATTTTTAAGTCATCATACAATTTTGGAACAACTCTTGAGATGAAGATGCACTTCTTGATTAAATGAGAATTTCAACAGGTTATTACTAATGTGTGCTATTTTACTTTCCCTTCCAAAGTTTTGGATTTATTTTTTTTTTTAATCAGCTATGGACATTATCCAATTTTTGCCACAGGACTGGGAAAAAAATACTGCTAAATCACTATCTATTAAGTAGAACAGTATAGGCAAGAATGACAAGAACATAACATCACACTGAATGACTGAACACACTAAATAGCAACTTCATGCCGCAAAATTAAGCTCTTTCTGCAAGGGTAAAAGGGTGAAGATTAATAAAGGAACCACTTTATTTTTCAATTTGCAGCTTTAACAGTTAAAAATTACAACAGGAAAAGCAGGTGGTGTAATTATTGCACATAGCCCACAATAAACAGCATATTTTTCTTTTGCAGAAGCTTCTGATATTGGACAAGAAATAAATATTGTAGATGGTAAGATTTTTTTTTCCCCAATGATAATAAAAGTAAATAAACCACAGAAACTTCTAGTTAATAACTCTATTGTTGACATGAACATCCACTTTTTGCCAAGTCCTAATCTCTCCCTACTATCACTCAGTAATGTCATTTTTGGTAAGCAAAAGGTATTACAGCCATTACTGAGTTGCACAGAGCAAAGGCAGAAATAGCCGAGCAGAAAACTGAAAGACATTATACATAATAAAGGAAAAGATGTACAGCAAAATTTCAAATCCCAGTAAATGTCCCATCTTGTGAGGTTCAAGGACTTTTACCGGGCTACCCTCATGGAAGCCCAAGCCAGCAGTAATGAAGGCTTACTTACGCAAAGTACTCCCACTGGATTAGACCTGGTGGAAGCTGTCACGGTCCCATGTCTGCACACACCTTTCACCTCACGCTTAGATCTCATCGTTTAAATATTTACCTACAAATCCAAATGTCTACAAACTACTCAAGATGCCCAAGATTTGTTTCACTGCTTTATCAAACCCACACTGCATACTTTTTAAGGAAAAGGGACAGTGGAGTTATTTTCCTGCAATACTAGTGGTCGCTTCCATCAAGCGATGCAATGAGTAAGTCAATCACTCCCTTCTTTTAAATTGAGGATTCAGAGGAAAGTATTGTGGCTACCTTTAAAAAGCAACCTAACCACTAAAAATCTGTGCTGACATTTAACTAAACTACAACAAAGAAAATTATTTTTAAATGAAGCACTGTGATTCTGGAACGAAAAAGATAATTGAAATGAGCCAGAAATACATGATAAGCATGTAAATGGTTTCTCCAGCATTTCTCTCTAACCTAATTTTTGTCAGAAGGCAGATTTTAGATGTGAGATAATCAAGTATTATTAACATTTTTTTAAAGGTTTATCTAAGATCTCTCACAAACTTGTACGATATTGATTCTCACTGTGTGAAGGTCTTGTGTAAGAAAGTCTCCTCCATGGAATAAATAAAGATTTCTTCAGCCTCTTCAGTCTTCCTCATAATTAAAATTAGCACTAAAGCAAATTAGATACTTACTATAGTCATGCAATACTTACACCGAAGAGAGTTACATTTTCTATTGAGATCTGTTTATATTAGCCAGCTACAACTTGTTAGTTAAAATAAGCTCCTCAATAAGCTACTCAGTGCTCAGTAAAGCAGAGCCTTTGTTGTCCTTCGAGTTACCTTCAGTGACTTGCAAACACAGAAGTCACACCAAACCCTCCCACCATTACTCCAAGCCTGAGATTCTTCAAAGAACATTTGAGTAAGCAGTAACATGTAAAAAAGAAATCCACCTCACTGCTGTACACATGCAGCTTTCCTCTTACTCTGCTCATTCCACAGGTGACAAAACACCTACCAAACCAGGGGGCAAAACATTATTTTCTCACTCTATTAGATGTTCTTAATTATTTTTTGGGTTTTGTCTTCATAAGAGAGAACTACCTTTGGAATGTCCCCTGTCACACCACACTGCATGAGCTGCTAGGAGATACGCTTCTGCGTAACACTGTTACTGTCCACATCATGATTCAGGACTCATCCACTTCCTCAGCAACTATAATCCGCATCTTTCGTTGCGGTAGGACTGCTAGCACTATTACTGAAAGAGGTAAGGACTGAAAGAGGTAAGGAAAGTAACCACATACATAATGCCTCCAGCAGCAATTTTCCCACAGTGATTGTTTTTGTAATAAATATTACCCTATTTCTCTCAAATGTGACCTTAATTCAGTGAGGCACTCTAGGTCAGAAAAGCAGTTTGGACACAGGGTTCTTCTGGTTCTGCTTACTTGGTGCCACTGTTGCAAATACAGCTGATTGGGGCACAAACTGGGACAGACGGGCAAACTTTGGATGTAAAGAAGTTGTGAACTGAATGAACTAAGTTTTCCAAATACTCACTTTAAAGCAGTTACATTCCCTACACAATCTTGCAGCATGCAGACATGGAAGTGTGTTTTGTGACCTTTTTAAATGGACTTTAGAGAAAAGGTCTTTTGCTTTTAAAAGAGATTGTTAAAAGAGATCATACATCCAGTACTGTGTTGCTTGTGTTAGAAGACCAAATCCCACAATCAATCAGGTTTTGCAGACTCTTGTGTACATTATCAAATCTTATTAGGGAAAACAGCACTCCCACAGAGAAATGAGGATCTGCCTGCAAAGATGCAACTGCAGGGCTCAGACTAGAACAGTGATTTGGTGAGCACTGGCTTTCATTAAAGTACAAGAATGTTATCTCCTCTGGATAAACAAAAACATTTCCTCTAGCTGGAATGACAAGATCCTTTGAAAATATTAATTACATCATCATAGATATAATTGCTGTTACAAGTCAGGAAGAAAAGAAAACACAGGAAACAAAAAATGTCTTAGAACTTCCTATGAGGCATGTATGATTAAAACAGAATGTAACATGGTACAATACCATAAATTAAACAACAGACAGAATTCTGCCTTAAAAAGTCCTTGATCCGATGGAAGCTGGAAGTTAGAATTTAACATGACAAAACAATCCTATATTTTTCTTTTTTCTTTTTTTTTCCTTTTTCTTTTTTTTTTTTTCAATTGACAAAGGCATTTTCTCCACATTTCTAATTCTGTCAAATTAAGCATTTTTCATATTTGTCTTATATTTACAGATAGGAACTGACAAGCCCCTAAGTAAGATTTATTGCTTTCTTTCCTGTACCTGACTGCCTTTCCCAGCAGGGTAAAGAATGAATATTTCAGTGCAAAAGCTGGAAACAAGAGCAGAAAAATGAACAGGGACAGGCTGCTTTGCTGCTCCTCAGAACACTGAATAGAAATCTTTCCAGTGTAACAAATGTTGATTTAGGTTTAAAGCGATCTGCTAACAAAAGAGAACTCTCAGAAGAACCAGTGCCAATACCTTCTTTGCTGAAAGACAACCCAGGATTTTTGCTATGTTTGCAGTTTATTTTTACAATGAAACGTTAGAAATGCTACAAAAATTGTAGTGCTCCACCTGACATATCAAAGTACTTGAAACAGCGTAAGCTGAATTCTTCCAGTTTTTTCAATACCGAGTGATACCACCCTTAAGTATATTATCTGAAACCAGTCCCTATAACATATTTTCAGTGTTTACGGCCCTGGGTAAGTTATGCAGCTGCTGGCATGAATTCAGCAGCAATTACTGCTTTTACAATTACTGTCACTTTGACACTAGCAGGTGGTTTTGAGTTTAATTTCATTCCATCCTCACTTATACCTGCCTGAGCCAAGTATGAATTATCCATGCGACAAGTTGAGGAGACAGTTAATAACATTTCTGGAAGAGAGTGTTGAAATGAGTCATGTCAGAGTGGTGACCAGTACCAATGGAAGGAGCCCAATGGACTTCATTTAGGACATTCACAGCAGTAGTATTTATTGCTTAACCTGATCCAAAAATTCCAAGAGCACATTTTGAGCATTTTACGCAGAAAACAGACTGGCTCCAGGACCAACTTGCTAGCTCTGAGCCAGCTCCAGTCCTATTTATTACAGACCAGAGTAGAATAAAAGAGAATTGCCATACCAAATCATAAGCCCACCTCTATCCCAGGGCTGCACCCAACCTCATGTCTTCCTACCAGCATAAAGAGGACAGTGCATTAATCCAAGTGGCTCCACTTCAGAGTACACCTACAGCGGTCAAAGACAAGGCAGAGCTAATCAGCATGACTACACACCATGACACAGAAGAGCATCGTGTTCTTCGTCACTCTCTGCATTTTGGGACAGCGATTTAAATTGGTGTTTCCTTAAAAACAAAGTGAAGGAAACCAAGCATGCTTTAGCTCCTTTAAAAGTCATGGTTTGTCACATCTTCATCAGGGGAATTTTGACCAGACAGAGCAGCATTTTATTTTATTGAGATTTAAACAAGTCCCTTGAGATTAACAAAATGCAATTAGTGGAGTTCCTATTCCAATCTGGGTGACGACACAGGGAGCACAAGGTGAGCTGTTATACAGCACAGTGGAGGGACATCTTGGGGCCAGGTGATATCAGAAATCCCAGGCAAAGAATTAAATTTAAAACAAAACCCAATAAAATCCCACCACCAAAAAACCAAGTTAGTTTGGTGAATAGCCTCAGGCACTTCCCTCTCATTAAAATTCTCAAAGCAGCACTAGCTTTCATGCAATTCTCTCCCTCACACAGATAAACCATATCACAGCTGTATAAAGCAGGAGGAATGTTTCATTTAAAAACAATGACAATCTGCAGCTATTCCCACAATCCTGCTTCACATCTACTATTATACAGGGCTGGACTGTAACATGTTAAAAGACAAATGGTTTTCAGTGGAGAGAGCGTGGAAGATACAGATCCTGCAGTAAAAGGGGACTTTCTATCCCAATCTAAGGCCGAAACAACCAAGCAGTAGTATTTATAGCAAGATCTGCAGTACAGGAATCCAAAGCTTTTATATGACACATTTGTGAGACCAGCAAGCACCAGAGAACTCAGACCTTTCAAAAGCTCTTGGTACCTAGGATGACGTGGCGATTCAGGAAAGTACACATAAGTTTCCAGCTTTTGAAAAATCACAATCACAGAAGAATGCAAATAACCGTGCTGGAAAGATTTGGGCAGCTTGTGGTATCTGTGAGCAGCTCTCACCTGCAAACTGCTAGAGCAGTATGTGTCCTTCTCACAGCTTGAGGAAATAACACAGACAGGTAAGCTTTTAGAACACCCATTCCAGAACACTCCAGCATGCTGGTCACCAGTTCACAGAAGCAAATTCACTTTAGAAAGACGCTTATTATAAAAATTTGATTACTTAAAAAAAAATCTTTCATTCAATTAGCCTTTTTTTGTTATATTTCACTGATGGCAAGATAATTAATTTTCTTTTTTAGCTGATTATTGCCCTAAACAAGTCACACAGTACCATTAAGAGTCTCCTCCTGTAGAAAAGACTGAAAAGAACTTAATCAAATGGAAGTAACTGGATTAGTGAAAGATTTCCAGATTTAATCCAAAGGTACATAGCAACAAGCACAAACCCCCTTCAAGTTATCAGCAGTAGCTAACACATGTAATTACTTCAGTTGTTTTTTTAACTAAAGGATTTTTAAGTAGATACACAGTGTTTGAAAATTTAGGAAGGCCAGTAATAAGTAGTACAAACTGACAGAAAGAAGGCATAAAGAAATAAAGTATACAGTAACATACACTCATTTAACTTGCACTTTAAAATTGGAATGAAGGAAGGAATTGTTAAATAACTTTTTAAAAAGCCACTTAAAAAACCCAAACCCAACAACACAACAAACCAAAATAAACCCAACCAACATAAAGGAAGAATTTGTTCCAGTTATATTTAGTCATTTCCTTTTGTATGATTTATGTGTATTTAAGATTGCTTACGCAGGCGTAAACTCTAAGAACTATTTAACAGGAAGAACTGTTAGACCACTGGAGAAAAAGTAACCACTAATTTATTTACTAATGTAAAGAAAGCATTAGTTCTATTAAAGCTTGCACAGTTAAAATCTTAGCTGCATCCCATTAGTACCTGAAAGTCTCATGAACTGACCATTTAATAGTATCTCTGTTATGGCAATTCAAGAAATGGTGCTGATGAAAGTAGTAAACAGTTTCCTGTAAGAAAAGGAATTTGGCAGCTATGAAAGCCACAGGTAACAAGACTCAAGCCTACAAAAGCTGCACTTACATCTTAAGATGCTGAAACCCTACACCACCCCAAATAAACAAACAGTGAAACAGGTCAGGGTCAGCATGTCAGTGGCAAAGATTTGGGATGCCATTCTTGCATCCTGTCAGTAACAGGAAGCCCAGAATCCCAGGTCTCCAGTCAAATAAAGCACGTGGTTCTAGCAAGGGCAGATGGCAAATTAGCAGGCATTAAAGCTGTCAGCAGTCCGTGACTGAGGACTGAACCTACACCTAAGAGCTAGTTTAATTTTTGAATCTCTGGTTTTACCCACCACGTGCTTAACTGGGGCAGGATATTAACCCTCTACACATGTATCCGGACTATGGTAATGCTCTGTACAACAGGCAGCACTGTAAGGACCACCACACAGCTGCACAACTAAAGGACAAACAGACCATCACTAAAAAGTCGTTCCCAAGATCACTCCATCCCCAAGACAATAGCCCCCCTCAAACCTCCAGAAGTCTGACATTTAAATGCCTGGATGCTGCTGAGAGACACGGTCAGCCTGTGAAGCAACTCGTGGACTAACACCAGGCAAGGTTGCCAAGAACATAAAATATGTCATGTATTTAGTGCTCAGATCATGTACTGTGAAGATGATACATGTATTTGAAAATATATTGGATGTAGTAAATACAAATGGAATTAAACGTATGGCATATACAATGGAAACTCATCATATTGTAAAGCAATACAGAAGACATCTGGATGTCATCTTAGAGGTTTGTAGTTTTCCTGATTAAGGAAACAGCTGCCTTCTTAAAATTACTCATATCCACCAGTAATGAAGAGTATCTTTTAGCACAATTCCTCTGTTAAGCCACAAGCATCTGCTTCCTAATTTTCTTTTTATTTAATCTTGTGTACCCAGCCCAAGTGCTGTAACAACAAATTTAAATAGCTGCCTCATTTACATCTTGCAAGTTATCATATCTAAACAAAGAATAACACTTTGCATATGAAACTCTCCTTTCAAGCAGGTGACCATTGAGAGGTGATTTCCAACACCATCTGTGTGAAAGCAGGGGGTGGGGTGGAGGAGCCTAATAAACTTTGCATGGTGAATCAATAATTACATCCTTAATGTAGCATAAAATGCTAACAGAAGACTCATTGCTGGCCTTGTAAATACGACTGTATCTTTTAATTCCGACACCATTAAGTGATTTAGAGCAACACCTTCGCTCTAAATTACACTTCAAGACCACGGTGGCAGGCACAGAAAAGAATAAAATCACTCTGTGTAGGTGAAGGGAATCCCATTTGCTCTTTAATGTAAACTAAACAGCAAATGGAGAGCTGTTTGTTTCAGACAGCATTACATGTGATACTTTTAAGTTTGTTCCAGCTGCTAATGGAATTTTAAATGATGCTTATCAAATATACAAGTATAACAACACAAACAAGATACCAATATGCTTACTTGACTTGTTCTTTTGCTCATTATTTTTTTAATATCATGTGCTCACTTTATTATTTTACTCCAACATCAGAGTAGTAGCTTAGCAAAATTATTCCTAACAGTTGGAATTAAAAGGGTCATTGCACAAAAGATCCAAGACTCAGGGTCTCCCATATTTGTCTGTTTTCCTTGAACTGAACACTAGCAAATGGGTATCTGCAGAGCAAACCGGGGTGGGGGAGGAAAGGGGGAACAAGGGGGGGGGGGGAGGGTGTGCACGGGGCAAGCTTGCTGAGCCAGCAGAAAAAAAAACCCTCTTTTTGCTTTAGTCCCATGGTCTTCCTTAAAAGGGTGGTCTCCTGAATCACTACTTAGTCTCAATCTGACACCATCACAGGTATTTTCAGTCAGGTATTTATATCACTCAGGCCAGTGCTCAAATAGTTAAAATTTATACCGAACATGCCCTCCCTAAGAAAAGACAGTCTTACTCTTCCTTGTAATTTTCATACAAAGTGCTCCAGATAGCCAAGGGGCTGTTTTCCTGAAGCTATGAGTGAAAGTTCACAGACCCACAGAACGGCTGAAGTTGGAAGGGACTTCTTCAGAACATCTGGTTTCAACGTTCCCACTCAAGCAGGGCTACCTAGAGCCAGCTGCCCATGACCATGTCCAGATGGCTTTTGAATACCTCCAATGTTGGAGAGTCCATAATCTCTCTGGGCAACTTGTGCAGTGATCGGTTACTCTCACAGTAAAAACATGTTTCCTGATTGTTGTGGTTTATACCTCAACAGAAAGCTGAGGCCACAAAGGTCAGACAAAAAAACCCCCTACCACTTTAAGAGGTGGAGGATGGGCGAACGGAGTTAAGCGAGGAGCTGCAGAGCCAGAGGAAAAAAAACCACAGGCTTGCAAGGTTAGGATAAGGATAGTTTACTAAACAACAGGGAAAAGTATGAAAACAACTAACTACAGTGCTATTATATACAGTGCAAACCTCTCCCCACACTATGTCATTTGAGCCGTGCCCGAACCGATTCAGATTCAGATTCCCAAACGCAGCACTCCCCGAGCCCAGCACCCCCGGGCACCCCCCTCACCACCTCCTGCCACGCCAATCCCGAAAGAGAGAGAACGAGAAGCCGGAACTCCCACACGCCTGCTCAGACCAGCACTTCCCGTGCCCGGAGCAGGTTCTGATAGGTCTGTAGTCTCCCCCGGAACTGGCACTGCGGCTGCCCAGACCGGGACTTCCCGTGCCTGGGTCCGAAGTCGCCCCTGCAAAGGGGGGGCAGCCTGTCGGATCATGATGCAATTGGTATGGAATACTCTCAGGGCTAACATAGCCTGCTGCTGGGCTGAACCCAGGACACTGATGTTCAGAGGGAACCTCCTGTGTTTAGTCTCTGCTGAAAGTTAGACATCAATGTTACACAAGTAGTGTGGCACAGCACAGCATTAGGGCATGTACAGGGCAGTGTCATAGTATAGTTCCAAGTGACTTTTATCCAGGCTACACCTTCAGTAGACACTGGAACAAGCCGTTTCTTAACAAGAGTCTCCTTTTGAAAGGTAGGAGTGACTTCTTTAGAAAGAAGCAAGCAGTAAACTAACATAAAAAAGAACACTAACAAAACAAACTACATGCCACAGGAGTGACAAAAGGATTAGGGCAAGGTTAACAAACAGGATGACTATCACAATTGACAAGTTTGAATACTAAAGTTTTAAAAACAGGTCAGAATTACAGAGTTCCGGGCTTTGCAGAATCTTTGTTAAACACAAAAGTTCAAGGAGTCTCATTTGCATTACACTTTAATATCCTTTACTAGAGATCCTCTGGTCCACTTCACGCCTGGGCAATTCCACTGACCATTAACTTGATGTGTTCATGGATACAAGAGAGTAAGCTAAAAACTACTCTTTCAGAGTGTTTCTTGTATTCTGTAAACATATCAAATATAGTGAGTATGCACTGAAAATTTATAGTGTATATTAAGGCTGTCCCATGTTTAAACAGTAAAGTGCTTCCTTTAATCCTAGGATTAAAGCTGACACAAGACTTTCCCGAGTTTGTGATCTCAGGTACTGGAAACATGATAAATAACTTAAAATAGTGAAATGATCACAAACACAAAGACAGCACCGACCGACCGCCACTCTGTTGGATTTACAGCACGGATCACTTAGGAACAAGCCATTTGATCACAAAACTCTCTCACCGATCTTTAGCTTTCTCTGCCACCAGCAGCTACAGACAGCTTCTGTTTCACTTTTGTAAATGCGGAAAAGGAAATAAGCGTTTTATCTGTTCCGGGCCTAACGGTAGTGGTTTCTCAGACTATAAGTAAATATCGATAACCATCACAGCCATGAAACAGAGGAACTACTTCTTTAATTTGTTTGGGTAAATTCCATCAAAGGCAGTGGGACTGAGAAGGTGCCATTTGGTAAAATTCAGTCTGGATTTGCAACTGTGCCAACTTCTTAGCTTGGCTCCAGGACAGGTGAGTTTTGAACCACCAGCAGTTGCACTGATGATGCATTCCTAAGAAGTTGTTTTTCAGGAGAGAGGAACATGTTAAAATTTAGCACACTTGCAGGTTCCTTTCTCCAGGAGACCTCTAACACACCATCTAGCTGCCTTTTTATATAAAGAAATGTAACAGCAAAAAACTTGTTTTGTGTAGCAGGAAAAGAAGATGACGCTTTCTTAACCCAGTGCTTTCTTATTCTTGAGATTTCTCTGGAAGACCACAGTCACTGAATTTTCTGATGAACAACAGGCACATCCAAAACAAGTCTAAATAAAGTGCTTGTGTATTTTCCTTAAATTAAATCTAGGAAATGTGAACTCTCTTGTGTTTTTTTTTTACATAAGCCAAACAGGAGAGAAACGCTATGATTTAAGAAGCTGCTTTTATGTTGTAAGTTAAATCATCAGGCAGACTAATTCAATTCCTTTCTGTTTACTGTAAGACTATTTCTCTTACCGGACAAGCCATAAAACTAAAGTGACTAAAATATAAGGAGGCAAGCAGACATTTCCAATTCTTAAGAGTCAGAAACAAGTGCTCTGACTGAAGAGCAGAGATGCCAGCAAGTCAAATTTATGAGCAATTCAGCTACTGCTCTGAATTCCCTGCAGTTTGAAGGGTTTTTTTACAGTTAAACCTCAGAATCATTCCTATAAGATGTTCTCTCCAAAGAATAATTTCTGAATGCAGTGTATATTTGGAGGAAATAATGGTTAAAAGCATTCAAAGACTTCAAATATGCATATAAGCAGCTACAGGTATCACTACATTGCTTCCTGTCTCCCTGCCTGAAGCAAGGGGAAAGAAAAAAAAGACATGACAGTCATGTAAACTCTCAATTTTTACCTAAATTCTCGACATGGCTTTAGTGTTTGTTGTTTCACTGAACACTTCACACAGACATTTCTAGAGAGAATACTCTGCAGGTTTCACTAAATAATTTTTATATTTGTCTCTAAATTGAAATACTACAGTAGTTTAGCCTTAATTTCAAGTGGAAACTAGATGCAAAAGTCTTTAGAGTATGGTTAAGGGGCATCTTAGTACCAACTTACAGTCATTCCTTCTACCACCAACTCTCTTGTCAGCCAAGGAAAAACTGGTGGAGCAAGGAGCTCTCACTACCTCAGTAAGTCTTTACTTTTGGCCTTTGTAACATTAACTTAACACACAACCTTCAAGCAAATCAGAATGGCTGATGGCATTTAACAGGAGAGAGTTAGTCTGCCCAGACATGCAGAGTACTATCCCCATAGTCTCCTGCAGCAGTGTGGCAATGTTTGCCCAGAGCATCTCAGCAGTTATTGATCTTGCCTGGAATCAGGAAGCTTATTTGTTCTTCCCTCTAGAATATAAATGGAAATAAAAGCAACTCTGGAGAGAAAAAGACTGAGCACAGCCTGAATGATGTTTGCAAGAGATACCCTACAAGCAGCAAACTCTGATGAGAAGGTTTGAGTTATTCAGTGGTTTTGCATGATAAAAGGAAAAAGATTGAAATTGTCTGTATACTATGAATAGTGTTTTTAAGAACAAGTTGGGGAAAATAGCATCCTTTAAGAAACAGCATTGTGAGCTGCTGACTTTGTTCTGCAGCTGTTGGTTTGATGAAAACAAAAGTGTTTTCAAAGAAAAATGGAAGAGAATGGATTTCACAGCATATCCTTTTCACATGATGGTCCTGCAAATCTACTGAACTGTAAAATTATCTAGTCATGCTTGCAAAAATTAAGGACAACTTGCCCCCCAAGGGACAACACAACTTTAAAGCACTAACTGGACTGAAACAGCTTCCAAAAACAACCAGCGTGGTTATTTCGCTTAGCTTGCAAAGGCAGATGACTGCCTAAAGGATGAAGGAAAACAAACCAGACACATCTAGTTCTTCAGATTAACTAGTTACAGAGCCTTTTAGGTAATTCAGTGCATCTGAATCATAAGAAACAACAGCACTGTGGCCCTTGATGCCAGAAAGGCGATTGCTTTCTGTTAATTGATGGTTGACTGTACTCCAGTAACACTGCTGCTGGAATGATTTTCCTTGTTTGCTTTAGAGTTTTGTCAGTCTACATAGGGTTGGACTTTTTGGATGTTAAGCTTCCGAGCCTTCATGTAGCTGAATGAAGAGAATCCCCTCATACTGTAGTGCTTTGATTAGCTACTATTTGAAGGAGTTATCAAGGTCAGGTGAAGACCTGAAATCAGAGGTCTGGAGTGAAGAATATGAGTCAAACACACCAAACAAAATCCAAGTTCTTCAGAGCATCTCACCACCTCCTGACCTCTCTTTTTGTACTTTACTAGAAAATTAAACATCAAGATAGCTGACCAGCTAACACCTGTGGGAATACAAAAGTGTAATACTTGTTGACAGGAGGCTTGAAATGTTACCAGTAAGCTAAGAAACCGAATCTGCTGTTCAAATACAACCTGAACTACTTTTTCTTAAGGAAAGCAAGTAAGATTTTTATAAAACACCGGCACTAGATACTACTCCTTTTTTCCCCCTTTTAAATTTCAATGAAAGTAATTTCCTTCATCCTCTCCCCAGTTTCCAGTTTAAGAAAGGTCTGCAGTTTATCCATTTACGTGCACTTTGTATTCACTGATTTGAGGGGGGGGGGAAAGCTTTGTCTTCCAAATGCTTCGTGACAGCTCTGTTTAGGGGCAATCGCCTGCCAAAACCCCAAATAACCCTTAGCATCCTGTGCTGGAAGTGGCACGGGATTTTTCGTGTGAACGTCTTTCGCAAACTCCTTCTCAATCATTTGCACACAGGGTGCAAGATTCAGTCTGCATATGGCAGAGGAAAGCTTTTGGCATAGCAGAGACAGGAACTGCACTCATTTATCAACTACAACATTTATCAACTGTTGCATTTTTACAAACAAATAGCACGCGGATTCCTGCAATTTCTGAACGAGCAGATAAAGAGCTCCCTCCTTATCTTCCCTTTCAAATCTTTCAGATTTCTGTTGTTCTAAAAGCATGAACAATAGAGCCTGCCAAAACCAATACCGATACCAATTAGCACTCTCCATAAATTGATTCCAAGAGTTCATGCTGACTTAAAGCCAGTGAACCTTGTTTGTATCTGTTTCAGGTTTGATCTGCTGAGCAAGATGTATTGCTAAATCCAAAGGAAACTAAAAGAAAATCCGATTCTTTTGCAGCAAAGATGCCTTTATCTGTACCTACTGCTGGAAGCATGAAGGGCATGCAGGAACAGCAGTGATATCTGCTTCTCATTTCAGGCATTTTCTCAATGATTTTCAGTTCGCTTGAAGCACGAAGTGGCAGTTTTGTAACAAATCTCTAATCTGACCCTTCAAATAGCAAACTGGATGAGGAGTTTTCCTGATTTCATTATAAACTTCTATTCACTTGGTTTGTAATTGAAGTACATAAAATTAATTAACGCTTACATAGTCTTTAATAGAAGTAATTTACATCTTTGCAAAAAGATACAGAAGTAGAAGGACTCATCTAAAGTCAAATTCAGGATCTGCTGGAACACTTTAGCAGACGCCAGTAGAATGAAAAACATGGGAATCTTCTACTGGATGGTTTCTGCTTTTATCTTCTCTAAGCTAATAAAGCAAGGATTTTATCATCTACTTAATTCTCAACTTAATGAAAAATAACCTCTGGATCAGATTCGATGGAGACAAAATAGGAAATGGAACCATACATAAACTAGCGAAGTTTTGCAAAAGATTTAGTTGAAGAAACAAAGTTACTCCATGCTCAGAGTAAAATGCAGGCACATACTATTCTTACCTTTATTTTGGGGGAAAAAATATTCAGTATGATGACTCAGTGCCAATTATATTTATCTCCTAATCAGGCTTTTATAATATGGCCACAGAGTATACACTTTTCCAAATATTTTATATAGCCTAGAATTAAAGGAGGATAAATTAATGCTGATCTATTGCCACTGTCAACACTGACTGAGATATTTTTCTGTTGCTTTCATTTGCTGAAATAAGGCTGATTCTTGGCTGTAAAATTATATATAAGGATTATTCTTTAGACAGGGTATTTGCAACAATCTCAACACTGCCTGCAAATGGCTCCACAGGACCACATATTTAACCATAAGTTGTACACTGTCTATTAAATTTGCAGAAAAGGACAATCCCACTAACTCTTCAGGCAATACGTGTTTACTCTCCTTTTATTCTGCTCTATAATTGCAATTGCATTTAATGCTGCAAAATGACAGAACTCAATACTGAGATAAATGAAAGTCAGAAACATCTTGAAGATTGAATTTCTTTGCAGATGCATGGTGACTCTGGACAGACTGTTAATAGCATATAATTTCTTCTGCATAGTATATTAACCCCCCCCAAAAAAAATTTCTTCTTTTGGGTCTATCTAGAGCTGCTGCTCAAAAGGAAAGCACCCACACTAGTACTTCTGGTAGACATGCCCTCTCCAACTGTTGTGTAGAACCACAATCAAGTGAAACTGCAGGAGCTGGTTGAGAGCCAAATCCTCCGAACAAACAAACCAGCTCCCTCTCAGCTGCTTGAATTCTACTTAATAATATAGCTCACGAGCTCATGTCAAATACACCAGCTGTTACAATCACAAACAGATATTACTTAGCTCTCATTATCATCCATTCTCCTAACAGTTTACCAGTTTTAGCATCCGACTATAGTAGTCTGGAGGTAAGAAGTGATTTTGGTTTAATGTACTGAGCAATAAATTACTTCAGTTAAAATCAATGTATGAGCATAAAAACATGTCAAATAAGTTTGCCATGGAGCAAAGCAATTTTTGTTGTTGTTTTGAAAAACCCCTCCTCAAACACACCACAAAAGGGAAACCACTAAACACAAAGAAGGTGGTTATGTGCATATCAGAGTCCTAAACTCGCATTTCACAGACCAAAATCAGGGCTCTGGTTCCTGGTTTCTTAGTAGGCTAGTAGGCTTAGGAATGGCAGCTGCATCAGGCTATCACCATAGCTGCTCTGTCCCCTGCTGTGGATATTCATGCTGATGACAGACATCTGAAAGAGAAACATATCCACTGCTGAACTCCAGCAGACAGCAATTCGCTGGATTAATGTAAATTGCCACTATTTTCACTTTAAGTTAGTAGCGTAGCCTGAAGGTCTTTATTACAAGGTACAAAAATTGTTGGTGACGGCAGTTGATTGCATGCCTGCTGTATAGGCAGCAGAAGCTCCACAAAGCTTCGAGTAAGAGCTCTGAGTGGTGGTACGCATACCTGGTATCAGTAACTCCCAGGCAGAGAGGGAAGAGAAGGAAAACCAAAAAGCAAAACTTGAATTAAGTGCATGACTGGAAATCAGCATCTCTGTTACTATTCTTTGATGTTTCCTCAGTGCTTTCTGTGGGGCCAGCCTCAAGCAGAGTTGTACAGAGCAGCTGAGCAAGGAGCATTGGGCGAATGGGGAAGGAAGCATTAGGAACAAGGAAGCTTTTGGAGTATAAGGAACCTATTTAACAGAGATGGGTTTCATCAACAGCAACATTATAATGGCGCTGCAGGAACTTCAGAGACAGAAATAGAAGACTGAAGGGCAGCCTGCTTGGAACAACAGAAGAACAGTCTGCATCAAAGAAAATCTTAGGAGTCAAGGTTATCTTCAGAATGTGAATCCACAGGGATCCTGTAGTACATTTTGATGCAGCTAGCACAGAAAGAGAATGGTGTTTGGTCTATTAAAGGTGGTGAAGAGTCTGAAATACCAATGGAGATTACAGACTGTAACTTTGGGAAAGCAATTTTAAATCCTTCCGTGTTCCCGAATAGACTGGTAAGTACTACATCAGAGGGGATACAAAGTCTAATGACAGCTTGATGCAAAAAGTAGGTCTTCCCATAGCTTGATGTATTGCTAACAGGGGCCACACATTCCAATTCCACATGCTGTCACAAATAAAAGCTTCACTTTGGTAATGTTGAAGTTTGGAAAGAGAATCAAGAACACCAGCTGAAAATGAAGTTAGGAAGCAACAGTCAAATGACTAAAATGCTTGAGATGACTTGGAGGAAGATGATGAGCTTCAGAGTCACAAGATTCTCAAATCAAAAGGCACAGATGACTTCTATCTTCTTTTAGGTGTGACTGTAAAGAAGGTAATTAAAAGCAATAGTATGTTAAGTTTGATTATGGAATAAAGAAACTGATGTCTGACAAGTTAAATGAAAGACTATTAAGTCAGGCTAAAAGTAATTCTTGAGGATCAAGGTTTTAAATGTAAAAAAAAAAAAAAACAGAAGAGGGAAACATGAGGGCTGCTAGAGAGCCAAGAACAATTAAACGGTATCTGTCTGAAGGAGCATGCTGCTTGAAACAAAGTCATTGCAGAAAAGCTAAATATAATCTAGTGTTCAGTCTTGCAGAGCCTAGGCAGGTTCCCATACAAGGAGATTCTTAAGGACAAGGCTCATGTTGGGACTAGATAGTGATGCTGGACTACAGCACCTCTTGAGGTCCCTCCCAAGTTGAAGGACTCCAGGATTCTATGAAATATGGAAGTTTAAAAATAGAAATAAATCATAAATTGATAAAAATGAAACAAATTATCAAGATAGTTTCAAGCTCTAAAAGAACTAAAACTTGACACTGCTGAAGTACTGATGCAGCACTTAAAGTGGCAGCAGATGGATAGTAGGTGGCAAACAGGACACCAATCTGAAAACAGGGCTGCAAAAAACTACAGGCAATTGCAGTCTTCTCGTTTCTACCAAACAGGGAATTCTACTGCCAGTCTGTGAAGATGCTTAAGGAGGAGTTAAGTGGCATTCACAAGGAAGTGATCAAGCTGATACAGTATGCCTGGAGTTTCAAACAGCATTAGAAATCAAGCTTCCAAGACATAAAAGGAAAAGCCCTCTGGTTAATTACTGTCAAGTTAAGTGAAAGGAAGCAGGAGATAAAACACCCTGCCAATTCTCACACTGGTGAGATCAGATCCCCAAGGCATCTATACTGGAACTTACATTCCCGAGTTGCAGAAATAACTCAGTACCTTTGTATAGGTGACAAATTTCATTCTCCTACTATTCAAGATTGCTAAATAATGATTTTTTTTTAAATTAATGGAATTTAAATATTCTCTATGAAGGGAGACCTCTATGAGAGAGGGAGAGCCAGATGAAAATAGCTACAGCTCAATTCTGGAGAATGTCTTAGCACTATATGAAGTCAGCATTGTTTTGTGGTCAGCCTGGCAAAGACAGCTCTAGATCAATAGCATCTGTATCATTATTTCATGTCTGCTCCACATTAAGAAGACAGCACTACCACCACTGATGGATGGTTGTTTTAAGTGGGCAATGATTAGGTCTGCAGTCAGACAGAAGGCCAAGATAATCAAGTGAGGTTGAATAGCAGCACTCTAACTCCTGTTCTAAATGCAGATATAAACTAATTAGGTGATGTGTCATTACTCTTTTTTTCCCTTCCCTTTTTTTAATTCTAATTAACAGTTGGTAGAGTAATAAATGAAACTCAAAGCGCAACATTTATCATTATGGAGAACAGTTTGTAGTGGATTTTTTATTCCTTCATCCTGATTAGGATGAACTAATGTTCCTTAAAACAGGATATATACTGCCAGAGTGGAAAAAAAAACCCAAATCAATAAAAAAACCAAAACCTGCCACATTTCAATTTCATGTCACTGAGAGAAATGGCAATATGAACATCATTATCAATTTTATTTTGCCTTCCTCCAGTGAAGATAGCTATCTTTAGCCTTAGAAAAGAGAAGGTTGTATTATGTAGGAAGAACAGCTGCTGAATCCAAAATATTTTAACTCTGGAGGGTGAAAAAAAAATTACTCATCCCATTCAAATAAATGGAAAAGCTTCAAAGGAATCTGGGAACTCACCAGCTGGATCTGAAACTCACATCCTCCTGATTCATTTTCAAGCATTTTGGATTTACTTTTTTTCTACTCATACAAGCAGCAATTATTAAAAACTTCTTCTATTTCTGCCTATGTACTATATTCTCTGACTGTGGAACCAACCTGCAAGTAAAAAAGTCCCCTTGCTACACAGCTTTGGCAGTACCTGTAAGAACCAGCTACCAGTACGCCAGACAAGCTGATCAGATCCATCTTTAGGCTTGTATATCCTCTACAAGCAGTGCCATCATACAGTTACCATGATTCAGAGCACCAGTATCACAGTTATTCCCAACAGTGAAGATTATCATGCTCAGAAACCATGTTTGTCACCTCCATGAATTCCAAGAAAGGTCTGTAGCTGCTGTTAGAGGACACAGTACAGAGGTACTGTTGGAGGACCTACCTCCTCCGGAGGTTAACAAATTATCTCCTTACATGACTACATTTGGAAGTGTGCTTTAAGCAAAAGGGGGAGTGGCAGGGGGAATATATATATGTATACATTTTGGTCTGCAGAACAGGGGATTGTGTTGCATGCAATACTCCTAACCCTTGCTATACCAGAATTTTACATTAGACTAGTATAACAAAACATTTGCAAACCAAATCTCTCCCTTACTAGACATCTTATGTTCCAGTAACAAACAAAAAAACCCCATCACATACCAAGTTGCTTAGAAGAGAAATCACATGTCTACTAATGAATTCAGGTTTAATTTAAACAAAGCAATCAAGAGAGCTTGCAAATAAATCTGTCCTGTTCCTGTGGTTTAAAACTTGCCATATTACAAGCTCCTCCAGATGCTTTCCTGAAAGCAAACAAACAAATGCTAGCACAGCTTCAAAAGGAACCAGTTTTATTTTAAATAATCCCTTATAGGCACAGACTCATGGAAAAATATCAGGGAAACATTTAGATGTAAGATCATTTTGGAGGACTTCACAGAAGAAAAAATAAATCAGTCCTTATAATGTTACTTACCTTGAAATGGTATTTGTGGCTGTTTTACAAATGAAGTTTGATATTTGACTGGAGTTCTTTCTACCTTGTCTTTAAATAGCAATTATAAAATACTTTTAAAAAGCAACTTAAAGTACATGACACTGTTCTAGCACTTTTAGGCATTTCATACTAATTCCAGTGAGGGAGAAATTCTAGGAAGCTTAATAGCATGCATCTCAGCTCTACTTCCAAGTACTACACAGTTATCAAGAGGCAAAATATCCAATTTGTTAATTTTTAAAATTATTCACATTGGTGCCTTTATCTAAATGAACTATTATGTGAACACAATGTTTTAGGAACTACTCAGTATGATAGGATATTCTTTAATCATGATTAGTTAAGACTTACAAATGATTATGGAACATACAATATGTTGCAGCTTTGGATCATTACCCATGGAAATGTAATTCAGAAGTACAAACAATAATTATTTCTGTCACTCCTTTACAGAAACATAGCTTGCTTTAATTAGGATACTGATAAGAGACTACAGCAAATATAAGATTTTTAAATAGTTAATCTGATAAAGAATAAAATGAGCTTTTAACCAAGAAGGCTTTATCCAGTAAACAGCCTGCATACAGGTTGTTCCACCTCCTCAGGAATGCCCACCAATATAATGGACTAAAGGATGATGAAAGATATACTTTCTATGGGACAACCAGTCCCTGGGAACCTCAGTCCCTTCCACACCTGTTAGCAGCAGCAAAGGACAGATCCACGCAACACAGGAAATCTCAGACTGCTGCATGGCTGGTCTGTCCTCTGAACGGCTGAGTCCTGCTCCTCCTGTAGGCAACAACTGGCCTTTGCTTTAGGAGGCAGATCTGGAAGCTTCCCCAAATCTGACAGTTGCAGTCTCTAAGCCACTAGTTCCTTAGTTTAGGAACATTGTTCTGTCATGGACAGCGTCTTTCCCAGCCTGCAAGAGCTCAGGATGCCCCTTGACCACACATGACACTTTTGTGTGTTCAGAAGCCCTTTTCACTTTCATTAATGAATCTGTTCCATTTATGAATGGCCATTAGCATCCAGTATCACTGATATTCCACTGCAAAGAGACCAACTTAGTTATCCACTGCGTGAAACACTATTTCGTTTTAAATGCTTCCTCACTTCATTCGCATAAATGAGTTTCATTTGAACACCAATGCTGCTACCAATCTAGTCTAAGAGGTGGAATCCAGTAAATCTATCTCTGTAAAGGTGAAGAAAAGGTTGAGAAGCAGTGACTAGGTGTTATTTAGGAGAAGTTATATGCCCTGAATGTGCAGTCTCACTTGGAATAACAGACACAAGCCATCAACACGTATATGAAATCAACAGGGCTGATGACGAACGGTTCAGGCATTTCTTGGCAAACAACCGCCACTCGATGTAAAGGCTCCTATGCAGTCCTCTACCAGCTTGTTCCCTGCCAAGAAGAATCCTCTGCTTCTGTCAGAGGTGGTTAATTAAAATGTAGCAATAGGTTATATTGGAAAAGTTCACTCCTGTTTGTGGGAAGCAGATCTGCGCTGAAAGATACAACTATTTAATCACAGAACGAAGAGCTTTCAATTCTAAACACCCTTGCATATGCTTATTTCTGGTTGCTGAGTTACTGTAGGAGGACAAGTGATTTCCTTCAAGAGTCAGAGATGAAACATTAAGTAAAACAGTATTTAGTAAAGATGAAGAAGCCAGCTACTAAGCACCTCTCAATTATTTTCATTACTGCTAAGTGGGAATATGAAATTAGTCTAAGTGCAATTTTTTTCTCAGAAAATTATGAAACAGTCAAATTAAGAAAAACTGTATTTTTTTTAAGCATTAATGCCTTTTCAATACTACTGGCACCTACACTCAGGGCAGGACCATGGGAAATAAAGGTAAGTCTACTTAAGATACATGACCCAGTAGTACCTGCTAAAACAGCTTCAACATAATGATAAATTTTAACAAAATGCAACACAGACACCATAGAATTAAAGTTAATTTATAGTGCCAGGTTCAAAACAGCACTCCATCCAGTTTTGTGGGAAATTTACATGTGAAAGAAAAGTATACATCTTTAGAGTTTTGTGGAGTTTTCACCAGCGATTCCTTTGGATTTAAAGAAATCCAGTGATAAATTTAACTTACGGTTGATGAGTAGTAACTTGTACTAATCCTACAATAAAATACAACTATAGTCCAAGATGGGAACAAGAATTTAAACTAGTAAGATTAAAGACTTTTCAAGTGCCAGGCTAAAAATTTAAAATACCTCAGTACCTGTGACTTAGAATAGCCTTCTCTAAATGTATTACAGAAATACAATTGCATTAGTTGAAGCTCTTACATGAAATTGCTTCTTCATCCTCTCCAGAAACCATGACAGGCAATAGAGATTTACGTGATGTTAATGCTTTAAAGACATTCACACACATAGGTTTACCAATTATCCTTTTGTTCTTTTCCATGTGAGTTAAAGCTTCACCTTCACAAAGACCAACAGAATGAGTTAAAGAGTATGTTCCAAAACAGTCTGTGAGGCAGGTACCTGATGCACCAAATCCACTACTACCACGGCACACGAACTCCATAATTACACACTCCAACATGAAGATGATTAAGAATGTACTGGGTTTCAACTTTAACACTTCAAGACTTATACGGAGCAACACTAGCAGAAGCAAGATAATCCAATGCACAGGTTTATGCTGTACAAACAATTTTCAAAGTTATAATAATATTTAATTCTGATAAAAGAAATTATTAAACTAAAAGTTAAATACTTATCTAAATGATCATATTTCAGATGAACCATGTGAAACTCTCTTACCTCTTCTCCTGAAAGATAATAAGCTGAAAGTAGTCCACCAACAAAGCGGATGTTCACTTCAAATACTGAAATTTCAGCATTCTGTTGAAATAAAAAAAAAAAACAACCCAGCTTTATACCCTGATACTTTTTTTGTATGGTCTTGCTGGTTTGTTTTTTGTTGTGTTTGGTTTTTTTTTTAAATATACGTGCAGCTACTAAGTTACAACAGCTGTAAATAGTAAAACACAGAAGATATAGGGAAAGCCAACATAAGTGAACTTAGAGCATTTTAAAGTACTTCCCTCTTTTCCTCACATTAGCAAATGTGAGGAAAACAAAATCTCTTCTCTATTGCCCTCATCCTGTTTAACTTTTCACCTCTTCCACTTGTACATAAGGCATTCTGCCAGTCTACATATCTTTGTACCTCCCTGCAGATTCTGTGCTCACACACAAAATGTGCTCTCAGATCCTACATCCTGCATCACCTCACCACACAGAATCATTTCTCAGATAACTTATACGAAGTTCTTGATCAGAATCTCATAACAAGAGTTTTCCCACCTTAAGTCTAAACGCAGTTTATTGTGAAATGAGAGGTAACATTAGAGTAATTCAACTATATCTGCATGACAAACATGTAACCATGGTACATATCCACTAAGAAACAGATGATCTTTCACCATGACAGTGACAGTCCTTCCCGAGCTGGCCTGGTCTTTAGCAATGATAGAGACTAAGTTTATTGTACTTATCAGTATACATACGACTATTATCTATTTCAAAACTCAAAGCACATTCTCTTCCTTTTAAAATTCAAACCTAAATGAAGAATCTGAGCCTCACAACCACTACTTTCTCTTGTTCTTAAAAAGTCGTAAATTACAACTTTACCCCAACATTAAATACACTCGAGATGCATTGAGCTGAAAAGCTGATGTACTGAAGTTTGATTTTTGTGCAATTTTCTAAACTTTTGGACACATAAATAAGGTGTTTGACTTTTGTGTGTTCCTGGTTGCTATTGATTTGTTTTTCCATCTTCTATTTGCTGACATACACAATAGCTATATTCAATATAAAGTCAATGCATGATAGAGCTGCAGGATTTTCTTCCAAAGGGCTTGCACACTTTTCTCATTCAGCTAGTTTATGTACTTTTCCAATTTAAACATTCAGATGTCAGTTTATGTAAGAGGGGAAAAGCTGCTCCCTGTTTTCTACAGATTTTAAAATCTAGTCAATTGTATGTGCAGAAGAAAACAGTACTAGGTTACTTATTTGAAATATTACTTCATGCTTTTCAATTTGCAAGGAACGCAGATTAAGGAAAGGTAATTAGAGAAAACACTCAAAGAGTTGCTGCAATGCTTGTCCACTTCCCAACAGGCATTCAACTTTTCTCCTCAAAAATCTATTCTGCACCTCTCTCACAGAATGAATCCAACTGATACGTAATTCATATAGTATGTATGTCCCTGTTTAGTTACGTTTTACATGCACAAGCACAATTCAAGGGGGGGAAGTAAAGCCATCACACACATCTGCCTGCTGAAAACTCACACTGGGCATCACTTGTTAAGACCACAAATTGAAAAAGTTATGTTACTGCCTTGTACTGTTCAGATCATAAAATTTTTCAAATTTATTAAACCGTACTAGAATAGCTGTTTCTCCTCACTCACTGCTCTCCCAATACAGGTCTATTCATACTTTCTGAAAAAAAACTACAAAAGGAAGGAAGAAAAAAAAAAGATAAAAAAAAAAAAGCAGCTAATATTTTTTTTCCAAAATTATTCTGTTATTTTTGCTTCCAAGTGTTCAGTCTCACCGTATCCAGCAAGGAGAATAAAGTAACTGGAAACAGGAATTCACTTCAGCTTTGATTTTTTTTTGTTATACCATAGTATACGGTTAACTGGGGGACAGATATAAAAACATTTAAATCCTCTAGAAATCTGAACTAACTAGACAGTAGAGTCGTTCACCTGCTACCCAGACTACATATGTAGAAACTCTACAGTAACTAAGGAGGTCTACCTTAACTAAATCCAAGGCATAGAAAAAGTTTGTAGCTAATTATTCTAGCTTAGCAAAGGCTGATCTTATAAGATCTGACTGAAGAAAGGATGATTAAAGGAGTGATAAGAGCAGCTTCTCTTCCCTGGAACTTGAGTTAGCCAAAACTCCTATAATCAGTATTTTGTCGAGAACCTTCTTTAGAAGTTCAGGTTCTTTCCATTTCAATCATTGGCCTCAGCACATGCTAAGAACCTTTCTTTGATGTGGGAAAGTTGAAGCTGTAAAGAGGTAGACAAGGAAATTAGTTATATCAGATCTTCCAGACACTTGTGTTTCCTGTAAGGACTGAGTTAAAATTACTTTTTGATTTTTAATTCCTTGAAGAGTGATATGTGAGCTAAATATTTTGTCTCCAGAACCTTACATTTTGACTTTCTAGATTTAGCATGGCTATTTAACTCACAAACCACTGCTATTTTTCAAGGAATTCAAAGGACCTTTAAGAAAAGCTCAGTATGTATGGACTGACGTCTGCTTCCAGAATTCAGTTACAGACAAAAAAGGACTTTGAATAATGTGAATAAATATTTTACTATGAAACCACAAAGATTAATTGCACTGTAATCCTGAACGTTTGCTGAAGTGGTGATCTTTGGGGATGTTTCTGGAAGCTAACCATTGTTTTAATGTTATCAGATTTCCAGTACTTCGCTCACACATCTCTGAACCTTTGTTCAAAATCTTCACCTCTTACTAAAGTCTTTATACAAACCACTGAAGCAGATGCAATTAATGAAGTGGACACGTATTTCATTAATGGTAGATTTGAAAGCTGTATGCTGAATATATAGTATTCTTAAACTCATTATAGCAGGCTAGTAGTATTCACAGAAAGCACAGGAATTATAGCAATCTGCAAAACAGTTAAAGAAGTTTTCTCATTTCTCATTGAAGAAACATTCATCTCCACATATGTGACGTATCCTGTTAAAAAAAGTTAATTTGTCCTAAAGTAGCAAATTTCTGCTACACCAACTTTACGGTTTGATTTCTAATACTTTCATTTTTTGTTTTACACATTTAAGATGCCACACCGTGACCCTTGCCCTCTTTTCATATCTATAATCATCATCCACATACAGCTTGCACAAATAAGTTTGTGTATTTCTGTACTCAGCAGTCAACTCCTATGTAAGCAATGTTTTTAACTTACTTTGCTCTCAGATCTAGATGTACACAAATACCTTATGACTCATTTAATATATGATCCAAAATATATAGGAAAAACCTTTATCTGCACTTTCCAAAGTTTCTACCTCACCACCAGCTGAAGAGGCCAGAAGTATTTTATCTCATTTTTTATTTCAACTTTAGCCATCTCTTTCAAATCATCATCCTATCATTAATAGGAGTCCTGAGAAGTGTTTGAATTAATTCCATTTTCTAATGGAACTTCTGTAAGGAGAAGTGACCGGACATGCTTATTTTAAGATGACTACAATGTTCATTTTGTAAGACCCCAATTATACAAGATGACGAACTAGATAGATACAACTTCTAATTTTACAGTCCTTTCATTAGTACCTCAACTAGATCACATGGCCACGTGCCGCATACAACAATATCCAAAACATCTTTGTTACGATATGTCTGTGCTCAGCTTTTATTGTTCCTATTCAATATCATCTTGCTCTAGCTGCTAATTTTGGAGGCATCCCTTTTTTAAAGGATTCTGAAGGTATGTAGATGCTTGGGATAGGAATATGTATACTGGGAACAATGTATTTTTGTTTTACTTCCAGGGCTTTTATGTTAATTGAAGTATGTAGATAACTTGGTCTTTCATCTTACATTTAATCAATAACTTATCATTCACCATTTGATCTTCTGATAAGCAAGTCATAAATGGCATAGGATAGCCCAAGTACTGTACGACATCGAGAGAAATTGTGACTGCTGCTCACTGTACTCCAAGGAACAGAAAACCAAAAGCAATGTATGTATCCATTACATGGTCCAAGAGCAAAACTGTGACAACATTATGGAATTTCATCTGGTTTTCTTTATTAGCTTCTAAAGACAATTTAAAAAAATTGTATTTATTTCTGGCTAGAGACATAACACCAGAGTAAACCTAATTACATAGGTTTGAGAGACTGCTCTCTCTCAAGCTTGGGCTATGCAAATAAGCAAGTCTCCATAATCAAAGGACAAAACAGCTGAGTGTTACCACATTATGTCTTGACAATATAAATGCTGAAGTAAGGTTTATCTAAGCAAGAGAAGAACCACTGTTCAGTACTTCAGAAACACTCAAGAAGCTGCAGAACCTGATGGATTTAACAAGTAAACCTATCAACCTATCTCAATTTTAAGAACAGGAAGCTGACTGTAATAGGAATCCCTATCTTCAGAAAACAATTGCCAAAAAAAGGTGGGTGGAGAGCATAAGAAATAAGTGCCAAAAGTTACATTAGCTATTTTGTGTTACTCTGCACTTCTATTTTACTTGCAAACCTACGACAGGGCCATTCTGATCTCAGCTGCAGCTCATCATTCACTTCACCCTTCCATGAACCAGAAGATTAAGTCTACAACTGGTAAGCTGCTGAAGCTTCAACCAGCTGTGGTTGAATTCAAAGTCGAAAGCACTGTTCAAACAGCTAAACTACTGTCAGCTGGGCTCTCCTGACACTCTTCTTCTATGAGACTCCTTCAGCTTCCCAAAAACTGGTATTCACATCCTTTTGGATCACTTCCTTAACAGGTCTCTTTCCTGAAAGTCTTCCTCTCCACAAATTTGTACACCAAGGCCAAAACAATTTCCATCTATGTTTTCTCATGGGAAGACACCCTTGCTTAAAAACACATTTGAAATAGAACTCAGTTTTATTTATCTAGTATCAGCTTCCACCTGGCACTCATCAGCACTGGTACTTGTGCTGTCATTCATAATTAAATTGGAAAAAAATACCATGGGCTCTTTATGTGGATAAACATATTCACAATAATCAAGTCATCTTGATTTTTATTTGGTGGAGAGCTTGCTCTCTTAAATTTGTATAAGGTTCCAAATAAGGCCACAAATCCTACCAAATAATTTGTTTACAATCTTCCTTATTGCACATATTCTTTCCAAAACTTACTTTCTTTCAGTTCTCCTGTTTTCACTAAGAGTATAATAAAAATTCAGTCACCTCATCTGCATTTGCAGCTATTACTATGAACAAGAAACATAGTAGCTCCCCCCACACCCACATTACTGTACCGTTGCAAACAGCCCATATCCTGCAGGTTAACAGACTGTGCAAGACAATGCCTGGGACCTTACAGAATAAAAGAATGGTAGGGGTTGGAAGGGACCTCTGGAGATTGCTGATAAAGCAGGATAATGTAGAACAAGTTGCACAGGATCATGTCCAGGTGGGTTTTGAATATCTCCAGAGAAGACGACTCCACAACCTCTCTGGGTAGCCTGTCCCAATGCTCTGTAAGTTTTTCCTCATATAAAGATGGAACTTCCCTTGTTCCAGTTTGTGCCTGTTGCCTCTTGTCCTGTCACTGGGCACGACTGAGAAGAGTCTGCCCCATCCTCTTGACACCCATTCTTTAGATATTTTTAAGCATTGATGAAATCCCCTCTCAGTCTCCTCTTCTCTAGGCTAAATAGACTCAGCTGTCTCAGCCTGTCCTCATAGAAAAGATGCTCCAGCCCCCTCACCGTCCTCATACCCCTACACTGGACTGTCTCCAGTAGCTCCCTGTGCGCTGAACAACGCAGAATAAAGTACATAATTCTAGACTACAGAAACACTCGCAGAGGGCCCATGTTTCAAGTGAAATGAGAGGGACTTGCAATTATTATTACTATTAAATAATAATATCCCCCTGTTGAAGCACAAAGGTTGGAAACAACAACAAATCTTAGCATTTTCAAGTAGTCCAGGAAGTATGATAGAGACACAGAGATTACTACAATAGCTCACTTTAGCTACGGTAATTAAACAACATTTTAATTACTTGCAATTGTGGGGAAAACGGTTTCATTTATATTCCACAAATTAAATTTAGCAGGAGTTTGCTAAAATAGTTCCTAGAGACAAGGGAAACAATTCTAGCATCCTTTTTCTTAAGAGTATCAAAGCCTGGCTATTTCATAACATGCTATTTAACTTTGCTGAAGTCCCTACATTGCAAACTGTGAGGTCTTAGACACAAAAAACAGAGTGTTTGCTAATGCCTTCAGTACCTCTAGTAGCAGAACTATATTTAATACTAAATTTGCAGCATCACCTTTCAGCCCACCACAACGATTTCTTATTCATAATCAAAACAAAATCAACTCACTTTGAAGTCTGGCATTTAGAGTGTACTCAGAAGTTACATGTCAAACTAGTAAACAAACAGTCCCACGAATTAAAGAACCGTTTTCAACTCCTGCCTTTTTTAAGTTTCCTCACAGACCCATTATACATTTCCTTGAAGTCCATTTACTCCCACACATCCGTTTGGGGTTTGTTTTTTTTTTTTCTTTCTTTTTAAGAAAGCTATCCTCTAGCAAAGTGTTATATGAGGAAACTTTCTGATTTTCTCAGAGGAAAAAAACCAAAGAATACAGCACCAAAGCTATCTGCCCCCAAGCCAGAACATTAAGTTATAGACTGTTAAATATTATTACAAGTCAATCATAATACCTACAGTTAGAAAGTTGGATTTAGATCTGTAAACATAAAAGTTTTAAACATAAACATCTGAGTTTTAAAATTTTTTAAAAAATTTTAAAGTTTACAGATTTAGATCTCTAAACATAAAAGTTTTAAACATAAACATCTGAGTTTTAAAAGCCTGTTCTGGCTTCCACACCACAGACATTTGAGGGAAATACTAGAAGCACTAATAATTAGATCTAAATAATATTTGATGTTCTGGGATCTTGGAAAAGGAGCATGTTAATCCATACAACAATAGAGATAAACCTAATTTCAAGTTTCTATACTTCTTCCACTCTGCTTTAGTTCCCAAAATAGCAGACATATTACATGCAAAACTTCAATGTTGCATGAAGCTGCACAAAAAAGTAGAATAACAGATTTTGTAAAGCTAAGTACAAAGACAAAAATCAGAACTGCTAAGTAAGTATCCAGGTTTCAGTGTGGCTTATAAAATCAGATACACAGACTGACTGTCTTCTATAAAGAGCTTTGCTTAAGAGTGGTAGCAGGGCACAATCATCAGCATACCCTTGCTGCCTTACTCATTCCCTTCTCCTTATACAGTTCCCTTCCTCTTATACAGGTATCTGTAATGAGACTGATAACTTATGATAAATCTGTGCTCACACAAAACTTCAACTAACTTGTATCTACATAGAGCCATTGCACAGACTGTCACTTTCATCTGATTGAGCAATCATCACTTCCTGCCATCCCTCATTTTGACTAGAAATAGAAGAGGTAAGAAAAGCAAAATCCTATAACAAACAGAGAAGTTATTTTAGTTCGAATCCAAATTCACCTCTGAGAAATCTTCTTGTAGAAGAAACTACTTTCCTCTTCTCCCAACAAGCGCATGGCTTCCTGCTCTGTCCCTTGTTCCCATTCTAGTCCCACCTGACTAGGCCCACATCAGAAGTCTCATCAGCAGGTTAGGACATTAATTCAAACCCTATCCCACATGCTATTTAACTGTTAGCACCTTTTGGGTCTGGTTTGGGCCCCTGTTGTACCAGCCATCGTCTAGAATTACGTTAGGACACCATATAGGCCAACGGCCGTACCCAGTATACAGTATGGGCAAGACTATCCTTTTGCAGGGAAGTGGTTTAGGAGGTCTGAAGAAGGGGGGAATGGATCAGTTAGTTTCCCATCATAGAGAAGTTGGGCTGTATCTGGGCGTAGAAGTGAAGCACCATCGATTCCAGTACTTCACAACTCCCAACCCCTCACTGGTGAGCCAAGTGGCTACCACTACTCCTGATCCCTTCATCTGTCTCATTAAGAGCCTTCTCTTTTAATCTTTCTTGCTAAATACAGATTCATTGTGATTCATTCCTTGTGCTGCAGAGACTTACAGCTTTTTCCCCCCAGGCATGAAGAAGTATTTGGGTAGTGGTACAGAAACTCTTTCAGAAAGCTATGAATGTTCTGCATCTAATGCAGGTCCTAAAGCAAACAATAAAAAAAAACACCACACCAAAAAATGCAATTAGAGAAGCACAGAGCAATGCCTAGTTATAACTGAGAAACAGCCAAGCTCCCTAGTGATCCCATGACAGGCTGGCTCCTTTTATCTCCATTGCAACCTGTTGATACACAGCTCAGCCCAGTGCAGCCTCAGGCAGGGCTGTGCACAAGCACTGCAAAAAGGGTGTGTAAGGAAGTCAAACCAAATCCTCAGATATATTAATGGAAGACCACAGATATACCCATGGGGAGATGAAGTGATTTAATGGAAAAACAAGAGCACACAACGATGATGCAAAGACCAGGGATTTAGCCACTGCTAAATGTCAACTCTTTTCAAAGCTAAGATGAGTACGCCTAAATCTCTTAAAATATTGATGGAATCAGACAATGCAACTGAATTCCTGACAGACTACTTAGTTTGTTTGAAGCGTCAGCAAATTATCAAATATGAGGAATTTCAGATGTTATGAGAAAAAAATACTCCAAGCATTGCAATGTGGAGAGATCAGTTATAAAATCACAGGGCTACCAGCCTCAATTATAATAAAAATAGCCTAAGTGTGTAGTACTCCAAAAAGGTAAGTTTCCAAACATGTCCACTCACAAGCTTACCAATATCCACACATTTGCTGAGAAAGGTGGCACTTAACTAGAATTTTCCTTTGCAATCAAGCAGTTTGCTTTTTTCAGAAAGGTAAACAAGAATAACCCTGGCAGCTAATTCACTGAACTGAGGGATTGAAATCTGAGATGTGAAGGAATTATGCCATTTCCCATTAAGTAATCTTTACTCTGTAAACCCTTTTATGTGGATAAACTAGTGCCTAGTTTACAAAGCGACATTTAGAAACTTTTGAGATCAGGTGATGAGAGTGACAAAGCACTGGCCAAATAGTTCAACACGTACTGTAAGTATCTGACGTATTACAAACTTCTAGAGAAGACTTGCTTTATCCAGCTGTATTGACATAAAATAAAAGATTCTGCCACAGAATACAGTCAGTTATTCTTCTAAAGAACATCTTAAAGAAAAGTTGGTATTTAAAAAGCATAGCTCTAAGATTAAATGGAGAGAAAAAAACTAATCCTATTTATACAAGTAAAGGCCAAACATCCTCTCCCGAAAGCTGATTAACCGGTCACTGCCCAGGAAATGACCAGAAACATCAAACAGAAACACGTTTTATTATACTCACAAGAAATAACACTTAAAGATGTGTCAGTTATTAAAAACTAGATCACTTTGATGGAAGAAAGGTTTCTAAAACAGGAGCAAGGACGAGTGGACAAAGCATTAATGCAGAAAATGTCAAGTAATGCCCCTTACATGATAAATGCTTAAGCACAAAAAAGAGTGCCCTGCTGTTCTTTTTGCTAATTAGTTTCCAACTTCAAACTATAAGATACAAATACAAAGCAGCATTTGAAACTAGACCTTACATTTGAAGTGGAAAACTAAACAAAAGTAACAAGTAGCTTCAAACAATTCAGGCATTAAACTGACGTCAACTATTAAAGTTGGTGTTGTGTTTATTTATTTTCATTTCCTTGTTCCACTTCAAGAAAATTCACCTACTCGGTATTGATGCCAAAGTAACACTTGATTCTATAAGACTATGAAGTATTAAGAAAGTAATTTAGAAAGGTGTTAAACTCAAGGCATATGTTTCCAGGAATATCAGGAACAAGCTATTGCTCCTGATGCACATCAGTATAATTTGTAAAGTTGTTTTGCTCAATCTGCTAGATTTTTGCATGGAACAAGTAACACAGTACAAATTTTCAGACTTTTTGAAAGAGGAGCTGAAGCTATAGGCAATACCATCTAGAAGCAGAAATTTCCAGTACAGCAATATTCATGTAAAATAAGACTTCAGCATTATTCATGTAAAATGCTACAGTGCTTTATGACGTTCCTCCAAGCAGAGTGCAGCGCTTCCTTTAAAGTGGAGGTTGCAACTTTAAATGTTTTGTTCATATTTTGTAAACATCTTAATAATGCTAAGCTAGTAAGACAGGAATTTAATGTTACAAAAATTCCTTTAAAAAAAGGTCTCTTATGCACAAGACAAAGATAGCATGTCATCCAGACATCTGACACTACT
This sequence comes from Laterallus jamaicensis coturniculus, assembly GCA_022605575.1. Taxonomy (NCBI): domain Eukaryota; kingdom Metazoa; phylum Chordata; class Aves; order Gruiformes; family Rallidae; genus Laterallus; species Laterallus jamaicensis. The sequence continues at coordinate 188,622 of JAKCOX010000102.1, read as the reverse complement.
CAAAAGCAGTTTAATATCCTGTATTTATATTATTAATGTAAACATAAATACACACTAAATTGCTGCTTATATAAACTATATAATATCCACTTATTAACTCCTCCTTCTTAAAATGATAATTAATTCTCAAGCATGTAAGAGAAGCTAATTAATGCTGACTTTTGCATAACATTAGAAAGAGTACTTTGTTTTCAGAAAGCATTTCTACCATTACCCATGTCAACTACAAGAGCTTTTAAATGCTCAGCGTAGTGTGTCTACAATGCTTTCCTACTTTACTACACCAATAGGTAGGGATAACTCCATTATCTCTCTGTATCCAGCAATTACAATACATAATCTGTCCTAAAGAAGAAGGGGGGGTGGTTGGGGTGTGGAGGGGGTGTATGTCTTAAAAGAAAGGAAAAAAAGAAGAGGAAAATAGACATCCCTAAGCTTTAAATTTATTTGAAGTTTTACAGAGGTTCTTGTCTATTCAGGGTCTTTCTAAGATAAAAAAATTTAGCTATGAACTTTGCTCTCAGTTGTACATTTATCAGTTAACAGGATGATTTGTACATGCAATTGTGACAACCTGGTGCTTCATAAGACTAAAGCAGCTCAGTTTGTACTAGCAATTCAGTCCAACTTATGGGATTTAACTTTACTATAATACCCAAAGGAACTTAATTGGTGTGTATGGCATGTAGCTTGCTTTAAGTGCAAGTCTAATTTGTGGAAGGCTTCACACAAAGCAAAAATTTAATATGTTTACATAACCAAAAAAATGAATGCTTGAAGCATCCTGTTCCTTCTATCCAAAAGGGCTGAAAAGTTTGTTGGTCAGTTTCCAGTGGTAAATACTCTATTCTTTTTTTAAGTACACCTCGTCACCTCCTAACTACATGTATCTCTCAGTCTGAAAAACTGCATATAAGCAGAGTAGTAAGTTTATGATGATCATATTTGCTTGCAACATTAGAATCCAGTCCTCAGTTGGCCCCTGGAGACTAAACAGATCATTAAATGTTAATCAGCAACACTACTTACCACATTGAAGTCTAAGTTTTTTTCAACCCACTCCTTTGCTTCCTTGAATTCCTCTTTCATTTCCATGATGTGCAGCGTATCAAGGGCATCCACTATTGTTGCTCCTTGAATATTACCTGAAACACATGAAGATCCAGTGATTTACTTTCCAACAGAAGGCTTTTCAATTAGATCTAATTAAATAAATTCTAATTTTAAAATCCAATTTCAATTAATCCAATTTAAAAATCAGGCATCTAGGCATTCAAGTGGGTAACTAGTAATTCACAACCTTAACTTTGATTCCCATGCCACAACACAGCATCACAATATTTAGGTATTTCTTCCAGTAGTGAAGTTCTGAAGAGTTGCTGCACTGCATTTTCAGCCATGATTCTGCTTTTTTAACACTGATAGAAGGGTTTAGTGTAAATTACAATTTATAGAAGACAATGAATCTCAATAAATGGAGAAATGACTGTTTATTCCAGTTTAAAGAAAATCAATTGCTTTTTGCTTTCGTACTCAATAATATACATAAAGCTGCTAAGTAGTGGTCACATATCAGTTAGTTAAGCAAGCCCTTTAAGAAGCACTGTTGCTGAAAACTAAACTTTCTGATATTGTGCGTCACCGTGTAACCTGCACAAGATAGCACTGGGGGAACAAAGGCAAACTTGCACACGTGTATTTCTGAGCTCAGGACAGTCTGCCAGGACACTGGTTTTCACAGCAGGTTCTGGTTGTTTGCAAAAATGGCGTCTACCTCTGTTATGGAGACGGGTAAGAGTCACTCACTTACTAGCATTGCCCTAATAAAGAAAGATGAAATATCATCAGTATGTTCGCTTTGGCATGGATTAAATGTCCACAATCCTGTACTGAAATGATACTGTGGAGGGTTGGTTGGAGAGTAAATAAAAACACTCACATGACTTTCTCATGCTTCCTTCAAATTTACAATCACCTTTCTAAAATATAATTTTCATTTAAGAAGATCTTGAATTCCTGTTTACTGAATAGTAACAAAAAATCAATTTTTGCCATTTAATTTCGTAATTATTACTTTGGCTCCAGCAATCTTCAATATAAATGCAAACTAACTGCTAAGGTACTCTTTAGAGAAGACCCAAGATGCAGAAGTAAACATTTAGAATTGCAGAATAATTTAGGTTTTAAGGAACAGAGGGAGTTATTAGGTCCAATCTCTCTCCCACATAGCACACTTAATGACAGGGGTGGATAGTTGACTACTCATTTGGGAATTGATTGCATTAGGCAAATGACAAGACAGTACCTATACCTAAATTCACAGAACTTACCATTCTGCCTCCTAAATACCTAATGAAAAAGTAAACTGAGTTTTACAGACTTATCAAATATAAATAACTACATTCTGATACTTAAGTAGGAAATCCACTATTTAAGTCAACTCTTGTGTTTCCTACCATCAAGATTTTTCTACTTCCTCGTGAAAGAGGATTGATTGGAAGCCTCCATAAAGCAAGACTTTACTTTTAGTGTCCAGGTAGAAAATAATTTCCACATGTACCATCTTAAATAATACTTGAGATTATGACAGCAGTTATTTGGTACGTTTAACAGAAACAGATGCTCTCTGTTTTAGCAGCTGGGAATTGCCTATACCATCCTTTTTAGGATGTCCATTTCCTACTCTGAATGAAATAATCTCTATGTTTTCCCTCAGATCCCACAAATAAAATTGCAGCATACTTTGGTAAGAAGGGCATCGTATCTTCCCAGAGGTTACTTTGAGTTTGGCTGGCCTTCTCTCATACTAAAGGAGAAGCATTCCTTTAAACAAGTAACTTGTACTGGTCCTGAGCTCATGAGAAAACGAGAGCGACTGTGGAAAAATGCTGGAGGATACATGCCCAAGAATATGACTGCAAAGGCTCTGGAGATGATTTGTAACTCTATACAACGAAAGCAGCTCCTGGTAAACTTTTACAACTGAGCTCTACTTACTGAAAAATCATCTATAACCTGATTTGCTTGAGTGGATTGCGATAGGCTCACTCTGCAATGACACTCTTTGTGATAATCCTCTTGTAATACAGCTAACACCACCTTTAAAGAGTTGAGCTTTCAATTTTAAGGATTAGTACTTGAGCTGCAACTCACTACTGAGTCCAAAGAAAAAGAATTCAACCTTATTGAGAAATTGCCCTTGGAATCACCCACTTCCTATGATTTTTCTTTTTTCCCCTGAATCTGGCCTATATGGCTTGCTTAGAGCACAGATTTCTCCCTGCAGGCAGACAGAAGAAAACTAATCTTAGATCTTACTTTATTTGAAGCAACTTTTGCTATTATTCTAAACTCTCCAGAAAACAGAATAAAGAAATTAATGTCACAAACAATCAAGTTCGTCTTGAACAGTTATACTTCGAAGTACTTGATAAAAAAAGAACACTGAATGCCTTTTTAAAGTGTCAGTTTAGAGGCCAGAGTTATGAGCTGTGAACAATTGCAGTTTATGCCAAGGTAGACAACAGGATAATCCAAATTTAAGGGTGTTAAAGCAATTGTGTAGGTGAACAGCTCATTTATAACCAGTCAGACAAACAATGGGATGGACAAAAAAGGAAGGGGAAAAAATGCAAAGAAGTTAAACAAGCATTTCTTACTGCAGACTGAGACCAAATATTTCACAAGCCTACACTATGATTCTCAATACACAACATGTGAATTATTAAATACAGTTATCATTCATGTTAGTTCCTACACAACTTTCAAAGGAACTACATACCAGTCATGCTCTGCAAGGGCCAAAGATTATTGCTAGGCAATTACAATACACACATATAATACAGAACATTTGGACAGAAGGACTATTCTGTTATACACCTAATACTATAGGTACCGCTCTACATTTGATTAACAGCGAGCATTAGGTTATGGAAAGCACCAGCAAAGTTGTAGTTAGCACAGTAGAGTTTCACGCTTGCTCTAGGCTATCACAGGCAAGTCTCAGAGCAAATTCATCCACTTCAGGTAACCACAGATATATTTTGCAGGTAACACAAGAACAGAATACTTACAGAAAATGGACATGAAATTTGTAAAACATAAACTTGAAGTAACATTGATTATAAGAAACAGAACCAAATGTACAAGCCTCCCAAAGTGAAAGATCAGTTTCTAACAAAACCCCCAGACCAAGTACTCATGCATGTTCTATTTTACTTCGTTAAACTTGCCTCTGTTTTTCTCTCTGTGCTTTACTAACAACAGTTTATTCCACATAACTGGAATTAATAGAGAACACATAATATAACCTACAAGCTGCTTAGCTGAAGAGAAAGCGAAAGAAATCAGTCAACGTGACTATCTTGCACCATCTACACAGCATCCTTTTCAGTTTAACTCTTGAAATCATCAGCAGTGATATGGAAGAAAACAAAAAGAACCTATTGCTACCAAGATTTGTGGATGATTAACAAAGATGGCTGATTACCTAGCATTTCAGAATAGTGTGATACAAAGCACAGAGCAAGCTAGATCACTCCTGGGTACTACACAGTGGGCCCATTTAAGCAGCATACTTTTTAATATTCAACAATGCAAAGGTATATGCACACAAATAAGAAAAGAACATTACATTAGAGAACAGAGTAATGCCTCAGGGGTGGGGTGGCAGAGCTGAATAAAAAAAAGTCATCAGAAGATGAATAACTTTTTATGACTTTCCAGGGTGTCACTGCAGGCAGAACTGCTATGGATGACAAGCTTATTAGCACAGCTCTGTGACTGAGCTTATGCGGCCATATGGTTTAAGAACTGCAACTGGCTTATGGCCAAACTGTTCAGAGGGTGTGCCAAAAGAAGCATATATTTGTCTAGCCCAGGCTTTTCAATGTGGCTTATATTTTCGCCAAAGGAGCATGAAATAGAACAGTCAGGATGCTAGAATCAGTGCATGCTGGTGCATTGAATAGGTTGCTTAAAATTTTCCTCCTTACCCATTGCATACCAAGTTTGGGGTTTTGTTCTCCAGAACATCCACATTTATAGAATGCATTAGGTTGGAAGAGACCTTGAAATGCCATCTAGTTCACCTCCCTCTGCAATGAGAAGGGGCATCACCAACTAGATCAGAATGCTCAGAGCTTCATCAAGCCTGACCTTGAATGTCTGCAGGGATGGGGCCTTTATCACCTCCCTGGGCAACCTGTTCCACTGTCTCACCACCCTCACAGTAAAGAACTTCTTCCTAATGTCTAATCTAAACCTACCTTGCTCTTGTTGAAAACCATTGCCTCTCATCCTATCACTACATACCCTCATAAACAGTCCATCTTTCTTGTATGTGCCCTTCAAGTACTGGAAGGCTGCTATGAGGTATCCCCTGAACCTGCTTTTCTCTGGGTTGAACAACCCCAACTCTTGGTCTGTTCTCATAGGGAAGGTGCTCCAACCCTCTGATCATCCTCATGGGTCTCCTCTGGACCCACTTCAAGAGGTCATTCCTTGTCATCAAATGTATTTGGAGATATACACACATATATGTGAAACAGATGAGGATTTGTAATCTGCCAGTGTATCACACAGAACATTACATGGGGGGGGGGGGGGAGGAAGTTTCAGACATGTCCTAATGCACTGTTCATAACAGGATGGAGACCAGATTTCCTTAACATGAGGAATAAGACCAGACACTTTACAACATTAAATAAGCAAATTTAAAATAAAAAAACCAAGCATCAAATTTTTTCAGCTCTATATACCTATACATCGTATAATAACAACTCCGAACTACATTACTCTCTAAATATTCAGGGATACATATAGGTCTGACAAAATTAATGTTTTGATTAGACCTGTAGGTTTGTTAGAACATTGTTTCAAAAGCTGACTCAGATTTTAAAACAATGTTTTCCTTTATTTAAAGTTCACTGAAAAGGTTCTTAACCAATATCATTAGCAATCTGAAGTGTCAAGAGTGATTTATTATTGAAGTGTGCTATGCCAAAACACAAAACTCTTACTCAAGTACTGGCAAACCCCCAGCAACACTAACATTTTCCTTTCAGTCACTGTTACCAGCTGGTAAGAGTGGGAAAAGAAACAATGCTTTCATTTTTTTTTGGAGATCTAACTTCTCACATGTGTAAAGTGAAACAATGTTGTTATTTCTAGAATACTCTTCCAATCTCTGATATTTTGTATATCCGAGCATCTTAGAGCCAGCTCTGGCCTGTTTGTATTCAGAAGAGCTTAATTTTTTCCTCTATTGGTCCTCTCTTTGCTTTGCATGGAAGCCTTTGGCATCCACCACACTTCTGGCACTCACAGCTCAGATAGATGTTTCATTATGAACCACCTTCTTTTCTTTGTCTTAACATGCTGATTTAATATATTCACTCCTTAAGAAAGGGTACTGTTCCCCACAAGGGACAATAAATCCTTGTTCACCCCATCTACGCAACCTTTTATGGGCCTCCATATATTACACTGAAAAGATTGTAATCTTTACTGCTTATTTTGAGTTCAAGGCTGTAAGCGATGGGACATATGATGGAACTTCAAATCATATGTCCCGTGTCACTTTGTGCCAGTTTAAGTTTAGGAACATTAGACCCCATTTTCTATTTCAAAGCATAGTTATCTGTCAGGAAATCCTTCCGGGCTCATGGAACTGCTTGCAGTTTGCCATTGCTGTAGCTGCCTCATGTAGCTTGTTAGTGATGCCGAACTTGTCACTCTGGTTGCTTGATTTTTTCCAGTGCTGTGGTAAATCATTTAAGAGTATGGCTTTGGCAGCAATGGAACCCTGCAAGGCCAATGATAAACTCTGAAAATGTTTTTTGGATATCTTAAGACACAATTAACTTCCTTGTTTTCATACTGACCAACTTGGAAAAAACAGTAGTTGTGCAGCATGGCCTGCTCTTACGAATGTTGAGTCATTCATCCACATATTGTGTTATTCTTTAGATGCTTCCATTAATTTAGTTATGAAAGACATACTTCTAAAACTAAGAACGCATATTGAAATCCAAAATTCCAAGGAAGCAGCAACAGTGAAGAGAAACAAGATTGAGGTGTGGTGGGGTGAGGGGTGGTGGAGGCAGAGATGTTGAAGCTTTTTAATTTAAATTAGCATATTGTTTAAATACATGCACAATTAATTTTCTAGAGCTATATAATAAACTTACAGCCTAAAAATACACAGTTGTACACCGCAAGACAGATTTGAATATGAATTTTGGCAGGCTTTAAAAATCTTCACACATACTCTGTACAACAAACTACACAAATCATTTCAAAGTGGGAGGAACAGGATCTTGCTAAATTATAGTCCTTTGGCTTTGCAGATTGTGAGTATTTATTAAATGCCTCCCTTCTCCCCTCCAGAAAAGGTCTTTTTTCTCTTGCAGAGACTAATTATACTATGCCCACAAGTTACAGTGTTATTAAACTTGCAATACCGGACATGAAAAACAGTTACTGATAATTAAAAAAGCCCTTTAGTAACACACACTTAAGTGCAAAAAACACTCCTAAGAAACAAGCTCTCTGATAGTGCTGCAACACTCATTAGTTTTAAAATTAATACAGAAGGCTTGGAGGGCAATAGCTCCTGGCTTGGGGGAGTGGGGGGCTGGTGCTAGGATGCTCTGAAATAACTGGCAAAATTGTGATTCTGCCCCTTCCACACTAGGAGTGTAGATGGATATGGCTCCGTTTCAGCAAATTCTGTTAACAATAATCTGAAATTTTAAAAGTTAAAGTACTAAGAGCTAGGTACAGGCAGACAGTGACTTTGAAGCAGAAGTCATAACAACATAGGAGACATGCCTTGTTTTTTCACCAATTACAGTACAAATGGATATTTGGCTATTCTAATTTACTTGATTAGTCTAGAAATACTTGTACACTTAGCAGAATTAAACTAATGAGAATGCAACAGACAACTGATTACTTTTTGCTTTCACCTTTACAAACAGTTGTTGTCATAAGTGAATTCTTTGGAGTAAGCTATAAAAATCCCACAATAATGTTGTTACTTGCTGAGACAATATGGTAAAAGCTTAAGTAGCAAATAAAAAGGAAATCAACCATCCATGAATGTACTGAAAAGACTTTGCAATGGTCAGAGGCAAGTACCTGGCTTTGGCTTGAAAGAAGTTATTTTGGTTTTTATATATATCCGTTTTCCTCTAGAAGTTAATTCTTTTTAAGCATGCATATGTGAGAAGAAGCAACTTCTGCTCATAAGCACACTTCGAGTCTCCCAGTTTAAATACTTCCTCAATTTATCAAATACACCCTTCCACACACACATTGCTCACAGAATAATAGCAGATCTTGCCTTCAAAACTTGTTTAAATGTCCTAAGTCTAGGACAACTAAAATGTCAAAGTTCAACAAAGAGTCCTCAGCTACAGAGGAGCTCTACTACTCTTAATTTGTATGAGGTGCTAAAGTAGGAGGTAAGAACCATCAGTTGTCATTATCCTTTGTCCCATCTGACCAACTTTTCTTCTACGGTCATCCAACTGGGCATATTCCTCTTCCCCTAGTCTAACAATAGTGTCAGCATGGTTGCCAAAATCATGGTGGCACTGCCTAGCAGTCACATCTATGTATAGCTACACTTCCTAGAAGCCCATTTTACTTTTGTGTTTCTGAGAAACACATCATGACGGTCATGTCTTGCCTTCAAGATACAAGCACCATTATAATCTACAAAATGTTTTACCCTGCTAGCAAGGACCGAAGCATTTACGCTTTCAAAGTAAATCTTAGAAGCAAGATAATTTGAAAACAACTCTCCTCTTCAGAGTCAGGAGGACAATACTGTCTGTAACCTATATGATAACAAAAAGCAATGAGCTACAGCACTGGAAACTGCTGTTCTCCACAGTGAGGTACTTAAAATCGCTATCCCGTAACAGATCTTTCCAATATATGTAAACTGACATAACTGCACCCATTAATTCATAGGAGGGGAAGTGTTCAAAATGAAACAGTTGGCTAATGAAATGTACCGTATCTTACTACTATTAAGACAATCAGGAACTAGTATTTTTAAAACCTTGGACCTGAAAGAAGAAGAGGTATCACGGCAAGTTGGAGACAGTTAAGATGGGTAACAGTGAACTTAACTTTACTTGATTTCTGAAGGTTGTAAGGAGATTCATGGAGCATAAAGCTGAAGGTAACCTATACTCAACTAATTCAATTCTGAACTGCCTTAAAAGTAGTTAACTATTAGCAATCACCACAAAACCACACCCAAAAAACCCAACTCAAACACCAGAAACAAAGATGATAAAGAAACTTGTTTGTCCTTTCAAAGGAAAAGTAGTTTCTACTATTTAACACACACAAAGAAGGAAAACAGCAAGACCAGATACCATTTTATTGCTTTATGAAAAAAGGCAGCATTTGTTGAATTCAAACATGAAGGTACAGATCAGATCTAAATGGTCTCAGGACACTATTACAGAAACAAGGATTTGTTTCTAAAAAACAAAAGATGGTGGACTCAGGAAAGGGTAGCTTGAGTCAAAACTTGCAGATATGCTGCTCTTCAGTATTCTGTAAAGCTATTCAGTATAAAGAGACCCAATACTTATTTTGATTTGCCACCAAGATCAACAAGAATGAAGATGTTTCTAAGGAAATCTCAGCAATAAGATCTTACACCAGATGACCATGATGAGAAAGCAATCTGCATTTAGATTGTCTCTGATTCTTACTCCATTCTTAACTTTTATTTTTAAATTCAACACTTATCCTTTTTCACACCAAATATGCCTGCAGTGACATTCATATGCAACACCCACAGAATTTATAGAACTCACAGGTCCCTGTTATAATTGTGTAACTTAGAACAGGTCACAGAGACTGGTTTGGGTTAGAAGGGACCTCAAAAGATTATCTACTTCCAGCCACCCTACCATGGGCAGGGACACCCTCCACTAGAACAGGCTGCCCAAAGACCCATCTAACGTGGCCTCGAACACTTCCAGGGAGAGGGCAGCCACAGCTTCTCTGGGCGGCTTGTGCCAGGCCCTCACCACTCTCACAGTGATGAATTTCTTCCTAATGTCTAATCTAAATCTACTCTCAGTTTAAAACAATTACCCTTTGTCCTATCATTACATACCCTTGCAAACAGCCCCTAAAGGGAGCCTACAGGAAAGATGAAGACATTTTTTTACTGACTTCCTCTTTGTCAGGATGCATCATTCCTGAGCTTGGAGGTGGTGATAGTTGAATACCAACTTTCTTGTGCCTCTCTTGCCACCAGGGTTTTGTCCTAAGTAAATCCCTGAAAGGGCCAAAGTCTTCTCTCCTGAAGTCCAGAAATTTAGTTTTCAAGAAAGCAGAAGAAAACAGAAGCCTAACTTAACTCTGAAGTTCAACTGAACTAGTTTGATTTCAAACACCCAATTAACGTTCAAAGTCCAATAGCTAACAATATAATTACTAGTAACGTTTTTAATGTTACCTTGGGTAGACAAGCAGTGCAACAAGATCAATGTAGATGTAGATTTTCAAAATTATTTTTGTAATCATAACTGCTGTCTCTTAGCAACTTCCAAATATAGTTGAGGATTTGATAAGTGCTCTATTTAGGCCATTCTAGGAACTGTTTCCACTTCAAACTATCTTTTTCAAACATTCAACAAAATAAGTTCCTGTTAAAATCAAAATAATGTATTGATTTTGTCTAAGCTACAGAAATTAGTTCATTTTTCAGCTTTCTGTTGAGAAAACAGAAGCTATCTGAATACAAAGGTTGCTGTCAAACAGTTTAATTCTTCATTTTTCTGCAAAGCTGAAGATGAGAGCTCACAGGACTGCTTTCTCATGCTTCCTCCAAATGCTGTTGCTCTTCAGCTGCCATTTGTCCAACCCTATGTACCACTTGGACACTGTAAAAGTCTTGCCTCAACACACCATATTTCTGCATCATGCCTCTCCTCTTAGAGCAGACACAGGACTGGAAAGTTCTACCCTGATAACAACTTGGGCATTATTTAAGCATCTGCTATGCCACATTTATTCATAGAAGAGAAAGCCTGATAAGGGAGCCTGACTGATAAAGATTAACAAGGCTTTTTTTAAAGGAATGGAAATAAATTCCTGAGAAATGCAGACAACTTCAGGTGCCTTCATAACTGTAGAATGTATGTTTTGTTCCTTGTACAGGATTCCCACCCTCACCCCACCTTACAGTTTGGGTTTTTTGCTTATCAAAGTGTCAAGGAGTTCTACTTCATAGGAAAAGTTCAATGCGGGGCAGTATTTAATACTACAAACTACATCTTTATCATGCAGCAATGCCAAGTTTCATTGCTCTTCAATCAGGAAGTCATAGAAAGCATCACCTTCATTTGCTGGTACTTTTTACACACAAGCAGGAAACACTATGCCACACGACAAAGGGTAGAAAGAACTCATCTATCACCTGTAAGCTTTTCAGCTGATTTACTGTTTAATGCTAACGTCACTAAAGACAAAAACATACTCTACTCACCAAATAAATTGCTTGAATGTCCTTGCTTAGATATGGGTTTCAGTTCATTTAATCCCCATGCGTAATGCTTATAATTATCCCAGGCATGTTTCATCATCTGTAGGGAAACGAAAGCAGGATTATAATGTTGATTTAGCAAGAAGCCACAGCAAATACTGACTTGATAATATTCTGAATATTAAACACATTTAATTCAACGCTTAATTAAATTCATGTTGTGTGCATTAGAACTATGAAATACTCAATACAGAACAACAGTGGCACTGTTTTCTGGGTAGCAGTAGGAAGTTCACCATAAGATTTCCATGTCTGTCTCATCCACCTCTACCCTTATCTGCATGCTTATGGTCAGGACACACTCAAAAATATTGATCTTTATGAAGGGTATTTATTGTGCTATATATAAATTCAAGTAAGATTTTATTTCCCTTAAGCATACACCTCAAACTGAGGGAAGTAAACATTTTAAAATAAATTTTTTTTTCTCCTAGAGCAAGAATTTTTAAGGTCAAAATTAAGCTTACAGTAGTCTTCAGATTCTGGCAGGGACTCTCTTGCATGAAACTAGGTGGTTCAAACTCAGTATGGCTAACAACAGAACAAGAAACCTAAAGTGGGCAAGCAGAACACTTAGGAAAGGTTTTGAGGTGGTTATGATATAATCTTTTATGACTGTAAATGCTACTGTATGCATCCATGGCTATTTTCACATGTCACTTCACACAAATAGCTGAGGACTTTCACAACCAAACGTTTTGCTATAAAAATGCGTTTTGCATAAAGAGATGCACCATAATAAACACTGCTTTAGGAACTGCTTTGGGGAACCCAGCAAAGGACATCCAGGTCAGGAGCCAGGGCAGCAGGTTGACTCAAGGGCACTTCACACTCTCTACCAGGACGATCAGCCAGACTTAGGCCACACTATCCTTTTAGGGGTGCTGCAGGTGCATGGCCAGGAGCCCACCTGTCCCTCCTCAAACACACAGTGAGGACAATGCTGACAGCTCTGCAGGCCCGGTGAAAGAACCACTGCCACTCCAGCAGGTCCAGCATCTCCTGAGCAAGTGTTAAAGGTGGTGGTTGGTAAAGGGAAGAGTCTTCTTTAAGGGCCACTGCAAGCAGCCTAGCTTATGTAACAGAAGGAAAAATTTTGCCTTTGTGTTGTCCCTCCTCCCCTCTTCCACAAGGCAAAGCAGCCCTGCGAATGCCAGAGGTCATCTTCTAGACAAAAAGTGACAATTTCAGACGTTTTCAAAGATTTTGCTTCAGGCTGTCAGCTGACAACACTGCTCTGCCCTCGCTTTCAGACCTCTTCTTGAGGCCATGTGTGTCAAGGATAATTCTGTTAAATAACAGTTATAATCCTAAATTTAAAAGCAACAGCCTTGGGACACACTGATGATAATAATAATCTTGCACTTTCTTCCTCTTTCCTTCGCTCAAACCACACAGAGAAATTTTGTCAATTAAAAATCTACATTAAGCCATACTATAATAAATGACTGGATTTTCTGGAGTTCTGCTACACTTACGAGAATAAACATTTCTTTCCTGTTTTTGTGGAAGGATAAACGTGCACCTATCCTACAGAAAAGTTCAGGGATGTTAATTTACCCCAGAACCCTTACAGGCCCAACTTTACAGATGCAAAAATTACCATCCGCCTTTAATACGTGAACATTTTTCAACCAGAAGGCTAGCCTGGTGTCAGATCTCAGCTGACAGGCAGCAAGTAAGAGGCTCTGTGGAAGTGGTCTCAGGCCATGGATGGCACTGACATGCCAGATGGTAGGAGCAGCCTTCCCTTGCTTGACTTCCCTGTAAAACTGTTTAAAAGCTCTCCAAGGATGTGGCATTTCGTCTCAACACAGAACCAGTAACAGGCAGCCAAATGCTAGACTTGGTGTCTATAGGACATTCCCAATCTCTGGCCAGAGGGATCCCGATCATATGAAATCGATCATTTTGACCACAACCTATTTTCTCATTTACCAACTGAGGTTTCCTGGCAATTTTGTGTAGTATACAAGAAAGATTTATTCTTCCCTGTCACCATGTGTTAGCCCTGCAAACTCAGTTTTAGATATTAATGTAGAAATTCTCAAAGATTATGGCAGGCTAAATCCTGCCCTGTGCTGAACCTGACATTTTCTATGCTTTGTCAAAGCTTACTTTCTCATAAAATTATATCAGAATTGTTTAAGTTGTTTAATCTCAATCTGGGAACACCACACAGAATGGTTTGTTGGGTTTTTTTATAAATTTAACTTGCAATTAAGTCATCTGAATCAAAGTGCCTGAAGATTCAGTATTATAACAAAATTGAAACTGCCTAAAGTACTGCTATGGTCCTTCTCTCCTCCCCTCCTTTTTCAGCCTAATACATCCCTGCTCTTTCTCTTGCATAAGAGATGTGGTGCTCATCTATCCCCACACCAAGTTAGTTCAAGAAAACAGAAAATTCTCTGAGTGAATGTCTTTGAGTATCATTTCTGTCCAGTCCCATTCCACAAGTATCAGAGTTACCAAGCCATCAGGCAGGAACAGCTCCAGGCCCAGCTCAGTTCAACCAAAACTGCCACAAAGCACATGATGCTACAAGATGTCCTGTGTGTACTCAGTTGCCTTTAGTTTTACCAACTGGCTGCCAACTTGATCACAATGCATTGTAAATACATGTGTCAATTTTTAACAGAAACCACTCCGATTACCCTATTGTTAGTCAACCTCTAGGTAGCAAGACTGGTCACTAACCTTCTTATAATATTATTGCATGTCAACGAACAACAACTGTGGGGTGTTTTTCCAAAATGTGCTCCATTTGGCTAAGTCTAACTACTCAGACTGCTTTGTCTAATTGCTTCTTAGGAAGTAACGTGTGAATCCAAAAAGCCAAGCAGACAGACAAGTCCAGTAATTGGAAAAAAACCCTAAAATTTAAAGCAGTATTTCCATAGGGAAAAAACACACACCAGAATCTATTAAGCAAGAAATCTAATTCATCTCTTTTGACTAATCAAAACATTAATTTAGAACTCTCCCAGTAAGTCTGGATTAAGGTAAAAAAACCTGAGTTTTGTAAGTTTCCTCCTAAGAAAATGCACCTTTAGAATATCTTTGCTTTAGAAATTTGGAGTTTTATGGACATAACATAGAAAGCAAAATGTAACTCCCAGAGCAGTCAGTGAGCCCTCTAGTGTTTCAGGAAGATGGAAGTTACTCCAGCTACACAAGCACCAAGTTACTAGGATTCAGTGCTACTGTATTTATTGTGTAAATAGCCCGTAGATGTGGTAAACTAAGAAAGCTCCCCATAATCACCACTCACTGCTGGACAAGCTACTTTCTGCTTCTAACCTAGCAAGAAGTCCTAACTTTTAGAATTCAATACATCAGTAATACTCTACATCCCTCCTCCAAAACTACAAATATTACTAGATTTCCCACTAAATGAATTTCCTATTTGTAGATAGCTTTTTCTACCTAACAATCAAAAAGTTCTAAAGCACCGAGTGGCAACAGACCTAGTCCACTGACAAAGAAGCCTGTGCTTAAGCAAAACCCCTTGGACTGGTAGTTCAAAAACGAATTTTAATTTTCTCAGATTAGCTTCTCAATTTAAATTATCTTTGCAGTCTCCACCTTTCTGTTTGCATGACACATCCCCAAGTCAGTATCTCCAGACCTTTTTCATTCACAAAGGCCCTTCTGAACATGACCCTGATCACTTGAAGAAATACTGCTGATCACTGCAAATGTCTAAATACAGATCACAGTTACTGAGATTATCTGTATTTCAGCACAACATTGTGGATCCCATTAAAAAGAAATTCCTAATGATGAAGGGTCTAACAGCTTCTGACTAGATGATCCCAGACACTCTCAAGCTCCTCTACAGTGTAACTAATAAAATTAGTTCACCTGAGTGCTTTCATAGAATTCCTTATTAGTCTTCCAGGATGTCTATAGGTAGAGTTACTTTTGCACAGATGTATTCTTCCGTCCTTTTACTTTTAGAAATATAAGTTCATTGAACCTCAAGCTCTAGAAGAGCCTGACAGTTGACTGAGAAGTCCCAATACCTACATTGGCAAAGTCTGTTTCTGACAGAGCTTCACCTCAGGTCACTCACAGTAAGAAGAGGCAGCCGAAGGCTTGACTAGTTTGCACTGTCTCCTCACTTGTAAGCTGGTTCCTCTTACATCCTCAGAAAAAAAAAGGGGTACTGATTTTTACTTATGAAGTGACAAAATGCCAAACTACTACCCCACCTCCTTTGAAGAGTAACAAAGGATTTTATTTTAATTAGCAACAGTGAAGTCACTTAGAAGAAAAAGGTGAAGGTCTGACCTGTGCATTTTTTTCCTTAACTCTAAAGGAAGGATTTTGAAATTAATTTATAATTATAAATTTAAAATCTTTCTTAAGCCACTGAACATTAAAAAAAAAAGTTTTGTTCTCCAGAAGCAAAGACAAAAACCTATATGTTTGTCAACCAAAAGATGATGGCAATGCACTCCCAGTTGTGTTTTAGTTACTGCTGTTTTCCAAAGCACCCTAACACAATGTCCACAAAAGACACATATGCTACCAAGGTTCTATTCTAATAGAAGTACCCAAGAGTTCAAGCATCAAATGCTGTCAGAAAGTGAGAGCAATGCTGCATCAGCAAAATAATAGTGGTATTTAGATGCAAACTACTGCAGTACCAGGTGGAGTGAAAACAATAAGACCTTTAATAAAGATTATTTTTAGCAGTTACATACAAGCTGGGGTGACATCAAAGGGGATATCAGGAAAAGAATTCAAGCACTTTCTAGAACTGGGACATCACAGTTAAAAAAAAAAAAATTAAAAAAATCACATGAAATGGTACCATCCTGGCCTTCAAAGGAACCATTTAAACCATGCCAAGGCAAAGGATAAAGGCAGATGGGTACTGGAAGCCCAAAAAATGAAGAGGAAACAAACTGAAGAAAACATAAGTTTGCTTGTCTAATCTCTACTCAATTTAGCAATGAGAGTTTAGTAACTCCTCTTTCTCAATTTACACTCAACTTTTTACACATGTAAGTGACTCTCACCTTTTAAACTTCTCCTTACCAGGAACTACTCAGTCCAGTCTCCCTAAAACATCTCTCCTTCCTGTTGCTCTAAGTAAAACTTCATTCTTTCACAATATCAGTAAAGGAAATGAAAGAAGTTCCTAGAATTAGCAAGAAACCTTTCTACACATTCCACTTAAACTCTCCTCATGTACAAACCAACTTGCACAGCTGATGACTGCTCTGGGTCTGGCTGGGATAGTTAGTTAGCATCCTTCACAGCAGCCCATATGGTGTTTTGAATTTGTGGCTGAAGTAATGTTGGTAACACAGCAATGTTTTGGCTATCACTGAATGGTGCTTGCACAACATTAAGGCTTTCTCTTTTTCACACTCTTGCCCCTTTGCCACTCCTCCTGACAAATAAGATGGGGATGCCCAAACAGTTGGGAGGGGACACAGCCAGGACAGCTGACCTCAGCTGCATGAAGGGATAGTCCCTACCATGTAATATCATGTTCAGAAATAAAACTGGGGCAGAGGAAGAAGGTGGGGAGGTTTCCAAGGTGAGTGTGGCTAAGAGACTGGGTATAAGTCTGCTTGTGGGAGGTGCCGAGTGATTGATTGTCTTTGTATCCTATGTCTCTGCCCCCTCCTTCCTTCTTCTAATAAACAGTCTTTATCTCGACCCACCAGTTTTCTCACTTCTCTTCTTCCTGTTTGCTCCCCAAGCTCACCAGGTGGGCCAACAGCTGTGTGGGTGCTTGGCTGCTGGCCCACGTGAACCCATCACAATGTCTCATAGGATCTCCAGTGCAGGAAGTTTGTGACCACACCACAGTTCCCCAGCTGTTTTCTTCTCTCTGATGACAATATTACATTAACCATTAGCAAAAAGATCAAGTTTTATAAGGTCTTACTTTCTTACTTTGCATTCCCACTGCTGTTAACCAACAGCTGAACCCAAATGAGACTCAGTAAATCAGCATCACAGAAAAGTTGAGGTTGGAAGGGAGTACTGGAGGTCATCTTGCCCAACCCCCACCAAAAAAAACCCAAACTATTTTCAGCTGTTTCCACAGTCCCCAAGTACCAGTCAAATTGCAGTACAGCTGAAAACCTTCACAATCATGCCAGAAATCTGGTATTAATAAATGTAACAGTATCTTTGAAGGTACTGTCACCAATCAGGCTTTCCCTGTGAAAAATTACATGACCTCCTTGAGCTGATTCACTATCAGTTTTCATAAAATCATACCACATATACAAGAGCTCCATTTCTTACACTTTTACAGAATCTGCTGATCATCAAAATGAGTAATTTTTGGCAATATGCAGTCTGGGTATTTTTTAAGTTATCAGTTATTACATTTGTGTTTCACTATCTTCATAATGGTGTTAAGTCTAATGCTGCATTTCTTAAAAAACACAGGTTATTAACTGAGTTTATTGCCAGATTGGGTGAGGCTTGGGGCAACCTGGTCTCCTGCCCATAGCAGGGGAGTTTGAACTAGATGATCTTTGAAGTCCCTTCCAACCCAAACCAGTCAGTGATCTTGTCTTGAATAATTTGCATCTTGGAAACATGAAGTAATCAAGGACTTTTCTCTCTAGATCATAATACAAAACACTTTTTTCTAAGATTAGGAAGCACACTATCAAATGATTACACAATCTCCTTTCTTTCACAGCATGATCTTTGTTACTTTTGTCATCATCCACTATTATTGCTTTGGTAATACTTCAACCCATTTTTTCAATCTTTTCATGCAGTTCCACATGCAATCTTAACACATTCCAATGTCTTTTCCATCTTGAAGTGTTTCAATCACTGGTAATAGCCTTGAATTGCCTTAAAAATTAAACTGGACTTTTAAAGTAATATTTATCGGTATTCACAACTTTTTATCCTGATCAGACTTGCTCTATAGTGGAAATTCTAGGTAAAGATGTAGAGTATTCACCCTACAGCAGTTCTATTACAGTTACTTCTTTGCTAATCAGCTCATAACCTTATCTAAGCAGACATGCAGTTATGAGTAAGAGCGATGCAGTTTTGGGTTTTGTTTGTTGGGGTTTTTTTTAGTTATACTGTCAACTTTATGCTAGACTGCTGCAATATTTTATAAAATAAAAATTCCAAGTTAACTTCTTGACTGAAGACCAAGACTTAGCAGAAAATTAGATAAAATTTGTTTATATTCATAGCAGGCTTTCTGTAAGTAAAAGCATATATAGAGTTTAATTTCCAATTAAAAATTAGTACTTATAGTTGACTATTTTATTCAGAGCACTTCATTTTAAGTCACTATTCTTATTACAGAAAAAAGCTGTAAAAAAATTAAATTAATTTCTCAAATACCCAAAGAAAGTTCATCTCATTGGATATTGTTTATTTTTTTTCCTTGAATCGGACAGAAGATGCAAGTGACAGCATACCCCAATTCCCTACTGGCAACAGAAATTTGGTTTTCTCCTTCAACACACACAAAATAAATCCTGTCACTATAAACTTTCATATATATATATATATAACTACTTCTTATCTATCATTAGGAAGATAATCACAAATCAGGAGCTTGACAGATTTCTGGTGTTTATAACCTCATTTCCTAATGGCATCATCCTGAGTTAAGCACCAGCTACGAACTGTCAATGTTTGTTTAAGAGTCACTGCCAAAGTGTCACTGTTTCCACATTAGCAGGTGGATGACAACCATGCTCTGAAAGCTCATGCAGGCTGGAGGAGTTCCGGCAAGTGCTTCCTGACAGGGCTTCCACTCTAACCAAACAAAACCTCGAGAGAGACTTTCATGTTAGTCAATGGGCCAGCAACAAGAATTCCCAGTTGCTGTTTTCCCAATAAGAAGCAGCTAGAGATTTTTGGAACGTTTAGGCACTCGCCATTTAGCTCAAGGCATTATTTTGCTTTGTGGTAGGAATGAAGGACTCCCAACAAATCAGAACTTCATCAAGAGCACTACCCACAGCACAGAGCGTTGCCACACACTGAGTTGGGGAAATACATACAACTCCTAAAATGAGAATAGAGCTAAAGTAGTGAAACTAATTTTCAGAATTCTCCATAAAATTTAAACACACACATCATATCACAAAAGTATTTTGCATGGTGTGTATTTAAACCTCTGTATTAAATGGATATGTGAGAAAAATGCCTCAGCATTTCAGGATCCTATGTATAATTCACTTCTTGCCTGCAAAACCAAATTAAACCAAAAAAAAAATCTAATATCTGCATATAAAAAAGGAATTAAGAGGGAAAATAAAAACATTAAGGACTAAGAACGAGGATTAATTCATCATTTGTATTGCAAAGCACTTCAAAATCCTCAAATGGAAAGCCTGACAGAAATGCTAAGTATTATTCCCACACGAGTTATGTTAAGTTACAGATAAGCGTCTATTCTTGTATTTTCTACTCCTCACAGTAGCTTGTAAGCCTCTTTAGTAGTGTATTAAACTACCCAACTAATATTTATCATTAGCTGTTCCAGGCATCATTTGTGAACCAGGGACAGGCGCTGCACAGTGCTTCATTCTGCTACACATTTTAAAAGGAATAAATTATCCTATTAATTCTGTAATGAGAATTCTAATTAAAAGGTAGAGAGAACAGGAAATTTGCAGGTAAGAGGTTTTTTCTACGCTTATTCTCTTACAGAATATTCTCTTTAATGCACAGGCACACAGGAAAAAATGAACTATTTTGTGTAAGAAATAATTAACAGCAGCCCTGATACTTTGGTATGTCTGAATAAAACAAAAATAGTTTAAAAAGGAGTCCATCTGAAAACAATAGTACAACATACCAAAGTACTCAATGATATAACAAGGTACATTTTACTCATTTGTCTGGTGTATATCTCTGCTGAACATTAAAGCACTTCTAAAAGTACCAATTTACTGAAAAAAGATGATACCAGAATACTTTACAGCTCATTTCTAAGTGAGAGCCAGGCCACAGTGCTTTACCTATTGCACAGGCCATTCTAGTAGAAGTCACAGGGTGGTAAATCAGAGAAAGCTGAAGGAAGACCAGAGTTCATCTCCATACTCCAAACACATTCAGTCCAAGCTGATACCTGCAGTTTGCTTCTTAACTGGCCATCCCAACATGACAGATATAAGAAAAATAAATTATCTTCTGGTGCAGCACAGAAGCATCCTATCCGAGACCTTTTCCCTGGCTGAAAAAAAAAGCTAGGAAGGCAACAGCAACGCACCACCCTCCCCACAAAGAAGACTGTCCTTGCACTTTCTGAAGCCAAACATCTGGCCAATTTCAGCCAAATGAATTTCAGCCCATTTCAGGAAAAGAAAAATAGTTCTGTTCAAAAATCTTGCCCATATTGTTACCCAAAGCTGTTATAACTTGAATGATCTAAAAATCAAAAAGTTAGCTCCATGTTAACTTGCTCAACTTCAGCCATATTCTTTCTATACATTGGAGAGACATGAAAGAAATAATTATTTCCTTTTAAAAATAAGGTGTTTACATTATATATTTTTCTGTTACCCCACTGGTAAGCTAGGACTTGAATATGTTCTGTAGACATTTTAAGAGTTTTTCCTGAGAAGCAATGCCTTGAAAGCATCAATTAAGATGATCTCAAACTTCTTTGGTCTCCACCTCTCAATTACTAGTGGGGGAATCAATGACATCTTGATAACTACATCAGTGGACAAAAAAAAAGACAATATAGCATGAAGCGTAGCATTATGGAATTGACCTGACATTAATGTTCAAGATGCCCTACCTTCAACTCATTTCTGTTGCCATGTATGCCTGCATGCATACACAAGGTGGAAATCTTAAATGACCCATCCAAGCCATACATTTACAAACAAAAGAGCAGTCAAAAGAATAAGCCATACAGTCCCTATCTTACAACTTAGCAACTGTTACCAAGATCTGCATTTCAGAAAAAAACCCTGAAGCCTACAGCTTGTCACTCAAGATCACCGATTTTTTCGAAAGCTGTGCCCTCTTTTAACACCAAACAAAAAATCCACAAACAAACCCAAAAATATCAGATGGACTCAACAAATAGACTGAAAAATTATCTCCTTTCACCTGAATAAGAGGGAGATTGTGTTTCTTCAGACAGTCTATGATTTCAGCAGTTAGGAATTATTTTTTTATTGTTTCTGTGATAGACAAATCAGTGATACTCCAATGTGGGGTTTTTTTTTTCCTTGGGTGAGTCACTGATGGCTAATTTTTAAGAAATAAATCACACATGTTTTGCATTAAGTGAAACATTCATTAAAAGAGAAACATCACATCGTAAGGTAATGTGCAAGAGCTCAAGTCACCGTTCATTACTGACAATGACCAGAAAGCTGAAGTATTTTCACTTAAAACAGAAAGGCATTGCCATCTCATGCAAAAAACCTCATGCGTATTTCTTTGATCTACAGAATTAGTAGCAGCCTCTGAAGTTCATGCATAATTTGACTAATGTCATAAAAGGGAAAGAAAAGAGAAAGTAATTTGTAAAAACACTACTCTTATGAAGAACAGTGGTATACATAGGCTCATCCCACTCAGTGTCGGTTTTTTTTCCTGGTGCACTGATGACTTGCTGCAGTTTCCAAGAACTCCCAAGCTGAACGGCGTGAACAGCTCGGCTCCCGCAACTGCACGATACAATCATGCTTTTGTTCCCTATTTTTCCTACTGTTCTTTAAACAGTTATTTGATAAGGTTTGCTTCTAATTAGGTTATAAATTATTCAAGGCACAGACTGTATCCCCTACTTGTTTGTTAGGTACCTGGCACTACATAGCCATGCTGCTACTGAAATTCCCAATCTCAGCAGGGGTAATGCAAATAAAAAATAAGCGCAGTGCTATGCAGTGTAACACATCCAGGCAAAGTGATTTAACATCAAGGTGTTTCAGAGAATGATTAAAATCCAAAGAGGAAGTAAGTGGATTTAAAGAGCCTGTTTATTTTCCTTTCCCATGTTTTGATTCCTCCCCACGATTATAAAGTTTATTCTGCCACTAAAGTTAGTCAGTAACAAGCTTTTGTCTACCCCATTATATAGGAAGCATCAGCATATCCAGGAGGCATCAGTATATCCAAAAAACAAACAGGAACAACATCCAAAAACCCAACAACAGACCAGAAGTTTCTCCTCCTTGCAAAATGAGCCCCACAAACCTGCTTCCTCACCAAGGGATAGGTGAGCCCTTCATTATTAGATTTGGGACTATTGCAAACCTAGCTAATAACAGTAAGTAAAAACATAAACCAGTTATAAAAAAACTATTAGATATCAGTTAATGATAAACTTACTAAGCCTGACATTGCCAATAAATTCACAAAACACAGGGCACTCTGAGCTTTCCAAAATACTGAGCACTAGCAATAAATACTTTCCCCATCCTCAGGCCAACAGCTTTTGACAAGAAGCCAGACAAGCCCATACCAAATTCTTATTCATATGCCACTAATTGCCAGCTGTAAGTATTTTTCTCCTCTTCCTCTGCCCCAAATGAGCTCCTCCTTTCCGCTCCCCTCTCCTCCCTCCAGCACCCAGAAGTGAAGTATGTCACTGCTGAAGCTCATTATTGTGGCTGTGGTGAAACTGCACTCTCAGAAGTCAGAGAGCCTGTTCAACGAAAAGTATTTACATAGATTAATCTGATACGCAATTGCTGCACTGATCAAGGGCTAAGTCTGCATCATTACCACTATCCTCTAAGCAGTATCTTCAGCCTAACAGCCTGAAATTAGAGCAAAAGGATTGGACTGTTTCCCAACAGCTGAAAAACAGTTACACTGAGGTCAAGAGCAGATGATACTAACCCATGAGTTGCTTTGGGGTTTTTTCCTCCTTTTAATGCCCTTATCAGTGACCTGGAGGATATGATGCAGTACACCCTTAACAAGTTCACAGGTGACACCAATTTGGGCTGAGGAAAATAAATCCCATCTGGGTATCAGGGCTGCTATTCACAGAGGCCAAGATGAACTAGAGGAATGGGTCAAGGGGAACTTCATGAAATTTAGTGGGGACAAATGCAGAGGCCATAACCCCTGGTGATAGTACAGGCTAGGGAGCAGCTCTGCAGGGAAGGCACTGGGACTCTGGTGCACACAAAGCTGTGCATGAGCCAGCAGCACCTGTGCAGCAGGACCACAGCCTATCCATCCAGGGATGGGATTATTCCCCTGTTCTTAGCACTCAGGAGACCACATCTAGATATTGCATCCAGTTCTGGGCCTATCAGTACAGGAAAGATAGCAAGGAACTGGTGTGAGTGTAGTGGTGAGGAGCCCAAGATGGTCAGGGCTGGAGCAGTTGCCTGCTGAGGTGAGGCTGAGGGTCAGGGGAGAGATGGCTCCAGGTGGGTTAGCAGCACACACCCTACCCCATACCAGCACGGAGGTGGTAAGAAAAGGGAGCCAAACACAAGAGGTTGAGATGGGACCTGGGGTCTTTTCCCTGGGGCCCAGTGAAACAGAAGCACAGGCTGCCCCAGTAGGCTGTGCTGGTTCTGTCCTATCCTAGGGGACTCTCAGCCCTGAGGGGACACAGCCCTGATCAATCCACTCTGACCTCAGTGCTGAGCCTGCTAGGGCAGGGATGGACCAGGGACCTCCCTGGACCTCCAGATTGAGTTATCCTGCAATCCAAATAAAGTCAGTATGGATTCCACGTATTTACCACATTTTTACAGAGGAAATAAATTGATCTGCTTCTCCTCATCAACAACAAGGACACAACTCAAATTCCAGCTCGAGACTGTGACTGTTTAAAATATTCCAGATGAGAACTATGAGTTGTTAAAGGTCTTTCCCAGCCTTCAAAAATATCTCAAGGTATTTTCTATATTGAATAAACTAATTCAACTATGCAAAACACTGTCAGCTCATTTCCAATAGGAAGTTAAGAGCTACATACTTAATGCCTTAGTATAGAAACTAAGAACAATTAAGATAATCAGACCCTGGTGAGACATTATGAAGATTCAGTGTAATCCATGACTATGAGTTCTGCCCATTTCACAGTTATATCTACCTATCCCAATCAGAACTGATCAAACAGCTTACACAGGGCTGCATTTGAGTTCAGAAGAAAATTATTTTACAAAAGATTTATTTCTGTAACCCTCAAACTATATCCAGGAAACATGGGCTGTATCATTGCAAATTTTCTAAGGTGAAAATTTGTTGGTTTAAATTAAGCCATCACTCTCTGTATAAACAGTGAAAGAACCTCCCCAAGAGAAAATGTGTATTAGTTATTTTCCTTTAGAGGTTTTATCATAGCATTCAAAATTGATATTGTAAACCTAAATATTACCATTCTTTGTGTGGCATTTGTTTTCCTCTTGAAACATTTATGTGATTACCTAGCCTGTGGATCCTGACAGAACCAGCGCTGGTTAAGTTCTCAAAACACATGACACTCACACCTTACATCTTTTGCTTGATTCTACTACCACAGTATATATACATGTTACAGAACAGTGACAGGATTTATAAATTAGCTTTCCAGTTCAGATAAACACATCTGCAAGAAAGAAGTAAGACACTGGGCCTCATGCCCAACACATGAAATGTACCTACTGGTATCTGTAATTTCCTTCATTCAAGCTGCAGTTGAGGATGACAGCTTGGAAATTACAATGTTACACTGAAAAGTATATATATATATAAATACACACACAGACATACAGTAAATCTGTTTGTGGAAAGATAAAATTTTAAACCAACCTTAAAAATCTATTCAAATCCTCTTTTATGTATTAGAAGTAATTAAGCCCTTAGGTAGCATCTCCTCCAGTGCTATACAAAGCATATTAATACTTTACACAATATTTTTCTTATCTATCCAAATGTTCCTCAGCAAGAAGCCTTTATAAATGAGAGCAAATTATAGTACTGTTAATATTTCATCACGTCTACATGGATTTGAGAAGAGCTGTCACAGGCTTATGGAGAATGTCTGTGCTCATGCTTTCATGACAGGTGGAAGAAATCAGATGCTCAGTTGTGCAAGGAGATGAATGGAAAACCATATAACTGATAGGCAATTAAAGCAGTCAAGTTGAATACTAGTGGTCTGCTGTTCCAATCACCTCCTGGCAGTAGGATACAGAAGAAAGAATTCTATTAAGAAGCATGGAGATATTTTCCTCTACGGAAAGGCTGAAAAATTAGCTCTCTTTACTTGTAAATGGTCAAAAAGGGAACAAGATAACAAACATTAGGTTTGTTACTGAAAAGGTAAACACTCAGGTATCATGGCCAGAAGATACAGTGACAACTTAATGGGATACTGAAGGATTTGAGAGAGTGGATGGTCACAGTGGCCCAAATTTCATACTGCATTTCCTAAGCTGCTGACAAAAGGTGCTTCAAATGCCTTACAGCTTTCACAGCACAAAGTAAGAACAATTCCAGTTGATGCTATCTGCAACACAGCTAACCATGGGATCACTTTCCTGCAGTGTAGTGTTATAAGGAGATGTCTTCCACCCCATACAACCAGTAGAGATTTATTACCACAACAGGCAAAAATTCTGGCTTTGTACTGCCATCTAAACAGTTTCTCAGCATATGCGGTACCTCACACAAATACATAAGGCATCATAAAAGAAATATATAGATGGGCTGCTCCTGCATAATACAACGCAGCTATTTGAAATTTCTGCCCCTTCCTATGCAGGTACACAGAAACCAGCTACAGAGTTAACACATCTGCAAGCTTGGAAAAAGGAAAGGCTGTGGATGGGACCTGTTCTCCAGCACACACACTACTCCTTCCTTTCAATTCTCTTCCTTTTTTTTCCAGGAACGTAGGTAAAATTATGCAACTTTCCCAGATCAGGTCTGTTGACTCTACACTTTATTTGAAGTTCCCCAAAGGAAAGCAATCAAAGCATTGTACTTAAAACTGTAATACAGAAGAGACACAAAGTCTTTGCTCTCCCTCAAACTGTTTTGCATAGTTCAGCCTAAGCTATCCAAAAAATCTGGGGAGTTTGCTGTAGCTGTTCCTAAGAAATACTTCAACAATAAACTCTATTACATAGCAAAAGTGAAAACAAAACAACCAAATTGTCATAATCATTTCCAAAAACTAATACATATGTGAAGTCACCGAGCTGCAAAGTGGCTGGTAGACTAGAGCTGGTAAAGAAGTTCCCTGCTGAAAATCCAACTGTATTTAAAAAACAGCTCCCCCTTGCTCCACCAAAACAAAACAAATGAAAAAACAAAACCACATCAGCTTCACTTGCTGTGTATAGAAAGCTGAATACGAGTCCCTTCCAGGCAGGCTAATGGGTGATGACCAGAGCAGGCAGGGACTGAACTTGTCCAGCAGCATGCTTGACAGGTCCCATCAATTTTCATTTCTGGTCTACTGGCTGCCTGGAAGCAAATTTTCTAAATTCTGAAGATTCTGGTTTTGGGTGAAACATTTTTTGAAAATAAATAAATTGTTCTTATGTCTCACATTTCTTCCCTAAATCTCAAATTTTTCCACAATAAGTGCTCTCTACTGAGCTACCAAGGTCTGAGCTTGATCTCTTTTCCAACCCTACCTGTTTCCAGCCACCAAGTCCCCTGATCTCCAATGCAAACAGCTGTGGTTACCTCGATACAAAGACTTCAGGAAATCCTTGCCACAGCTATAGTAATGTAAACATTGAGGTGTATGTAAACTCTATTATTTTGCAATCTTTTCTGGAGAACAGACACAAAGAATTACAGGCTATAAATTTTCAGTACACAGAGGTAGAGTGTGAATGGCACACCCAAGCTTGCGGTGCCTCTAACAAGATTCGAGTGACCAACAAGCAGGAGATGCTACAGATGACAGGGGAGGAGCAGTTTTTATGCAGATGGCTCACCCTGTCCTGTGCTTTCAGTAATGAGACAATGACCGACCTGAGGAAGGGCAGGCAGGCACTAGAGATAACAGAAAGGGCGTGCCAGCTCAACAGAATTTACCAGTCAATGGAACTGAGGCCAGTGGGGAAAGGAAAACAGGGCTGAGATGTTTAATCGGGAAGTGATAAGGATGGTAAATAGAAAGACCTTGGAAAGGGGGAAATGGCAGAAGGGTACAAAGGGATATAAATCAGGTGTTTAAGGGCACATAATCAATGCATCATGGAACAGGACAGTAAGTCTGTGGATGTCCTGGTCATATCCACACCTGACTTATGCAGCAAGGGGAAACCTGGGGTGCTCTCCCTCCTGCAGGTGAGGGAACAGCTCAAGGGGACCTCCTCACAGCCTAACAAGGTACAGGGTGGAACAGACCTTTCCTCATGCTTAAGGGTCGCTAAGTGAGCATTTGGGCAATATCAATGTAATTCTCTGAAATAATTCCAGCATTTGTCTTCAGGGTCTTTTTTTCAGTAGTTGTTCCTGTCCCAAAAATAAATGTACCTCGGTACAAGCCAGGCAACAACCACTCCTGTTCTCAGAAAATCCCCAACACAAAAAAAAATGACTGCTAGATGAGTCTAAAAGGCATATCTGCTACAGCTTCCTATCCCTAACAGAAGTTTAGCAACTGGACAAGCAAACAGAAATATTTCCTATGGATAATACAAGTGTTCAGAGCTGGAGAGCCATAGACCTTCAGATACAGATCTGATGCCTGTATGATTAATAATCCCCAGTAGAGTTTTCTTTCGTGAAAGTACTCAACTGTTCTCTGAACTTGTGTAAATTTTTTATATCCATAACATCCTGCAGAAAGGGCTCTACAGCATCATGTGTAAAGAACAGGTTTGCTCTGATTTTGTCACCTAGTAGTTTCATTTGATGTGCCCTACATTTGACAAAGAGGAGTATTTCTAAGGGTAGGCTTAAATAACACCTCTAAGTACACCACAAAAATCAATGTCTTATTATTACCTTTCTCCCAATTACATTACTTTCCTGGAAAACATTGAATCTATTTAATCTTAACATTTTCAAACAAAGTATGCTTTTATTATGTATTTTGGTAAAGACTGTTGTAATGGAGAACAGCCTGACTGTCAGAGATGTGTAATTTAGCTTCCTTCTAATTATCTACTATTTGTGTATGTTGTGGGTTTTAGAAGGAGCTAAAGTGCTTTAAATCTGCCTTAGTTCCTGCATTCTAAAATGGGGAAGCAGTTCTTAACTTCTCTGAAAGGCTTCATAAGATCTATCCATAATAAACCTTACATAAAATAGCCATATGTTATCACAGCATCTAGTTTCTACACCACGATCAAGAGCAGCACCCTTTTACTCATCCTGACATGCAGGTTATGTGCCTATGATCTCTCTGTCTCCATACCCTAATTGATTTCAGAATCAAATTGCAGAAATCCAGAGCTTTGACCCTGTGAAGGGTTCAAATATAACATCTGGCACATTAAACTGACACACCTCATAGATGACAATGTAGGACAACAGAGGTTTCAGTCCTTCTAAGGATATTACATTTCTCCAGAACCACACAAAGCTCGTTTTTGAGCACAGAAGTAAAACATCCAGGTATTAAGGCAGCTCCTTATAGTCTTCTCAAAACTGCAGTATGTTTCAGTCCTAGAACTTACTCATTCCTAATGTCTCCCTTCAAAACTGAAAGGGGAAGAAATAGTTGTTAATTTAACACTACATTTTCACAAAAGGGGAAGAAATAGTTGTTAATCTAACACTATATTTTCACAAAAATGTGAAATGTTTCACTCTGACATCAAAGATTTTGAGAGATACCTTTTTATTTCTTCCAAATGCTCCCCTGCTGCTGTGCTTGAGACTAACACAGAAAAGCTATGCTGCTTTCTCATTCCAAGGTTTCCATCCTGTAATAACTGCTTGAAAAGAAAACCATCACAGAAAACCTTCTGACACCTGTGTAAGTCTGCCTTGCCTGCCCACTTTCACAAAATGTTGATTATATTTTCCACATGCACAGGAGATGACTAGCCACATGTAGTGGGGTCACGCGTACAATATGACTTGGATCTGTAATAGTAATTTTTTTGTTTGTTCCTTTGTTTGTTTTAAAACCAGGACACTTTGAAAGGTCCCACCATCACTTGTTTTCAGTAGAACATGGTGTATTCTAGTTTCTGGCTAATCACGAAAAGCAAAACCCATTACCCTCAGTGATTTAGGTGTGCCAAGAATGTGGAATATTTCAGGACTCTTTCTTTTGACTGTCCAGGCTTACAAAGGCAACCTCTCTTCTGGCATGTCCAAGTTCATTTTAACTTTCTTGATTTGAGCATGTTGTTAGGAGTTGCTTCAGAATACATTAAAATACCTCATTGCTCTTAATTTTTAGCAATGCAGTATTGCCAGGATGTAGATATGTCGACCACTATGGAGAAGTAAAAGGAAATTATTTTTCTTTAAAAGGCATGATATAAATTCAGAACCCAAACAGCCCACAGTCTACTATAGACAGGAAGGAGGAGATTTAATTCAAGGGTCCACTGACTTTAACTTCTGCTTTTTTTCATACACTTACCTGAATTATCTTATTTCATGAAATAGCAAACCTGTGCATATTTGAAATACGAGCTGAGGGCTAGTACAAAGAAATGGGCATCAAAATCCAAATTTGACTCCGCTATACAATTGTGGTGCTACTCTTAAGGTAGTAGAACTTGTTCTAACAAGCAAATTACCTCGTAAAATAGCAGTCAAAACACAAGATTTGTTTGTCACTTAAATAAAATTCTACTGGTTTAAAACATCATTTTTAAAAAATCAGTTTGGTGAGATCTGTTAAGTAAAAGCTAAGTCTAATGGAAACTTTTCATAAAGGTACTAGCAAGCAGTGTACCTAAGGACCAAGGGAAAGGTACACATTGTATCCACAACATCCCTGCCTCAAAACTCCACACTGTGCCCCAGGCTACTATGCTACCACTGATTCTGCAGCCACAGTAGCAGCTCTTAACAATAATGGCTAGTCCCCAAAAAGATTCCCTTGTCCTTGCAGTCAGGTAAAGCTTATTTACAAACCTTTAGCAGGCACGGTTAACAGAGAGTTAAAAGTTTATCTGCACTAGATAAGGAAGGCAATGAAGTGCTGATGTGGATATTGAAGGAGAAATCTTATTGTCCCATCTGTCAGTCATAAAAACAAACAAGCCAACACTATCTCTGCTTTACCCTGCTGAACAGAAGAGACTCATTTCCTTGTATTCTACTTGTACCCATTAATAGCCTATATTCTTTTAAAGCTGTCATTTCTTCGAGAAGAAATCAGCTTTGAGTCTAGTCCTTTTACATGTACTGTCATAATAGCTTTGACAAGAGCTACTAGGGAACATCTTCATCAACAAACTCTGAAGTAGGTCACTAGGCATTGCTCCAGCTCAAAGCAGACCCCTCCAGAAGTGTCACAGCAGTCAGAGGCCACAGCTGAAGTGCTGAAGCCTGGAGCTTTTCACGTCCCATCCAAGAGCAGCGAGTCGTGGCTGGAAAGCCTTTGGGCTGTGCAATACAGGAGAAAAGGCTTTGCTCGGGTGCATGGTGCGACTGGATCTGGTCTCATAGCAGGGCCTCTGGCAAACGACTGAGAGCCAGAGAGGTCTGTTGTTGGTCCCACAAAAACATCAGTGTGATTAAAATATGCAGCAGCTCAGACTTTTAATTTCTCTAGCTGACTCCATGCTTACCTCATACATGAGGCTATTGTTACTTGCTAAAAGGTAACAACCAGAAGCCACAGCAAGAAATTACCAAGTTTAAAGACTGAGCAAATATTTCACCTTTTTTTGAGAAAGTTTTAAAGTCAGCATTGAATGTACACACCCACTTCTAGAAGCCAGTAACACCTGCTGGTGTGAGCTACTGCTGCAATCAGACTGCAAAACAAGGAGGTCTCAAGCAGAACGGACAGGTCTGCAAGAGACACAACGCATCTGAAAGACATCTCCATTTGAAGTTTCTCCTGACAGTATTAAATAAGCTCAAATTAAAAAACTATAGTCCTCCAAAACAGGTGCCTTGAAAAACTTGCTTGCTTTCTCAAGAACAGCAGTCGTTGTGGAGCAGTATTTGCCTTGTTTGAAACCAACAGGTATGGCCATAAAGAAAGAAAGAATCCATCTCCTGCAGTGCCCCAATTCTTACCTGTTTCCATTTTCAATACTGAGGAAAGGATGTTAGAAAGCTTTAAGAAAGCATTGGGAAAAGCCAGTTTCATGCCATCATGTCACGGCTATCCTTAAAAGGTAGGCAGTGGGAAAGTTTAATGCCTCGGCGCAGCTGGAGGGATCTGCTGGTGATCCCATATCTGTACACTAATATTCTTCTTGGGAGCAAACTACTGTAATCAAATAGTCATGCAAGGTATGGTTTTCACAGATCAAAGTGAACTATAGTTTTAGTTAGCTTGGATTTTGTCCACTTTATAAAGCAAATAAAGGAATACATGTTCATCATATGACCAAAGCTTAAAGAAAAAGTACAGATATTCCACAACTTGCATTTGTTGCCAGAAACACTTAGCCCCTACAGTCCAAAAGGCTTGGCACCAAGTGCACATACATTTATGATCAACACCAGCACATGTGCTTTGCCTTCAGGGAAGAGGATTTTGCAGTGGCATGGTGTGTGCCAAAAAAAACCCACAGGGTTTTGGTGAATTTGCCTCCAGCTCTCATCTGGCGAAGCCACAGCTGGTTAGATTTTTAAGTGTACTGCCAAAGCCCAAGGGAGAAGGAAAGGAACATGGTTTGTGCCAGTTTCAGCAAAGCAGTTGATTGTATAGATGTTAAAAAGTTATGAAGGCAGTAAAATTATTCGTTTTTCCTCACAATGTATATTTTCAGTATTTGTCTCTATAAACAAAATCAAGTAGGTTTAGGGATAGATGCTAAAACACATTAAAGCTTTACCAGAAAAAAAACCCAACATTTTTCTGAATTCACCCAGAAGTGTTCCTGAGGTCACAGCTACTTCAGTAACACTAGCCATATCACAAAAGCTGGAGAACATGAATGAAACTGACTGATGCCCCAGAGTGAGAGGGGATTAATTGTGTGGATTAACTGTACATATTAATTGTGATCAAATTCCTTGTATAAAAAGCTGATTGAGAACTCCTGATTAGGACTTTCAGTAAGCCATTAAATAGTGAATAAAATCTATTTTAAAACATATTGTCACTTGAAAGCAAATACTGATTTTATCCAAAGAGATCTATATTTAATTAGTAGTAGCATGTCTGAAAATTAAAAAATATTATTTCTCCCCAGCAGTCGAAAGGGCAAAAATATTTGAGTAATAAAACATTTAATCAGATCTCATACAATAAAGTCATTAGTACACTTTCATATATAGCTATACAGTAAGTTTCAGGAACTACTTTTCACCACTGGAGCTGTCAAACATTCCCTATCCACAAGCAAAACAAGGGATTTTCCAGCCTTCCATCTCATATACAACCCATAATCGCTGTGAAATGTTCAGTCTAATTACAGTAAGAGCACATACAGATAGAAAAGTGTGCTACAACCCTATCTTTACCACGTTTTTTAAAAAAAAATTGCAAAAATTATAGTTTGGCTTTACTTCTTTAGGATTAATTCAACATCATTAAGGTTGGAAAAAGCCTCCAAGATCATCTAGTCTGTCCCCCTACCACCTATATTACTTTTTCTTTGGTCTTTTTTTCATTGACACACATACCTATATGCATATACATACATACATATGCACTCATAAAGTATCCTCCACTTCAAACACTCTTTCATATGCTAGCTCCTTTGGCAAAGTGTGGCACATCCGTGACGTTCCCAGTTATTAGTTTTCAAATGAAAGACAAGCAAGTTTTCCTTCATATACTTTCATTGTTCCTTATCCTACCAGAAAACTGACCAAGTTTCTCTCCTCCTTCTACATAACACCTTTGGGGAACTCAGTCAAGTCCTTCTAACTATGTTAAGGAAAAGACAGAAGTTGAGTGGCGCATTTTTGGGTGGTGGTAGAAAAGGTAACACGTAACAAATTCCCAGTGGTTTTGATTACAGGACATACAATGTCACTCACGATGTTTCATATAAACAGTATATTTGAAACTTGATATTAAAGTAAAGGAGGAATATTCAAGAGAAATCAAGGATAAATTATTTTCCTTCTGATTGCAGAACATCATTGACAGTTGGTTTTACAGCCTGGAGAAGTTCCCCACATAAAGTTAGCAAGTACAAGAGAATCATTATTGGTGAAGCTGCGGTAAAACCAGCCACAAAGTTCTTAGGAAAATGTTTCTCCACATGGACATTGGGTAGGGCTGGTAAAACAGACACCAGGTGTGTTTAACAGTGAGGTAGTAGATCACCTCCCCATTTATTTGCACTGCAGTGTTCACAGGAACACAAAGGACTTTTTAAATGGTTTTGAGACTTGTCTCTGGCATCAGCTGCCAGCCTTGTTCTGTCCTCAGAAAGTAAAAACACACACATTTTTCAAGCAGTAGTATGAATCTGAAGTGGATAAGACTCCTCATGGCAAGTAAAGAATCAAATAGGCATCACAAAAATACTGTGTTCAAACAGAAAGCAAGAAAAAAACTCCACAAGTTCCATCCCCCATCACAGAACACAGTAATGGGTAATTAGCACACCAGGAAGCTACTGTAAAGTCACTCTGAAACCAACACGTGTAACATCTTGCAGTACACTTTCATGTGTTTAAAATAACTTTGTAATAGACATGTCCTTCTCAATTCTCATAATCAAGACTACAGCTGAAAAAAACACCCACTGCTTTTTCAATGCCCAGCGCACATGGATCAGAAGATCATTCATCTAAAGTTTCTTTTCATATGCAAGAGACCCAACTGGTGTGACCTTCAATGGCTTTGACTACAGGACCTGCTTTACACTGGAAAATGAAATGCTGAATTTTTGCTTCAAGTCACAGATCAAAAGTGTAAAAGTGTAGACGCAGCCACTGTCATGCTTTAGACTACTAAACAAGATTCAAAATAACTTTCTTGATGAAGCAAAACTTCAGTACACTGGCTTAGTAGAAAACTTAAGGAAAAAAGTCTAATGAAATTAAAATAAGCTTGAATCCTTTCCAAAACTCAGGGGCCCACCCTTTCCTCAAACTTATTCCCACCAAAAGTACTCACGTAGGTTTTACAGCTCCCTTTACACACTTTTGCTTTAAGTGCCAAATAAAAACTCTAGGTGATCACTGTTCCCATAACAAAGGATCATAAAGTTGGGGCAAAAGGAAGGTGATAATATAGTCCCTGCCATAGCTGAAAAGAGCTTTGCTTCTCACATCACAAAACCTGAATAGGCACGTCAAATTGAAGGGGTGCTCATGTTTTGCTATAATGCTGGAAACTTACTCTTTTAGAAGTGACTAGTGAGCTTAGACCCCGAACCTGAGGCAGTATAAAGACAAGACTTCATTTTCAAAACCAAGCTTCTGTAAAGCCAGACCTCTTTGTGATGTCAAAAGTGACAGAAAATCAAATGGTGACAAGTTAGACTCTTGTGAATTGAAGCATAGGGCAATAGTGCAAGCCTGCTGTAAAAAATATTTGCAATGCCTGCTGTAAACCATGCAATAAGCCATACAAAACTGAAATTTAATCTAAACCCACAAATTTGTAAGCCAGCAATAAGTATTAGCTAACTTAAAAGCGCTTACAAATAAGTTAGACTCTTAAGAAAAAGAAATCAAACAGAACCATGATTTAAACCTAATTCAGTGGCATACATTCAAGTTACAATTCAAACTGTG
Source organism: Laterallus jamaicensis coturniculus (assembly GCA_022605575.1). Lineage (NCBI taxonomy): Eukaryota > Metazoa > Chordata > Aves > Gruiformes > Rallidae > Laterallus > Laterallus jamaicensis. The sequence continues at coordinate 153,290 of JAKCOX010000102.1, read as the reverse complement.
AACTTCTCATCTTTAACTGACACATAACTAAGGATGCAAAAACTAACACAGTATCTGCATCAGATAATTTATATTTTGAGCAGAAGTACTCTGAGGAAAGAAGCTTCAAAAGAGCAAACAATTCTTCGATGGCATGTCTCCCAGCCTGTGTCAGTATGCTAGTAACCCATTTATACCCACAAAAATCAACAAGGTCTCTTGGGCGCCTTTGCCCAATGGAGAGGTCTCCCATGGGATCCTGCAGATCAGGCCCATTTATACCCACACAAAAGTAGCAAAAGCTGCAACTAAGAGTTTTGTTTTCCATCAATAGCTTGTATTTCAAAAATTCAAGTGGGACTTCCCTATATTGACCATGTCTGTTTTTCCAGTAAATATTCCTCATTTCTAAAAATTTCAAAATACCTGCTGAGCTAACATGCAGTTGTCTGCTGGGCTTAACTAACGAACCCAGAGGTAGCACAGATACCAATTAGCCAGGAAAGGCTCTATGTCCTTTTCCTCCACCACCCCACCTCTCATAATAAATGCTCACTTCAAAACAATTAATGCATGAATGAGAAACATCTAAACCCCAGGCCTGTTTAAATGCTAGACAGGAGAGTTTAAGATCCTGAAGGAACTGAGAAAGACAGTAATAACACCCCTACTTTAGGGAACAAGCTCAGTTTGTTCAGGAACCTGATCTGCAAGGTCCCATGGGAGAGTACTCCATTAGGCAAAGACACCCAAGAGACCTTGTTGATTTTCAAGCATGAGAATGGCCCATGGCAAGAGCCCAGGGTGGCCACATGGGGAGCACCTGGCTCTGCCCGAGCACCTAGGGAAGCTCATGGAGAAGGAGCAGGCAGTACTGCCCCACATCAGTGCAGAAGTGCTGCCCAGGGATGAGGGGAGAGGAGGACAAAGCTCAGTGGCAAACTGCAACAGGCCAGGAGTGACGGCCAAAAGTACATCAGCAGCAAAAGAAGGACCCAATGGAACAGGGACCTGCTACTCAACAGGCTGAGGAAAAACAGAGGCAAAGGACATGAAAAGGTTCAAGCACTCTGTCTATTTTGCTTTGGTCAGGCATACACGTATGTCAGATACAAGAAGACGAAGTCTTGAATGCAATACTTAAATGAAATGGAGATGCACATATCCATGGGTCCAGATGAGATGCTTCTGGCAGTGCTGAGGAATTTGGTTGACTGCATTGCAAGGCCTCTCTAGATCACCTTTGAAAGGCTGTAGTGACCAAAGGAGGTCTCTGGTAACTGAGAAAAACAACAAGAAGGAAGATTCAGGTAACTACAGGGCCAGTCAGCCTTATCCCAAACCTTGGGAAGAAAATGGAGCAAGTCCTCCTTGAATCTATTTCCAGGAACATGAAGGACAGAAACCCCTTTGTGAACAGCAAGCATAATTTCCCAAAGGCAAAATGTGCTCAGCCAACCCAGTTACTTATTATGATGAAACCACTAGCTCTGTGGGTGAGGACAGAGCAGCAGGCATCATTTATCCTGACTTTAGCATGCTTTTTGATGCAGTTCCCTGTATCACTACAGCAGCCAAAAAGGCATGGACTAGACTGGCGGTCAAAAAGGCTGATGAAAGAAGTGTCTGGATCCACAAGCTCAAGACAGCAGTAAACACATCAAAGTCTAACTAGTGGCTAGCTACAAGTAACATTTCTCTGGGTTAATCTGAACAGCAGAGCAGAACACACCCTCACCAACTTGTAACATTGAACTCCAACAATCAAGAAACTGGAGAATAGGGCTGCCACCTGAAGGACCTCAAGTCAGAAGAGTGATGACAAGCCTCATGACACCCAATAAAAGCAAATACAAAAATCTTACACCTAAGGTGAAATAATCCCTTGCCACAGGACACAACAGGAACTTAAAAGCTTGAAAACACCTTTGTAGCAAGTAGTCCTTAGTAGCCAGTTGAATGCAAGTAAGCAAGGCATCCTTGCAGTGGTGAAGGTTAGCTGTATAGTGGGCTGCATTAACAAAAGGGCTTACTATGATAGGAGGCAATTAACAATTTCTATGCAACATTCCTGGTGCCTCCAATGGGGGCCTTGATCTTATTTTTCAGTTCTTTTGTACCAACTACAGATTAAAAAAACCCAATCAAAACCTAAAGATACAAACAAAAACCCAACACAACAAAAAATCCCACCATACAACATACAAGAAAAAGATAGATGGAGCTGGATTTGTTCAGACTAGAGAAGAGAAGGCTTCTTAATGACATAGTGGGTGAAAAGGCAGTGGCCCTAAGTTACAGAGGGAGAAATTCTAACTAGATAAAACAATAATTTAAAAAGCTACAATAAGGTCTTCAGCCACTGGAATATGGTTATCTGGAGGGGCTGAAGAACCTCCCTCCACAGAGGTTTTTCCACATTTGAGTGTACTTCACTGAGCACCCTGATTAGATTTTATTGAAGTCAACCCGGCTCTAAAAAAGAAATCAAGCCTCCAGAGGTCCAGTGTTGAGTCTCAATCTCTCTCCTTCTCAAGCACAAAATCATATGATAAGCAGAAGGTTGGCAGAAGGTAAACAAACAGGACTATAGTGCGTATAAATGCAGAACAACCATGTCTTCATAATGCTTTCAGATGATCAGACCACATATGAAAACTGTTTCCATCAAGTCTGAAGACTTTCTCACAGGGCATCTACTTTCTGCAAGGTTTAGATTTATTCAATAAAAATATAACTTGGGCAAAAATGATTATTGAAATACAAGGATTTACTTGACCGCAATGTCCTGGAGTTTGCTTGCAGCATATTAATTATATTTTCAGTTTGGATGACTATTTGTAAAAAAAAAAAAAACCAACAAGACTATATGTCTCTTACTTTTTTCAAGGTGTTTATTCCGATCAGAGCTTGTTCCCAGACAACTACATCTTCAGTTACAGACAATTTATCATTTACCAACTGTACAATATATTTGGTTCTTATGTAAAACATATATATGGAAAGAGATACAAGTATATCTCTGTCCCAAAATACGAAGACAGTGATTTATTTTTATTTTTTAAAAGAAGCTGCATGAAGACACTTACGGGCTTTTCTTCAGAAAGGTCATTTTTTTGAAATGCCCTTCTTGATCTGTGATGTCACTTCAGCCCCTTGACAAGATCACACACACATTTCTAAAAGACTCAACTCAGGTTCAGTGCCACGCTTACCCTAGAGCTTTACAGAATAAGACATAAAAATATCAGTCAGCTTGCAGTTTGCCTTTACATAACATAGTTTTTCCCATGGTGATTCTTCGGATGATCTCACCAGAATAAAGAAAGCAGAATGCAGCTTTGAAGTATTATGACTTTTTAAATATGTAATGTGTATAACTCTTCTACTCTCTAAATGGTAATTAGGTTTTCTGTTGCATGATGGGGAGGTAGGGGGCAGAAATCCATCACTGTAAATGATTAACATCTATTTCTCTTCTTTAGTTTAGAGCATAGAATTACTATCTAGGTCCGATACAAAATTTGAAGTGCAATTCTCAAAATCACAGATGGGTGGAGAACTATAACCACAGTAACAAGCAGCAGATTTCCCTACAGGCAGAAGCACGGGCAAAGCTTTATCATTAGTATCACCATTCAGTGCACCAACAGATGTCAGTGCTCAAAGGCAGTGAGAAAACCGACAGCGAAGTTAAAGACTGGGTCTGCATCTGCGCGTGTCTATCAGTGAATAGTAAAATTACTATCTCCTTAAGCACTAGACTTTGAAAGGAAAATGGTTTTTTAGCTTGGTATTCTTTTACCCAAGCTACTTCCTATTTCCTTGGAAGAAAGCAGTCCCTGAACAAAAGAAATTTCAAAAGGCATGGAGATGTTTATTATGCAGTGGACTGAGTGAAAGAAAAATATGCAGATACTTTTTTAAAAATACCCTCGCAGTGGTCTGAATACTAATTGAAGAAACAAGCCACACTGATCTAATGCAATTTTATTGCAATGTTTTAAAAGCACATACTGACTTTGAATAAATAATTGAAAAAGAGTTTATGTTGCCAAGCAGTAAGATCCCCCCTACACAAGTCAGATGATGCAAAATACTGGAAAGAAATTAAAGAACGTCTGATACTATGCTATTCATACAAACAACACAGTACTGCCTCTAACCTAAATGCCAGTAATATATATCTTCACATGAGAAGCGCAAAGCTGCGTGCTTTAACATTAAAATGGCAGTTTCTGTTTCTGCCCAACAGTTGATTCTTCTGAAATAATTTGAGATGCACATAGAAGTCTTGAAACAGCCAGATGTTTCACAGTCATCAGCTCATCCGTTTCACAGCACCATTTCAGTCCTCTGTTCAATATTGTCTAACATATCTTCTTACCTTATTAGAGATTTGCAGTAAAAAAAAAAAAAGCCCAACTTTCTTAGAACCCAGACTTCCATTCACTTGCTTTATTCCTAAGACAATTTAAAAGCCAAGGTACATAGAGTTTCCAAGAGGGAGTGGGAGGACAAATGAAGTAGATTTTACACTTGTAGTTACCTTTGCATAAGAGACTGCATATCTCAGTGTTCCCACAAGGGCTGTGAATGTTTAACTTTAACAGTTATAAGAATGTAACAGCAGGTTATGTGCTCATCCAATCTGTTTGAGAAGCTTTAAAAATGAAAGGCATCAGAATGAGCAATACCTGTGTCTTCATAAACACCAGCTATAAAAGCCAATCAGCTTACTGCAGAGTTATTGCAAGTTGTCTGTTACTCCGGGCAAGCATTTCTTAGTTACAACAGAGCTCTAACTGAAGGTGTCAAGATGCAAGACAGACAAACTGGGACTTTTGTTACCCTACTCACCTTCCTTCAAAACAGCACTAGGACCAGAACATTTGGTTTCAAGTACTGCTTAAAAAGCTTACAGCTTTTTCAGGTTTAGTCCCCCTGTAATAAAGGGCAGTTCAGTGGCAAACCCCAGATGCTCATGCGCAGTCATGAACCAGGTTCCAAAAACCCAGGCTTAAACTAACCCTATGAGCCAACATGCCCAGGCTAGAGACCTGTAGCGCAGGTAGGAATGAAGACAACCTTCGCCCAGCTCACAAGTAACAGCCCCTGCTTTAGTGGGGGAAAACCAAACTGGAGCCAGGTAGTCAAGCTCTGCTCTTTACCATCACGCTACACCACCCTGCACAAGTCACTAGACCTGTTGCACCCCTGCAAAACCAAATTGCTGTCTCACAACAGTAAAGTCTTCCAGACTCTGCAGGCAAGGCTGCCGAGCAGTGCGATACAACAGCAGCTTAACCACAGCTCTGTAAAAGGTTTCACTGAGCCTGGTTCAAGCAAGCGTGTGCTTTATCAGGCACCAATTCTGTCTGCATGACAGCCTTACAGACTCAATTATAAAAAAGTCATGGAAAACAGAAAAGGAAAGATGCTTCTTAGAAGTGTGCACACATTCTTTATAATGCATGCTTAAAAAAAAACCCCAAAAACAAACACCAAACAAAAAACCCCCCCAAAACCAACCCTATGTAAACTTTGTGGGTAAGGGAGATTTTCACATGAAAGAAGGTGTACTCACATATACTGAGTACACTGCCCATATCGCTTTATTCATGGGCCCACATAAACAATTTTCTTCATTTGTAAAATCATAGTTCTCAATTCCAAAATAGACCACAAAATCCTTCAAAACTCCATGTCTAAAGCATACTTTACAGAGAGATACATCTGAACAGTTGAGGTTTTTACCAAAAAGCACACAAACAGAATGTTTCATCAGCTCCACACCATCTCGGGCAGCAGTCTATTGCCACAGAAGCACTCCTCTGTTAGCAGCAAACACTGACTCCAAGCCACTTCCCTGAAGCATTACTCTTATTCTGCCAAGTAAGTTAGGAAGACAAATGTATTATTAGCAAATAAAGGAACTACTTGTTAAAATAGTCTATTTAAGATGAAAACCACAGTAACTTACACCTGTGCTGGCTCCCGAAGCTAGAAAGAAAAAACAAACAAACAAACGTGAAGTTAACATGCTCAACAGTTCTAACAGCAGCATGTTTCAGATAGCTTTAAGAAAAGGTCTGTCCACCCAAGTCACGCAAGTGCTTCAGTAATGACATTAATTACCTACCAGAACAAGTGCTGTCTCCTGTCTGTCCATGATTTCCTTTTCATAGCCCTGTGGTTTCATTAACATTGAAAGAAGCTATCAAAGCCTGGCTGTCTACCACTCTCATGAGTGAATAAGATAAGACATTTTTCAGCCTCAACAGTAGATTTTAATAAACAGGTGGAATTTTTCTGCTTCAGTTTGCTCACAGCACAGAATTACAGCCTTAAGCAACTGTACTCACCAGCATTATGATTTACTCTATTTCTTTATATTAAATGGCTGCCATCGGCTGCTATACTAAGATCAAATACGAAGTCATCACCATGAGAATATAACTTTTGCCAAATGCAGGAGACATTCCACTTTAAGCTTTATCTCACATCTTTACATCACCTGATTTAGCTTTTACAGAAAGAGTCCTGTGTGTCTGGAATTTAAGTTTTGCCTTTACATAAAATACACAGGTGGATTTTCAGTTAAAGAATCAATCATGTGCTTGATTTTTCCCTTTTTTTTTTTGTTAAAGCCAGATGTTTTCCACTGAACATTTAAGGCCTTTTCATTTTCCCACAATTCTAAGGATCCAGTTACATAGGGCATTCAGTCAGTTTTGGTAAATTTACCTGTTGAGAACTTAGACCAAGTTTGACAGTAAAAAATTAAATATTCTTAGCTCACAGAAAACAGGTATAAGGCTGAAAAACAAAAACTAGCTATGGAACACATTCCATTATTGTCAAAAATGCACACTGTCACACATTGAGACATCCCCCCTATCTCACGACTGATGACCAGTCAGACAAGCATCTGCCTGCACGGCAGAAACGTCATTTGACTGGGAACAGGCTGCTGGGTGCTTAAAAAAAAAAAAAAGGCAGGGGCAGCAGCTCACCTGAAACAGTGTCCTCCCCTACAAAGACAAATTCAGCTCCAAGCAGAAAGACAATTAATTTGGCAAAGTCATACCCTATCTCACATCTTGTGTACAAAGAGATGTTCCAGTCCCATTCTCTTCCACTTTGCTCTCGTCCACTAAGCATTGGCTTACTGGAGTTCCACTGTGCCCACCCCTCTCTCCACTAAGCTATTTTGGCTCTCTACCCCACCAGGCCACAAACCCAACAGAAGTGTGGGCATATTTCTGTCTGGTTGGTAGGCAGAATTGGCACTGCACAAGGTCTGACACATGACAGAACCAAGAGATTACTTCATACATACAGCCATTGAAACCTCTTAGTAACTCAGATGAAGCTGCTCTGCATCTTGCAGTGCCACACCCCTAAGGAAGCAATTTAACTTACTGCTCTGTGACATTTTGGATGCCATAAGATAACCCCTGCCACCTCCAGCTGCCACTCCACAATAGCACAAATCCACCAATAATCCCAAGGAACATATCCACAAGTCCCATGAAGATGCTCTTAATGTAGGAGTAATAAGGTACCTACTTAGCCACCATATTTGATTCCCTCTATTTAGGCACCTATTTCACCTCCTTAATGTCGGGGTTTTTTTTAATAAATGGTTTTATAAAAAAGAACGACATTAAATAGCATTTATCAGGAAAGAAGAAAACTTCAAGAGACCTAGTAGATACAAAAATACTGACAATAAGAAGGTAAATAAAGCTTTTTAGGGAAAAAAAGCCAAGATCCATTCTGAACTCCTTTGACAAACTGAATGACAGCTTCAAGATATCAGCATTAAGATCACAAAGTACTTTTAAGAAAACTTAGTACAAAATGCATTGCGTCACCAGCAGGTTGCCAGGAATTGCCACATTGCTTACTCATTACATGTCAGTTCCTTACCTTTCGCTGTATTTTGTTCTTAAAGAAATGTACCATCAGGAAAGTGGCTTTTTCTCTTTGAAACCCAAACCACTCACTACTTTCCCTCTTTCCCTCGCCCTCCTAGAAAGGCACCCACAACTTCCCTCCCAGTAAACACACTCTGAATTTTGCTCAACAGGAGCTGGGGTTTCAGTAATTCCTGCCATTGTGTTTCTTTTCCCTTTTTCTGTTCTGAGAAGACGGTTTGGGAGGTAAAAAGTCTCCTGAAGGACAACACTTCAGCCTGCCACAGATTATTACACAAGCCTGAACCTTCGTCGTGAAAATGTCACATTGTGGAGATTTGATTTTACTGGAGAAGCTAGGCCAGAAGATCAGATACCAGGAGCCTCTTTCATCCACATTGTAGCAATTTCACCACAGCCAAAACTAGCACCAATACAACCCTTCCATTAAGGGCTAACAGAAGGTTAATGGTGGGATGAAGATGGTGGGAGAAGGCAGTCAAAAGTAGTAAGAAGATACTTCCCCGTGTCTTCTGATGCTTGCCTTGTCTCATGAAAATCACCAAAAGGAAATAAATCTCCCCCGAAACCTGGCATTGGACCCCCCCCAGCAGCAGCACTGGCATACCAGGCAGTAGGAAAGCAAGAGGTGGAAGCAGGCAGCAAAGCACAAGGGGCCGACTGCCCTTCTTCAGCAGCGAGACACCTCCTGTAATTTTGCCATCCCTCTTCCTTGTTACCAGAGAGTTCTGATTATGCCCAAGTGCTGCTGTGTCAAGTGCGTCTTACATCTCTGATTAGTGCTTTATTTCCATGCTCACAAGCCTTCCTTCCTTTCTCCAGATACTTCTGAACTTCCCTGCAACATTACTGAGACTTGTTTGACCTAATGACTTCCAACTAAACTGTATAAGAACCACCACAGGAAACAATTAAACAAACCAAATGACTGCTGATGGGTGAGAAAGCTCCAGAATTCCCACTACCAATACACCCTCAATTCAGTTCTTTACAGAAAGAGTGAAGCTGCAGAGGCTGTTTTCCTGACCTGCGACCATTGCCCTGTTGAGCCCAAGGGACTAATGCTTGTGAATGACCGTGGAACCAGGGAATAAAATTCGCCACTCCAGGTCTTCTACTAGGTAACTGCAACACTTGAGAGCCGTGCAAGCACCCGGAGTGCCACACGATCATGCTCTTTGAACACTGATGCTCTTTGGAGCACCGCATGATTGTGCTCTTTGGACACTGATTACAGTTTACCAAGGAGGCTTTTTATCCTGAAAACATGTCCAAACAGCTCCTAAAAATAACACGTCTGGTTTCCAAGCTAGCCACCTTGTACAAGAGCAGCACAGCTGCATTAGTATGGTGCTCCACTAACACCAATAGCTTGCTGTTCAGCAGGATTAATTAGCCTGGGCAGAGCACTACACTAATGTGATTATATTGCTTCTAGTACCTGAGCTAGTTCATTCATCGTTTCCTATTCCTTTCCTCTGAAATAGAGTTCAGTTTTTGCTATTTTCTTAACACCTAAATAATTCAATCACTTTATTCTTTTTTTTCTTTTCTTCTCGAAGAGAGAGGAATGAGACTTAGAAAAGATTCAAAGTCAGATCTCCCTAATTTAAACAGTGCATCTCCTGCCTCCACAGCCCCTCCCCTCTATTACCATCCTCTTCTAATCCCTTCTTTAGTTTGTATCATGCTATCACTTTTCCTAAACCATCTACATACCTGCAAGTCTTCCCTGGGCATCAGAAATAATGACATCCAGTCACAACCAACAGTGACATGAGCAAAGACTAGACAACTTTCAGTTTATTTGTATGGAATAGAATCATCGTTGCCTTCCACTCCACGCCCCCATTTTTCAGATGGGGAACAGATACAACAGGAGGCAATTGCTCCAACAAGGGGCCACCTTTCAAATCAGTGAGCAGAAGAGCAGGAATACCAATCACAGACTCCTCATTCATGGTCTGGGTCTCCTATCAGGACACCAAATGAGAGACGAATGTGAGGTGCACCAGGAACCCATACTCTGTCCCAAGTCTTGGAGACACCAGAGCATCAGCGCAACAGCCTGAAGAACTCAAGGTCTAACAAAATACAGATGTGCTGGTATGCTCCAAAGCAGCATTGCCTCTTTGCTCAAGCCTTCATGAAGGATCTAGTGTGAGGAAGAGGCTTTGAGCCCGCAACATTAGGCCAGTCAGTAAAAAAATTCAGCAACCACAAGCAACCAACAGCTTCTTTACAAGAGGAAGTACCAAGCAAACCCCACTGTCAGACCCTTTTGAGTTTGCCTGCAACTCATCATCAGAGGAATATCGCAGCACCCTTTAGTAGGTCTCGTCTTCGTCCCACACCTCTTACTTGTAGGAGCAGACCTGCACACAGGCGGGTGTAACACATCAGGACAGTTACTGCACACAGACCCTGAGAGCAACAGTATCCTTCTCACAGAGCGGAAGGCAATGACAGCCCCTTGATCTCTACTTCTCTGCATTTCCACGAGTCTTCTCCTGCTTGATAAGCTTCTAACAACTCACTTTTCTAGTTATTTGTCATATTATGTTGGCTTTGATACTTAATCAAGTTCAGGAATCTTTATATACCCACCTATTTTAAGTTTCACTGGTTTAATACCCAAAAAAAGAACGCCACAGCAAACAAAAAAAATGTTTAAAATTTCTGTAACAAAACTTTGTTAAGAAGAGTTATAAAGTCATAGCATTTTATCACTTCGTGGTCACAAACCATATTACTAGTGGCTAGGACTCTAAACACTTGTTTCAACTTAAAATTCAAAACAAGGAGTGAACAAAACGTCCCTAAGCTTTCTCCCCTCCCTGCTTTCTATCAGCATGTTGGTGACAGAGCTCTTACAGGACAGAAATGCAGGTAAGAACAACCTTTTTCCTTGGCATTTTCTTCCTTTAAAGTAGCCCACTTCCTTCTGTCAGAAACATCCACAGGAATAGCTTCAAATTTTGAGTTCTAGGTGTATGACATACATCATACAATGCAGATGCAAATTCCAGGCTCAAAAGGGTATGAAAGCAGAAAGATTCTTTACATTTGCACATCCAGACAGCAACCACCAGACGCAAGGATAGGAGCTTGACAGGGCAACTCCAGTTCCTCTGCATGTACAGGGTAGTATAAAAGCTCACACTTTGAAAAGTTACAGTTTAAAACTGTTTCTAAAATGACTGTGGATTAGAATTCCAGCTTGACAGTAAAATATCAACATCAAGAAACAGACAGGAGCCTTCAAAGACATAGAGAAAATAAACAAAAAGGGCAACACGTGAAACAATGGGACATAAGTTAGGACAGAATAGGGCACATTGTTATACGGGGAGGTGGGAGGGAAATGAAGTATTCTTCAAAAAAGAAAAAAAATCATACCGGTCAAGGCACTGCAAAAATGCAAGAACAATTAAGTAAACAAGTTGTTATGGTCACATACTGAATCCGGAGGGAAGGAAACTCCCAGAAACGACACTTAGCATTGAAGAATTACACTGAGATACGAAGGCAAAACAAAGATCTGGAAACTAGCCTCAGTCTCTCTGTTATCTCCTACGCTCACACGGCCAGAGGTCTGGTTTGGGGAGTGCCTGTGCCTGTCGATGGCTCCCTGTGAAGCAGCGGGGAGAAATAGGGGTGATGGTATGGAAAGGGAGACGGTAAAATTGAAGAGATACGGGGATATGCATGTACATTCACAAACATATATGCAAGCACACAAATATATGCACACATACACACATATATATTAAAAGTTAACTTGGACCAGTGGGCACAGAGCAGGGCCGGCAAAAGCAGTATACTCAAGTTTTATCTTCCTCCTGTTTATTTACTTGTTGCAGTCTTCTATACCACTGAATAGTATACATCAGCTCTAGAGCCTCATTACTTCCAAATACTTCTCCATGGCAATTCAGGAGAACTGGGAAAAGAGTTTGTTGGTATTTGTAATTGTTCTGCCTGCCTCAGGCAGGCTGCGTGACTAAACCAGAAGGGAATATAGGCTCTGCACAGCAAGATGTGGTCTACACCATGCACTCCCTGACAGTCTCCCCCCTCAAAATACCTTTGCATGGCTATTTACTGCTTGAGACTGCCGCACAATTTGTTAAACACATGCAAGGACACCAGAGCGCAGAACACGACCTGAGGTTTGTGAGACCTTATTACCTGGTTGGTGCCCCGCGTGATGCCAGGGCTCACTTTTCAGACAGCTCCGTACAAACACGCAATAAAAATAAATCAGCCCAAATAAGGCTAACGATGTTTCACAAGCACAGAAATACTCAGTAGTTACAGTCTCTCGTTCCTATCTCATTTCCATCACCACAGAGCAGGAAACATATACTACTAATTAATTCATAAACCTTAATCTCGGCAGGCAGCTGAAATTGTCGGTTCGATAAATAAACCGGCCAGTAGTGCCGGGAAGTTGTAGTGTATTATCAAGGAAATTCTCATTCTGCCGGAGGACCCTGCCAAGCTATGCTCATGACAGCCTTGCCCGCAATACAGTTTGGAGAATTTATGTGAGGACGGACTTTAAACCGGTACCTGGACCAACCAAGCGGCACGAACGAACGAGACAGTTCGGGGAATTTGTCAAAACACATTAACAGCTCAGACGCTTTTACCGCTGTAACCGAAATTGACCGCGTTTTGCCAAAACCCCTCAACTCTTTAAACAGCCGACAGCACACCACAGCTAACCGCGCGAATCCCAGCCAGGTCGCGACATCGCTGAAGCGCTGCACGACACCCGCGCCTCACAATCCAGACACGCACCCGGCTGGGCCAGCGCAGGACAGCACGGGGCACCTCCTGCTCGGCTACCCGTGCGGCACGGGCAGGGCAGGCGCCTTCCCTCGCCGGCTCCCGCACCACGGGGAGAACCGGCGGCCGAGCTCGGGATGCCCCACGAGGCGCGCAGGCGGACGCCCGTTGCGATGGGGCTGCCGGGCGCCGCTTTTCCTTCCCGGCGCCGCTACCTCCAGCCCTCACCCGGCTGGCCCCAGAGGCGCCCCGCAGCCTACCGGCGCTCGCCGGGCGTTGCTTCCTCCCCGGGTTTCGGTGCAACAGCTGGAGGAAGCCAGCAACGTCGAGGGAGGAGGCGCGGTCCGCACGGAGCGCTCCTGGCACCGGTAGCGCGAGATCCGCGGGCAGCGCCCGCACCGCGGCCGCGCAGGGGCGCGGAACGCACCGCGGGTTGCGTGGGTGCAACCGCGGACGACAAGACCGACCTGCGCGGCGGCTGCTGAGTGAGGCCCGGCCAGAAAGACCCTCTCCCGCAGGGAGGAGGAGGCGGGAAGGCTCAGCGCTCCCCTCAACCCCGCTGCCAGCCCCGGCAGCGACCTGTTGCCCCGCGCGGGGGTGCTCCCGAGAGCGGGACCGGCCGCCGCCGCCACCCACCTCTTTGATTTTGTCCCTCCTCTGCCGGACGGTGGGGTCGGCGGGCTCCTGCCCCACAGCGCCGACGGGCTGGCGGAAGAGCCGCTGGGGCAGCCCGGGTTCGCCCGCCTCCTTCCTGCCGCGGGCGTCCTGCAGAAGTTTCTCCTTGTCCTGGCGGATGTCCCTGCGGATCTCCTCGGGCAGCTTCTGCAGCGTCTCCTTGGCTTCCCGCAGAGCCCGCTCGTGGTCCGCGCGGATCCGCTCCAGGCTGCCCGCCCCGCCCGCGGCCGCCGCCGCCCCCGCCGCCGGGCCGCCCCCGAGCTGCGGCGGGGCGCGGGGCTGCCCGCCGGGCGGCGGCGGCGGCGGCTGCAGGGCGGCCGAGTGGAAAAAGACGCCGCTGAGGAGCTTGGAGGAGTCGGGCAGGAAGAAGATGGCCCCGAAGCAGAGAGTGATGAAGGCGCTGAACACCAGCAGCAGCACGAACTTCTCCGTCAGCCGGAACGCGCCGGGGCCCGCCGCCTTCCTGCCCCCGCCGCTCGCGCCGCCGCCCGCGGGGCCGCCCAGAGCCCCCGGCCCCGCCGCGCTACCGAAAAGCGGCAGCAGGCTGGCGGCGGGCATGGCCCCCGCGCCACCTCAACGCAACGCAGCGCAGCGCGCCCCGCCGCCGCGCAGGGACCACACAGCACCGGACGGCTCGGCTCGTCCCCGCCGCCCTCTCCCCGCTTCGGCAGCGGAAAGTTTCCCCGGGCGGACGCGGCAACTTTTCCCTTCCCCGCCAGCAGCGCTCGGCGTCTGCGGGGCGGGCGCTGTCAGCTCCAGCCCATGCTGCCGGGGCCGCCGCCGCGGGTGCCGCTCCTCGCTCCGCCCGCGCGGAACTGCCGGGCAGCTGGGGGCGGGGCGGGGCGGGACGGGGCCGCTGCCGACCCAATGGCGGGGGGGGCGGGACGCGGGCGGGCCGGGCCGGGGGCGGGGCGGGGCGCGGGTACCGCCGCCGCTCCACCGCCCTCCCGCGCTGCCGGTCCCCGCGGGTCCCGGAGGTCAGCTCTGGGGGAGGCTTTCCAGGCGCCGTCTGCCCTCCGGGGGGCGTAGGGGGGTGGGGAAGGACACGCGGCGACGGTCCTCCCGGCCGGAGCAGCGGCTGCGGCCGCTTTTTCCCCGCGGCCGGCGGCGGCCCGTGGCAGGCGCGCGGTCGCGGCACGTGCCGGCCGGCCGGCAGGCGCGCGCGAGCACCCACGTGCACACTTGTGCACACACAGACACACACACGCACGCACGGCCCCTCGCCGCCCCGGGCGTGCGTGCACACGCGGGCACACACGCCCGCAGAGCGACGCGCGGGAAGGCGCGCGTGTGCCCCGCCGCCGCGGTGCTCGCACGCTGACGGGCCACACGCGCACACGCGTGTGCGCACGCTGGCACGCGCACGCCGCTCCGGGCAGCGCGGGGAGAGCGGCGGCGGCGGCAGCAGCATCATCATCGGCACACCTAAGCCAGGTGAGCAGGCCGGCCGCGGGGCCGCCTGGCTGTGCCGCCCTGCCCGCCGCTCGCCGGGGAGCCCGGGTCTTCCCAAAGAACCCGGCGGCGGTTCGGCCGCGTTTTACTTCTCCATGTGTCGTTACTTGGCTTTCTTTTCCCGCAGGTACAAGGTGTGTCTGCGGCGGTGCGCCCGGATGCGCCTGGAAAGCCGGCTGCCCGCGCTGGCGCAAAGCGATGCGTTTGGTAGCTGACCACAGCGCTGCGCCCCGGCTCCCCGAGCATTCGGGGGGGGGGGGGGGAGAAGTTGGGGGTTGTTTTAAAACAAAACAAAACAAAACAAAACAAACAAAAAAACCCCCAAACAACCCAGAGACTGGTGGTTTTGCTCGTGTTACGGAGCAAGGCAACAAACAGCGGGATGTGGGAAGCAGGGGAACGCAATGAAGCGCCCGGTCACTTCAACTGCAAAAGGGAACCCAGCCAACACCCAGAGGGAGGTTTATCTCCCAACTTTCTTGGATCGCGCTTGGAGCCTGCCTCGACTTTCACAGCGGGCTCAGCGCTGTAAGCCCGAGTTTCCTCCAAAATGTGAGCCGCGGAGTCAGAAAGAAAACAGTGAGCTAGGTTGTTCCCAGCAGCTGGGATGCTGAGGTTGCCTGGTTTGTGCGGCTTTGTGTTGCAAGGGAGAAAACCGGCAAAAAACCCACCCAAAACCCAAAACCAAAAAGCAACGATAGAGGGAAGTCTGTGCTTGAAGCCAGGGCAGGGAGAAGGCATTGCATAAGCTGTGAAGAGGCGATTTTGCAAATGGGCTCGGCAGGGGCTAATTCTGCTCCCAGTGGAATTAAGGGGAGTTTTACCATTGACTTAATAGGAATAAAGTTAGGCCGATGCCCAGTGCTTTTCTAAATCCCATTCTTTAGAAGTTAGGATATGTAATAGATTAATTAAAAACAGGTTTAGAGGAGATGGTGACATCGAAACTTTGGACCGAGTCCCACAAAGCTCCCATAAGAGCAAATGCTTCTGTAAAATTTCAGGATTACGTGTGAAACTGAAGGATCAGGGGCCAAATTTAGCATCCCATGAAATCAGTAATTTCCTTTAGTTTTTACTTTTAAATCCCATTTTATTCCTAAATTGCATTTCGCCACATTTCGATGTGAAACTGTTCCTTAGACTAAACAAAGAGCACTCTGATTTTGACACACATTTCCCAGAAATGTGTAATGTAGCCTCATAGCTGTGCCAAGATAAAACTGGTTAGGATTGAAGAATTCAGCCTGCCTGGAAAAGGAGGTAAGAATCTATGCTGCCTTTAAAAAAAAACCCAAAAAAACCCAAAAAAAACCAAAAACAACCCAACATTTGAAGAAACAAATATGAAATTTAGCTATTGAAAGATGGTTGACTAATGAAAAAGCTTCCTAAACAGTGAAATACCCTCTTGGCTTCAGCAAACATATTCTGTTTTGATCGCAGTATTTGTGGGCGTATAATATTTTTGTCCACCGATCGCCCTCGAAACTCTTCACTACTTCTGTGATAATACTCGGGGGCAGAATTTAGTGCTGGAGGAAGCGCTTTTCTTCAGGGTTCTGGAGTAATTCCTTAGTTTGCCATATTTCTCTAGAACTTCATGAGTTGAAAACACCGTCACGCGGAGTTCTACTCCTGTGTCTCGTCTTCCTAAACCGAAGCCTCCTGAGCTCACCAGCCTCTTGCCTTCTTTGGGTGTCCATCCTAAGTGCCAGGGGTTTAACGTAAATCCACATGTGGGGTTTTGCTGCCGCCCTCATCACTATCTTTGAGACATCCTGCTCATTGCCTGATCGTGGGAGGCAACAATCAGCATTTTCTGTGCAAGGATAGAAGCCTAGCCTAGCTTCTGGGATGAGGTGATCGCTTCCAGGACAACAATAATCTTGGCCCTAAAACGGGACTCCTCCTCTAGGTAGAACTGAGTAGAAACATTTACCAGCAAAGTCACGTGGGAACTATTCAGTGGGACTATTGATGTATGTAAAGTCACTGGCGAAAAGAGCTGCTCACGAGACGAGGGCAGTGGAGGCTGAAAG
This sequence comes from Laterallus jamaicensis coturniculus, assembly GCA_022605575.1. Lineage (NCBI taxonomy): Eukaryota > Metazoa > Chordata > Aves > Gruiformes > Rallidae > Laterallus > Laterallus jamaicensis. The sequence continues at coordinate 136,405 of JAKCOX010000102.1, read as the reverse complement.
GAAAAAAAACCCCAACCTGCCTCAACCCAACATCAATCTACAAGTCCCTCGTTTTCTCATCAATAATTTACTTTGGACACAATAGAGAACTGTACAGCATATTCCAAAGAACATGAAAATAGAGGGAGTATCCCACAAAAAAAAGTACCTCAGATACAAGTAGTAGAACCAAAGGTTGCACATGCTCTATTTCAACTGGCTGTGCCCAACAAGCAAGTTAAACCACAGTGGTAGGAGCTTAAATGGTGTAAAAAAATATACAAATAAAGCATGAGTAGATGAAGCCTGGCATTTGCAAGGATCTAGTGACAGCAGTGGGAAGCTCACCCACCTGCAGCGGGGTTCATATGGGTGGGTCCTTTTCATTTTTTATTTTCTATTTTTATTTTTCCTAATTGAGCTACATGACTTCCTGGGTGGCATCAGCTAAATGGGTAACAAAACCAAGTCTTCAGGCATTTGTTTTGCCTTGCTGGGTAAGGCTGGGTCTGATCCAGTTTAGTTATACCAACAAAACACTGGACTGCATCTGTCCCGTGGAGGGAGATGCCTCTTCTGTGGGTTCAGCTGCAAGATCAGGAATAATTTTCCAAGAATCATGCACAGGTGAGGTGTTTGTAGAAAGGTAGAAATGATACATGAGAGGTGGTGAGGGGGAGATTTGCATAATGAAGGGACAAGACGCTTTCCTGTAAGTGTTCTGAATGCTCTGATTTGCTGCATTTTGACTGAAAGGCCAAGGGAAAACAAAATACTGCCTCTTTCCTTTTTTTCTTTTTCTTCTTTGATTCAGCTGCATATAATTTGTCATGGTTCTAGCCTTAGATCTTGCCTAGCGATAGGGAATTAGCCTGCATAGTCTAAAAGATGCATGTCACAGATTAGGAGGGTATTAGCAGTTGGCCCATTTTAGGCACATTCAGCTGAAGCAGATATCAACTGATGCATCTTTTGGGATAGGGCATTTGTAACAGTACCACTCCCTTCCAAGGAGTTCCCAGTGTTATGTTTTGGTTAAGACTACTGTAAAAAAATTACATGACAACTTCCTTCTGAAGTGCGATACTTCTGCCCAGCTCTTCAGAGATACAGGCTTGCCTTTGGGGGTGTTATTCACTAACCCAAGTTACTTCCATAGAGTAAGCAAGTAGCGTGACATCCAGTTCCCAGGACTCACGAGCTGGTTTCATCACACTCAGTGTGGTGTTTAGAAGGAGGATTTGGCCATTTGACATGTGTACGAAATGCTCTCTGTTTCTCTGATTTTGGTGCTGGGCTGAAGTCCTGAGTTCAGTATGTGAGGAAAGCGTGATTCATATCTGCAAAAACTTGCTTGATCTTCAGTGCTCTGAGACTAAGGGACTGCCTCATGCTTTTCTGTAAGAGCTCAGAATGGAGAAGTATTGAGCGCTTAGGAGTCCTGTGGTTACAGCACGTGCTCAGGAAGTTGGACATCTGTGTTCGACACATTTTGCGGGCTCAAGGGGATTAAAATTGTCCTCTTTTGCCTTGCAGTAATGTCCTGGAGAATGTGTACATTCCCCACCTTTCCTTTGAGGGCTACAACTTAGGGGGGAGTGCAGGATGCTGAGGGCCAAGAGGAGAAAAGTTTTGCATGAGGAGTGTTGCTCAATAGCCCCGAAGAAAGAACACTCCACTCCCAGAGGAGCCTACAGCGTAACAACTAGGGCAGTAATCTGAGAGATGGGAGACACCAGCTCATTTCTATGCCAATGAAATGGGTGTTGAAGATGGTCTCCTATTTGAGATGGAAAACCAGAAGAAAGGAAATTAAATGCTATGACGGCCTTTCTCAGACATTTCCTCTAGTTAAACACATGAGAGGAATGTAACTAATATCCAAACATTATAAATACCATAGAAATGCACCAGAAATGGGAAGATTTAAACTCACAGAACTTTTTACGCTACTCCTTCAACAATTTTTCTGACATGATCCATGAATTCTATGAAAAGTCTCTTTTCTATCAGTATCTTTGGAATTATCTTTTGTAACTCCTTCCATCCTCACCTGAGGGAGAGAATCATTCGTTTCTTGAAATGAAGGCTCCATAGTGTATGCAGCATTCAGTGCTTATTGGGAGGGTTCACTGGAAGCATCCAGCCAAGGGCAGAAAAGTTCTGCCCTTTCTCTCTTCCCCAAGATTTCAGAAGGCACGGAAGATGAACTGCAAAAAATGCTGCCTGAAGAAAATATTTGACTCATTCTAAAAAACCATGAAAGATTAAAAGCATTTTCTTCAACATTGCAGGAAGCCCAAGTTTAGAATTTGAACTCTGACCACTTGCAGGATCATGTTCGTCACTAGCATGAAGCCATCATACTCAGCCCCATGTGGCATCTTTGAGAATATCTCACTAAAGGTATTCCTTGGTTTTCTTCTTTCTGTTTATTGCTTCTATTATAGACTCTTTGGAGTCCCTCAGAGCAAGCAAACAAGTCCATGGTGTTATGTGTGCAAGGCAGAGGCAGAAAAATAAAGGCAACCAAAAGAGCTACAAACCTTGGTCCCTCTTTCCAGAACAGTCTATCAATGCTCACATCCTCAAAGAGAATTTTAGCTACTGAGCTATGAACTGGCTGAATGGCAGAGGCCATAGGACTGTGGTAAGCAGCATGAAGTCTTGTTGGAAGCCTCTAGCCAGTGGTGTGCCCCAAGGGTCAGGGCTGGGTCCGTTCTTATTCAACAATGACTTGGTCAAGGGGACAGAGTGTACCATCAGCAAGTTTTCTGGTACAAAACTGGGAGGAGTGGTTGACACGCCAGAAGGTTGCATGGCTATTCAGCAAAATCTTGACAGACTGGAGAATTGAGTGAAGAGGAACTAAATAAAGTTAAACAAGGGTAAGTGTAAACTTCTGAACCTAGGGAGGAATAACCCCAGGCACCAGTACAGGTAAGGGGTTAACTTGCTGTGACATAGCTCTGTGGAGAAGGATGTGGGAGTCCTGGTGGACAACAAGCTCTCCATGAGCCAGCAGTGTGCCCTTATGACCAAGAAGACCAATGGGATCCTGGAGTGTGTGGAGATTGTGGCCCAGAGGTCAAGGGAGGTTACCCTTCCCCTCTACTCTGCCCTGTTGAGGCCTTATCTGGAGTTCTGTTTCCAGGTCTGAGCTCCCCAGTTCAGGAAAGACACTACTGGAGAGAGTGCAGCAGAGGGCTGCGAGGATGATGAGGGGACTGAAGCATCTCTTGTATGAGGAGAGGGTGAGAGTGCTGTGTCTGTTTAGCCTGGGGAAGACTGAGAGGGGATCTGATCAATGCTTACAAATATCTAAAGAGTGGATGTCTAGAGGAAGGGGCCAGACTCTTCTCAGTGGTGCCCAGTGACAGGACAAGGGGCAAAAACCCAAAATTGGAACACAGGAAATTCCATCTCAACCGGAGCAAAAACTTCTTCACTCTGAGGGTGGCAGAGCATTGACACAGGCTTCCCAGAGAGGTTGTGGTGTCTCCTTCCTTGGAGGTATTCAGAACTCACCTGGACACAATCCTGTGCCACCTGCTCCAGGCTCACCTTTAGCAGAGGTATTGAACAAGATCATCTCTAGAGGGCCCTTCCAACCCCTACCATTGTGTGAATCTGTGGAAATTAGTGTTTATGGTATTTCACCATTTAAGATTCAGATAAGCATCTCATACAATTAAGGATGAAGCTGTTTTGAGAGATCCCATGAAATTCCACCTGGACCTTAGATCTTCAAGAGATTATTAAAAGTCATGACAGGGCCCTCTGTTCTCTTCCCTTGTCTCTCAACATTGAAGAGACTGATGTTACATTGACATCAATACATTCTTTTACTTCCAGTCTCCCATTGCAGCACTCAGAATCCCCAGCAAACATAGAAGGCCATCAGGTATAGCATATGCTTAAGGGACAAAGCTCAGTGGATTGAGTGACGGAAAACAATTTACTACTATGCTTTTCTTTAGTCTTAATTATCTCCAATAGCACTAAAATATCTTACACCAGCACTATGACTGTAGCAATTATTTTCTCCCAGAAGCACTTTTCTGGTTGTCATCAAGTTTGTATATCGCATTTACAGGTATGACAGAGGTTACTCTGACAAGGTTAAATCGAGATGAGGAGGCAAAAAAAATTGTGAGAGGTTCCTTAGAAAGCAGACTTAGGTTCCTCTCCAAGGTGGCATTTTTTCCTGAAGCAAAGAGAAGTGTAAGCAGAGAACAAGACATGGCCATTGGAGCTGGGGTTTGCAGCCATTCAACAGCTGTATTTAGCAAGCAGATGATGGGAATAACTGAACATTTGGGTTGCCAGCCAAATCTGGATCTGTTAGCGTATAGCCCCAAGGAGAAGTGGTTAAAGTGGAGATTACTACCTGATAACTGTGCTAAGGAGCAAAAGTATACTATAATAGTTGTCTGAAAGTATCAACAAGAGATCTTAAAACCAAAGGACAGTGCGAACTATCTATTTATTTTTATTAGGGGTGTTTGATTTGAACAAGATTTTAGTTCCATATTTAATGACTCCTTGGCTGTTTCATAAGAAACAAAGCTGAAAACGTCCCTGAACTTTTATCAAAGTGGATTATGCAAATTGCTGTCATGCAATAGTTGAAGTGATATCCTTGTGCTTCCCGTCCCAATGGTTCTTTCCCTAACTAGATGAGTTAATTCTGCTCAAAAGCACATTTTAATAGAACAAGTACAGACGTGGCTTACTGACTGTACCCTGATTGACTGAGGCGTTACTCCAATTTTATTTGCGAGTCTCTTTTAAAGACACTTTCTCTTTCTGTATGTTTTACATAGCTTTGGAGTTACAGACAGCAGATGTTACATATTTAGTTATTTTCTTAGTTAACCTTTCCTACTGAAAATATTCCACTGTTTACTGGCTCTGCCATCTGGAAAAAGGTGATGCACCTACCTGTTTCCTTTTCAGAGGCTTTTGTTCAAAATTGTTGGAGCCTGGATGGATTCCCTTACCCCAGGCTACAGAAGCCTTTTGGTGACAGAGAGTTAATCTTTTAAATTTTCCTGTCTGTGCCACGTGTGTTCTGACTCACCTTGACACGTAGAGATAACACGTCAGACGTGTCCAGCTACCACCTGACAGGCTGTGTGAATTTTTTTCCAGTAAGATCCCTCCCAGAGTAGTGCCTCTCAGCTGCATTCTGCCAACTGGGGTGTGTGTGCACGCAGCACACACATGCCTGCTCAGATCTTACGCAGTTGTGAATTATTTGTCTTCTCTAAATGAAATCCAGGAGTTTCGGCCTCAGTTCAAATCTGATCTTTTATCCTACTGAAACTCCCTTGTTTGATTTACTGCTTGGGCTAAATGATGCAGAAAAAATCGGAGCTAATCTGACCTTTGCTCTTGCTGTTTGGCTTCTTATTGAAAACCTAGATAAGAAAAATGGCTTTGCCATTTTTCGTGTGTGATAGTGAGCCTAAGTTTCCTCAGCTGTAAAATAAGAGCTAACCACAGCGAGACCTAATGTATGGAGTTTGCTTTGATATCCTAAGATGAAATGTTGTTTTGGGGTACAAAGTTTTGCTTTGCTTTCCTTAGAAATTAAATTCTTCCTAGTTTTCAATGCTCAGTTACTAATCCAAGGACTTAGAGTACACCACTATCTATCCTAGACCAGTTCTGCTTCATTTCAATTTTTCGTTTGCCTTCCTGAAACACTGGTCTCTTTTCTCCTCCACGTATGTCCTGTTGTCTCCGATCCTTCTACATAATTGACAGCTGTATTGCTTCAGTGTTGTCTGATGCTCTGGTCCATTGCTGCAACCCCAAGCTTTCTGAATTCACGGCATATCTGAGAGCTTTATGCCCCCGCCAAGCACCAGGCAGTGAGGGATCCCAGACTCAAGGATGACAAGAGCGAATTAGCAGCAAGCAGCATTTGGACAGGCAGATTTCTATTTAAAATGACACTCAGGAAAATAACAAAGGCTGGAAAGGGAAGAAAAATACTGGGTCAGAAGCAAGTATTTCATAGGAAAACTCCTGGCTCAAAGAAGATGCTGAAGACTGAGGTTTTTTTCACTTTTGGACTGGTGCCTGTGGTGTGAAGGTCTTCATGCATGCAGACTACTGTTTTGAGGAAAGGCTAAATATTTATATATAAATTAAACTGACAAAGCAAGGTACAGGTGGGAGAAGGTCCTCTAAGCTTTCTATATAGTTGCCTGCCTCTCTGTGTTTCTCTAGGTCTGTTTTATTCGGTCTGTTCCTTTAAGTGTCCCTGCCAGCAGGGTGGGAACCTGCCTTTGTCTTGAATAAACCTACAGGGCAGTTCAGACATGGCAAGTGAATAGTTTTTGTAACAGTGGTTGAACATCAATATGTTTAGATATTGTATCTACTGTAAAAGGTAATAGTATTTGGTATTTTCCCAAGTTAACCAGTAACTGGCGACATTTGAAAAATATATATGATCTGTTCCTTGTTTTTGGCTCTTCATTGGCATCAGCCATTTTGCCCAATTGAAAACAATTTGGTGTGTCTTTCCCCTTATGTATTTGAATCAACAGATGAGAGACGGCAAAATAAGTTAATTGTTAACATATGTACATGAACACAGAGGACAAATTCCAAACAGAGCAGAATAAGGCATCTGGGTAAGGTTGTCATGCTCCTAGAATCACCCATTAAATGTAGACTTACCTTGTTGTTCTACCTTTTTTCCCCCAATGGTTCACAGAGAGGCACTTTCTTTTCATGGCCATGCAGCTTTTTGTTTGATCTATATTAGGAAGACATTGATTTTCAAACTGCTCTGGAACAGATCTTTAAAATTAAGCTTTTTATTTTTTTTCTTTCTTTTTCAATAAGGGGTGTTTCCTGACAGACAGCAAGGTTCACCACATAGCATTTAAGCAGCTGCAAGTAATTTATTCTTCTCTCTAGTTGGAGTGGAAGAAAGAATAAATCCATCCTACTAAGCAGGCAGGGAAAAGTCATGTTTCTCTAACGGTTTGGGCTGGCATGACCTATCCCGTGCCTTCTGCAAGAGCTGGAACATACTGCTGTTGAAAAAAACAGATGAGGTTGTCTTTAAAGATCTTTATCAGAAGTAGCTTGGTGTCATGCTGTCTTTTACTAGAACCTCGCCATCTCTCTTCAAAGAAAGATTTTCTGTCTTGTGTTGCCTCACACTGTTTCAGTTCGTAGTGACAAGTTGATAGTGCAGAACTTGGGTGATTGGAAAAATTAATAGTCCAGTGTTTGCCTCAGAACGTTGGTGGAAAACACTACTGAAACATAACACTCTATTTGCCAAAGTTGCATCAGGATGTTTGAAAAAATGGTAAAGAGCTCTGAATATAGTGGAAAGAAACTCGAGAAATTGCTTTCTGACCGACACTGTGTTGCTCCTTGGTTTCTCAAAGGGGTTGTTGCACTGGGGAAGACTCGTGCTGGCTTGTCCTCTCACCAGTCCTGTCCTATTCACAGTCCTACTGGGGCTGTAGAGAGTCCTCCGCAAGGCATCTCAGGGACCATACCTCTACTACCAAGGTCTTTTTGTACCTCTGGCTGTTCACTCCATGACTGATGTGTTTGTGCCACTTGTAGCCATCCTGTGGTCTTCTAGAAAGGCAGTAGCTTCATTTCAGCCATTGCCCATCAGCATCTCAGAGCAAAAGTGGGAGATTAGGAACATGGGTCAGTGGCAGACTTTCAGTCTTTTCAGTTGTCCTGAAGGACCAGCCAACAGTACTCTCCTGTCCTTCTGTAGCCTTCACAGGAGACATCCCCCGTTTGCCTGCAGCTGGCCCTCTTAGCCTATTATGCTACATGGATCATTGGTTCAGTAGTTCTCTCCATGAGGGGAAACCAGAGGCCTGACCCAGAATAACTCAAGACTGACAAGACAAATATGGATGATTTGTCCACAGAATATGGATATCTTTATAGTTGTCTCTTGCACTAGCCAGAGGCAAGAAGGAGACCTCAAAAAGGCTATCCCTCACGTCCTCTACACACCAGCATTTCTTAGCCATACTGACCTGTGATCATTCAAATGTTGACCAGGATGGCGCACAGTGACCAGGGACAATGAAGGCATTTCAAAAGCCTTTCAAAATTATGAGTGAGGTCTTTCTTAGAGCCAGTTCTGTTACCGTTACTGCTGTTAGATGCTGCCTAATTCTGTCCTATCTTAGTCAATTGGATTACTTAACAGTGATGTGGAAATAATCTGTGTAATGGAGTATCAGCCGTGTGCTCTGAAGCCTTGACCATTTTATGCAGTTCTGCATTGGAGCAGTGCTGTTCCCTGCAGCTGAATCTGTTTATATGCATGTCTTGGAGGTTAAGCCACCAGGGCAGAAGGGCTGCTACCATGCTTATCTGTGAAGTGGCTCGTGAATGGTTAATGTAGTGAACTAAATACTAAGATGAATGCCTAAATACATCAGTAAAGCAGAGAGAATATTAATGGACTAGGAAATATGAATGAGGTGCTTTAGTTCAATGCATTAGTCTGAAATGAGTTACTCTACTGACCTTCCCAAAACAGGATGGGTGGATGTGGAAAGTGGATCCATAAATAGAAGTTGCTGAGTTGTGTCCTGTGTCAGGCCTGTCTAGTGCTCCTTATCCTTTGCTTTCCTTCAATTTTTAGCTGTGGAGATTTAATCTGAACTGCCCATCACTGAGATGGAGAACTAGACAGGGTACAGAAATGAGGATACCAAAATAGTCTAAACATTTGGGAATATGGGAAGCAATCATCTTAAAAGAAAATAAAACTAAAACCCCCAACAAACCCAACAAAAAAGAAGCCACATATTTCTATAATAATAAAATATGAATAATCTTAACAACATTACAAAGCTAAATTTCACTTGAAGGGTTATTACTCAGCCAATCATACAATATCACTCTATTGCTAGTGTTTTTCCCTTTACTGTAGGTTGGAGTGATAGTAGTGAAGAACTTGTGGTGTGGCAACTGGCCAGCACTAAAATTCCCCTCTCATACTATCTGCACAAACCTGACAGAGACAGTATGTCCTGCTTAAATGTATCCCAAAGGAACAAAACAAAAGTAGTAGGAAAGAATACAGTTCCTTAACTGAACTATTTGCTCAGCAAGGGATTGCTAAAGAGACTTCAATAGGTTTTGGTTGTTTAGGCTTTTTCTTAAAACAGGTTTATGGGCTTCAATATGCAGGTCTTGCGTGACTGTAAGTAAAGTATACCAAGTTGCCTTGTCTCCAGGTACGGTGCTGGCCCCTCATAAGATATCCTTTTTATTAATTTTCTTCTTTCTCCTCCTACATGTCCAACAATAAAGCAATAAAATGCACCAAAAAAATTCATTTGGTTTCGTTTACTTTTAATGAAAAAAAGAGAATAAAATATGTAAGTTATATCAAAATCTATTAGTTATCACTTATAACTCAACTGTGGACATTATTCAAAGGCAATGAATGGACAAGCAAATATACTTCTTGTATGTTTTTTTTTTTAAGTGCAGAACTCCTATGATTACAAATGATCTAACCCTGCAATCAGTTGTACTCAGGTTGGTTGTAGTCATCAGAAGGGATCATGAGGTCAGACTCTAGTGCTCTGTGGACTAATAAAGTGTGTCTCAATTTCACCAAACCTCAAGTGCTGAGTCAGAGGACTTTGGCTCTGTTTGGGCCCTAGTTGAGATGAATTTTCAGGATATGGTGCAATACAGGACTCAAATAATGTTGCTAAGTAGAGAAACACACAAAGAAGAGGGAAATTTATGCTTGACCCTTTTTTGAGTGGTTCTTCACCAAGTCCTGATTTGTGATCCCTCTAAATCTAGAGCTTCTTTCTTGTGCCCAGGTACGTGTAGTCAAGAACGCTGCTCTCTCTTTTACCTCACCCTAATTATTGTCCTGGTTAGACTAAAATACAGTAAAAGGTCACAGAGAAAATTCAGTCAATGGGAGATGCAATCAGATCTAGGTATCAGAAAATTTTCTACCCTACTCCATAATCTAAAATAGCTGCTAGCTATTTTTGGATGAAATATAAATTACTGGTATAGACCCCTTGATTCTATAAATGATCTGGACGTGAGTACCTTAGAAAAATCTCTTTCCAAAGTTGAAATAATTAGTTGTTCATATGGACATGAGAATCAGTTGATGTTTCTTTTCTTGTTTATTGTTCTTTTTGCCTATCATTTAGGAGATCAAGACACTAAATAGTCCAGTAAATATATATTAAATGTATTTTGTCAACATAATTCATTATTAATAAGCATTAATTTAAAAAAATATCCCTGAACCCTAGAAGGCAAGAGAAATTGTAGGTTGCCAAGCTTTCTCTTTCCTTTTCTGGCTGCTTGTACACAAAGGCAAAGTAATGGGGAGGAAGAAGGGGGATATTGTTCAAGGCTACCTTTAGTTTAGTAAAGGCCATTTCTTTGGCCTCCTTTGCAGTTCGAGGAGAAAGAAAAGCCCTTTCAGACGTGACGAAGTACAGCTGCTTTGGGCTTTTGTTTTGAACCTCTTCTGGAAGACATGTTTTCTCCCCATCAGCAACAGAGAAAACTCTGGGAGCACCAGACAAGCACCAGTGGCTTCTTCCAAAGGTTAAGGAAAGCTCTGGAGATTCTGTTTTCTAAATCAGGTGGGGAAGCAGGCAAGTGAGTGAACTGGGATGCAATATCGAGAGAAAGACCACTCTTGCCTGACAGCAATATGTGCTAGTAGCTCTGTATCCTCGTTCAAAAGGCATGAACTATTAGTGAAAACAGGCTTTCCTCTCTTACAGTCCTCTCACAAGCACTGAGTCAAACATTAGGCCTTGTATGCAGTTTCCAGTTGCTGCTTTAATGAAAAGTAACTGAATTGCACTCTGACATGTTCCTGTCACAGAGCTGGTTCAAAAGCTTTGGTGAGGTGCACTGAGCTGCACATCATCAGCAGTGATCTTGATTGTAATACTGATAGGTGATCTTTTTCTTCTCCTCAGGGGTATACATCTATCCTTTACTTGGTGTGAATCCTATAGTCCTGATCACCCTCTGCCCTTTAACTTTGCAAGGCTTTTAACCCTGTGAGGAGGTAATAGAGCATCCGTACTCTGGTCCGTAGTCAGGTCTGGCAGTGGCCCTGCGCTCTGAAACGTTCACATGAGGTGCTGAAAGCCTGTGTAGTTAGGCTCTTTTAAAGCTAGTGTAAGAAAGAATGAGGTCAGCCCCCCGATACCCTGGGTGTTTTCCTTCCCCACTGCTTGTTATATTACCCTCACAAAATAATTTCTCACTTATGAAAGCCATCTCCATGTAAAGCCTCTCCTGGGCTGTGTCTCAGGCAAACAGAAGTGTTGTACGTGGGGGAGCTCCTTCCTTACGGATCACTGCAAAGAGCTGAGACCACGTAACAGCATCAAAGCAAAAAACTTCCCAGCTTATTCAAATATAATGTTGCTGCAGTTTTCAGAGGAAAATACTGATGTGTTGTGGCTGGTGTTAACACAAGTGTCTTTTCTTTCAGATCACTGGATTTGCAATCGAAGGACTCCCTCTGTCCTTGGGCTTTCTTTAAGGCTACCTCTAAACTCACTCCTTTTGCTTGTTCAGGAAGCTGTCATTAAACAGCAATAACCTTTTATTACTGAATTTAGCTGGATTTGAATGGGTGACCTAGAGATTAAAATTTCAGACTCTGTTACTAATTAACAGGGTCATTTGAATCCCTGAAGGATTTATTATTTAGTACCCGGACTTAGATATTTTCTTCTTTCATTTCACAAAGGTGATTTTCACATGTCTTTTGTGATTTGAAGGCATTGCAGAACAAATTTAGTATGCTTATTCATCACTTTGCAGTGATGGGCACTAGTCTTCTTAGCCCTGATTCCTGCAAACCTTCCCTCACGTTCTTCTTTTTAAATGCAAAGTGAAGTATATCCCTAAAGGCTGTGCTTAGGCAGGATTTTATCAGGCTAAACTCTGTCTCCCCAGGCTTTCTTTCAGCAAGAGCTATATGCTGTTTTTTTGGTTTTGCATTAGGTGTGAAAAGGTAGAATAGATATTAGTAAACTATGTCTTTCCTTATTTGTAATTGTAACGGCTGTATATGAAACACACAGGTTTGTGTTTCGGTGGAAGAAATTGTTTTTCTAACACATGAGATACTCAAACCACAGGAAACTGCTTGCTGTGAGAAAATCAGTTTCACTGGAAATCAGCAAACAACTAGAGAGGCTTGAACTGAAAAGTGGATTTAAGAGTAAATAACCCCACCTATATTATAATAAGGAAGCTCAGGCACCCATGTCAGTGGCCCAAGTAATTAGAGATTAAAAGTAGATTACTAGAACTACGCAATTCCTTTTTCTCTGTATCAACAGTGACTTGAAAGAACCAGACAGCTAAATCTCTGAGGAAAGACTTGTAATCCCATGCAAATATTTCATTGACAAAATTCAGCATAATTGCACTAACAAAATCTTGATTTTATCCTGGTTTGAGGTTTTTTAGTATTATAATATCTGCAATGTTAGTGAAGCAGTGTATTGAAAAACGCTTTACAAAGAAGACTTTTGCAACTCAGAAAGTCTCTAGGAATAAATGTCAGGCCTTGTGTGAAGTTTCCAGGTAGTGTATTAATGGAAAATAATTTCATCCTGGCAGGTTCTAACCAGAAGACTGCTTTTGCGGAGCTGATTCTACAGCTGAGGTGATGCTCTGGGAACAAAACCTAAGGGCAGTTTCAGTGACAGTTTTAAAACTTGTAACTAATTGGTCAATCTGGTTTTCTCTTGCATTACAGGCTTGTGGGAAGAAAACAGACTTTTTTAGAAAGGCTGCTGATGGGTGTTGTACTTTAAGACTCCAACACACCGTTTGGTTTAATTTACTGTTCATTACATTGCCATTCTGAATGAACTATAAGGAAACTTCTTGTTACCAAAGAATTCTAGTAAGACATAGGTCACAGCTTTCAGCTAAGGAAAGTAATTTAAGTTAGATCTTTTACAGTTTACATATCTGTAATTACAGGGAACAGCTTTTTCACTGTCAGGCTTAATGTAGCCTGAAGAGTATCACAGTCTCACAAAGGTTAAAAAAACTTTTACCTAATAAATTATTGTTCCTTGCTATCCTGAGTAACTGTGAAACATGTGTAAAGAGCAAGCCTATGTACCGCCCAGGAACTCTTCCCAGCTGCCGGATTCAAGTGAGAGCTATGGGAACACGATTCTCATGCCCACTTTCTACCCCTCTTTTCTGTGCTTTAGTTTCCAAGGAAATTACAGCCCTAATGTATTTCCATCATTAGGGGAACAAGCGTATGAAGCACAGAGCAGAGACCTCTGCCATGCTATACAGGTAAAGACAGGACAAATCACTGTATCACTAAGGTACATCTTTTACAAATCCAAATATAGATCTGTGAAAAAATAAACTGAAACACATGTGGAATCAGAATATTGAATACCTTTTATAGCAGTGGGGCTTACATGGTCCAAGTGAGTAGGATTTGGTGTTGAAGTGTATGGGAAGGAGCAAGGTCTTAAGTTTGGGGATATTTTTTCCAGCTGTATCACATCCTTGTGTTTCTCCTTTGCAGGAAGAAAGAACCAGAGGCAACTGCATCTTTGATGTAACACCAGCCATGAAGCGGCACCACTACTAGAGCTATTAACTGTATCTTTAACTACATATCCATCTGTATATGGAGATACATAGTTTAAATACTACCTTGCACTGAACAGAAGTCCTGTCTGAGCCAAGTCTTTTTTCTTTTTCTTTTTTTTAAAAGAATTTTGGAGTGGACTCCTGAGAGTTGTTCAGCTGTTCTGCAACAATGTAATTAAAAGCAGAGCATTGTTTAGGGGAAACGAGACTGTCTTCATGAATAACTTATATTCTACAAGACCCGACTTTGTGTCAGCATATATAGAGTAGCTAGAAAATAAAGTGATGGATGCCTCATTTGCACAGTTTAAAATCAACGAGTTTTTTTTTTTTTTTTGTTCACATGGGTTGCTTAATCAGAAAAAAAATGTTTGGCCAGATGGCTAAAAAAAAGAGATACTTCAATCAAGCAGAGCACAAGGGAAGAAAGATGGCACCAGAAGTGAAATGAGAAGGCACTTGCTGATCTGGAAGCTGTAGAGTGGAATTGTTTTCTGCCTTTCTCATAGGTGAAATAGAGATGTGTGTTGGTGTATTTCTAGAAAAGGAATAAGCAAAAGTGTTTTTCTAAATGTCTCATGAGAATTAATTTTTGTTATTAGTCAGTGTCTTTTATCTGAGATCACAGTCTCAGTCCCAGCTACAGATTTCTTCACCTGTGTTTCATGGATTTTGCTTACTGTGTTGCCACTGTACAAAACCCCCCAGTAGTGGCACAACTCCTCTCAGGTCAGAAAATACTGATTTGTGAGAAACCCACATTCATTGTTTTTCTAACTTGTTTTGAATGCATTTTTTATTTTATGAAAGTAAAATCTGTTGCCAGATTAATTATTTAACCTTTCCAATCTGCCATAAATTTAAAGGTAAAAATTCTGGAGAATAGTGGAATATGGCAGAATGGCTTTTTTGGAAGGAGACAGAAATTAGAATATATAGCATTTAATAACAAACCTGAGTGAAAATGTAGAATGTCCTCTGGATTTTCAATCTGCATTTTTACCCAAACTCTGGAGCAACGTAAGAGGAATTTTCATTCAGAGTAGCTTTCCTTCATGTTAGGTTGCCTCTGGTGCATGAAGGGACACAATGTGGAGGGCCTTGTAGGTGCTACGCTCTTAACCAGTATGGGCATATTTCACAGAGAGCGTAGTCATGTTCCTCATTCCTGCCTCTTCCTCTCAAAGTTTTGATATAAGAAGGTCTTAATAATTGAGACCAACAAGCAACTATGTCAATTAGGTTTTGTTTTTGCAGGTTGACAGGACACTATGTCTGTTTGCTGCAGAAAAACCCACATGCTTTTAGCTCTATGACATAACTCTACTTTCCAATAAGTGCTTTATTTCCAGGAGCACCCGTGGGAAGAACAGAATTTCTTTCCTAAATGAAGTAGCTTGAATGATTTTTTTTCTTACAGCCACAGATCAGAAAATAAGGCAGAAGGCCACGTCTTTATTCGTGTCTGCCTGCAGGTCAGGAACAGCGTGTCGATGAACACATTTGTCAGTGCACTACAGCATAGCTACCTCATTGTATCAACACCTTATCCCATATATAATTGTGGAATAGACAGTATGGAGCCTCCAGTGGCATCTCAGTGCAGGTCCCCTTCCTCCAAGTGACCAGAGGCAGGCAAAGTGGTGTGTCTTTTGCTCCTGCAGCCTTTTCCTCCTCAAAAGGTTGGTGCAGACGTTGACTACAAACCACCCAATTTCCATCACCAGGATGTCATTCCCCTTCTCTCACCAGAGCAGGGAAGCAGGACCAGTGGTGTGAAGAGAAATTCTCTTCTGTCTGTGTAAAGGGAATTTTTCTGCATCTGTAGCAGGCAGCTGGGTTAGTGACAGGGTAAAAGTGACAAATTACAGGGGTGGTACAGGGAGACTAGTCTTAACAAGAAATTGCAGAGATCACCTACAATTTTTACTGAGAAAAACACATGCTATTTTATCACTTTCCAGTAATGGATCAAACTAATCTCAGTTTCTTTTTGGGAGAGGGAGACTTAGACAAAATGGTTTTTGGGTGGAGGTCCATTTAATAACATTTTATGGCATATTATTTTTTTATAACAAGTATAAAGCTTGCTATTTTTGCTTCTCTGCCATAAGAAAAATGACATTCTGTTTGAACACTGTAAGACTACAGTTGTGGTGTGGCACAGCATTTTTACCTCTCTTTGTCTGCGTCTTCAAAGCAGGGGTGAGGTAAGTGAAGCAGACAACTAGAAGTGAGCTGACAGTGTACCATTTGAGCACTCAGGAAGTCACAGATGAAATTAGAGGGTAAAACGTCACCCAAATCTTCCATAATAATACCTTGTCCTGCTGATACGCTTAGCTCTCTCTTCGTTCTTCCATGCAGATCACATTTATCCTGTTGTGCTCTGACTCAGTCCAAGGAGAAGAGGTGGTGATTTAGGCTATAGGTCCCTCTGAGATGAGCATCATTCCTTTCTGGACTGCCTGCTCACTCCTGGGATCTGCACATATACTCTTGACCCTGCTGGTGAGTCTGTGCATGTGTGCCCAGGGCAGTGCTCAGAAATGGGGTCAGTTTATGGATGTCAGGGTAGCTTTGGGTTCCCATTTTTCGCTGTTGGCCTCCCTTGCCCTCAGTGTGCATGTATGGTACTTTCTAGTCTGTCTGGTCTTGTAATCAAGCAGTAACTTGCAAGGTGCACTGCTGTACTCCAAGGATGTAATCAGTGCTTTTTTCACACCTCTTCCCAAAGTTGTAGCAAAAACTGAGTCTGAGCCTTGGGCTAGGTGGCCATGGATGAGCTGCTGGACCCTGTGGCACAGCATCAAGCAGAATGTAGGGGTGAAGCCAAGCTCCTTCCAAACAAAGCAGGGTGAGATGGAGGGGGCTGAGCAGGCCTGTGTGTGGACAGATGATATGCAGCCAGAGGTGAAAGCAGTAGTGGAAGTGTGACAGCATGGAGGCAGGAGTGCAGAGGCGACAAAGACAAGAGCCAGGAGTGCTCATGAGCATTTGCTTGTTGTAACAGGCCTTGCATCATGACTGCCTTGGCTGTGTAGTGCTCAGTGTAAGCTAGCTCAGGTCTGCCCTGTGCTGCTCCATGTTACGGCTGGATCACTGTTTGATGAGGATGTAGATATATGAAAGCAGGGTGCGACGTGGGAAAAACCTGCAGCTGAAGAGAGGAGAAAGCCAAAATGTCTCTGTGTTCCCATTGATCTCTGAAGTTGTCCCTAGGCACTTCTAGGTTAAAGAACTGACAATTACTTGGCAGATAACCCGCGGAGGCACCAAACCTGACAGAATTAGGAATTGCATGTTCCAAGGATGACATGTCCTTGACCAGGTTTTGGGAAGCATTACATACACAAGTGCCATCCCCAAGCATCATTCATGCATGCCTGCTTGTTCAACTGTCAGAGCACTAAGACAAATATGTTGTTGTGGTCAATGCGAGAGAACACTGACACTCAATTTCCAGCTGAGCTCTTCCACACCATTTTTAAAGCAGAGTATAATGTTGATTGAGTGTAGTGGCATAGATGTGTGGGTTTTTTTCCAAATCTCTCCCTTGCAAGTCCAAGCAACAAGTAGTTTACTGAACCCAATTTCTCCAGTGTTTAAACACTGAAAACTATTTATAAACAGCATTTACTTTGCTTAAATAAAGCTGGTATTCTATGATTTAATTAAACCAGTTCCCATGACTCTTTCACACTTAGTTTATTCTTGTTAGGAAAAAGTTTAGGCTAACCCTAGTGGCTTATTAGCCACTTGTCAGAAGTGTAATTTAAAGAGTTATTTAGGGAGACAATTATTTAGGGATGATGTATAAACATTATTGAATTAGAGGCTTGACCACACAAGAAAATACATCTAGAAGAACTTAGGCTGCACCTTTAAAAATGTAGTAGCTAATTTTGCACAGATGCCCTGTGTGGACATTCAGTGCTATTTGTAGGAAGGGGCAATAGAAAGTTGGAGCAGGCCATCAGATTTCTGCTACAGGGTATCTTAATTCACTACATTTATGGAAAATTCCTAGCAACATGTGACAAGGTTGTAGGGTGGCACTTTGGTGGGTCTTGGTATGGTGCAGGTGAGAAAGAAATAGGCAGTGGTCCTTCACTTGTGCTGGAAATCTCAGAGAAAATCACTATACCAACTCTGGACCTCTGGAATTGCCAACAAGGTGTTTTTCTGTCTTTTAATATGTCATGTCTTCTCTTACCAGGCAATTTCATGCCAGTTCATGAATGTGGTGGGACTTTCTTGAGATATTAATAGGAGTACAGCAGCATGTCTGCTTTTTTTGTATATGTATCAGTCATTGCATTATTGTCATCAGTGTGAAAAATTCAGTTCACAAAGTGCCCACGCTGGTGTCCATCACAGGGAGAGTGTCTGGTATCATCCACTTTGTCTTTGGGTACATTGCAGCACAGCATACATATGCCAAGCACTGTTAGAACCCCAAGATGGGCCAGCAGGGCCTTACAATTAGGAAGCATAGAGTCAGTGCTTCCAGGCATGATGATTTAATGTATCTATCAGTGAGCACAAGTTTCAACCCACCTGCTGTAAAAAAAATTCACTGACAAGGGCATTAATGCCAACTTTTTTATGCTTCTTGCTCTCCCTTGAGTGCATCAGCCGTTAGTAGACATTAAGATTTTTCAGTTTCCATCTCTCATGCCAGTGGGTGTGAATTATAGCACTGTAATTTAAAATAACAAACACATAATATGCAGTCTAAAATAATGAGGAATCTAGAACAACTGTATGGGCAGATGGTTTTATAGCCCTGTGCTGAAAGGAAGATATAATGCTATTCAGTCTTGAATTAAAAAAGGCAGGGAGCCTTTGAACTCATCCAGCTATTGGGCAGTCCTCATTGCAAACAACGTGCTCCTTATCTTTGCCAGAGTATCTGTATCCTTCTTCAGAAAGGATGAAATTAAATGGACATGGAGATCTCGTGAGTTTCAGAGAGACCTATTTCCACCTAACCATACAGCAAAAGTTGATGCTAAGGTGACTAGATCTCTCATTTGTTGACAACTGAAAATACATGTGACTCATTCATTTAGAGGCACTAGAGTAATTTTGCCTTAGATGGACCTTTGTTCAGTAGAATAATTGTAGAATGGTGTGTAGCATCTGATTAGTTCCAAGAGAATTAACTTTTTCATTATCATTTCAAAGAAGTGATGAGCCAGCAGTATTTCTCCTCTCCTTAGGAGGGTATCAGGAACTGGGAAGCCACAAGCAGTTAGAAATCAGAAATTTCCAACGAGCCTTAGCTTTTCAGTTTTGCAGAGAACAGTTATTGTGATTTTTTTTATTCTCAGCGTAGTACAGGTAAGTCATAGCACTGAAGAACTTGGATCTTTCTCTGCATTTTATTCTGCCAGATCTGAGCTCTTGATTTGTGACACCATAGCCTTTTGGCTGAAAGCTGAGGGAAACTGGTGATTAAAACATACCTTCCCCAGGACAGATTGCCTTGCTTATATATTTATTAGAATTTAACTCTAGTCCTGGTTTTGTGATAACATTGAGATGCTGACAAAAGTATGGTCTAGGTGTTAACAGTGCTGAATCCTGGATGGGGAGGTGTGGGTTTCTTTCTCAGTTCTGCTCCAGATTTCCTGTATCTCCCTGTGCAAGTCATGTAATCAGTCTGTGTGTTACTGTTTTGTCTAAGAAACCTGGATGGTAAACAGCCCCCAGTGTGGTAGTTTTGGATCCTCTAAAAGCTGTGGCCAAACAGAGCTGGAGCTGGAGGGACCCACTAAGCTCCTTTAATTCCATTGAACTGGAAAACAGGAAAAGGCAAGTAATGGAAAAGGAGGTAATCGGATGTAATTTTTTTTTTTAATGTCACACAAATATTTTTACACTCCTTGTACATTTCATTTCCTTTATTGTGGTCACACACAACCCAACTTCTCTCAAATGGCTCCATATTGCTTTTTAATCAGCCTTTACAAATTGTTCAGCTTTTTAGGTGTTGTGCTAATGAAGCCTTTGAGAAGGAATCAGCAAGTAGAAGGTCTGACCTCTTCCTATTTACAGTACTGACTGTTCATTCCTCCTAGTGTATTTCTCATGCCAAATGTAGTTTCTTTTCCTTTTACCTTGAAAACTAAATTTAAACATCTTCATTGATAAAAAATACAGGTTTATTTCCAGCAAGTACAGCAATCAAGGTATATAGCTTCTCTCCCCAGTGACAGTTTGCTCTCTTGCACAACTGCTGTACATTCCTACTAGTCTCGGCAGTGCCTGGGACCTTGGTGAGGAAGATCTTTGTATCATCACAAAGGGTGTTGTAGTGCTAGATGAATGAATTCCTTCCATAGCTCTTAATTGCATTAAAGGAAATGTCGAAATATTTTTTCTTAAAGGCATTTTCCTCTCAGGATTTGTCTTCCACTGGGTATATTCTTACTGCTTTATGGCCTGATCTGTAGTCCGCTGGGAGCTAGACTTTGGGGGAGTTTTTCCATTGATTTAATTATTTACTTTGTTTCACTTCACATTATTGATTCATATTCACTTCAGCTCAGACCCTTAGGCTAAACACTTGCAAAATGTGAAACTCCTTCCATCAGGACCACCTCATTTTCAACAAGAGAGAAGATTTCTGAGACCAGAAATATTTACATGGACTTGAATCACAGGGGAAAAAAACACAATCTAGACATTCCTGCTTATTCTGCACATTTTATGCCTCCCAGAAAAGACATATGAACCCAGATTTACATTTTTATTTAGCCATCTCTTAGTTTAATCTCTCCATCCTTCAAGAAATTAAGCACAGAAGCTTTCCTCGTGTTTTTTCTCCTATGTGAGCCTTCCATCTCCTGTTTCTCCTCAATCTCTGTAACAAGCTAAACATTGGCATCTGCTGCTCCAGGAAATATTTTCTGGTTTTCCTCATATCTGCAGGTGGCTGCACTTGGCTGCGTCTCCCAGCCCTATTGCTTCCATGTTTCTCTGATAGAAGGATATAGAAGTAATAGCATACAGAATTAGCATGGTTTGGAGAAAGAAATACTCATTTGAGAGTTCACACTTCCTCGCTAGACCTCCCTGGGTAATTTACTGCCCATGACATTTTTTGAGATTTCTTTTTTCCTGGTTCATACTGAGAGGAAAATGAGACCTTTTTGTGTTAATTTTGTCTATTTATTTATTTGGAGAAAAGGAACTATCAGCAAGTAGTAGCTGAGTATTTGGGACATTCAAACTTGATACCAAAAATCTAATAATCTACAGAAGCCCAAGGACAAGACCCCTTCTTTCCTGCATGTGATATGAGTACAAAACTGCTTGGCCATTATAGAGCAAAGCTCCCTCCTATAGCTGAATTTGACAATGAAGAACCCAACTCCTCCCCGCCCCATGGAGACACTGTGAGATCTTTCCCAATATGTTTCCCCAACAATTATGCAGTTTTGATTAATAAAGATTGTATGCTTTCTCCCACCTGCCCTAATCAGGTCTCTGAATTTGGTTTCTGCCTCCTACACTGTTCATCCTGTCCCTATGGAGAGCTGCTTGATATATTGTTGTTTCTGCTGACCAACTGCTTATAAAACAGGGGTAAGACATCCTCAGCTTCCCTGGGATATATTGCAATTGTAATAGCTGCATTTTGATGCAAATACGTAAATAGATGGAAGAATGCTAAGTATTACTCAGGTGAGGAGTACAGCTACAGGCACGTCAGCAGGTTCTGGGCTGTGTTTAATTCCATTTTAAATAAGCATGTATTCTTTGCTTCTTGTGACTTTGCTTTCTATAATAAAGATGGTAAAGCTGCATCATATATCATGCAGGCAGATAGAGAGACTGATTGATTGATTGATTGATTGGTTGATATGTTTCTGTGTATGCTAAACTTTTGATGTTCCCTTCCAGGTTTGTTGGAATATTTGTGGGGGTTTTGTTGGCTGGTATTTTTTACCCACCACCACCATCAAAAGGAAAAAGAGCAATGGGTTATTTTAGACTGGGGAAAAAAACCATCCACCAACATTTGTGTTTATTTCCCAGCTGGCATACTATGAAGCTGTTATGACATAAGGTCTTACTATTCCTGCAGTTTATAATTCTGGCTAGTAAGCTACGGTGGTTTCTTCTCACTGTGTTTGCAATGCAGCTTACAGATATACATGTCATTTTTTCACAGTTACTAATCACAGGATCATCATGATTGGAAAAGACCTTCAAGATCAACAAGTCCAACTGCCAGTGCTACACCACCATAACAGAAGTAAAGACCTTGAAGAGTACAATTTAAGGGGCAAAGATTGACAGGAGAGAGTCAGAATCTGCGCACAACTTTAAGGTGTGATTTTTAAGGCAGGGTTGTACAAAAAGTAACCCATAACAAAGTCTGTGTGAATGGCAATGCATAACTGTATACAGACATGAGGTATTTCTGTCATCATGGGGTTTTGCTGCATTTTGGGAGTCTATGTTGTACTTTGCACTAAAACCAGGGAGAAAGTTAAAGCAGTTTCTGACTGCTGCATGATCAAACGTGGCATGAAGCTTTTACCAGGCAAACAATTAGTACTTTGTTTTCACAGTTCCATTTCCTGAGAGAGAAAATGTTTTTATTTCAGAAGTCTGTGCATCATCTGTAGCATTACACCTAATGAGGGTGGTCAGATAACCAGATGATATTGAGGAACACCTTCCCTCTGATACTGCACCATTGTAGTCAGCAGGCATTTTGCCTTTGAAGAAATTTAGGCGTGGAGTAACTGCAGACTGGGTGCCTACGGTCCTCCAACTGTGCCTTCTGAGCAAAGCAAGAGCCTCCTAAACTCATGGGGCGTAGCTTTATAACAGGTGAACTGAGGTGCTGGGATATTATCATGTTTTCCCTGTCTTTACTTGGTGCATTAAGGATGTCGCCTGAGGGGCTGCAGAGATCTCGGGACAACTCACACACTGTGTATCCCATGTGCATGTGTACATTCATGTTGGTGATTTACACTGGAAGGCAGCTGAAGGCACCCAGAGATGTGGTGCATGGTAACATACCACAAAGCCTACTGGCTTTACACTCTGATATTTCCCCGAGGAAGACAGCGAGCTCAGAATGAGATGCTAAAGCAACCATAGCTGTAGCTACTCATCACCTGGTTTGGTGTCTCATCTCCTTGCCACAGAGCTTTTGAGCTGCCCAGGAGTTGCGGGTTGATGACAAAGAAGTTTGATCCACATTCCTGCCTAGAAGCATTACGCAAAGACAATTCTGGTAGCGCAATGAATTGCTTCCTCTGGTAGACCCAGGTGGGTGTTGGCAGACAGGTTTGACCATACATTTGGCCAGTTTGGACATATTGTTATGTGCTGTGTTTTTAATGAGTTGCTGCAGTGTGATTGGTCCCAGAGGTATCATGAATTACAGCGTTTGTTCTGCTTGGCAAAGAAATGGTGGCTAATGGTTTGGATTACAAATTCCATAAAAATTCCATAATTAAATATGTTAAACTTTTCATCTCCTTTTGATTATCTGTCAATCCTCACACTCTTTCCATACTGTTATTTTGCTGACCCACCTCCTCTCAACATCCCCTTGTGGCCTCTCAAATGCTTAGGCAAGGAGAAAGTGAGTAATAAACATGGCAAAGCTCTTAAGGATTGTAAAGATGTGAAATTCTTTCCATGTTCTCATGGGGGACATCATACCCCGTAAATCATAAAAAATTCCTGTGGTTAGTTCAGGTACTTAGGAGTTTACCTCGTTCCCATTAGAAGTCAAAGGCATGTCTTTAACACCTCCAGTGATTTTAATGGAGGCAGCTTCAAAACTTAATAAAATACCACATCATTTCAAAATTTGAGAGTATCTGGTTCCGATTATGAAAGGTTAATAATATTTTAAATTGAAACTACAAAATATTAATTGTGCTTCCTCCTTAAGTCAAATGCACTTTATGTCTGTTTCTATGGCGATGATAATTAATACACAGGGAACTGTAACAGGCTCCGACTGGATCCTGTAGTGAGCTGAGCAACTCCTGGAAGTACTGAGGGTCCTCAGCTCCTGGCAGCAATGGAGAAGAACTGTCTCAAAGGAAAACCAATGCATTTTGCAGGGTCAGGTCTTGCAAGTTTTGCCAATTAGGAGAAGAGTCAGTTGTACAGTATTGCATAATCCTATTAAAAGCAACCAGATGCGGCCCCACAGCAAATGACAGCACCAAATGTAAAGCATGATTTCTGTGAGCCACAGCAGGCTCAGTTCCTACTGGAGTTTGCACGTCAGCTTGGATGCTAACCCATGTGACACTCAAACTGCTGCGCAAAGCAAAGCACCGCTAAGCAATCCCCACAGAAACATAGCATTGCTGGTGGCAGAGAAGTGAAAATGAGCAGGATACCGAATACAACTAGGTGGCCTTCAAGAAGCCAGGGAGGAGAAGTGGCCTGTACTTTTGTTTTCAAACTCTTTGAAGTGAAGATTATTCACTAATTCATTCTCTACTCCAGGGCCTCCCTTTTCTTCACGGTCCTTCTAGCCATGGCTAGAATTTATTTTCGATCAAGTATGAACTTATCTTTTAGTTAAAAAAACCCCAAACATTAAATCACGTGGGAAATACTATTTCCTATTTGAGTGAATCCAGGAATTTTGGGAGGACATATATATAAACTCACCCCAAATATTTGTATGTACATCATATATACATACTTGCCAGTAGCTCATTTCTTCTTCCTCAGAAAACAGAAAAAGGAGGTTAGATAGTAGGTGTTCAGAGGACAGGTCCTGAGGAGTATTTTTACTTTAGTTCTCTGTTAAATGAACCTGTGAAGTTTTTAATGTCAGTGGTAACTGTGTATACCTTAGTGAACTTTAATTAATATGTGTCATACTTTTGACAAATCACATTGATATATATATATATGTCTTTCAGACATAAGTGAACCAAGGGTCCAACTTAATCAAAACTGCAATGTGATTTATTTAAGGAAATACTCTACTGAAAATTATTCATCTGAGATTTTAATCCTTCTGTGGCTGGAGTGTTCCTCTTATTCCCTGTGAGAGAAGCCTTGCACCCCAGGCCTACCCTCCAAAGTAGTGTGAACACAACTTAGCTTTTTTGGGTCAAAGATGAGACTTCTTACATGGGGCTGTTGATGGGATGGAGTAGAATTTATAACTGGAGGTGTCACTTTGTAAAATTATATTTCTCTCCTGTGCTTCTGTCATAGAGTAGAAATAGTAGTAGAAGGTAGATCTGTTATTCACGAGGGTAGGTTGAACTTTATTCACCAAAATAGAATCACTGGAAATAATAAGAAAGCATATTACCTATTAAAATGAAAAGGAATCAACTTTTATTTTCTGTTTTAAATTTTGGTATAAAAATCAGATGTAAAGAAGTGTGAAGGTTGGGAAGGATATTTTTTTCTGAAATAGACATTTGTCACCTTCGTTAAAAGCAGGATGGCCATTTAAAAGCATTTAAGTGGGGTATGTATTACGGGCACTGGAACAAAAGCCTGCTAATTCTAAATTACAGATCTGGTCAGGAATTGACTGTCTGACTGTGCCTGTTTAACTCACCTTTGAGAGATACAACGTGCCTTTGTGACTATTAGTGTCTGAGAGACAAACATGACATAAGAAGCTCTGTGAAGTCCTTGCACAAGAGAAACAAATGTGAAAACTGTTTAACCATGATAACATTTTCGTCAGCTGGGGACCTGCAGCACCTCTGCTACCCAGTTGTGCAGAACTGCTCAACACTGGTTTTGCAATTGCCTTGAACCTATGGTTTCCTGATGGAAAGATCTGGAGCAGAAGCTTGTGCCTTCATGTGTGGTGGGAAGCCAGGCCTCCAGGCATCTATGGTGCTAGCTGTAATTGGGCAATGACATTATTCTGCCCAGTGACAGGTAAAGGAGGCAGCAGCATACCAGTTTTCTTGTTTTATACAAGCTTCTGTATGTAATTAAAGAGACTTCTCATATTGAATAATATTTATCTAGTGTGTCAGACAACACTTGTTAAAAGCCACCAGCTTTTCCTTACCGAGATCATTAACACTATTGTGATACAATGACTTGAATAGCTCTTTGCTTGTTTGTCATGGCTGCAAATTGGCTTTCTAATGACTGATTCAACTGTAAATTTGCCTTTTCAATAACAAACCCAGAAGTATCATCCTTGTTGCTGACCTCAAATTCTTTTACAGGCATTTATTTTTGATGAAGATCAATGTTAAGCTAGCAATTTTAGTGGGAAGCTCACTTCTAGAAGGTCATAGTTTCAACTAGGTAGCATGCTGCCTGATGGAGCAGCATTTTTGTGCATCCAAATTTTGCTGATTTTCCCATCTGTTCCCCCTGCTGTGATAGGACACCTGGCAAAAGGACCAGATCCTGTTTTTTCCTGCGTGTGCACACTTTGACCTTCTAACCTTTGCATTGCTACTGCTGCGTGTGATGGAAAGGACAAAATTGTGCAGGACTGGCAGGCAGGAAATCCGTCTGCTCATGTGCTTTCACTTTTACTTGCTGACTGAGCCAGTGAGTTACTGGGAGGCATCAAACTGGACTCTGCTGCTCTTTCAGAGCACAAGGGCAGGTTAAGGAGTTTGCTTATTTTTTTTGTATCTTGATATATGAAAAGTGCTCAATATGAATTTTATCTTGTACAAGGCTTTAGATTAGAAAGGGAAGTAATCTAACTTTTTAAGGCCAAAAGTAAATCAGTAGGTCATTTAGTTTCACCTCTTATGAAAGTCACAGAGTGAGTTTCTTCCAGTTCTTCAGCCAAGCTCAGATCTTTGATTAATGTGTAACTTCCAGAAGACATCCAGAAATGGAGAGCACAATGCTTTCCTTTTAGTATTCTACCATTACTCATTACCTTAATGCTATGCATTTTTGCTGGTCTATAAAAATTACTCCACAGTTTCTGGACTTGAAAGACCACCTCTGCACTGAGAGGCTGATTCAGTCGCTGTTCTTACGTGTGCCAAGCCCCATCACTGGCCAGTGTGAACAGATACAGCTCAAAGAAATACTTTGACTTGCAAGACTACTCCATTCGAGTTGTAATATTACTTATACTTTCTTAGATTGCAAATTACTTGGAATAGGCCTGTGTAGGCTTCATTTAAAAAAAAAATTTAAAAAAATCTAGGAATTCAGAACTGCTGCTATGATACAAGATGTGACAGATAGAGAGATACTCATTGTGATTGCAGTGAGTGCCGAGGTTGGGAAGTGGGAGCAGGGGGCTGCCACCTGAGGCTTGACGTGAAGAATAACGTGTTACGAGGGGCTTCTGGTTGGTACAGATAAGCCAATGTGTATAGATGCAAAGAGCGTGTCCTCAAATTTGGCTATACGAGGTGACAATTTAATGGCAGCACTGAGCCAGCTTTAATTGTCACTGTGTTGTCAGCAGGCACAAGGTTATATACGAGCTGATGACTACTTTTGATGGGGAGGGTCAAATCAGAAAAAAGCATAACAATATCTAAGCAGCTTTGTAGTCAGAAGGTAAGTGTTAGAGGCAAAATAATTCAACTTGGATGTTCAGCCAGTTTCTTTGCTATAAGTGTGAACTGGAGCTGAAACTTCCCAGTGGCATCCTTGCTTGAGGGGGGAGCCAAGCCAAGGAGATCAGCCAGGCTTGCAGCTGAATCTGACGCAGTACTGAGCACTGTGGTCCCGACCCAATAAAACTGTTGGGAACCAGATTTGAATTTGTTGATCTTGGTAG
This sequence comes from Laterallus jamaicensis coturniculus, assembly GCA_022605575.1. Lineage (NCBI taxonomy): Eukaryota > Metazoa > Chordata > Aves > Gruiformes > Rallidae > Laterallus > Laterallus jamaicensis. Next base: position 109,005 of record JAKCOX010000102.1, on the reverse strand, counting down.
ACCCCTGCATGGACATGGAGAGGAGTGGGAGTGGGCTGTGAGCTTCGACTATGCCAACTTTTGCTGTGGTTATGGTGCTCCCATGGCTTTCACCTTGGACAGAGGGTCTAGGAAAGGAGAGGGTTGAGGGTACCTTTCCCCTAGCGCTTCAGGAGAAAGGCAATTTGGTGGAAAGCCCTTGGGAGAAAAGTCTGTTAGTTTGTTAACAAAAAGGGCTGGGTGTTTGGTTTATACTGTTGTAATCTTGGTGGTTGAGAAGAAACTTCTTTCTCCCTCGGTCTACCTTTCTCCATTCAAAGGAGAACTTTGTATTCCAAGCCAGATGAGGTAAACTGTAGTCTCAGTTGAGACTCAATCTCTGTTGAGAATTTATATATATTTCATGTCCCTCTAGTTCATATGTTTGTGATGAAGCAAGATATTAAGGGACTTCCATGAAGATCTGTGTGTAGGTAAAGTTTTGTTGTATATAGGGAGATGGAACCATAGGAACCCCCTGAGGATATGGAAGCTTGAAACTAAGCTGTCAGTACAATTCAGAGTGATTTGGGAGGCATGTCCTGTGGGAGGACCCAGTGATCAATGTCAGGAAATGGAGGTGCATTGGTGGTTTTTCAGTCAAGGGGCACCTTTAGGGGGTTACCTGCTTTGTTGTATCACTTTAAAAGAATTACAGGAGTTACTAGTCACTGATGTAATTGGCCCACAGAAAATGATAAATCAATATAAAAACCTCTGCAGTGGGAGCAGCAAATGTTCCCTTTTACAGGTGGCAATTACTCTGTATGGAGAAAGAATGTGCTGTGTTTCCATCTAACAATAAAAAATAAGATGTGAAAAAGTTACATGACCCTTGTAATTTTCTCTTGCAAGACCACAAATGATTACCTTAGTATCAAATAGTGAACATGTAAATAGTTTGTAATCAGAAAAGTGCTTTAATAATAACAGTCATTTTAGACGGAATGAAATAAAATGCCTCTGACAGTGATAAATTAACCTGTTACAACCTTGCTTGCAGTTGTGCCAGTGGCTTTTTGCAAGAGATATGGCAACAGACATCCATGACAAGGATAAAACAGCGCAGGCAGAATTCGACAACTAGAGAGAAAAAGCTGCAATGCCAGAGCAGAGGTAGCGACTACTATTGCTTTGTTCTCATGGGTAGAAATAAGAAAAACACTTATACAAACTCAATTAATCTTATCATTACAGGGGGAGAGGAACTGCTACACTCTAGGGTGCAGATGCACTTGTGCACAATCAATGTGTGGACCCTCATATGCACTTGTGTACAATTGCCTTCTCCTAGGAAAAACAAGGTTTGCTGCAATTTGCCGTGCATACAGTTGTAATATTAATAGAGTCCGATGTCATCACACTGGTGAAAGTTTAGAGTGGAATTCCACTCCAGAATAGGATACCTAACTGAAGAGGTCAATGTGTGAGCTTGGTAGGTAAGATAATTACATTTAGGTGCCTTAGGTTGGAGACAACTCTATCCCTTTCAGTTCTGAGACAATGCAATCAAAGCTTGATCCTCAGTGTTGTTAAGAAGCTCCAGTAACAGTAACAGAAGTAACAGTTATGGTATTTTAGAAAGCAGTTGTAGTTGTGTGGCTCTTTGCTAATAAAGTGATGGAAATTGAGAGGTAGGATGATGGAGCAGCTTAAAAACATGGCAGCTAATAAAGTAACAATAATGAAATGGAGCTTTTGTCGCTAACTCCTTTTTTTCTTAAATAGCATGAAAACAAAAAAGTTATGGTGATGATGGGGAGAATTTGCTCCATATTATAGTCTTAACTGATAAAACGCTACAATAATGCTGGGAAATGAAGGTTTTAGCTCCCATTTTATGAGTCATCTGAGCTTTCAAAGTAATGAGTGTATATTAACATCTACATTGCTTAGGGCTGGATGGAAGTTTAGATAAGTGACCTTCATATCTCATGCTTTAATGCTGATGATTCTCAACTTACATTCGTAGTTCCATCTGTAAGAAGTTGTAAATGTCTTTTTGTCCATATCCCTGCCTTTGGTTGGTGTTGAGAAAACTCATTTCCCCTTTGGCTTCTCATCTTTATACTCTTCTTGGGCAGGGTGGGTCTGTAGTTTCTCTCTGTGCTTCAGAGTTCTTGTTTGCATCACGTTATCCCAGATGCCGAAGTCGCCTCTTATAAATCTGCTATGACTGCCTCATTCCCCTCTGCCTTCCACCTTGCATACTGATTTACTTTTGTGTGACCAGAGTAAGAAAAACAGCAGGAAAAAGAGGGAAGAGATGTGAGGGTATTTCTGTTAGGGTAGCTCATGCATCCAATGTTGGAGGGAAAGTAAAACACACTATCTCTCGCTGAAGTATGAAAAATCAACAAATACTTTGATTTCTGTAGGACAGTCTCACTTCCCTGGAAGGCAGGAAGGAAGGAAAGAAGGAAATTCCGCTTTGACTGCCTCCAAGAGCTCTCTGTGGGTAGTGCATCCTCTTCTCCGAGGGATGAAGCCTTGGGTCTTGTAGCAGAAAGCCCTGGGGGATCCTGCTGCCTGGCCCAGCCCCTCTGTCCCTCCTCAAAGCAAGGCATTCCGTGTGTGAGTGGCAAGGTCTTACTGCTCCTGTTGAAGTTTTGAGTTAGGGTTTTTAATTTTTACTTGTAACACAACTTTTGCTCAAGCATTCCCTTTTATCTTTCATGCTGAGAGTCTACTGGTACCAGTGACTGTGCAAAGAGTAATGCACTAGTTAATTTCCTCTACCATTAGTCTCCCCTTTTCCAAGATTTTCCATACTGCAGCATACATGGAATTATACATAACTTTTTTCACATGTGCTCAGAAGATAATAATCTCTCCTTCATAATGAGATGATTTTGATCACCATTTTTAATGTCTCTCTTCTCCTTGTGCTCTTTTTTTCTCTATCCACTTTTTTCTCCTGTTAGTGACTGTCAACATGTACAAACTGTCCAGCATGAGTGTCTAGAAATCCAAGCTATTCTGAATAACATCCTGCATGAACAGCCTTCCAGGGTATTACAGAACAATCATCCTTTTCTCAAAACTGCACCCTACCTCCTCAAATCTCAAATAAAATTCTAGGGCCAGATTCTTACTGATTTTTCTCCAGTTTTATAACAGGGAAACGCAGTAATGTCTCTGTGGGATGACATGCATTGCTTAACCTGATGTAAAGCTTGTGCAACACTAGAAAATGAGTTCCCCATTTCTCTGTGTCAAAAGGATCATCCCAGTTATTTCAGATTTTGTTTATTCCTGGTCTGAATGTATTGATTTCTATCTCTTCACACTATAATTTAATTTTGCCATTAAAAATGTAATAGCTTTCATAAATTTGGAGGTGTTTAATCTCTCATAAAAGCAGCTATATTCTAAATGCTACAACTCAATGAAAACAATAACATTTTGTTATATTATCACAACTGCATCCTTAAATGATCATATATTGAGTTGAAATTAGCATAATAGTTCTATAAAAGAAATAAGAATTTATAAAATGAATGTGAAAATGGTTTAAGTTTAGCGTAAAGAGGGAAACAGATCCTATGGCAGAATTGGAAAATGCTTGGTGGTGTGTTAAGCAGTAGGAGATAAAGTAATGACTAGAAAATCCAGGATGTGTTAATACAATGAATGGCTGCTGGCTGAAATCTTAATACTATGTGGAGGGTTAATGGAAACCATCCTAGCATACCAAGAACATATTAAATGCACTACTTTGCCATTATGACAATTTGGATACATTCGATACAAGGATTTGATTAAAGACTGCTTGTAAGCAGTAGAAGGCAGGCAGGCTGAGGCACGCAGCAACCCTTTAGAATCCATCACACTTTTCCTTCTGTATGACCATTGCTCCCTGCTGGGCTCTCTCTGTGGAGTTACTTTGTGTGGAGATAGAGCAAAGGAATGCATCTAACTTGAGTGACTGGGAATGTGTATTGACATCACTGCTTCTCCATTAGCTTCCATCCCAGCAACAGAAACTAGTGTTTTGCTCCGATGTCTGCCAATCTGAGAAGCTGGATCTTCTGTCCCACCACAGCCCCTAGGCAGCCCACTGTGCCTGAACAAGCCAGTCATCTTCTTCCAGTACTGGTGAGGCAGACTTCTTGGGAAGCACTTTCAATGGAGCACGACAATGCTGCTCTGGGAGTCAGCCCCTCTGGAACTGTGGAAGCAAGTTTGGGGGAGCAATGGAGCAGCTCAGGTAGGGAAATTGCACCCATCCTCAACATGGAGAAGTCGGTAGGCTTTTCATCTGTCAGCAATATTAGGTTTCCAAGATGCAGAAACTGGGAAGAAAAAATGAACTAAGAAGATAGGAGAGTGAGGATGAAGTGTGGAGTACCAGGGCAGAGGTGAGAGGAAGGAAGAAGAGAGGGCTGGTAAAAAAGATAGGGGAAAGGGGGGAGGATAAACCTAAGGCAGGGGAGCATGGAAATAAAGGATCTTCACTGGTCCCCTTTCTTCTGCCAAAGATATTTCCCTTCAGTGAAAAGATCCCTCACCTTCCATCATTAGAATATTCCAGCTAGTGCTTAGATTAAACCTAGCGTGAGTGGCAACCAACATGAACACAGTGTGCACCCAAATCTAAGCTGCAAAACCATTTGACTTGGAACAGTAGCAAAGTAATACAAAAGGAAGACAACCATTAGAACATGCGGGTTTGCCATGCAGGTTTTCTTCCCTCCTCAACCTACACATAATCTACTTTTTCACAGACAAAATATATCGTTCCCCTCATCACTGTTAGCAGTATCAGCAATTTGTCTTTTTAATAAGGTGACACTTAGCAGCCATACACAAGTTGAGGTCTCCTGCAGTGGAAGTTGTTTTCTGACATCTGCCTGCTCAGAAACTATTGCTGTGTGGAGGCCACAGGAGGCCAATTCTGTAGGTGCCCTTGCCAGCCCCAGCTAGGGTGTCTGCCCTGTGAGGCAAAGCACAGGTTTTCTGGGGTGGGGGGTATGTCTACTTGCAGGGCTGCTTCCTGCCTGCTGACCTTGCTAGCAAAGGCATCCATTGTGAGGAAAAGATTTGGGGTTTCTTATTATTAAACATGATAAACAAATACATGAAGACCCTCTGTTTTCAGATCAGTTGCAGATCTGCACTGCACTGCTCTGAGACAAACAAGCAGGTGCACTGCTTACTGTAAGCACGTCTGGAAACAGAGGTTCTGCTCTTTGCCCGGGCAGTAGCTGAAAGGAAACCCAAAGATTAAAGAGTTTCTAATGTTCTAATGGTTGTCTTCCTTTTGTATTACTTTGCTACTGTTCCAAGTCAAATGGTTTTGCAGCTTAGATTTGGGTGCACACTGTGTTCATGTTGGTTGCCACTCACGCTAGGTTTAATCTAAGCACTAGCTGGAATATTCTAAACCACCTAACTTTACAATAGAGTTAAATATACTTTGGGTTTTAGGAGTTGTGAATTAAAGGAACTAAGGAAATATATTACGAATTAATTTGATTAGAATAGGGGATATATTTATCACAGTGCTCTTTTTGTGATAGAATGTAAACAGAAATTATAGCTAGAGAACTTCTGATATGGTGTTAGGACTCCACTCAACAAGTAAAGATTTTTACATCTTTTTTCTTTCATGGTGGTGAAACTTTTGGATATCAATTACAGCCCATCGAAAGCAAGACAAGGGCTTTATTTGGGACCAGAAAACTAAACTTTTTAGTTGGCTGTACTTTGTTTGATATTGGAGAATGTTATTGGAAAATTGGAAAAATCTTCAATCTTCAAAATTGTGTTTGAGTTTTAGCAAATCCCATCTTAAATTTGATGGGGGAAAAAACCCTGACACTTGACTTGCTGCCGTCAGAAATTATGCAGTTTTACAACAGGGGAAGCCGCAGCCGTTCCTGGCTCCGTCTGCTCAGCCCACTCTTTTTTAGAGCTCCTCACCCCTCCTGTCAGATGGCTCAGCTGTTTGCTTGGCTCCCGTAGCTTGCAGCCTGTTGTACTGAGGCAATGTGAACTGAGAATCAGCTTACCTTGGTACATGGTCCATAGCCTCAACACCAACACCTCCACCACCTGCACAGTGGAGGAAGAGAGGGGGGAGCCGAGAGCTGGAAGTGGGAACTGTGTTTGCTGTCCTCATTTGTTGATCAGAGCCCTGAGTCCCAGGTAGCTGGCACAGCTATGGACCTGCCTCAGGCAGCTCTAATCCGGATGAAAAATGGTATCTGGAGGTTTTTGTCCTTGAAATCTAGTCAGTGCTAGATGTTAGGGATATATTGATTGCTATCATAATGAGGACAGAACAGTTACATGAAATCAAAACGTGACAGAAGCTGGGGAGGAGGAATCTCCATGTTAGAAAGCAGGGTATGCTTGCCCTAACGAATGTCTCTTGGTAGCATCCATTAAGATATTTCAGTAGAGAGCAGGATGGAAGGGGACGCTTGCTGCAGCTGAAGGGGGTACGTGCTCTTCATACCTGCCTCATGGCTGTTCCTCAGAATGTTTCCCCGCAGTGGGAGCTCTTCTCTTCCCTCCCCGCGAGGGTTTGCACTTACTAGGCATGATTTAGTGTGGGTACATAACTGAGTCAGATTTAATTTGCGAGTTTACTGCCAAACCTGAACCAATTTTTAAGCCAGCTGTACAGCACTGATTTAACAAGAAATGGAAACCATTCAAAGCCCTGTGAATTTGGCAGAAATTAACAGTTTTGGCTGAGTGTTACTGTGGGGTTTGGACTAATTCAAACCTAAAGCTCACAGTGAAATTCAGGAGGCTTGAATCCGTGCCAAGGGAAAGGTTTGCATAGATCTCTGCAAATTGGAAGTGTCAAGGTTTCAACAGCTCTGCTTGATAAGTGAGTAAGGAGAGATTTCCCTGTGAAGTCTACATCTCTCCTGGAATCCAGAATGAATGGGTGATGGCAACACACCCCACCTGATAACTTATCTCTGTTAAGCAGCTTTATCTGAATGGGTTGTTAATGGCATAAACAATAGCAATTATAAGTATTGATATTATATTGACAGGCTGAGAAACGGTTTGGTGATTCATTCTCCTAAATTAGCTATTTTCTGCTATGCACTGTGAATACTGCTATTGCTGATAGCAAAACAAAAATAACTTAAGAAATAATAACTATCTTGGGGGAACTATATTTGGGGCAAATATTTGTGTAGGGATTGGAGCTGGGTATTGTACTCCTTGCAAATATGTTATGACTAAAACTGGTCTTCTCTTCTGTGTATGATTTGTGCATTCATTTCTGCTCAAGTATTTATTAGTTATAATTAGTTGCCAAATTGGTTGAATAGTTGTTAGGTACACTGGTTGTTTGCAATTTCTTGCAATGAATATTTATGATGTGCAAAAATTTCTATCATATGGTTATTAGATCCGGCCTTTAATAAAGTAGCTGAAACAAAGCAAGTAGAGGGGGAAAAAAACCCAACAAAAATCAAACAACATGATTCTGACTGGCGCAAAACAAATATTGTTCACACGCTGATAGTCATGCATGCAGACAGTTGTAGGTATTTGTGTATAAAGCAGCCACTTTCTAAACATTCAAGTCTGCTGAGAATTATTTTCAGGATTTTTCTTTGTGAAAATGGTACCATAGGCAGCATGAGTCACTTACAAAAACTGCTTAAATTATGAAGAAATGAACACAAATATAAAATCTGAGTTATCCAGGTGGTGCTTGCATTGAAGTATTAGAGCTTTGGGTTTTCACACAAATACTGAAAGGTCAACACTTAAAAAACCCAAGCTTTCAGAGCCTAACTGTAGCCTCCCATTTTTTTAAATTAAGATTTCCACTTCATCTGCAAAGAACTGTGTTCTGTACCCACTAATGTGTACCACTGGTGCATGGTAGACAGGGTATGGGAAGGAGAAGAATTTATCTTCAGTGAGATTAATGGAGCACAACTCTACACTGTTTTATTGTTCTGTACCACCAGATTTGAACACCTGATCCATGCAATAGTCTCAAATAGCTGGTTGTCTTACCTTAAATCAGAGTAATTTGTGATACTGTTTTGATATTTATCTCAGTCACATAATGTTTATTACCAGAGTTTTATCTTTCCTTTTCTTATTATTTTTGGTGTTTCAGTAAGCTGTGGGGCACCGTGCAGGACACCAGGTAGTGCCATGTCCTCTGATTCTGACCCGAGCCTCACACCTGCACATTAGTCTTGGTTACACTTCACGGGTATTAATAAACTCAATTTAAATAGCTTAAAACTAAGTAATGAGCTCACTGGAGTACCTGTGTAAGAATGTTTATCAATCATTAGAAAAACAGTCAAAAAAAAAGTGAAAAATTAGCATGCCAGAAGCTGTGTAATAAACGCTATTAAGACTAGATTTTAGAAAGATTAAGCTGCTCTTTCACTACAGCAATATATATCTATAATGAGATGCAGTTGCTTCTTACAAATGCGCCACAGATTAATTAGTTTCACAATACTGCAGCTTGGTCACAGCACCTTAAAGGCTCTTGGAAAACATTATCCATGATAGGGAAGCAAAGTGAATACACAGGAGGGACACTGAGAAAAGCGAGTAAGTTTGGCTCTTTGCATTGTCATATTCTGGGGAGACAATTTCTCTTTGATGGCTTTTCACTCGAAAACCCTGATAAGATGTTACAGATGTGACCTTCACCTGTTACTTTTGAATTTGCATAAGTAAGTTAAGGAGAATCAAGTTGGCAGAATACGTAGTTCTCAAAAAAAGAAAAAAGAAAAAGAAAAAAGCAAGCAGGGTTTGAAGACCCTGGAGTAAATAAAGTTTTCGTTTTTCCCTCTCCTGATTTATGTATACCTTTTTAAGTGGTTCCAGTGTTTCAAACCAGATGTGCTGGGACAGAATTATTCAAATGTTGCACGACTTTTAAGTTGAAGAGGACATGTGCTGTGTCTGTCTGCATAAGTAAGTGGTAGGCTGTGCCAGCACTTTCTCTTTTCTGTTTGTGTACTTTCTTCATTCCATCACCCTGAGGAAAACAGAAGTTCATGGCACTGTGTATAAAACACACGATAAAAAAGTCCAGACCATGCATGATGCATTATGTAAGGAGAAGACATGATGGCATAATATAAAGAATTTATCGGCACGAGTATGAGATGCCTGCATTACTCAAGAGAAGCAAAAGCCAAAGCTAAATTATGTAGGCCATTCCAGTAAATACCAAACAAACCTTATGCAGAGACTGTCCTTTGTTATGTGATACACAAAAAATTGTTTATATTCATTATTGAGAGTTTTCGTTTCTTCTTGTACTTAAAGGTTGGGATTTTATTTATTTATAATGTGGTTCATCTCTAGATGCAATTTGAAATTATTGTTGGATGCACATGAGCAATGATGTAGATCCAAAAAAATCACATGCCGTGGTGTGGGAGGACCAGAATATTGGAATTTGAAGCCAAAGGAGAAAGAAGAATTCACTGGGAGTGAGATGGAAAGATAACACCTACCTAGTAGAACCACTAGATTTTTGTGTCATTAAATACCTGTGTATCTCAGAAATTTCTAAATGTTTCAGAGCTGAATGACTCCGATGTGGGAGAGATACATTTTTTGAGGAAAGAAGAAAGAAATATTGCATTGTTGGATCAATTTAATTATATTTTTAGTGTAGCTGCGTGCTTTTGTTCTGAAATTATTAACAAAAATGTGCTGGTGATATCATAGGCACAAAGTGAAATTATCTCCTGGCTATCACCTCTATGCATGCTCACATTACTGTTTGAATGCTAATTTTTATAGACAAGCTCATTTTCCTTTTCCTTCAACTGTGATATTTATTGACCTATAAATTACTCGTATAATTTTGTTTCTCTAATTCTGCTGTTGTGACAGCACCTTTTGGTAACAATAATCTCACTAATAGCTGACTGTAATGTGTACTGTGTACATGTGAACCCAAGACAAAAGTATGACTTGCATCAGAAGTGATGACATATCAAATCCTTGTAAAATCAGTGGAGATAATTACACAAACTTTTCCTCATAAAGCTTTCTCAACACTTTTCTGGGATGGGCTGAGATGTGGAAAACTTGCTCCACCCTTGCCAAAGAGTTGCTATAAGAGAGATTCCAATAGCTGTAGGGGGTCCAGTGGATGCTCCAGAATTTATGTAGGGGAAGACCCCCTTAACTGTGTGCATGCAAATGCACATAGCCAAGGAAAATGCAGGAGTACCTTGAGCACCAATGTTGTCGGAACACCTGAGATCTTGTGGGACAATTTGCACAACTGGAGGACAGCGGTTAATGGATGGTGCTTTGCCCAGAGGTTGGTAACAAATGCAGGGGTCTGTATGGGGACCTGTCCCATGTAGTATCTTTATCAGTGATCGGAGGTGATAGACTCCACTATCATGAAGTCTGCGGGTGACAGCAAATGGGGAGAAATCAGTTGATCAACTCAAGAACAAGGCTGCTTTTCAAAGGGACCAAGAAGGGCTGGAGTAGCAGGCCAACAGGAGCTTTACGAAATTCAGTGGGGACAACTGCATAGTCAGCCCCTGGAAACGGGTTGCCCTGGGAGGAGAGAATGAGGGACTGGGCCTGTCTTAGCCTCAGGGGCAGACAACGCTGGGTGGACTAACAGTAGCCCCCCCAGTACCTATAGGGAGGTTGTTGAGAAGGGGACGTTAGACAGACAAGGCACATTGGCTGAAACGGGCAAGAGAAGTTCAGATCAGGTATGAGGAAAAGGCTTTTCCTCATTCAGCAACAGTACAAGCCCTCCCTCCTGTCCCCGCAGACAGCCTGTGTTATCACACAATAACTGACTGAGCACTGGTACAGGTTCCCTAGAGAAGTTGTGATGTCTCCATCCTTGGAAATATTCAAAAGCTGAAGTTGTGATGTCTCCATCCTTGGAAATATTCAAAAGCTATCTGGACAGGGATCTGAGCAGCCTGCTTTAGGTAACCCTGCTTTATCAGGGTGTTAGGGCAGATGACCTCCAGAAGTTCCTTCCAATCTCAACTATCCTGTGATTCTCTCATCCTATGATCCTATCTGGGCATGCAATTTTAGGAAAAAAATGTAATATTAGAGAGGGTTTATTCTGTGTATTCTAGATCCTCTTACATAGCTGTGTCATTTAGACTGTAAATTTATCCTATTCCAAAAATTTCAAAAGTTGTTGCCAAATAATTACATTGCAAGACTAGAATTGGCATTTCCATTCCACATGCATGGTGTAGTCCTGTCAACTCTCACTTCGTAATAACAAATAATATGCTGCTGACTGCACTACTGCTGGATGACCTAAATTAGATTTCTGTGCTGTTCTGCAGGTTACTGTATGTACTTTCAGGTTTAGAGTCTAAACGTTGGAGCCAGGGCCATGGCACACTCCTGTCTTAGGTGTCTTGGAGCTTGCAACACAGTGCTGCTAAAGGACCCACTCCTAAGTTCCTACTAGATGGATAGTCACTCAGTTAAAAAAGAAACTAGAGTAGGACAGGTAGAGCTGCACATGTGTGGATATATGTGCATGTATATGCACCACTTATAATTAATCAGTGATAATGTTATTTTACACTTTATAAGCACTTCAGCAATCTACTTATTTCTGATGTTAGAATGCACTAGATCTAAAACTCTGTGTTTGAAACTTCTCATCTGTTCGCTATTGTGTTCTCTATTGATACATCTGTGTTTCAGTCAATGCTCTTGCCACAAATTGAGAGCTCAATAACATAAAATGTCCCATAAGAATACAGATTATATGTAGGCAAAATTTATTCCACGAGCCCAAGGGGATAATTTGCTTTTCATCTTTCCCTTCTCTCTCAAAATGTAGAGCTACTGATAAATGGTATCTAATGGAGACCAGAGCGAACCGAAGAGTTAAAAGTTTGCAATTTATTAACTCAAGCATGAAAGTACAGAAAATAGGCAGGGACTCAAGTTACTTGAGAAAGAAGTCTCAACCTATTGCATGAAAACATGGTTTGCACTAGTCTAATGAGTTTTCTACCAAATGAGGCATGAAACATACTGCTAAATTATTGTATAATATCATTATATGTTTTATCTTATTGGGGAGTTGGTACAGAATACATTATCTTTAAATTTACACAATCTAAAAAACTAGAAAAAATGCTTTTTTAATGAATATGCCATTCAGATAACTTGCTAATAAAAGAGATCAAAACCTTCTGAAGTCGGTAAGAAAAATATACAACATTTGCAAGAATACATGAAAATAACTTTTCAGTCAAGATGTCAGTTCAGTGTTCTATTTACAGTCCTTTTTTATTCAGACCTATAGAAATACCACACTAAAGTAGGAATTACAGCATCACACAGAAAGTATTTTTTTCTAAATTGGTCCAAATGATTAACTGCAATATCATTAATTTAATGATAGCACATATAAAATAATATGCTGAGATTTGCTTCAAAAGTGAATCTTGATTATTTTAGAGTGCTATGTTTTGTAAATATGTACAGAGGAAGGATTGCTTTCCTTTGTAAGGAATTGTACTAAGTTGCAATGGTATTTTTGCATAACTAAAGGGTTTAGTGATTAAAATGAAAAAAAATCTTGAATTGTTTGGAGTCCAATTTCTGTTTCTGTCCCTAAGGGATTTCTTTGCAACTGTAAGACAACTGGATGCTTCTGAAATTAATGGAATTGCTACTACATCTCATGAAGCTGGAATTTGTTTGCTCCAATCTCCTCAGACATGAGTAGATAGTCTGCTCAAGTATTCTCCCTTTGACTACTCCCGAATTCCATTTTTCAGTGGTTTCATTACAAACTACACCCAGAAGCTTCCTAGAATTGACTACCAGTCAGTGTATTGCATCAGTTATTTCAACGTAATGAATTAAATCTTAATTTATCCTAAATGCCAATAGGCAGTTTGGAATATTTCCTGCATGACCAAACATTGCTTCAAGCACAAAGAGAACTCTGTCTATGTTGTCTAGGCTGGTCGACTCCTCTGCATCTTTTTCTGTTATCTGTTGTTAAAACAGTTGTGTTTCCTCTTGATGTCCTGTTAACAGATGACTGTCCATCAGCCTCTTCAATGTCTGTTTTATCTACATTGACATTGACAGACTCTGCACTAGTTTTTAAAGTGTCATAGGTGTTTTCCTTCTAGATACCTTTAGAAATAAGAGTGCTTTTGAACTCTGCGGCCAGCTATAACATTCATTAAAAAATAATTTCTTACTTGCCTGGTATTTTCCTGATTTATGTGTTTCTGAAGGCATTTTGATGCTTTCTTGTGCATGGGTAGATATCCAGGCTTCACAGAAGTATGTTAAATCAGAAGTAGAATCGAGGGCCTGTAGTTTGGCCTTACCAAATAGCAATGCTTTTTCCTTCTGGCAGCAAAGAAACAAACAAAATAAAGAGTCCTGTCACTTTCAAACTATGTAATCTGATTTTGTCTGTTATATGGGTATGTCTTAATGGACCACTTTGTCATGGGAGAGGATGTGAGAATGGGAGAGCTGGGCAAGCAATAGGCCTCTCTTCTGCATGAGGGGACTTGAGAGGTTGGGAGATCCGCCTTCTCCTGGATCCTGGGGTAAGGAGGAAGCCAGTTCAGGTTGAACTGTTAGGGACCTGGCAAAAGGTCCATGTGGGGAAAGAGGAGCAGGGAAAAAGGAGCTGGAAAAAACCTATTCACATGCTCTTTGTGGACATTGTAAATTCAATTTTGCCATAGTTTTGGCCCTATTTTTTTTTTTTTTTTGGCTGTGGCTTTGAAATCAGCTCCTCTGTTACCGGGAAGAGCAATGTTTTTATTTAAAATTGAATTCTTCTAATGTGCAGTTAAGATAGACAGTGCCAGTCTCCAGTCTTGTGTCTGCCTACCCTGTATATACATGCTTGTTTTGGCAGTGCAGCTATCATCACTATCACACTGAAATGCACTCTCGTTTGAAAAAACTAAATAATTATCAAGTTTGCATTTTCTTTCACTACACAAAATGCACCTTAACATAAAAGGTGTAGTAGATGATGATAATTGTTTTTATTGGCACTCTATTTTACTTTAAAATGGTCCAGAGTCAATTACAGCACAGGCTGCCAAATATGTTTTTAAATCTTTGACATCTGTGGCATGTGGTTATTGCTACTGGACATTCTCTCCCGTATTTATTTTTAGATCAAAAATGTGATTGACACATAATCTTTTGGGTCTAAATCCATCCTGCTCTTCTCTTAGGTTTTGCCTCAATTATTTCCTTTATTCATAAACTAACAGCAGAAGGCTTTGTCACTGAAAAGACAGTAATACGTCAGCAGACACGGAATTCTCATAGCACATGTTTCTTTGGCCTTTTTTTTCTTTCTTCCCTCACATAAATTGCTATCTCCTCTAATGTCAGAGTTTCTCTTTTCTCTGACCTTCTGGAGGCGATATGAATGTCCATCCAATAGAAAATGGGAGATTTATCTTGGAGAAACCACAATGGAAAACGTAAGCAAATTCTCAGACACCTTAGTGCAGCAAGAGCAACTATCTGTAGGGATGAGCCAGAGCTCTCTGAGCACAAAGATTTCCATGCCCCATTGGTTTTGATCTCAGACTTTCAATAAAAGACCTCTAGAACTGAGCATATATTGTACATTGTCAGTGCTACAGTTCACTGGACTTTCAGTTCAGATGATATCATCATAGATGACCATATATAGTTAATACTGAAGAGTCATAATTGTAATTTCTTTTGTTTGAGATGAAGTTAAAAGCAATTGATTGTTTCCCGGTGTAAATAACATCTCCCTGTTTTGGAAGTCCTCAAAAAGCATCATGTCACAGCATCTCAGGTCCTTGGGTATGTGCTATTTTTATTTGTGAATTTCTGTTTTTCACTTAACCTAAAGAGTTCTGAAATTTGATCTGTCGGGTTCTTCCATCACTTGTACTTCAGCCATTGTTTCCATGACATAGAAAGCTGTTTTCATAAATTATTTTGCATTTTTGCAGCACTCCTTAACTCAGAGCCTTCCCAGGGCCTTCTACAGTTTTTGTCATTTTTACTGGGACAAAGTCTATTAATTTTACATGTAATATGCAAGGGTGACTTTGGTCTGTTCCTTTAACTGAAGTCTTATGATGTTCACCTCAATTCCTGAACTCTGTCTATGCAAACACAAAGTCTTTCAGACAGACCTCTTCCCTGTGCTGGAGAAGGGGCCAGGCAAGAAATGCTGGGCTCAATGGACCATGTGCATGTGGGGAAAATGGTTGAGAAATCTCCCATAGGGTCAGAGCCTCCTTTGGGCATCTACATGTTCTGGTGTGGGGTCCTTCACAGGCTGCAGCTGGTCATCTGTTCTACCATCCTCCATGGGCTGCAAGGGGAGAGCCTGCTTCACTGTGGTCTTCTCCATTGGCTACAGGGGAATCTCTGCTCTGGTGCCTGGAACACCTTCTGCCCCTCCTTCTGCACTAACCTAGGTGTCTGCAGGGCTGTTCTTCTCACATATTGTCACTTGTCTCTGTGGCTGCAATTGCTGCTGTTTGTTTTTTCCCCCCTAACTAAGTTTTCCCAGTGACATTGCAACCACTGCTGATGGGTTTGGCCTTCACCAGTGGCAGGTCCATCTTGGATCCAGCCAGCTGGTATAGGCTTTGTCTGACATGAAGGAAGCTTCTAGCAGCCACCCCTGTAGCCCCCCCTTGCTACCAAAATCTTGCCATGCAAAACCAGTACACAATGTTGGGTAATCGGGAATGAATTACTTGTCGTTCAACTTCTTGCTTCTGTACTGCCCCCCAGGGAAATACAAAAGGAGATAGCTTGCTGTTTACCAGAAGCAATTTTTCTCAGGTGCAAGGGTTTGGACAATGAAAGAAGATATCTCCTCACTTAGCCGTGTGTGTGTGTGTGTGTGTGTGTGTGTGTGTGTGTGTGTTTGTGTGTGAATCTGGCTCAGTGGGTTTAAGAACACTATTGTGAGTGAAGCCTCCTTACCTCTCTGTGTTGCTGCAGAACTTCTTCCACTAGCTGAAATCCTAAAACTAATCCAGATAGACCCTTCTACAGCTGCTTTCCCTCAGAAGTAGCTCAACAATTTAGGAGGGAGTTTGTCCATTCATCTTTTGAACCCTGACAGCTAGTAAAATAATGGATACAACATAAAAACTCATTACAAACCCACTTAAAAAGTATGTACAAGTGCGGGAAGGTTTTCTATTTCTTATTTAAAATTAGCTCCTCCCACAGAAGTTCTTTTGATTTTGTATGCAGGTGACTTAGATGATTGCTAAAGCTGGTACCCTTTTGCAAAACATTCAAGATTACTCAAGCTGATCCTGGTGCAGGTTACTGGATTTCAAAGACAAAGCAGCAAATTTAAAGATCCTTCAGCCTTTTCATGCACTGTGGTTTAGAAACAAACTTATTTTTCACAAAAGCTTAATTTTAAAAGAAAACTTTTGTTTTTTTCTATTCAGCAAAATGTAAATTACACTAGGTAATAACTATAATTGTCTATGAAAAATGCTTCTTCATTTGGCACTGTTTAGCATATTCTAATGTATTATGGTAATAAAGGCATCTTTCTTGTGCTTTATCGTATACGAAACTAATGCCTTGAAGGGACAATACACGGGGTACAAAGCTGGTTGCAAGCAGTATCTTCTGCAAACATTTTTAAGGTAATTACATAGCAGACCATAATGAATACCAATCAAAAAGAAGGATGTTTTTCCTCTTAGGTAAGATTAAGACACGTTTATGTTCTAAATAACTGTAAGCATTTTAAAGGAAATATCTTTTATTGGTGGAAGGTTGAAGTTGAACAGCTAATGGGACTAAGCTCTACTCCTCTAAAGGATTAACATTAATGATAAGTCAAATTTTGTAATTAACAGTTAATGGGAACACAGGGGAGACTACAAATACATTGGTTGTAATATTTTTTTGCTCATCTGCTACATATTGTGGTGGGAAATAGTAATTGGTAGGGAGCAGTACACATGACCTAGAAATCAACATTTGTGTCTGCAGGATGAAAGGGTGTTAAAAACTTAATAGGAGAGGGGAAACAAATGTATGGGGGCAAGATTTCAGTCTATTTCCATACTATCATTTTGCCAACAGGCACTATTCCAAAGGGTACTGAAATACATCTGGATTCAAAACTGTGACAATATGCAAACTGTTTGCTTACAGAGTTTTGGACATTGCACAGTTAAACAGAAAACCCCAAGTATTCTGCGTGCCTTGAAGTTATTTCCAGTGATTTTAACAGTTTAAGGATTTTTTTAAAGGAACTTATAAAATCCCAGACTGTGCTCAATGGATATGTATGCTCATAATACATCATTGGTAGGATACTGCTCAGTGAACAAAATAGAATAATGTTATTCTCTTCCAAATGAGAAAACAGAAATATGGAAATTGCCTTAGAGGATCAGACCATCAGTCCAGGATTTTGTCTAGGAGTTGTCAGTGGTAGCTGAATAAATTCCTAATCCTTTCTACACCACTAACAATGAAAAAAACCTCAAAAAAGCCCTTGACTATGCGTCCATTTATGTAACTACCATTACACAGACATTTCCTTAAAATACGTGTGATACAGGTATTATATTAGTGTCACTGTCAGGAATCTCACGGAGGAGTTAAGAGAGGATCTATTGGAGTTAGATTCAGCAGTGAAACAGAAGCAGGGAAGGTGGATGCTGGAGCTGCCCACCAGATGTGAGGTAGGATGTGTGGCTTGTAGGAGAGGTAGGAGCAAGGGCTGTGGGGCAAAGAGCCTGCATTACTTTCAGATTACTCTTGTCTTGCAATTGATTTGCTTTGAAGAAGTGCATCAGGAAGCTGTTCTGAGGAATATTACTGCATGCATAGTGATCACTGGTGCATTATCCCTCATTTATCAGTGGGCTTCAAACCAAAGAGGACCTACAAAAATGGAAGTTATTTTGATTTAGGATGTGAAATCTGCACTACGGGGACACTACTCATCTTTACAGAAGTTCCTGGCAACTCTGAAATATATTCCTATGTATTAATAAAGTAGCAAAGAAATAGAACTAAATGAACATCACACTTTCCTGGGTTTGAACATTTAATCTTTTTCTTTTCTCAAGGTCATTTCCATTACTGCCATTTTCGTTTAATGTGAAATTGACTGTGTCCCACCAAAAATTCTATATTTTGTAATTGAATCACCAGCAGGCACAGTGGTGGTTGGATATATTTGGCAAGGAATATTGATGCGGATTTCTTGCTGCAACAACATGCATGTGTATAAAGTTCAGCAACATGAGTTCTTTGTCTTTGAACATTGTACAATCAATATTCTATTACTGCAGTGCGAGGTCTGCTGCATTGTAGCTAAATTAGTGTGTAAGACTCAAGAATGCAACGATGGAAAGAATTCTAATTTCTATGTATAAAATGCATGTAAGCTGTTTATTTTAGCTGTAACAGCTCTGTCCCCGTACCTGTTGCTTCAGGTACTATTTATGTCATTTCATTAAATGAGAATTTGGGAAGTTTTAATTTATTTTCCTTGGGATTTTCTTCAGTAACAATTTCAAAGCAGCATCACATTCTTCTTTTCACCTTGATTTTGTTCAGATTCTTCCTGGGTTTTTTTGCTTTGTATGATGAAGATGTCTACAGCATCAGGAGGTCCATTATACAGGCTTGGTTACTGACTGAAACTCTCTTATGGTAAAACAAACAAACAAACCCAAACAAAGAGCTCTGGGGGTGACAGGGATGAGCTGCTCCTGAGAATGAAGGAAAGGGTGCAAAACGGTTACAATGCAAATTATTTAGACAGCAGGGACTGCTGTACATCCCTCCCTGCCCCCTGCAGACAAGCTAGGACGGGCTTTCTATAAATCCAGTGTAGGCAGCTGCCTGCAGCAGCAGTGTTGATGGGAGCAGTTTCTTTCCCCATCTATTTCCTCACCTGAAAAGACCTCTGCTGCTGCTGTTGCTGCTGTTGCTGGGATGGTGCAAGACCCTGCAGGCAGCACAGACTGGCCTGTTGCCCAATAGGGGCCATGCCAGTCCACTCAAACCAGCCCCAGAGAGGTGGGGGGGATCCATCTGAAAAGCTGGTAGTGGCTCCATAATGGAAGGGGGAAGGAAGCTGCTAGGGGAAGAGGGAAAGTTATTTGGGTATAACTGGATTTTGGAGGGTGGGTGAAATGTAGGTGATGCTGGGATTTACTCTTAGAAGAAGGCAGAGAGAGAAAGAGAAAAGCCTTCACTTGCAGCCCCCTTGGACTTCCCATAACTCTCACAACTTCTTATCTCCAGCTTCTCTAAAATCTCTTATCTACCCAACTATTGTGCCACTATTGTTGAAATGAAGTTTGAATTTATCATTTTCTTTGGAGGATAGGGTTTGTTCACAGACCTGACAAGTTCTGATTTCCCTCTGCTTGCTTTACTCACCTCATCTGTGCAGGTATTTCATTGGTGTCTTTGAATGCATGCCAGGCTGCTCTGCTTCATTCCCTCCTCTCTCCCAAAACCTGAGACAAAATATAAGAAAAGTGTTTTTTAAGGAAATCATGATATATATTCCTGTCTCTCAGTTTCAAAGTGTAAAAGCACTGCACCATACATTCAGTATTTGCGTGGAGCTCCCTTCTAAAACCAGAGGTCACAAGGAGAGAAGAGGATCATTTCACAGAATGTGCTGTTTAGAAGACGGTCCCCACCCTTGCCCTCCTAATGGCAAGAAAGTATTGGTGAAGGCAGTGTCGCTGCTGCAATTTTAAGCTGTTCTGGAGCATTTAACTGATGACAGAAGTCAGACTGTTGAAGCTGAGAGAACCTTGAAAGCCATGGAGTCCAGTCACCTGCTCAAAGGCAGGATCAGCCATAGCTGTATAGATTCCAACAGGTCCTTGCATATCTTATGCCTAAAGCCTCCAATGGGGAGACACAATGGGGTCCTCCCCTATGCTGGACCTGTGCTTTGTTGTACACGGCTTAACAGAACCATTCATCTGTGCCCATAGCTGATGCTCATCCTTATAGATCTTATTTGCCTTTAGTTTATACATGCTATTTGCCTTTTTTTGTGACTTTGTGACATTGTTGACTCAAGTTCAGATGGTAATTCATAATACCAAATCCTTTTTTCCATGGTGACTGCTGGAGTGGTTATTGTACACTCTGTATTTATGCAGTGGATTATTCCTACTTAAGCACAAACCTTTTATTTATTTGTCCTGACTGTAGTGCATCTTTTTTCTTCCTGACCATTTTTTTGTATTTGCTAAAAGGCTTTAGATTAGAATTCTAATCCTGTCCTTTGGTGTATTTGCAACCCTTTCTGTGGCACACCTAGTATGTATTCCCTCATCTAAACCGTCAGTGCAAACATTAAGTCATGCAAGCATAAGGCCCAGGGCAGACCCCTAAGGAATCCATTAGATGCATCTCTAAGGTATGGTAGTGAACCTTCTAATGCGCGCTTGCTTGTGAGAGTCATGCAAGGCAGTGTCAAAAGCCACACTGAAATCAAAGTATTTCAAAGGTAGTGCTTCTTCCCTGCCTGTGAGAACCATTACTCTGTCACAGGAAGAGAGGAGATTATCTTGATTTGTTCTTGTCTGCTATTTATCTCATTGTTATTTTCTTGGGCTTACACACCTATTATTTCCTTCAGTTTTTTCCTAAGAAAGAAGAATGTTAGCATTGCATTTGCCTTATTTTCTGGAATATCTCTCCATACTCCATGAGCTCTCGGTGACAACCGCTAATGTTTCTGGGGTTGTTGAGATACTTACTTTCCACACATGAGAGTGAATTCATTAGGCCCAACTGATGTGAGAACAGCTAATTCATCAAAGTACTTTCTAGACTGATCTTCCCTTGCTGCATCTGAGTTCTTACTCCTTTCTCACCGGTGATAGACTGATGGTCTAGTTAGTTAGCCTGACATGAAAGTGGCATTTCTTTCTTTCTTGGCAACAAGGGACCATAAATGGCCACTTACCACAGAGCAGGGAACCTTTCCTTGGGCTGCCATTTTATGCTTGTTTTCTCTTGTTTGTGCCATCTCATTTTAGACATTGGCCTTTGCACTTTTTTCCTTTTATCTGCATATACTCTTTCAAACTCCTCTATGATCCTTGGGATCCTTTCCAACCCATGCCATTCTATGATTCTATGAGATCAGTTCTGCTTAATTTATAGTTTCTATGTGATTTTATTTGAAGATCACAAAAAGATTGATCATTTACCCAACCTTGTTAGGTTTATTCTATTTTCTGCTCTGAGATAGTTTCCTAAAGAAATTTAAGGAACTGTATATTTATTGGATTTTAGCTATCGTTCTCAGAATTTGTTAAAATTTCCCTTTTTAGAGTCTTCTGTTGTCCTTAATTAGGTGGACAATCCTGCTTATCTATTATTTTGTATATGCTGTCACTCAACTTGCATTTCAAATACAAGGTAGTATCTACTGCTCTTTTTCTCTGCATGTTTCTCCTGTAGAAGCTGTTCATAGGATAGTTTGGGTTGGAAGGGACCTTTAAAGGCCATGTAGTCCATCCCCTCCTGCAATGAGCAGGGACATCTTCAACTAGATCAGATTGCTTGGAGCCCCATTCAGACTGACCTTGAATGTTTCCAGGGATGGGGCATCTACCACCTCTCTGGGCAACTTGTTACAGTGTTTCAGCATCCTCAGTGCAAAAAAATGTTTTCTTCCTTACATCTAGTCTGACTCTACTTACCTTCAGCTTGTTTTATCACCACAAGGTCTACTAAAAAGCCTTTTCCCAACTAACTTATACTTGGGACCTACCTTTCAGTATTGAAAGGTGGCTAAAGGTCTCCCTGAAGTCTTCTCCAGGCTGAACAAGCCCAACTCTCAAAACCTGCCTTCATAGGAGATGTGTTCTAGCCCTCTGACCATTTTTGTGGTCCCCCCCTGGCCTTGCTCCAACAGCTCCATGTCCTTCTTAAGCTGAGGACCCCACAGCTGGACATAGCACTCATGAGAGCAGGGGGGCAGAATCACCTCCCTCAACCTGCTGATCACACTTATTTCGATGGAACCCATGGTTAACTTTTGGGGCTGTAAGTGTGTATTATTAGCTCATGTCTGGCTTTTCATCCACCAGTACTCCCAGGTCTTTCTCCATAGGGCTGCACTCAGTCACTGTCCATGTTTATGCTCTAGCCAAGTGAACTAGTTCACTGGGTCTTTTGCAGCAGTTAAATCAGAAGTGTAATCACTTTTAATCTTCTCCTGTTTATTCACTACATTTCTGTTTTGCTGTATAGGCATCAAAACTAATTCTTTATAGTTTCACTATGAATCAAGTTTTTTCCAAAATCATGCCTTTCACCTGTTTACTTTCTGAAGTACTTGTTTGTAAGTGTTGTTGCAGCTGTGAAGTCCTTTCTTTTTGCCTCATTTTCTTTGGAAAGGAGCATGGCACAGTGTTCCTAGGCACTTCACAAATGTGAAACCTACAGCCTTTTTTCCTAATGTAAGGTGAGGTTTTAATGAAATGACATGACCAAGGGTCTAAGAATCCTGCTACCCTGATGAGAACTGCATTGAACACTCCGTGACTCTGAGGCTGTGATTAGGGTACCTAGGTTTACAACTATAGAAAACTAAAATGTAGATTACTGAAGGATCCTAAAAATCATGAGCATATTTCTAAAATTCTGAGATTCCGCAAACTAGCATCATTTAATTACTAATGTTAAAGATGCAAGAGAGGTATTAAAAGTTTTGTTAGCACTTGTTTGATGTCATTTATCTAAATAAGTTTGGTTCACCCCTCCTGTGCTCATGCTGCAGATAATGCCTTTCTACCGTACCATCATTTATTTATTTTTATTGATTTACGCACTTCACAGAATTACTGGGTGAGGGAAAGATACCTATTTGCAATCTAATCAAGCAAACAAATATAATTATAGCTATCTGGTGTTTTCTTACTTCCAGTTGTCTTATCTGACTTTGCCTTGATTGTTTTCTTGTTTGCTAATCATAAATTCAGGGAAGTGAGCTTCAGCTGGAATCCCCTCTCCCCAACAGATGAGAGACTAAGTGCTTAAATAAATTATACCAGGAAGATCAAGAACAAAACCCCCATAAGTTTTAGCTGGATATTATCTTTATGTTCTATATCTGCACTATCTGCCACAGGGCACAGGCTCTGGTTGATCTCCTTGTTTTATATAGGTTTTATAGATACTTTCCAGGGATACTGTGGCTACTTCTAATGTATTTAATGAAAGAGGCCAAAGACTGTTCTCTGTCCCTAACAGCATGGTTCTTCTTGCCATATCTAACCTCACTTCTACCCCAAGATAAGTTTGCTGTGTTCAAAGTATCTGTGTGGATTAGACCCAAGAATATACCATCCTCCAAATTGTGCCTGTGTATTACCTGGGAGACTACTGACTGGCATAAGACAAAAGCATGCCAGGGGCACTCAAATAGTCAAACAAAACAAACATATGGGGTAGGAAGCTACCTCTGTGTCAACTACATTTTTGCATATAAA
The DNA here is from genome assembly GCA_022605575.1 of Laterallus jamaicensis coturniculus. NCBI lineage: Eukaryota > Metazoa > Chordata > Aves > Gruiformes > Rallidae > Laterallus > Laterallus jamaicensis. Next base: position 85,480 of record JAKCOX010000102.1, on the reverse strand, counting down.
ATCCAAGAAAATGTATCTCATCAAGATGCTGTTATTTATTCAGTGGCATCCTTGCTGAACAGGAAAGCTGCTTTCATTGTTACAAATGAAAACTTTGAGTAAAGTTACTTTTAAAGCTCTGGTTATCCAAAAAGTTTACCTAACATGTAACTGGAAGACAAAGATTTTCCTAGAAGAGTGAAAAATTTAATGACAACTTGCTATTTTTTAAATAAAATTCAACAATAACAACTGTGTATTTCATTACAGTGGATAAATAAATGTTCAAAGAACAATTTATGTTTAGAACAACAGCTGAATATCAAGAGAAAAATGGGAAGAACCGTCAGCTTCTTCCCAGGCTGTGTTTTAAATGAGAATAGACAAAACACTAAAAAATATGCTGTTCTTTTTAAGCAGGGCAGTAAAACAAAGATGACATATTAAATTTTGCATTTGTATTTGTTTGACTTTAGTGATTCAACTCTTAGATTTGGGATAAAAATAGTTTATGTGTAGAATTAAATTGAAAGATGTGGCATTTTTCTTTTTTTTAAAGTTATTCAGAAGTTGTTATTTTTACGTTGAAAAAGTTGGGGGTTTTTGTTGTGGTTTTTTGGGTTTTTTTTCTTTTTTTTTCCGCTGTAATTCCACTAAGGACAATCTTTTGTTGCAGGATGGTGTGGGAGATACAGACCACAACTATGTGTTGCCTGGTACAGCATTCTGTTTTCAGCAGTCCTTGTGATTATGCGGAACTTTGTCTAAAGTATAGCAATATTGGTGGAGATGAGTTCAAGCCTGAAATGAAGCACCCACTATTAAAACAACTTTCTTCTGCTTTGGCTCTTTCTTTTGTGGTATATCAAGCCAACCCATTAATGCAGATCAAAATGTTCTCTCCTGTTTGGTCCTGCTTTGGTCCTGAATTTTCCAATGCCATATTCTCCTTCGTCCATGACTGAGAATTTAATTTTTGTCACCTGTTTATGCCTGGGGGCATTATGAATTACGATTGCTGGTTGCTAAGGGTAAAGCTATGTGACAGGGCTCGAGCCAGTCTGGAGGTTCAGTGATGCCTCTGGGGCAGTTTGACCCCTTCACTCTGTCCCATTTTCCTACATGTCTCCATGCAAACCTGACCTCTCTGTTGAGCTGGCTTTGTGCCTCCTCCGATCTTGCTCCAAGCCAACGCAAACTTGCTCAACTGGTAGAAAATCAATCTAGTGGAAATAAAAAAACCCAACCAAATAACAAACCAACATTTTTTCTCCTGTGTTAGTGAGTTGGTTGCTGCTTGTTTAGGTGTGCTCTAGAAGCAGTATGGTGGGTGCAGGAAAGATGATATAGGCAGGAATGTGTGTTTGCGTGGGGACCTGGACTTCCTTTTTGATCACAGAAAATATTAAAATGTCTCATCTGCATCATGTAGTCCTGTACTTGGAACTGACTCAGACACATGCACAATTTACTTAAGGATAAGACATTACAGTGAATTGGCCGAATGGCAGTAAGATACAATAAACTCAGCCATGGATGAGACCTTTGTACTAGCTCCAGTTATTTAAATAATAACCCTCTGATAAATGCAACACTTGAACTTTGGTCAAATTCCCTTGTTCAGTAGGTTATTTGGAGTTGTGGCTTTCGGTCAGCAGAAAAATCAATGGATGAATTCTAGGCTATGTAATTCGCGTAAGAACCTTGTGCTTTAATTTAGATGCCCCCTCATGCTTAGTCAGATAAGACTTGCCACTGGAGACATTAGCCTCTTTCCATTGATTAGAGAAGGAGCTTCGACCTTTATACCTGGAGCACTGAAGGAAGTGCAAATTGGGTGCCTCAGGCAGGGTGGTTGGATCCTACTCACTGAGCATTCAAATAAAGATAGCTTGCAGAAACAGAGAAAGCATCTCGGGAGATTCTTAGTCAAAAATTGCTGCTTAGGGCAGGGTCACCCAGATCAGGTCAGGGCTGTGTCCAGTTAGGTTTTGTATATCTCCAAGGATGGTGACTCTACAACTTCTCTGGGTAATCTGTTCCTGTGTTCAATCAGTCTTACAATTAATTTTTTCTTATTCTTAAATAGGCTTTCTTGTATTTCAATATGTGTCCATTGCCTCACATCCTTTTACTGTGCCTCACAGAAAAGTATGATTCTGTTGTCTCTACTCCCCCATCAGGTATCTCTATATACTTGTAAGATCCCTCTGAACTTTCTCTTCTCAAGGCTAAACAGACCCAGCTCTCTGATCATCTCTTTACATGACAAATGTCCAGGAATTTAGGCACCTTTGTCATCTTTCACTGGACTTGATCAGGTATGTCCATTTCTCTCTCATATTGGGGAGTCCAGAACTGGACCCAGAACTGCAGATGTGTCTCACCTCCCATGGGCAGCCTGGTGTTATGCCATCCCTAGGAAAACAGGGCTCTGTCAAATGTAACAGTGACTTGGGAAGACAAATGCCATCAATTCTAACATCCCCATATTCCCCCTCCTGCGCCCCTCTTCCTACTTCTTCCCTCAACTTTATATGCTGAGCATGATGTGATATGGTGTGGGATGTCCCTTTGGTCAGTTGGGGTCAGCTGTCCCAGCCGTGTCCTCTCCCAGCTCCTTGTGCACCCCCTATCTCCTCATTATTGTGAGAAGCAGCAAAGGCCTTGGCTCTGTGTAAGCACTGCTCAGCAATAACAAAAACATCCCTGTGTTACCAGCACTGTTTTCAGCAGAAATCCAAACCATAGCTCCATAGTAGCTACTGTGAAGACAATGAACTCTGTCCTGGTGAAAACCAGCATACTTTCTAATAATTTAGAAAGAATGAAATATGAATGGTGCAAATTGGTAAGAGTGACCTAGAAACCACCTGACTGAAGTGCAATTTTTTTACACTATGTCATTATAATATATCCTTAGTGCATCCTAAATACATTGGTGATTAATAATTTAAAAGAAAACTTCCAGGGCAGGGAACAAATCTTCCTTTGTGATTTCTATTGGAATTGTATTGATGCTGTAAAGTATTAACAACCGTATGATTAGCTCAGCAAAAATTACTGAATCTGTAGAGTAACTTTGTGTAAACTCCACTTGCCCTTGAATTTTTTCTCATTTACATATTTTGTGTATGCAAGATAGTCTACAGAGGACAATGCAAATACATGCACAGTGCATAAACATAATAGAAATGAAAGGCAGGGAACTAGGATAAAAAACATAAAATCTGATAGAAGATGGTAAGCAGTATATTACAGGACAATGGAATTAAGATGATTAAATACTGTACTAGGAAGGTAAAATGATTTGATAGGTGGGATATGGTTAATGAGGCGAAGCTTTATAATTGCAAAACTAAAATACTAGGACAGGGCAATGGATAGAAGAAAGTAGGACAACAGTGATGGAAAAATCCTAGCAGTAAGGTGGCACTAATAATCCTTGATAGATTTTGTTTTGAGATTCATGCAAATTTGAAAACTTTAGCTCTAATTGCTTGGTTGCTGTTGTTTGCCTTAATTTTACCCTCCAGAACAGTGATATTCTGTCAAAGAGGGAGCTCGGTGTTGTGATGTATTGGCTGGGGTAGACCTAATTGCAGTGCTTTAAGACATCATTGTCGCCAAGTCTTTCGCAGCTCTATGAGCAGTTCCTCACTGTTATGAGGCATGGGAGCACCAAATATAGGTAAAAGCAGTTGTTCTGTGTCTGGCTAGAGGTCTGGTTGTCTCTACATCCTGCTCTCAGCAGTGGCCAAATGCTGAGATATGTGATGGTACCTGTGGGTCACTGTTCACATCCCAGGAGGAACAAGTTTGGTACATCAGGCTCTGCTGCAGCCAGGAGGGAAGGTGCTCAGCTCCTTCCTGCCCCATTGTGTGCAGGGATGTGCCAAGGAAGGTCAAATAGTACAGTGGAAAATATTCTTCTGTGTAAAACACAGGAGCTTTAGTTTAAAACTAATGAGAGATTCAAAACAAGCCTCCCCGAGGAAAGCAGATCATGAAGGGAGATATTACTGAAAATGAAATAGTATGGGTGACATCCTGTCACTGCAAGAGCCAGTGACAAATGGCTTCTTCTTACCTATAAAATCTATGAAGAGTATATGTTAGTGTGTGGCTAACAACCCAGTTCTGAAAACATAGAGGGAAAAGCTTTAAAGTACCTAATTTCTTCCATGAAATTCATGGAAACTGGTTTTCTTAGTTGTGTAAAAAGTTTGTGGGATTGAAGCCCAACACTTTATTGTATGGAATATGTGTTAAGTTGGTAGAACTGGGCATTTAATTTTACCTGTACATTAGTATCTGTTACAGAAATATATGAGTACGGTCTGTTTCTAAAGGCAAAAACTTTGTGTGAATACCACAATGCTCTGTAATGATGGAAAAAGTTGGATAGGAGTTGATTAGGGTTCCAGTTAAACATGAAGATATCTATTCTGGTAAAGCTTAAATGTCAAAAGCATTGAAAGTTCTGTTTTCAAAAAACACCTAGAGAATATGAATATATTTTCAACCCCCCTAAGCTGACTGGAAACCCGAGTTCTTGGAACTTCCTTTTCCAAAAGTGCTGAGCATATTGTTAGTACCAGCTCTTGCTTTATTTTGGCTCTGGTCTTGGGTATTTTTCCAACACCAGAAAATACTGGAAATGAAATGGAAATTAAAAGCTGAAGGCAGGAGCTTTTTGAAAAATAGAACACAAATCCAAAGCTCTTTTTTGAGTTTTGGATGAAGACTTGAGCTTGGCATTTTGCAGACCTTCAGTTTCTAGCTCTCTTTCCTGTACTGCATTGCTGTCATGAAATTAGAGATTTACAAGTAAGTAGGTTGTGGGTTTTGGGACTGGGAGACATTTTGTCACCTGGTAAAAAAATGGAGAAAAACTAAGGAGGTAGACAGTGGAAGCACTGTTTCTGGTAGCAATTAAGAACAGACATATTAGTGGATATGGGGAAATTGTCTAGGAAAGATATGATAAGAAACAATATACTGTAATGATTTGCACAATCATTATATGCTTATTTAGAAATAACAGGGTAGTGATTATGCAAGTCCTTTATTTCTGTTTTGACAATAATTCTCAGTGAGTATAGGGAGTGACACAATTCAGAAAAATAAGTGCCCAGTTGTGATTTAGACATGCTATCAAGTCCCTCCATTCTGACTGACTCAGGAAACGTCAGTCATTAGAGAACTTGGTGAACATGAAATACAAGGACTTTCCTGTCTGTAATTTTGTGACAGAGTGTTTCACAGCAGTCCCTTGTACCTGCATCATCATGCTCAGAGCAGATGACACTGACATAGCCAGCTCAGTTGCCTCAGCACTGCCTAACTAGTTAGTAAGTTTTAGCCTTGCAAAGTTTTAGCCTATAACAAATTAGAGACACTTATGAAATTGCCAGAGTCAGCCTACAGCACAGCATGTAAAGCTCTGAGTTGTCCAGTCTGGGCCTTGGAGTCTGCCTGATTACAGGACTACCCTTGAATTTAGAGAGCATGGCTACAGGAGAAAAGGCGGAGGCCTCGTGTTAGCATATGTGAGCAATGATTGCAGATATAATCTAAGTGCATGGCATAAGGGCTGAACATCTCTTAAAAGCAGGGATCAGCATATTTTCTCTGCCCTTTCTTTGGCAAGTAAATAAGGATTTCTCTGTCCTCTGATTTCCAGACTAGGTCTTACCCAACACTGGTAAAGGTTTGCTGTCATAACCATACTAACAAAATGTTCTACTACAGTGCAGATTTATTGGCAAAGGGAGATTGCTTATACTGCTTATACCAATTCCCTGAAGAAAATAACACTGGAAACCTATCCTCTATCCATGGTTTTGTTACTATAATTAAGCTGGTGCTCAGATTTTTTTGGCATAGGAATGAGCACAAAATAACACAGCTTTAACTAATAATCTATACTGACATTTAAGTTTTGCCTTGGAGGAAAGTACCTCCTTGCCCTCCCACCTTGACTTCTTAATCTGAATTTCTTAAAAATGTAGAGAGATCTTTCACGGGTTTTTTAACACTATTTTTGGTAATGAGTGTTGACTTTCTCATTTTAACCTTCAGTAAATGGGAAGAGAGCAGAAGTTAGGTCTACAGGAACAGGGAAAGGAAGAAGGCATAATGTTGTCTTATTCCTCTGTACTACCAGTCCTAACATTTTCTCTCTTTCCACTGCTTATGTCAACTGTGATCAGGAGCAGAAACAAGATTTTTTCAATATTTGTGAAGTGGCAACAGAGGAGGCATATTTAGAGGCAGAAATATGTTAGATTTAAAAAAAGAAGCTTCAAGATACTTACTTTAACCTGCCAGTAACTTTTGTTTGAGTAAATAACTTATCAGCCTTTTATTACCGAGCTTATGTTTAGCCCTGCATACAGATATTGCCTGAAAATGGGCTATACATTTATACTTCAAATAATACTTACTTTATCAATTCTAGGATTTTGCAATAAGGAAACTGTTAGAGAAAGTAGAAGGACTCCATTTAGCAAAGTCAGGACAGCACGTTCTCTTGTCCTTTAAGATCAAACATAGATCAATCTCCCGCATTTGCTTCACCCCTCTATGTAAATATGTAAAAACACAGACTGGATTATTAAGTTTACCTTGTTCAGTCACTCTGGTGACACTGATCCATATGTCAGCCTCCCAGAGTTCTGTAAAAGATAAGATTAATAAGGAAATAAAGTTCAAGGGTTAGTGCTTTGGTAAACAACCAAAGCCAAAGGAAGTCCATTGAGGTGAAATTGCTTAAAACAGACATGTCAAGTAGCCATTTAAATTTCAGACCATGGATTTATAGTGCAAATAGGCAGAGAGGAAAAGACCAAGGTGGGCAATGTGTCCCTAATTCAAATATCCCAGTGAATGAGAAGAACTTTTATAAGCCTTCTCCTAAGCTTTCCAGCTGCTGTGCTCTTGAGACCTTGGCCTGTCCTTCAGGCTGTGTACTGTCTCTGGGCTTTTTGTCACATGGGCACTACTTTTACCTTGCGTAATATTGACTTGGGCAGGGTGCTTGCTCCTATTCTTACTGATAGTCTTCTCTAAAAGATTATGCTAATGCTATTGCATTAAAGGAGAAGTGCGATTGCATTCCTCCCAAGGGAGAAACAGATGGCCTCACAGCCTCTTGCTCAGGCATAACCTTTTGCAGTAGAAGAAGGAGTTACAGGGACAATGCCTATAACTGCAACAGCTGTGGGAGCAATATGAGCTCTAGCTGCATCCCTAGAATTAAGGGGAACCCTGGGGCTTGGGAAAGACAAAACCAAATCTGGCACCCTGGCTGGGACTGTGTTTAGTAGCTACTATGGTCCACTGTTCACTTTGCTCCTGGTTACTTTCCCTGTGTGAGTTGTTTTTCTCTTGAGTAGTTAAGTGCTTTGCCTATTGACTAAGTTTAAGAACATGGTGAATATACAGATTTCTAAGGACTGTATAGATTCTTAACTTTGAGACAGACTTCCTTTTGAAGATGATGAACACAGATAGAATCAGCTCTTGTTGCTGGCAAGAGTCCTCTAGAATTCCTACTGGTTAAAAAGGAATTAGGGATCACAGGAGACAAAAAGGAAAGAAATCCAGTCTTCCTTTCAGAGCTATACATATCTAATTCCCTTTGATCTTTTGCTCAGCATTTGATTAAATGTTTGGATGTAGACTGGACTACCTAATCAGAAGAGGTTTGCAATAACTGTGCTGGTGCTACGTGCTTCAGTCTACCTCTGTAATCTTGCAGATCAGGATACAAGGACTCAGTGGTGTTATGATTCATAAACAAGAAGCTATTTAAGGTCAGTTTCACACCTCTTTTATGATTTCGGAGGCAGTTCTCCAGGTACAATAAATTCTGTATTGGTTCATTGTACCGAAGCAATGCTGTAAAAATAGTCTCTTAGTGTTAATATTTACAGTTGTGGTTACAGAGGGGGAAAAATACCTTATACTCATTACTCAAGACTGATGTCAGCAGCATATTTCAGTTTGAGATGTACTCTAACCATAATCTCAGACTCTGATAACCTAGATCTGAACATCTCTAAAACGTCAGGATTTTTAATCCTGCTGTGACTTTCACAGTGAGTCTCCTTTTCATAATGAGTCAGACACTCAGTTTAAAGATACTCCCGTAAATAAATGTCCCAGATCTAACTCCCTGCCTTGCTGTTGCTTCTACAGATTTAAATCTAACACTGATAATTGAGAATTAGGCTGCACCTATGCCGCTGAATTAAACACCACTACAACTTTCCCAGGCACTTGCTGGAATAGCCCCTGGGGCTCTTTTTGCCCAGAATAACTAGCATTTTCCTCAGTTTCCAGGCATATTGTGGGGCTTAGCATATGCCAGAGATCATACCTGCTATAGCAATTTGGATGACCCTGTTTTGGACACTAAGAGAATGTAGTGGAAGAGACATGGCTGCTTTGTACCAGTTGATCTCAGAGCCAGAAAACAGGGCCTGGCAGGTTTTTCATCTTTGGCTCTGTGATTTGTTAGGAAATTTTTTGCTTTGGATAAGACAGCAAGATGAATCACTTTATCTGTTCGTTTATGAATTGAACCTGGGTAGAAGCTAAAGATCTCATGATACTTTTCAATAGAAAAACAGGAAGAGCCCACATGTCCCAGGTTATGTTTTCTGTCTCGGTAGTATTTGAAATGAGAACTACTTTTCCTTAATCATATTGCCTATATTTCAGGGTGATTTGCCATACTAGAAGGATGGCAGGCCAATGAAAATTCTATTTGATTCTCATTTGTTCAATTTTGTGTCCACTGTTTGTTGTTTTCATAGGGCATTTAATTCCAAAATTAACATAATGTTCTTGTGAAAGATCTATTCTTAATACCCAGTACCCACTGATGTTAAGCAAGAGGTCAAGATGGTTTCTCTTTCATATAAAGATACTGTTGAAACACTGGGAGAGATACCTTGGTTCTGTACTTCTGAGGGATCACAGGGCCACGCAGACAGTGTTACTATTTATGGCAATGAAGTGGGACAGGCACATTGAAATTCACCTTTGGTATTCCACTGCAGATTTGGGTTGTTTTGTTTAATACCATGTAGATATTTGGAGAGTTATGTCAGTCCCAGCAACCTGGGGGGGGAACTCAGGACAGTCTGCCTGGGAGCACTGGAGGGGATTGTCCCTGATGAGGGGTGGGCTGGGGTGGGGTGACACTTTGGTCTAGTTCATTCTACAGTGGAGGGCCAGCTGTGTTAAGCTGATGTGAGCTCAAGGTATGACTCCTGTCAGGAGGTCTCAGATGATCATATTACAGGGCCCCTTCTCCTCACTTCCACCAGCATCAATCTGAAATTTCAGCCCATTTATACTAGCTAGTGGAGCTAGGGATAAACTGTCCAAAGGCAAACAGAAATGTTTTGGGTCATGTATCCCATTGGTTTGTCAATGCCAGATTATAGCTCTTGAACATCAGCCTTGAGCAGATTCACTGGCTCAAATAAAATACCTTCTGCCTCTCCCCTTTGGGGGATTTGCAATTTTTAGAAGTAACTTTATTTTAAAAAAAATATTAGCTTGATTTTTTTATATGCCCTTGTGTTATCCTCCTTAACTTTTTTAATACTATAGCCTCCAAAAGGAAGATAAATCAGCCACATCTCAAATCTGGACTTGGTACAAGAACAGGATTTCTCAGGGCTTTTGGAAGCGCGTCCGAACTGTGACATCACCCAGCTTGGCAACACGTAGCTAACTCTCTAATTTTCCTAATCTTTTTCAGTTCATCATGTACAATGAGAAGATAGAACACACAGTTTGTTAGACCTCCTCAAGCAAGTTCAGAAGTATTTTAATTTGACCTTGATTATAGGGTTTTATATGGGTTTATTGATTTAAATCATGAGATTCATATTTAAACAAAAGTTTTGTTCTGACTGTCTTCTTTCTTCTTTTAAGTGCATATTTCTGAATGGCAAGATAATAATAGACAAAATTCAGTTGGCAAAGTGAGCAGGATCTTATCACAGAAAAGATCAGTTTAAAGTAATATGCAAAGATAATGGAAAGGCAGAGGTCTGCACTGCACGTTAGCAAGTCATCCACCTTGAACATCAAGGCAGCCTTTCACTGAGCACTGAAAATCCCACTGCAGAGCTCAGAGCCATTTTTTTCACCAACAGTCTGGTGACAGAAGATGCAGCTTGAACAGTCAAAGCACTTAACATTTATTTTTGGAGAAATAGTCAGTCTCTTAAGTGTTATGCTGGATTTGCTCAGTCTGTTTTAGAGTATTTGCACACTCACAGTGGCAAGTCAGAGGTGCTCAATGCTGTGTCATGTATTGATAAAAGCATGGTAATGAACTGTGGGTTTTGCCCTGAGAAGGGGGGAAAGGGTACAGGGAAGTGGGAGGGAGTTTATACCCAAGAATTCTTGGTTTTGTATTAAATGTTAAATTTTATTTAAAAAAACCCAAAACATATATATCAGAGGGCACCAAGTTTTTGGGCATTGGCATACATGATGCTCTCACTTCGTGTCATTGTATGCTTGTGCACATAGATGATTGATTTACTACCATGCTAATCCCCATGGAAGGAGCCCTTAGACATAGCTGTGATTTCAGTGTTGTGTCTCTGTTGCCTTTCCATAGGTTTTCCTGCACAGCTGAAAAGGTGTTTGCTTGTTTTAACTCAAGTTACGCTAAAGTAAGAATCCAACCCAAATCAGGCCCTTTGCTTTTACCTGCAGGACAAACATGTAAGGTTACTGCTACAACTCGGTGAGTTCCTCACTTCCAGTTATGGATCGGACACTTGCAATTCCTCGATTCTGAGACACTGATATTTGACCAGCATTCTTCTTCATATAGAGCCATTGTCATTTAGCAATAGAGAAAGGTTTTTGAAACACCCGTGTTAATACTTTGTCTAACATAACCTCACACTTCACTGTGAGCAAAGCTAGATAAGCTTCCGTCAAAGCAGCAAAGCAGGAGTTACTGAAAACTGCAAAGAAAGGGTGCATGTATGGGTGTGAGAGCCTGAATGACTCTTCCAGACCTCTTTCATAGAGTCTGTGCCCTTCCACCCTTGTATGATAACTATGCTTGTAAATATTGACTTGCCAATTTATCCATGTGCTGTCTCCCCTTGTTGAATTGGCTTTGGTGTTGCCAGGGCCATATGAAAGAGGCTTCCCCTTTTTACACTAAGATCTGCTAAATAAGACTCAAACACAGCCCATATGCATGTTGGGAAGCCATACGACAAGTGAATTAATGAATGTCTTTCCCAACATTACTTTTTCATCTCTGATTGAGCTTTCAGGTTGTTATGGAGGAAGGTTAGACATTCAGGAAAGTGTCTAAGGTGAGGGGAGAAGCACTAGTTTCAGTGCTGCACAAGACACACGGTTTCCAGGAATGCCTCGTTCTTCATTAATGATCTGGATGAGTGGATTGAGTGCACCCTCAGTAAGTTTGGAGACACCACCAAATTGTGTGGGAGTGTTGATCTGCTGGAAGGTAGGATGGCTCTGCAGAGGGACCTGGACAGGCTGGAACGATGGGCAGAGGCCAGATTTATGGGGTTCAACAAGGCCAAGTGTTGCGTCTTACACTTTGGTCACAATAGCCCCAGGCAGTGTTACAGGCTTGGGGCAGAGCAGCTGGAGAGCTCCCTGGAAGAGAAGGGCCTGGGGGTGTTGGTAGACAGCCAGCAGAACACGAGCTGCCATGTGCCCAGGTGCCCAAGAAGGCCAACGGCATCTTGGCCTGTATCAGGAATAGTATAGCCAGCAGGAGTAGGGGTAAAGATTGTTCCATTGAAGTCAGATCTGGTGAGGCTGCATCTTGAATAATGTGTTCAGTTTTAGGCCCCTCACTGCAGGAAGGATATAGAGACGCTGAAGCACATCCAGAGGAGCATGATGAAGTTGTTGAAGGGCCTTGAGAACAAGTCCTGTGAGGAATGGCTGAGGGAGCTGGGGCTTTTTAGTCTTCAGAAAAGGATGCTGAGGGTAGACCTTATTGCTCTCCACAACTACCTTCAAGGAAGGTGGAGAGATATTGGGGTTGGTCTCTTCTTTCTAGTGACAAGTGATAGGACAAAAGGGAATAGCTTGAATTTGCACCAGAAGAGATTTAAGTTAGCTATCAGGAAGAATTTCTTTACTGAAGGGATTGTCAAACACTGGAATAGGTTGCCCGGGGAGGTGGTGGAGTCACTGTCCCTGGGGGTGTTTATAAGGCTTTAAGGACATGATCTAGGGATGGACTATTCAGGGTTAGGCTATGGATGGACTTGATGATCAAAAGGGTCTCTTCCACCCTAGGCGGTTCTATGATTCTATGATTCTATTTGATGAGCCATACCTTACCAGTATGGGTGGCTCTGTACTCTGCTAACGGTAGTTTGTGAAGTCAGATATTAAGGGTCTCCCTTAGATCATGACACTGAATGAAAAGGGAGAGCAATTGGTTAATCTTTTCATCTGTCTTGTTTGTTTGCTTTTCCTCCTCTTCAGTGACATAAATTGATGGTCTCTGATAATAGCATCAGGTAGTAGTAGTATCATCCGATGCTTCCAAATCCTTTGATTATCTGGCAGTAGTTTAAAGTGCAGCTTTATGCTGAAAAATGATTCTAAAAATGGCACTGCGGGGTTCTGTGCCTATCATCTCTAAATTATTTCCATATCAAATGTCTTCTGTTAGCAATGAAAAAGGCACTTAATTTTGTTCATGCCTGTCAGGCTCCCATGAACATAACCTGGGCTTGAAGTTCACACTGGATTCTTTTCTTCTCCCATGTAATTGTCAGTAATGGAACACTCGACGGGCCAAATTAAGCCTTCAGTTAATAGCATAGCAAGTCTATGGTCTTTGAACAGGGTCTTCACTGCCACCTGTAAAGCCCCATCTTTTCTGCAGCTTTGCTCAGGTGGCTGGAACCTATTAAACAGCTCTGTTGATGCATGACAACAGGAAATACGAATCATCTCTCTGTGTTTTTTTGCCACTTTTGGTATGTGAACAGAGGTGGAAAGCAGAATTTTTAATTTTTTCCTCTCTAAAGCAGAATGTGCAGGGTACAGGTCTGTGGGAGAAAAATTAAAGTTTTGGCTATAAGATTTTCCAGATCAAAATTATATTCTGCTGAAGAAGACAACTTCACAGATAACACCGTCTCGACTAATCTGTTGGGTTTTTTTTCATACTCTGCATGTCATTCTTGCTCAGTATAAACTACTTCTTATTTTTCCTGTTCTTTTTTTGTACTCTTTGTACTCTCCCATAGTCCCCCCTAATCTCATCACAGAATACACACCCCATTTGATAACTAGTCTTTCATCTCCATAGGTTGAGGAACATTTGGTCTTCAAACTTTTCTGCACTGCACTAAAATATGCTTTATACATATATACATACAGTAACACATGCAGCAAAAGTGTGCTTACTGCAATGTCCTTTTTGAATAACTGTTTTCACAAAGCAAATTCCACATATTCAGCAATAGTAAAGCTGGTAGCAAATTCCAGCGGTATTACTTCAGCAATGAAAGAGAGCAATATGACAGGGAGTGCATGCAATCCAAAATAGTCTTTACTGGGGGATAATTTGACCAGACTGTGGAGAAGAAAGAATACAAAACTCTTAAAAAAGAGTGTGATAGACCTTTTTGAAAAAAGGGTGTCGTAGACCTTTGCCTGGCTGATGAATTTTCCAATTCAAGATGGCCAGCTAGCCTAATACATTCTCACCAGTTCTCTGCCAAATCGCCTCCACCTAAGGATGCATAGAAGAAATAACAAAATGTAGCCTGAATTCTGGCCCCCAGAGAAGTCCACCAGCATGCTTGCACGCAAGAGAGACAAACACACCATACAAGCATAAAAGAATAAATGAAGTAATTTCAGAAAATCAGACTTGCTTTGAAATCTAGAGGTTTAGTTTTGTTTGCTTCAAATAATCAGCTGCAGACTGTCTGTGATGGCCTCCAGACTGTTTAACTTCCCAAGCACTTCTTTGAAGGTGGGTCCAGGCTCCCTTTTAACATGTGATACGAATTCCTGAGTATATTTAGCAACATTTCCTTTCATGCAGGTCTCTGAGGAAGTGGCCATGGATAACATTGCTCAGTGTAAGGTGGGAAAGGGGGAAAAGATTGTCTTCTATCAAGGTTGCTGTGTAGTTATGGGGCCCAAATTCATACAAGGACAATTTCATCACAGGGACTGTGCTGTATATTAGCTGTATAAATTGACATACAGATACCCCACAACACACAGAACTTGTCAAAAGGAAAGCAGAGGAATGGTTTAAGCTTCATTCACATAGGTCGGTCAGGAAAGTGGCCACTACAATCTTCCTTACTGCTTCCAAGCACATGCCTATTGCATCTATGGTGATTGCAACAGCACAAACATCTAAAAATCTCATTTCAATTGTACAAACTGAATCAACAGAACTTCATTATATAAATAGTTGCTGAAGGCAGTTGTTGATGGAAATGGGTTCTGCCACTCCTCATATAACATTACTTCTAATCACTGCTCTTCCAACCGGGACAAAAAAAAAGGTAAAAAGGAAACTGAAGGAGTCTATCCCCAAATTACTACATGAGATGGTGTGGAATGCTAGAGGAATGATTATGATGTATCCCGTTCCTCTTGCAAAAGCTTGTATAACTCACTGGTGTGTCCATCACTCATGAGCACAGCCCTCATCCCAAATGCATAGTTATAAAAACTTTATAGCACACCACACTTTGAAAGGCACTATAAAGATTTTATGGCCATGCATTTGGGATGACCACGTTACATCATCACATATTTTCCCCATAAAGATTTTGGCTTACTGATGCTCTAGGCCAACTAACCTTTGCAGATGGTTGCTAGAATAGGTAAAAGATCTCTGCGTTAGTTTTTTGTTGTCAGCATGAATTTAATGTACTCCTTTTGTTTCATTATGTCCCAGAGTTAGGCTGCAAGGGAAGTGAAATATTGCAGTCAATACAAGACTGGATTTGCTTTCTAGTAATATCAATCACATTACCTCACTTCATTATTAAACATCTATGCTGTAGTAATATTTGCATAATACAGCTGATATACAAGTCTGGGAGCTGGGTGTGTAGAGTGTGTATTGTGGGATCTGGTTTGTACACTGTCAGCCCTTAGGGAATCTGTATCTCATTGTGTATCTGTATTTCATATATTGTATCCGTATTTCATTGTGTAAAGCACTAATTTATACTAAAAAAAACCTTTGTGTCTCAGTTTTTGTTTGTTCATAGTTATGTTCTTGGCTACTTGTCAGCCAGGTGAGTTAGTTACTCTGCCCCTCTGTGACCCTCTAAGCCCAGGAATATCCAACCTGGAATGAAGAAGGAGATGAAGGACCCCTCCATTCTTGAGGAGCGCAAATGTATTTTGGCTTATCCAGCTATGACACTGCACCCTCTAACTGTGTTTCACTATCTATAAAAGGGGAATAACAGTGCTGAATTGTTTTTAAAATTGAGTTAAGTTGCAAAAGGGCTTCTTACTATACTGAATGGTGCAGGATATACAAAGTGATTAAGAATTACATAAAGAAATCATGACATACTTAAAAGTTCTCTGAGTGTCTGAAGCACTTTGAAAAATATGAGGTGTTGAGCTGAACACAACACTTTTTAAACCAGTAGATTGGATTAAGATATGAAACCTTGAAATATAGCCACTTCTAAGCCACTCTGTATTTGAAATCAAGATGACTTTAAAAGCAAATAAAGTTAGTATTTTTTTAACAAATAACACAGTTGCAGAATAAGAACAACTACAATGACTAAATAAAGGAAGGCACTGAAACTTTAGAACAAAACTGATGAAAAGACGGTTTTCACATTGGAGGCAGACTATGTCAGGGACAAAACTATGGCTGTATGAAAAATATTTGAGCCAGTCTTCTGGTCCAAATAATGAACATTCCTCAGTTCTCAGAAACCTATAGTTTAATGAATCATATTAGTTTAAATATTAGTGCTGACTGAGGTGACGGGACTATAAATCAGTGCCAAAATACATTAACTGAACAGGGCAGAATAAAGTTCCAATCCAGACTTCTATTCCTTTTTTAGATTTTTGAAAACATTATTGGTAGTTTAAACCATTTTTTTCTTGCTTAATCATGACCAGTTTTGGTTCCCTGTTATTAGGCAATTGGGTGCACAAAGACTTGGTTAATCCCTGTCTCCTGAGCACTCATTTAAGGCAGGCTTCAGCAGACTTTTAGAAGCCCCAGATTAGCCAAAATCTGTGACTTTATGCTTGACGATCATCAGTATGCAAGAAAAGGGAAATGGTGTCCTCCGCTGTCACCCATTCATTCATTGTCATGTTTCTGACAGCAGGCAGAATCTGACTGAGTTACTGCCATACATTTTCAGCTGCTGAGCAAATGGGAGAACTTCAACACTTCACAGTGTTAAGTTGCATATGCAAATGGTGTCAGTGTAGTCCACTGGGTGGAATGCAAAGCAACGCATTTGCACGTGATGTATTAAATGATCATCACTTTCTCATGAGGAATAGGTCCAGTCACCAGTTAGGTAACATTTGGTTGTACTTGAATGAGTTATAGCAGCAAAAATTTGAGACTTAGCTGAATTCAGGCAGGAGACCTGCAAACTTTCACAGAATTAATAAAATGGAAGAGAAAGTGATCCTTTGCTGTATGTCTAGTGCTGCCCTGTGCCGAGGACTGTCTGTAATCAATGCTTGAGTCTTAATGAGTGGCCCCTCTGTATGGTTATTTATACTTGCAAGCTACTGTTTATGTGTGTCTGGTAATGGTGAAAAATGCCTTCCAGGTGCAGCATAATGTAAATGTGGAAGACAAAGCTCTGAGGAACAGAACTGAGTTCTGCAGCTGACAGCTGCACACGTGATGTCTCCTGCTGGAGTAGTTTAATACAGTCCACAATCAATTAATTACGTTTACAGTTTGTGGAGAGCACTGCAAAGACTGTCAGGTGTGGTAAAAAAAGTAGTTTTGGAGAGATGGAAATGTGTATATCCCATTCTTAAAATTGCTGCTACCTATTTCATTAGCATCTTAAATTAATGGAATGAAAAAAATTATATGACCTCATGTGCTCTTTTGCATTTTCTTTTGACATTTACATTAGCTCAAACAGTGAAAATCATTGGAGTGCAGTTCTTCTCTGAACAATGTCTGGATGAAAAGAACATTTTAGAGTTCACTGCTTATGTCAGTGAATTCCAGATCAAATCTGATCCAATTTACACAGAAAGTTTAAAGACCACTTAATCTGATGAAGGTTTATATTATTTATTTTTGGTTGACATGACATTACACATCACTGTAAATTGAAGGACCTGAATTCTGAGCCTGAAAAGACACAATTTATATGTGGAGTAATACTCTTCCTACCATATGATTTTTTTGCTTATCTATCACCATTCTTTAATAAGGAATTTTGCAGGAAAAATATCCTGATCATTTTGCTTTTACTTAGCTAGTGCACTGGCCCTGCTGAAAGGAAGAGGAAACTCATTCTCCCACAGAGAGCTAGTTTTAATGAGAAAAAAGAAGTTTAGATCAGCAGAAACAACACCCAATTTGTAGGCTTTGCAAGCGTCCAGTTGAACAACTAAATCTTTAAACACGTGTAGATTTATGCCTCCTTTTTAAACAATTTCCAGCTATGCAGCTTGATCTAACAATAGATATTATCTCTCAAATCATTCCGAAGTCAACCCAATATACACTAATTACGGGTTTGAAATTCACTCTGGGACTTCCCAATACACTGAAAACAACTCCCAGTGTGCTGCATTTCCAGAATCAGGCGGCTGGTGGGCAGGGAGTGCAGGGATGCAGCACAGAGGACCACTGCACCACATAGGGACCTCGAATTTCTCAGTTTGAGCCTGAGAGATGCAGAGAGCAGGGTGAGCCAGAGCCTGGCTCAGGCAGCTGATTCAGATATTGGCTGCTTTGTCAACAGTTGTTTTGGCCAAACTGTCTCCAATAGAGATCTGGCCTTGAACAGCTATTGTGGAACGGCTTCTTTCAATTAGCTTTCCAAAGGGATGCTTCATCCCACGCTGAGAACCCATTTGTGTGGCTTTAGAGCAGTCTAAACTGTCACTCCTCCAATACTCTCAGTGTAGGAAAAGCCCAGAAATAGCCGAGAGGAGCTGTTGTGCCTATAATTCAATCCCAAACTTATTTCACTCTAACTTCCAGCCTTGAAAATCTTCCAGCTTAATCAGATGAAAGATGGGACAAAGAAAATACACTGTTCAAGTGTTTATACTGTTCTTAGGGATTTAGAAGGTTCCGTATGAAATAGTTTGAAACAATATAAAACCAATTAATAACTAAAGAAATCTCCCAACTTCCAAGTCCATCTGAGTCTCTGTTTTGCACTAATTTGTGGTCAGTGTCCAGGCTTATTGTGGGCTGCAGAGTCTAAGTCCTCTTGGTGTAAGACAATTGAGCATTTTCCTCATTCCTTCTGTTACTTGTTCTCCATTCATGTGTCTTCCTGTGCCATGACTTCTACTTTTGATTTTTAATGTTTTAGCCTTGGTACTCAGTTATAGTCAGGGAAATCCCTACACTTTTCATCCACTCAGATCTATGATGAACAGAAATGACAAAAAATGCTTACAAGAAACTAGCAGCAATTTCCCTTTTACTGTTCACCGAAATACTGCACTACTGCCACTGTGTAGCATTTTGCAAGACTCTAAATTAAACTAATTAATGTGATTTGGGATGATGACTGTTTATCAAGCAGCAGTCACAGTTTGCTTGTCTCATCTGCCTCCAGGAGTCTTCCTTCCAGGTAAGAACCTCTCTGTTGCACAAAGGGCTCTTCTCTGGGCTTTTTGTAGCTCAGGTTTGGGGAGAGGACAGCAGTTTATTGTTCTTAGTGTGTCTAATGTAAACCTGTCTTAAGAATCTAGGATGCTCTGGGCATAAAAGTGGTATGTAAGCAAAGACCCTCTCTTAGTGGTTGCTGGTTGCTAGGGCTCCATAAAACCTAGTTTCTTGGGGTTAATAGCCTAATAAATTAGATAGACCAGTTCAGTTTCTCAAGAGCTATTGAACTCTGAGAGGACTCCAGGCACAGGTTTTATTTGCACCTGTTTAGCTGTGGGTTTACTTCACATATTTTTGGAAGAACCAGGAGCTAGAAGTTTCCTTTCAGTTTTCTCTCATCTTCCCAAATGAAAGCTGTGTTTATATTAAGTCATTTCCTTTACCCAGCCATATTGGTAACAATTCCTCTTTCTAATTCTGTGGAGTTCTTTGTTAACTTTCTTGGAGTGCTTTGGATATTTTTTTTCTCAGTCTTTAAACACTCTCCCTATTCTAGTTAACCTTTCCTCCATGGGAGTTCACTCTATGTATATGGGATATACAACAAAAGTGTCCTGGAAAGTCACAAGGCGTTGCCAAGCACAAGGTTATTCTGCTTCGTGTGAACTGTCATCTTTGTCTACGTTCTGTTTTGGAGATCTGCAAGATGAGGATTTAACCTGCCTGCAAAGTATTGTGCTCACCAATGCTTCCCCATAAACAGTAGCAATCTGACTATTTCATCTGGTTTCTTGAGGTTGTTGCATTTAGCTTGTTACATACGGATTTTTGAACATCCTGCAAACTAGTATTTTCGTTGGAAACCACTCTGGCATTGCTACACTGGTGACAAAGCAAGAAACTGCTTTCTGTAACCTTTTAAAAATGGAAATGGGTGTGAGAGCTGCTGCATTTTGAGCAGCAAGGTGCAAGGAAGTAAGCGAGCACAGTCCAACAGATTACCTAGATTAAGGTCTAACATATTCCAGCTCATGAACTTCCTGAACCACTTCATGTCTTTGGTATATTCTTCTTTGCCCAATCCCTCATGTGAATTTACTTGCTGTGTGTATTCTGCTGCAAGGAATTCCCCAGCTCTCCTCCTCTTTCACAGGGAGTGTTTCTGCCATCCTCACTTTTAACCTGTCACCAGTTCACCAGTTTGAGCACCAGTTTGGGTGTGAGTTCCTTATTCAGTTCGCTGCAGTTTCATGATCTCTGTTGCGATACACTTGATATCTATAAAGCAGAATTTCCCACATTACAGAGATGTGTTTGGGTTAGTGCTCAGACACTGTTTAATTTAGGGTTAAATGTACTACTTTGCTTCTCTAACAACTCTACTTTTGAAGAAGAGATGAAGGACTGATAAAGAGCATGCTTTGCTAAAAAGTATCCTTGAAGAAGAGCTGAAAGACTGATAAAGAGGAAACATCCTGCCCCAGCTAGTGCAAGAGCTGGGTGGTTGCCAGAGAGGCCTCAAGTTGACAAAAATCGTTAGTAACTAGTGGAAAGGTAAAGGTGGCAGGGAAAGATCCACCACCCACCCAATTAAAGGATTATGCAAATTACCACCCCATACCTTCAAGGATCATTCATGCTAATTTGAATATGCTTTACCAGTAGTAGATGATGTGGCAATTACTAATCAATTACTGTAAATATAGGGGGTTTTTCTAATCCTGTAAGAAGATAAATATGTTGTGAATTCTGTGTGTAGTGTGCTGGCTTTGTGGAATTACCACCCAACACCCGTCTCTGCGCAGACATGAAACTAATCAAATCCCTCTGCTCTGTGTGTATCTTTGCATACTGCACACCAAGTAGCGACCCCACTTGTGGGACAACACACTCTCAGCTGGACTCTGGATATAAAGAGTAGTAATTTCAGCTGTTCCTTGTAATGGGAACCATTCTGAAACTGGCTTCAGGCAACTTCTGTAATTGGGTTCAGTGCTGTTTTGCTACTCTGCTATCTTTTCTCAGCCCCTTTTGGATATGGGCAGGGGACAAGAACAGCACATAGTATTCATGAAGAGATATATGTGGTGACATCAGTGTTTTATCTTGGTTCTTGTGGGTTAACCCTGGTGGGCAATTCAGCCCCACACAGCTGCTTGCTTGCCCTTCACCCCCAACTCAGTGGGATGGGGCAGAAAATTGGGAGGGTAAAAGCAAGAAAACCCATGGGCTGAGTTTAATAGGTAAAGCAAAGACTGTGCACAAATGCAAAGCAAAATAGGGATTAATTCACTGCTTCGCATGGGCAAGCAGATGTTTAGCCATCTCCAGGAAAGCAGGGCTCCAGCATGATTTACAGATACTCATGAAGACAAATGTCATCACTCCCTTCTTCCTTCTTCCCCCAACTTTATATGCTGACTGTGACATCATATGGTATGGAATAGCCCAGCTGGGGTCAGCTGGACCTCTTGTCCTCCACCAACATACTCCCTGATGCGGCAGTGTGAGAAACAGAACAGGCCTTGATTCTGTATGAACACTGCTCAGCAATAACTAGGCCAAACATGTTATCAACACTTTTCATCACAAATCCAAAACATAGTATGATACAAGCTACCATGAAGAAAAATAACTCTACTGCAGCCAAAATCAGTACAGTTCTCTATTACTTTTCTCAGAATTCTGAACATTTGGTTTGTTTATTTGGCTCCTGCTTAGTGTCATGCTGATGTTTTCTTTAAATGATTTATTATAAGATGAAGATCTCAGTCTGGTTGGGAGTCGGCTCTGAGCCCTCTCCTGCAGATGTAAAACGTAGATTGTTTTTCCCTACTTGCATTCTTCTACATTTATCTATATTGAATTTCATTGTCAGTGTTTACTAGGAGTTGAAACAACACAAACAGCTGTTAACTCTTAAACCTGAACGTGTGTGTGCCTCTCCACATCAGAACCAATATTTCATGATGGGACCTGCTTCATGCAAATGAAATAAAGAGACATGAAAACTGAGATGAACTTAAATGACTGTATGCAAATGGACATAGCATAGGAAATAAACAAGAGGAGTTAGAGACGTGTACACACCTGCAGGACTGTGTTCTTATTGGCATAGTGGGATGGCTGCTATGACTGTAAGGATACAGACTCTTTAGGAAGGAGAGGAAGGGGAGATGTAGAGAGGATGTTGCCTTCTATGTCAGTGCACTGTTGTGCATGAAATCCTTGTCTCTAAGTTGAAAAGACATGGATTTAATGGATGGACCACTCCATGGGTAAGGAATTCGCCAGATGGTCACACTCAAAGAATTGTGGTCAACTGCACAATGTCCAAGTAGAGATGTGATGGGTGGAATTCCTCAGGGAGTGCTATCAGGACTAGCATTGTTTACCATTTTTGTTGGCAACATGGACAGTGGGACTGAGTGCACCCTCAGCAAATTTGCCAACTACAACAAGCTGTGTGGTACAGCTGAGACACTGGAAGGAAGGGATGCTATCCAGAGGGACCCTGACAGGCTTGAGAGGTGGGCCCAGGCAAACCTCATGAAGTTAGACAAGGCCAAGTACAAGGTCCTGCACATGGGTCAGGGCAATCCCAAGTCTGGGTGGAGAATAGACTGAGAGCTGTCCTGAGCAAAAGGTCTTGCGTGTGTTGGTTGAAGTTCCACATGAGCCAGAAATGTGTATTTGCAGCCCAGAAACACAACTGTATTCTGCTTGCATCAAAAAGAGTGTGACCGGGAGGTTGAAGGAGGTGATTCTCTCCTTCTCTTGTGAGACACCACCTGGAGTACTACATCCAGCTCTGGGTCCTCAACATAAGTATATGGACCTGCTGGAGCAAGTCTGGAGATGATGAGAGGGCTGGAACACCTCTCCTGTCGAGACAGGCTGAGAGAGTTGGGCTTGTTCAGTCTAGGGGAAGAGAAGGCTCTGGGGAGACCTTATAGCAGCCTTCCAGTACCTTAAGGGAGCCTAGAGCAAAGATTAAGAGGGACCGTTTACAAGGGCATCTAGTGACAGGACAAGTGGTAATGGCCTTAAGCTGAGAGAGGGTAGATTTATATTAGTTATAAGGGAGACATTTTCTATGATGAGGGTGGTGAGGCCCTGGCACAGGTTTCCCAGAGAAGCTGTGGTTGTCTCTTCCTTGGCAGTGTTCAAGGCCAGGATGAATGGGGTTTTGGGCACCGTGGTTTGGTGGAGGGTATCTCTGCCCATGGCAAGGAAGCTGGAATGAGGTGATTTTTGAGGTCAATTCCAACCTAAACCAGTCTGTGATTCTATGGCCTGTCCTAAATCACACAATAAAAATAAGGCCTTCATGAGGGACTAAGGTGGAAGAAACCATAGAAAGGAAGGATAGATACAAGAACCATAATATGATGCCAGAAATACAGACCACCCATAGTATGGAATATATGGCCATACAGTTTTCTGGAGACCTGGATGCCTTCTACTTTATTAGAATAAAACATAGCACTAGGTTGGTGTTGTGTTTTCTTTCTTTTATCAAATCCTGTCTGCTCATATACCTTCAATACATGACTCAGTATAGACATGTGTGGCTTGTTTCCTGTAGATAAGGGGTGTATTACCATGGGGTGTTGAGGTTCTGTGACTGGCACACCCAAATTCATCAAGGCATGTTTTCAGGTTCTGCTAGTTAAGCAAAGTGAACTCCCCAGAAGCATGCACATCTGGGGGGTTAGTGGCCTCCCACTGTGTTGGACAATAGCTCCTAAAATTATTAAGATGTTAAAAACTGTGTCTGTGTGGCTCAGTTTCCTGTATACCTGAAAACACCTTTCATCATAGTAGAGTGGCATTTGTCCTTGGCAACGTGCACAATAAATCGGAGTTTTTATTACTGACATGGCAACAGTTTGACACTGTACAGACTGACATGATTTGTTGGTAAGTTCTCAGAAGAAGCTGCTGCAGATGCTGTGCTCAGACCTACTTATTAACCTGTGTCTCGCACTGACATGATACACAGTAGGCAGTTATGGCATCTGATCTTGGCACCTCTCATGCTGTGCCACCTTTCCATCTCAGTCCACAGTGCTGTCATGGCTGTCACGTGGCAGCAATTGCAGATGGACCGAAATGTAGTGAGTCTGGATTGATGGGGTGTCGGAGCACATGTCTGAGTTGTGTGTACTGCTGTGGATGTGCCTGCTTTCACATGACTATTCAGAGACTGTTATTTAAAAGCGTTAAAGAATTTGTTTTTAAAATGTTAGATTCCCTTAAAATGGCAAAGGGAAATCAATCACAGCTGCTAGGATAGTCTATAATGCTGTCGTGTCTAGTCACTACTGCAGAAGAGAAATCCTAAAAGTATGCAACCAAGAGAACAGAAGTGGCCACTTGTGGGTGCCATCTGGTGGCGAACACTCTGATCCCGGTCCAGCAAAGCTTTTGAATGCTTCCTTGTCTCTAAAGCGTGAGCACCCCCCGTAATTGTGTGGGTGCATTACTGAGTCCCAGACGACTGGGGTGGGCACGTTGGAAAAATGAATCCTGATGTAGGTCCTCCAATGGAGATTGTATGAATTGTCCATCAAGTGAAGCAAGACTTGTAAGAACCCTGAGGAAGATAGAGTGTTTAGGATTAGGAGAAAACTGGAGAACAAAGCAAAGAGTCCTATTGTAAAGTCCTAGGACACTCAGGAAAGAATGGAGGTGCTGCAGGTAGAGCTCAGCTATTTTCATTCTGGTACCTTTGCCACAAATGCGTATTTCTGTTCTTGTGAAAACACAAAATATTATTTAAAAGCTTTTGGGTGGTAATTACACAGATGTGTGCAGAAGAGGCCATGCTCAGAGCTGTACTAGCCCAGCGCTGTGCCTGGGCTCAGATGTCCTGCAACCCATGAGCCTGGGCATATACTAACCGGGACTTCGTGTTCTGGTCATAGGTACCAGAGCTCAGTACCTCCTCACTTGTTTCTGGAGACTTGAAAGTCTAAAGAAATACCTAAATGCCTACAGCTAACCCTCTCCCATCTGTGCTCTGCTCCCAACGGATGGAGCTGGATGGGAGATGCTGCTGCCTCTTGTTTCTCATCAGTATCCAGTTGAGGAGGGTCCTTGCCTTCATAAGGCTGCTCACGGAGGAAGCGAGACTATCTGCTGCTGTTTAAGGTAACTCACTGGCTTTGCCTGAAACTACTGTACCATCTCTTCTGCTGGAAAACATTAAGGATAATAACCTGTGGCAGAGGGACAGTGGCAGAGGCCAGAGGGAAGGGCAGAGTGAGGGGCTGTGCCCACAGCACAGCAATCTGGGAAGGGGCTATCTGTCCAGAGCAGTCTGCTGGCTCTTTCCCACCTCCCTCATCCATTACCTGCAAGCTCAGAAGCTGCTGTAAAGTGCTAGAATGAGGCTTTACGGCAAGGCATAAGATTTCTTACCTCATATAAACAGAGCAGAAAATAGTGTGATAAGATTAAAACTGAGGTAAAGGCTCAGAATTCCCTTTCTTTCTCTAGCAATAAAGCAAAGTTTTTATCTTAATTTCAGCCCTACATGCATAACTTTAGTATTCAGGCGAACAGTTCTCCTGAACCATATTATCTTGGTGCTGTTCAAAATCCCGTACACCACAAAGCACTAGATATCATTCCCCCACAGAAAGCACAGTGGGGAATAAGCAAATAAAGTTGAAACAGATAAAGATCCAAGTATTGATCTCTGCTTGTGTTGCCTAATAGAGCGTAGCTCCAAAGGAATATTGTAGTTACTGATGGAGGAGAAATCGAAATAATCTGGCTATCACTTTACATGTCTCTGTATTAGAAGGGTCATGTAGGCTAAAGAGTGCTTGGGATTTACCCAAAGTAACAACAGATTTTCATGAGGCATATAGATTTACAGCAGTCTCCAGGAACGTGCTACAAGAAGCACTTTAGTCCCCTAGCAATGACTTCAAATGGGCTAGCACAGCAGGGTTTTGTTGTGAACTCACGGCAGCTCCCCCATGCTTCTCTGCCTACCTGAAACATGTGTTATCTTGCAGCTTCCAGGTGTGGGCTGTCAGCCCAAATGTTCTTGCTGAAGTTAACACTGGGGCTTTTCTGCTTATTTTTAGTGTTAAATTAGTATCAGAGACCACATGTGAAAGGCCGTATTTTTCTAATGTAACCATTTCACCGTATTTCCAAATGTTTATCTGAAATTGCTCGGGAAGACTACCTTCATTATGCAGTTAATTCATAGTAGCCCCCAGAGTTGCAGCTGTATCTGAGAAATAAGAATAGAAATGACGTTTTCTGACTCAGCTGTGATGGTTATCACTCTTGCGGATAAAAGGGTTTTATTACAGCTTTACTTCTGCTCAAATCATAGAACCTGTAGTTATAGGAAGTCAAAATGGATTTCATCTGGCTCGTACATTATCAACAATTGTTAACGGAGCTTCAGTTACAAGGACAAATTGCAAGGCAGAAGTGAAGACCTTGAGGACAAATGGAATTTCTTACCTGTAATTTAGAGTGCAGTTTGGCTCACAAAATCTTTGCAATGTGCAATAAATGGGAGCTTTGCCTGACTTTCAGATCAACTTTCAGTCGAAGTTTTCAGAGCCAGCAGATAGGAAGAAAATAATTTTGTGCTTGGAAACTGAAAAAAATCTTATCTGAAAGCCCTCTGGACACTTTGAATACATGGTAGTGTGATGCAGTTACTTTTCATTGTGCACAAACATCACCCTCATGGCTTACATAATTCATGCAAACAAGATGCTGTAAATGCTGTCTCCTCCAGAGCCTCTTAGAGAGGAGGCTTCAGTTGTGCCTTGGAAACTGCAGGCTCTCTTCTTGGATTTGATTAGCAAGGAAATACTAAGAGGCTGCTTTGGCGTTCCTACAAGGGAAGACATATTCCTACAGCCACTTGTAGGAGCCCCATTGAAGGCACAGGAAATAGGTGTGGGCAGGGAGTACCACTTACAGGGATCGCAATAGCATTTCAGGACTTAAAAATGTGTTCAACCTTACGGCCACAGAGGCTGTCTGCAGAACAGTGAGGAATGCCTTTTCAGCTGGAGAGGTTTATGAGAAAAACTCATGTTTTATAAACTGAAACACCTAGCAAGAGCAGCATGTAGAAGGCGCATGTGGTCACTGTGCTACAAGCTGATCATACTGAATTCCTATACATTTATTAATCTGTAATTCACTTAGAGCACTGGAGTGACATCCCTATTCTGAAAACTGTGCTAAATTGATTGTGTGGTGGAAGGGCAGGTGGGGAAGGAGACGGAGCAAACAAGGTAAGATTAAGGATGATTAAATTGGAAGGCAGGTATAAATTCCAACACCAAATCTCAGGCAGAATATTTTATCAGGAAAATCCTTCTTTCCTGTCCGCTCACTTTTTTTTTTCCAATTCATTCTTTTTTGTGGCAATAGTAATACTATAATCCTGTTGCTGTAGACTTTAGCAGGCCTAAAGTCCCTGAAACAGCTTCACACCATGAAATGTGGTAGCATTTTTCTGAATGGGAGAAAGCAGTGGCCCTTAAAGACCAAGTGACTGCTGCAAAGATGTTAGTGCTATTGACTGATCAGGGACCTGAAGAAACACTTTACCAAAAAATTTAACTTTAAAATTTTGCTTACAGCTCATTGTTTTAGCATGCTTTAAACTAGGAGTGCACAGAGTGTTTCCCTGCTTCCAGCCTGTTGCTCCAGTAGCCCTTTTCTCACTTCTCACAGTTGACATGCACTGCGAGACAATGAAGTCTATATTCTTTTTCCTAAACTGATATTGAAACATAGGTTATGGAATAACCAACTTTTAAATTGTATTTCATACACCATTGACTAGAAATTCTCATGGCTTCATTGCAATACAGATCTCTTTTATTAAAAGGCATTCTTTCAGTCCCAGTGTGAGATCCTTCCGTATTGTGAGTTATTATACACTAAATATGTGTGCTAATCCAAATGAAACTAACTTCCCTTGAGTATTTTTATAGCCTACAGTCAGTTGAATCTGGGCAGAAGCTATAGAACCTGGATTAATGTACCGCTCTGTTTTGACTGACATAATTTACTTATTCTGCTTCAAAACAAAAACATTTACACTTAAAGATGGGCTGGAAAGGATTACTTCTAATGAACTGCTAGGGCTTTTTTCTGGTTTCTATTTAAGAAAATAGTGATTGAATTTGTGTAATATTCACTTACATTCTGTGAAAAGACAGTACACTTTTGTCCCTTACACAGTGTAGTGAGATTTCTGTACCTAATTGAAGCCACTAAAATGTTATAGGCATTAAATTTGTGTTAATGAGGTGTTCATGAATGCAAGGAAGAACAATAGCCTGTCACTTCCTCATGAACTGATCTGACAATTTTGCTGTGCTTGGGGTATGAAACAAAAAAGCTGTAGAGATGTTGTCATTAGTAAGATTTATAGCAGCAAAGACTATGGTGACATAGGCCTGTTAGGATTACAATTAGATGTAAAAGATCATCCAAAAGAGTACAATTGCAGGCAATCCATCTAATCAAATATGCGGAAGTGACAC
The DNA here is from genome assembly GCA_022605575.1 of Laterallus jamaicensis coturniculus. NCBI lineage: Eukaryota > Metazoa > Chordata > Aves > Gruiformes > Rallidae > Laterallus > Laterallus jamaicensis. The sequence goes on along the minus strand of JAKCOX010000102.1, from coordinate 57,112 downwards.
TTTTCAGAGACACACTGGGGAAAAGAAATCCTGTTCTCTTGTGGTGTCATTTACAAATGGTGCTAGTGGCCTTGGGGTTGCCTCCATAGATATAAATATACTTTGTTTCTCTGTAGCATATTGCTTATCTTCCATGGGTTTGTTTTTTTTACCTTTAGCCAATGAATAACATTACTGTATGTATGTTAAGTGTATGAGAATTAGTTTATGCTATTTCAAGATGTTTTAGACTCATGTTTGCCTAGAGAACTTGACCAAATAAGAGAGTTCATATTCAACAAACATGTTTTAAGAGTAGTTCTGCAGAGTGCTTCTTATCTTGCTTTTGTTCATAAAGGATGCTCTATGACTAAATTAGGGATTCTAGCATGGTGAGTGACAGTCCACTTTCCCAAGACCTTTATAGAAAGCAAGTACATTTTGCATCCTAGCTGTAGCTCAATCTGCGCATCTAATTGTCACTGAATATTGAAATAATTACCGTAATCCAAGAAAACTAATTGCTTCTGTGAATAAACAGCTACAATGACTAAGCTCATGTTAGAAAAAAAAAAAAAAATCATGCAGATTATCTTCTTTGTGCTTCAGGGCTTAGACTAATCAGCTGGGGGAAAAAATGTTGTTCAGTGACATATTGATTCACAATTGGTCCCACTCTAGGTAGTTTATTTTTTTCCTTGGAAACAGTAATGACCAATATTGAAAACAATAGTCTGTTTAAACTACTGATTTATTGTGGTTCATTTCTGAATTTTTTCATAGAAACTCTATTTAAGAGGACAACTTTTCATCATTATGATGTTGCACAAAGACTGGTTTTGTGTCCTCTTGTGTAGGGAATGCACATTCCTCACTGCCTATATATCTGAAAGTTATGGATTTACAAATGTTGTTCAAAAAATAGCTTTTCTAATAAATAGTTCTATGGATTTGTGTTCTTAAACAAAAACAGGAAAAAAAATGCAAGCATTCTCTACCAAAATCCAAAGAGAGTGTAGCAAGTAACTGGAAAGCATAACATTATATCACAATCTAGTTCAGCTTTAATTGTTGCAAGTAAAAGTTTTTCACTGTCTCATTGCTATTACCTTCTGTGGTAAGGAAGGAATAAGCAGGTTCTGATGGCATTTGAGTGAAGTACTGCAGCCTGTGCTAAATGGGACACCAGACTCCTGCATTTTTAAGCCATGGAAGTGTGAAAAATTAATTCACATTCCACTCAAAACTGGGAAACTCAAGATGAGCAGGTCTGTTTTCTCACCCAGCAATAAAATTTTGAGGACACCATCTATATCCTTTATTCAAACTACTGTATAAGTCTGTGCATAAAACTGCATCCCTTGAGGGTATAGATTACCCATAATGAAGAAGCCTCTTGAGGCATCTACTAGGAGTTTTACTCTTTGAGAGCTTAAAGTTATCTTAGAAAATGAGTGCAAATGTGATAAACTGTCATTCACCTCCTTTCAGTTGCTCTATAATTCGTTCCATCTTTTCCTTGTTATGCCAATATCTTTTGATTCCTTGTGTGGATGCCCATGTTTTTCTCTATGAGTGTCTTCTAGTTCCTTTTAAACACTTTTCCAAGATGCCTAACTTGTGAATAAAACCAGTAGATTTTATTATTTAAAAACTGCCTATAAAGTGTCACACTGCTATAACTGACCTACATTCACCTCTTAGTTCTTCTGATTTATGGACAAACTTGCCCAAATAAGAAAAATATTTGCAACTTTGGTTTCTGGGAATGCTTTTAATCACAGAGCGTTATATTTGAGAATTCAAGTCATACCTGCAACTCTGTGGGCCCCACAGACAATGAGGCAACTTTTTTCTCAACCGCCTAATGGCCTAATGATTGTTTTAGAATATTAACTGTGTAGAAGTTGGATGTGTCTTCTTTAAGGCTGTCTTGAGAGAGCTTTTTGAAGGCCTTAGAGAAAGATTTGGCACTTCCAGAGGGATGTTTATCCCACTTATTTTCTGATGAAATGAATCACCCTTAGGAACTGACCAGATTTTGCCTTTCTATATTGTAAAGTGACCATTAGTATCAACTGTATGCCTACATTTTAGATTATAAAAGTGAGATGAGAGGAATCTCACACAGGGTTCTATGTACTTCCTCAGGCAGTCAGTAGGCACAATGACTTATTTACCTTAGGGTTAAAGCTGCTTCAAGACAGTAATTTTAAAACCAGGGTTTTGGATTGCCTAAAAGCAAAGTCAGTGCAGTGAAAATTGTTCTTTTCAGGTATTACCTACCCTCAGTGGAAATGTATAAACTAATTCAGAAATACAGATCCTAGTATTTCATCTCAAAAAAGTCTAACTTGGGCATCTTGCTTTTATGTCCTGCATAGTAACACCCTTTAAAAAAATTGCTTTCTATTGTGTACAAGTACCTCTTTTGACAGTGATGACAAAGAGTGATCACCAACATAAATATATTTCTTCTGACTACATTATTTTATGCTTTATGTTACATATGATACAAGACCTACATTGCAGTGATAAGAGTGGGATTCTTACCCTTTTCCTGGCACCTCTGTCTTTGATTTATTCTTTATTCCATGTTTCCATTACCTGCATCATGCCTTCTGTCATGGTCAGTTGTATCTTAAATCTCTACTGAACTCCCTGTAGTCCTAGGGGTAAGACTGTGCAAAGGTCTGTTTGCAGGATTGGAAGTTTAGGGCTCAAACTTCTGGATTTTACTTGATTTAAAAGGCAATGCCCAAACCCACTGTTATTAAATGTGACAGGGCCTGACAGAGCCTTAATCAGTTTCCTCTCTTCTCCTTTTTTCCACAGTGATCAGTGAAAGAGAAAAAAATTAATTGAAAACCGTGGTCATAAAACTCATGAAAAGCAGCAAGATGAAATATAGACTATAAGCAATACATTAAATGTGTTTTGATTCCTTTTTTTTTATGTGTAGGAATGATCATACTTCAGGCCAACAACGATCCTTTAGCACTATTCCCAGTGCATGAGTAAAAAATAATATCAAAGTGATGGCCTTTAAATGTTCTGTACTACGAAATATAACTTTTTTCATATAATGATAATTCAATAAATAATATATTCACATTAAAATGTTGCGCTTTGCAATACAGTTCTTCATCTGTCCAAGTTATGTACTTTATTAAACAAAGTGTTTGAATTCAGTAATAAATATTTACTTTTAAGAAGTTATCAATACCTTCCAGACTGGCTATGCTGATGCTGGTAGGCAGGATTTTTTAACATAAATGCATATGTAAAGGACACGGGGTGTATACTTGCAAAGTTCCAGGCTATGGGACCAAGTAATGAAACACCACCCCATGTAAAGTTTTTATGAGAGTCAGTAGAGGTTGACTTTTCTCATCTTTGGTCACCATACAGGTCAGGGTTGCTTCGTGGTTGATTAATTCAGGCTTTTCTTCTAGGGGGCACTTGGTAACCACTATCTGTCCATTGCAAAAGGAAGCTTATAGATCTAAGGAAAGATTTATGGCTTTTTCTGTACAAAATGCTTATAGACATGGGCACACTTTGTTCTTTTTCTTTCCAGAGTATTTTAATCTTGCATTCATTGTTGGTTACAATTCCAATTCCTTCTTGGACTACAGCTATAGTATGGGTCTATGAGCTGTAGACATAGGATGGTCTGCAGAGATCATCTAACTGTCTTAGTGGCATTCAGTTATAAGTACTGTATATGAATGATGTAGTGATATGTATGTGCTTAATCTTAATTCCACTCTGCATTTGATTTGTGCCTCTGTGCCCACAAAGATTTATTGGCACACTCCCTGAGCATCTTACAGCACCTGTTGTAGGGCAGGAACATTAACAAAACTGTGGTTGGGAAGTTTGGCCATGAGCCCGCAATCCTGAACTTCAAGAATGAACTGAACTGCAAGATAACTGCTTAAAATAGACAGTAACACTTGTCACAGGAAGGGGAAATTTTGAGAGTAGTATAAACCCACTTTTGCCTAGTGCTCCAAATTTATCTGGGGCAGAATATCTTAAGGTAGGTGAGATTCCTAGCAGGAGTTAGTCCTAGAACTGAATGGTGCTTGGCTTGAGCTAGGTTCTATTTTTGGAGTTACAATTTCATTTTCTTCTGAGTCTCTGTAAGACCTGTGGCACTAAGGAAATGCCGCAATACAGGTGGAGACATGCAAAAGGTATTGGTGTCTTGGGGTATGGCAGTATAATTGACACCTAGAGTGACCTGTAAAATTCTCTTGAGGTTTTGTCACTCATGAGTAATGTAAGCCATTCTGAAGCCAAGCCTTCCAATTCTTTTATGTGCATCATGGGTGTCTATATTTTTATGCTTAGCTTCTGTCATTTCACTGAGCAATTAACCTTTTCTTTGCCTAGAATGGTTTTGATGTGCTCATTGAATGGTCATATTTAAAAGAACTGAAAACAGGGATATGTAATACAAACTCCGAAAGATCTTGGTCTTTTTTGTCTTTGCTCATTCTAAGCTACTCCATCGAAATGTGAAAAGTCTGGAAGGCTGATGCTAAAAACAAGGAAGATAGAACATTTTTTTTTTTTTTGGTAATGATTACAGTGCCTGTCAGTGCTGTGTGAGAGGAGCATTGCTAACAGCAGCACTGAAGATTTGCTCTAAGGACACAGTTCGTGGCAGTCACACGAGCAACCCTGCAGGTAGATAATGCAAGGTTAGGTTGCTTCTCCTCTAACTTCTCTCTTCTTATCATATAGATAACCTTCTCCATAGCTTTACTAGGAACAATTCAGCTGAACTTGTGCCACTCCTGATGCAGAAAGGAGTTCCAGTAAAGTAATTGTGTAATGCAATGGTGAAATCAAGCAATTTCTTTTTTATGCCAAAATAGAAGTTAGGCAACTGGCCAGGAAACACGCAAAGAAACTTTACTGGTAAGTATGACTATTTTCCCCAGCTTTAATTTTGGGGAGAAAGTTGGCTGGTGTTTATGACTCAGCAGCTAGAATGTTCTTGTCTCTACTAGTAGCTGCCAACTATAACAAATGCAGCAGGAAGATGCCCCTCTTTGGCTGCAATACCTCAGCAAGCTTGCTTATCTGTAGCTGGACTGTATTATGAGGAATCAGTGTCAGGTCTCAAAAAAGGGGTGTCACCGATCTCCTTTGAAAAGTCTTTTGTTTTCAGTGTTTGAGGAAGAAGATCACAGGGTTGTGTGTCAACTGTTTGACTTTCATGTAGAGCCTAGCTGTACAAACCAAAGGTACAACCTCAGTGACAGAAGGTGATAATAATGGTGATGACCCTGATTAAGCTTTCTAAATATTAGTCTTAAAAGAGTTAATAATTATTATTTCTCTAGCTAATGTCAAAGACAAAAGCCATGTCTGTGCGTATTCAAAGAAAATAGAGTAAACCAACTAAGTTACTTCATCAGTTGCTTAAAGAAAAACAAGGTCTGAAATATTCAGTCAGCTTTTATGTAGTAACTCATACTTTCTAATGATTTTATTGTGCATTATCTATCCTTTATAAAAATACAGTAATTAGTTGTAGAAGAAGAGTGAGTGTCAGCTAGGAATTGGAGATTGGCAAAGGACATGCACATGATTAAAACTACCTCTGCCATTTCAATCTCATGTGTGTTTCAGGATTCATGAGTGCAGTGAATGTGTTGTCTGTGCTGTTGAGATGGCCTTGGCAGTGCTGCTCAAAATTTCTTCTCATCTTACCCGAGTACCCATGGATTAGTCACTGACTGGAGTGAGGGTAAGATCATAGAATCATAGGATACCCTGAGTTGGAAGGGACCTGTAAGGATCATCAAGTTTAACTCCTGGCTCCACACAGGGCCAGCCAAATCAGAGCAAAGGACTGAGTGCATCGTCCAGACGCTCCTTGAACTCATAAAAGCTCAGTGCTGTGACCACTTCCCTGGGCAGCCTGTTCCAGTGTCCAACCACCCTCTCAGTAAAGAACTTTCTCCTGCTATCCAACCTAAACTTCCCCCGTCTCAGCTTCATACCATTCCTGCAGGTTCTATCACTGGTCACTAAAGAGAGATCTGCACCTGTCACTTTGCTCCCCCTCATCAGGAACCCATAGACCATGATGGAGTCTGCTTTCGGTCACCTTTTCTCCAGGCTGAACAAACCAAAGGACTTCAGTTTCTCCTCATAAGACTTCCCCTCCAGACCCTTCACCATCCTTGTTGCCCCCCTCTGAACAATCTCCAATAGTTTTGTGTCACTCTTGTACTGTGGCACCCAAAACTGCACACAGTACTTGAGGTGAGGCTGCATCAGTGCAGTGTGAAGTGAGACAATCACCTCCCTGGACCGGCTGGCAATGTTGTGCTTGATGCACCCCAGGATACAGTTGGCCCTTCTGGCTGTCTGGGCACACTGCTGGCTCATGTTCAGCTTGCTGTCGACCAAAACCCCCACATCCCTCAGTGTGGCTGGCCTCCAGAGTCTGATCCCCCAGTCTGTATGTGTAGCCAGGATTGGTCCTTCCAAGGTGCAGAATCCAGCATGAAGGTGAAATACAGGAGACATGGATATTTAATTTAAAAAGTAGCAGTTAAGAAGAAAGAGTGGTGATGCTCTTCTAGATAAAACCTTTTATCTCTGGAAGTGGGAGCTGTGGGTCAATTTCTTCCTTGGCCTGACAGTGTTCAAAGACAATCACCCAGGAGCACACCATGAGAAGTGGCATGGAATAGTCATGGAAAAGTTCCCCAAAAGTTGATTTGCTCTTAGGGATTTTTATCTCCTTTTGAGTGCAAAATGAAGCCAGATTTGGCAGGTATTTGTGTCTGGATTTGTGCAGCCATGTTTGTAAAACCCATGAAAGAGAAAGCATCACAGGGAATATGCTTCGGCCTAATACCAAGGACACTGAATGAGAGAACTGCATGCAGATCCTGTTGCATCACACTCTGCAAGCAACTAGTGCACAGGCTGACCTGGGCTGTGATGAACAGGTGCCTAGCGTTGCCACCGCACACTGTTCCTCCTTTTTCTCCTTCCAAGAAAGCAAAGAGGGAGGCAGTGATTGTGTGCAAATCTCAGACCAGGAAGCTGGTCCTCAGGAAGATGTGTCCTGGGCCCCTGAGGGCATATCTATCCAGGGCTGGGGCTTGACTAGCTCAGTAGTGTTGTGAGCACAGCAAATGGCTACCAGCCACCGTGGCTAGAGTCTCAATCCTCCAAATAATTTCTTGTACTACAAGAATTTTTGAACCTCTTTGTAGCAGGAATCATATTTTAATAAGGAGACTGTCTCTTGGACTACTTGTCCTCCCTTGCCATGTACCTCATGCCTCTCTCTTTGGATTAAGTTTTTTTTTTTGGTGATAGTTATAACAGTTGCTTACAAAGAAAACAAACATTAGGAAGACAAGAATGATAATGAGAGCTCTGTACTCATGTATTTGCTTATGTATATGATCCAGCATTTAGGGCTTTTTCATCCTTTGATTTGATGAGCATAGCTTTTAAGAACACAGTGAATACTACGATGTATGCAAGCCATGGGAGCACAGTTTCGTCTGATCACATTTGTCATGTTATGTAATGAAATTCCCTGTTCTTTCAAAGACCTTATTATCTGCATCAGCATTACGCGTGTGTTAACATTATTACTTAATGTTTGTAATGTTTCTTGCTCAGGGGCCCCAGTCAAAATTGGGACCCCCACTGTGCTAAGTGCTGTATAAACATGCACAATTTAAGGAAAGATGTGACCTGCAAAAAGAGGCAAAGGAGACAATAAAATAAATCTGTTTTGAGATGGTACACATTTGCGCTGTTTAATTGTTGTCATAAGTTGGTAGATGGCCTCATTTGTGCCTCAAGGCATCATTAATTATCTGACTCTTCATTTTACAGGCAAAACAGCAAAGATGGGTTTTGAGCAGTGACTTGGATTAAAAAAGGATATACATGTTTATCTTAGTTAAGGAATTCAGGGTTGAAGTTGCTTCTGGGCAGGAAGCTCAGTGACTTCTGGAGTATCTGGTAGAGTGGTCTGCTGGTAGAACAGGAAAACAAGGGAGAAGCATGGCAGGATGCAAGAGTCAGGCATCTGATGGAAATACTGGTTTGATTTACTGAAATGCTGGCATTCAGTAGAAGATTTAAGGGATAAATTCCAGTGTGTTGTAATTAGAGTCACAAAATGGTTTGGGTAGGAAAATACCTTTAAAGTCCTACCCCCCTGCAATAAGCAGGGACATCTTCAACTAGATTAGGTTGCTCAGAGCCACATCAAACTTGACTTTGAATGTTCCCAGGGATGGGGCATCTACCACCTTGGTTGGGAAGATGACTAGAAAAATGACTTTGAAAGATTATATTTTCCCTAAGTTGGAGAGAGACTGCACAACATATACAGATCGCTCCCAGAGGAGTGGATGAGAGAGAAGGGCTCACAAATCTGCTGTTACTGTGTTAGTGCTTGTCTGGTAGGAGTGAAGACCCAGTGATGCAGCCCACAGCAAGAGTGACAAGAGAGTGCTGTGTTGAATTTTTAGCAATGTCAGATAATGTGGGGAGCGCTGAGGTTTCTGCTTTGGCTGCTTGTAGCTGTCAATGACTCCTCCAAAGAACAGTGCACAGCAGGTGCGTAGATGCATAAAGGCAAGAAATGGTGATGGTCAGAAACACAGCCATTGCAATGCTTGGGAGCTGGTATTGTTTTGAAAGGAAAAACTAAATTTACTGACAGTTCAAATGCAGACAAGCCTACCAGATTATTGATGCTATTTAGGAATCTGTTTCTCCTTCTAATACTCCAAGGGCAAGAAAGCTAATTAAGTCGGGGGGGTTATTTTGTTACTTGATTTCAAAACTTTTAAATACTTTATTTGGTTAGATTCTGGATATGAAAGTACTTGCAGACCCCTATTGACTAAAAGCAGGGACTAAAAACTTGAGTGCAGAATTTGGAAATTTTTTGCAAGAGTATTGCTACAATAACTATACTACTACAAAAAGCCAGTGGTTGTTTTGTCAGTGTGACTTGATTGTCAGTGTTAACACACCCCACAATTTAATTTCACCATTTTCCTCCAGCAATAGAGCAGAGAGTAGTTAATTTTTTATTTTGTTCCATCTTTCCTTCTGGCTACAAATACATCTCAAAGGGGCTGCCAAAGTTTAAATGATCATGGTGTTGATCAGTGATTTCTTATTTATGGATGGTTTTTCTTTTCCATTTGTCTATTCATTTCTTTTAATGAATTTGGTTTTGTGACTCATTTGTTCATCTCAGAGACAAGAGCATAAATAAGGTGAGAACATAAAACTGAGCTCCTTGAAACAGAAATCTGTGGAGTGTCTTTCTGGAAGTGTGGGAGAGAGGCTGAGACACAAGGACACCAAATCTCATCAGTCTCTGTTAGCTGCTCCAACTAAAGAAATAAGGCTGACTGACAGACAGAACTTTTAACAGAAGTCACTCATCTCTTCATTTTAACTTTTAATAAGGGTATATCATTCTGAGATAGGACAAAAAAATGGTCTGCAAAATCTGCAATATCTGAACACCGCGACTAGAAGTAGCAATGCAGAGAATCACTGGTGATAGGAGAGTTCTGCTATAACTAAACTACTCATTCTTCCTTTATCTGATCTGCAGCACCTGGCAGAGTTGATAATTGGTGTTCTGTATGGAAATAATAACTTTTTCTGGAAAATATTAGGAATGTCATCGTCTGTTATTTTAGATGAGGAAGCAAAGAACATTTCTCTGACAGGGATGGTGAGGAGTCAACAGTATATTTGAAATATTAATAATGAAAAATGTACAAATGTAGTACTCAATGTCAGTTCACACTGATATCACCTTTAGGGGTTTAATATATGGAAACAGTTGAAAAAACAAGTTTTTAAAAAAAATTTGAAACATTATTTGAAGTGCTACTTGCATTTTTCTTATGAATATTAAACTAATAAAATGCCTTATTTTTAAAAAGCTGAGGACATATAACTCCTCTTGAGCCCTCAAGGGTAATTTAAAGGATTTATTTGGACTTTCAAAGACCTTTGACATAGTCTTTCATGAAGTTGTTAAAAAGCTACTCACTTGAAGTGACATCAAGGATTGCAAATTAAAGACACATGGGAATTAAAAGACCGATTTTCAACATGACAGACTGTTGCCAATTGTTTGTGCTGGGTGTCTCTGAGGACAAATCATAAAATAAAAAATTTTTTTGTGAAAAGAGTACTACAGAGAATGCAAGTGATAGTAATGCATTACCTTTCATTGCTGGTAAGACTGTGTGTGGGTTTCATAGTCTCATTTTATAAAGAAATAGGAAAGTGAGAAGGTAAGAGGGTGATAAGAGGTAGGTGATAAGCTTTATGAGAGAAGGTTGTATTTTCTTGTGGTTTAGCCATCTAAAACAAGAAAGAAATGCTCTTCTCTTCTTTTAGTGTAGAAAGGAAACAAACAATGCACTAGAAATAGCATGGCGGTAGCATAGCCAGTAATTGATGCTACAGGGAAGATAAATTTGTAGCTCAGAATGAATATCCAGGTGGGATTCGCTGCTGTAAGTCATCACTGAACAAAATGAACAAAACCTTTCTCTTCCCAGATACATCTGTGAAGAGCAGTCTTGTGAAGATTTTCTTTTATTTCCTCCACAAGGAGGGACCTCTTTCCAAACCAGATATTGCTGAAATATATTTCAAAGCAGGGTCAGTTTTTGGACTTTCTTTTCAGGAAAGTGACTTAATCTGGTTTTAGCTGTAAGTTTTGTCCATTTGATCACAGAAAATTCTAGATTATTTATCCATACAGGGTGCCTTGTTTCTCTAAATCATCTGGTATTTGCCACAGCTGGTGGTGAGATCAATGTTTCACAGAATCAGCTGTGATGACTTTGAGCTTAAAGGAGTAGTGGAGCAGGGCCTTTGTGGTGTCTTAGATGTTGGTAGTCAGTGAGAGGTCAGGTGTTCCTGGCTTTGCAGTCTCTCAGCTCCTTCAGGATATGGGACCAACTGTGGTGACTGGCTGCATTTGTGCAGAGTAGTCAGCAATTGCAAAATGTATGTTAGGAACTGGTGAACATGGACAGCAGGGTTGACCTACTTTGATTGGAGGATCAAAATATGGGGATTTGGGCAGAGAGATGAAGGTTTTGTAGTGAGGAAGGATGGTCAGAGAAAAAGGACTGTGATGATGACAGGGCTGGAGCACCTCTCCTATGAAGACAGGATGAGAGAGTTGAGCTTGTTCTGCATAGAGAAGATGTCAGGGAGGCCTTATTGCAGCCTTCCAGTACCTAAAGGGTGCCCACAGGAAAATTGGGGAGAGAATGTTCATGAAGGCATGTGGTATAGGACAAGTCGTAATGGCCTTAAACTGAGAGAGGGTAGATTTATATTAGATATAAGGAAGAAATTCTTCTCTTTGAGGTTGGTGAGGCACTAGAAGAAGTTGCCCAGAGTTGTGTGCCCTGACCCTGTTAGTGTTGAAGGCCAGGTTGGATGGTGCTTTGGGCAATCTGGTCTAGAGGAGGGTGCCCCTGCCCATGGCAGGGCAGTTAAAACTAAATGATCTTTGAGGTCCCTTCCAACCCAAACTAGTCTATGATTCTGATTCTGTGAGTAGAAAGAGTGAAATCCAGAGGGGCATGTTTCAGAGAGAAAGAGATCTAAGGGAATAGGCAGTCCTAAGGAAGGCTGCACCGGAAGGCAAGAGGACAGACAAGCAGAGCATCAATCAGTTTCATGGTAAGCAATTAATTTCTAGTGGACCTTTGTTTCCCCAAACACTGTCCAAATTCCTAACACTCTTGCTGAGTGTTTTAAGCCCATATTTGTGTAAGGTAAAGAGAAGAAACATGACCAAAGCTTCTAATCAGATATACTTTAAAAATGTTTAAACCATTCAGTCAGTTGGGTCTTAATTGATTCATCAATAGCTTGTGGCTCATGCTTAGTTCAGTAACAATCAGTAGTTCAAGGTCTAAATGTCAGATGGACTGTTCCTGAGATTAGTTCGTGTGCTGTATTCTGTCTGTTACTCAATAAGCCACAAGTTCCAGCTTTTCTGAAGAGGGTCATAAACCTGGTTTTAAAATGATGAAGAAATGTCTTCTCTGCATGTATGGAGAGGCTCTCAACTACTTGTTCATCTTGTAGGTGTGAGTGAATCAAGTAGATAACTGAACTGGTGTATTCTGTTTCTTTAAGAGTCTGTCCTGCATTGCTACTTATTTTGCAGTGATAGCAACTGAAGGTGCTCAAAATCTGCAGACTGCTGCATCGTACACAACTTTTCAGTTGGCAAAGATGACACCAGCAGTATTTAACAAATATAGATGTCATGGAGGACAATTGGAGAATATTTTTCTGTTTCTCATAGGAACAGTTCAATCATAACTTTGAGGGAGTGCTTCCTGTTGCTTACAGGCACTTAAGATGTAGTTGCAGATGTATGTCATGGTTCAGCCTGAGGTGGCAGGTGAGCACCATTACTGAGAAGAGCCTGGCTCCATCCTCCTGAATCTCCCCCTTTACATATTTATAAACATTAATAAGGTCACCACCTATGTCTCTTCTTCTCCAAGCTAAAGAGGCCCAGCTCCCTCAGCCTTTCCTCATAAGGAAGGTGTTCCACTCCCTTTATTATCTTGGTGGTCCTGCACTGGACTCTTTCAAGGAGGTCTATGTCCTTCTGGAACTGAGAGGCCCAGAACTGGACACAATATTCCAGGTGTGGTCTCACTAGGGCAGAGGAGAGGGGGAGAAGGACCCCTCTTGACCTACTAACCACACCTCTTCTAATATACCCCAGGATGCCATTGGCCTTCTTAGCCACGAGGGCACATTGCTGGCTCATGATCAGCCTGCTGTCCACCAGGATCCCCAGGTCTCTCTCACCTACGCTGCTCTCCAACAGGCCAGTCCCCAACCTACGCTGGTACCTGAGGTTGTTCTTCCCTAGGTGCGAGACCCTACACTTGCCCTTGGTAAATCTCATTAAACTCCCCACCCCACTCCCCAGCCTAAGTCTTGTTGAATGGCAGCATGGCCCTCTGGTGTGTCAGCCTCCTTAATTTTCTTTCTTGTAGCTGTCATGGTGCTGTGTTTTGATCTCGTATGAGAACAACATTGCCAGCACACTGATGTTTTTAGTTGTTGTTAGGTAGTTGTAGAGTCTACACTAAGTCAAAGACTTTCTGCCAGGTGTAGAAGAAGCTGGGAAAGCCCAGCAAAGACAGCTGGCCCAGGCTGGACATTCCCTGCCACAGAATGTCATACACTGTATACAACTGGGGAAGCTGGCTGGGAGGTGGGATTGCTGCTCAGAAACATTTTCAGTTGTGGTTTGTGTTTGTTTTTTTTTAACTTCTGCATTTCTTCAGCAGACACACTTGTGCATCACCTGGCTTTTATTGTTGTTGTTATTCCCTTCCTTTGTTACCCCATTAAACTGCCTTTATCTCAACTCATGAAGTTTTGTTTCCATTCTCCCCATCACCTTGGGGGGGAGGAATGAATGAGTGGCTGCGTGATGCTTACTGACCGGCTGGGATTAAACCATGACACATATATTGATGTCCTGGTTCTGTCCAGGCTAGAATTATCTTCCCCAAGCAGCCAGCACAGGTGAGCTGAGTTGGCTTGGGCTGTTTTCCACACCACCTGACATCATTTCCCCATAAAAGGTTCAGGAGGGGTGGCTCTGGGGTTGTCTTGCTGTGAGTGTGTGTTGGGTTGATCTTTGTGTTGTTGTAGTGGTCTCTGTTATCACTTTGTTGGACTGGTAAGTGTTCCATGTCATCAATGTGTGTGTGCACACTGCTCTGGCTCTGTGGCTGTTCCCCCTTGTGGGGCTGGCCAGTACCTGTCCTGACCCCCCAACCTGTGGTGTGGGGTGCTCATCTGCTGCATGGGGCTCAACTGCGACAGTTGATGCTTATCTTTTGATATACTAAAATGTGCCCTTTTCATTGTTTTCCTCAGACTTGTAAAGAATAGCTTTGGGGTTTGGGGTTTTTTTTGGGCATTTTTTGCATTATGACAAAGAGTATGAGAGGTTTAAGAAGTCCTCTGTGTTTCTGTAGTGTTAGGAAAGAAAAGGTCTTGAGAATGTTTCAGCAATAGACTTTGCTGGAGTGCAGTCTGCTGATAGCTGTGTCCCCTGGTTAGTTTGAGTGTTTGGGTCACCAGTGGTTTACTTTTGAGAAGTTTCATGTATTTTCACCTGAGTGTTTTTCCACTTACAGATTTGTATGCAGGGAATGTAAGGAGCATTAGGGAGGCTGAACAAGAGAGAGACTGGTGAAGCCAGGCTTTTCCCTCCTTGAAACAGAAATGGGAACATTCAATAGCAAGTACCCTAGATCAAGTGGTCTCTATCCTGCTTCTGTCAGGCAGAAGACAGAAGCCTTAATTGAAAGAATGAATGGAGGCAGGTGAAAAGTTGGGACAGCAGGAGGGTGACCTCCTTGACCATGCTGCCCCTCCTAGGTGCCTCTGAACAACAGGTATGATGCTCTGGTTGAGGAAAGCCAGTCAAATGAGGATGTGGATGATGGGCAGCCTGCATCAGAAGGGTCTCCACAGTTGGAAAGGTGTATCACCCATGTTGCAACTGCATCCACAAAGAAGGAAAGAAGGGTTATTTTTGTAGGTGACTCCCCTCTTGGGGAACAGAGGATCCAATATTGCCAAGTAGATCCTCCTCACAGGGATGTCTACTTTCTCCATGGAGCCTGGGCTAAGGATGTCACTAGGAAATTTCCCAGTGTGATAAGGTCCCCAGACTACTACCCATTACTCATATTCCAGATGGGTGGTGAGAAATTAAGGGAGACTTTAGGGCCATGGAATTGTTAGTGAGAGACTCTGGGGCACAGGTTGTGTGCTTACTCCTTCCAGTTGTAAGCACCGATGCTGGACGGAATAGTGGAGTGCATGCTATAAACGCATGGCTATGTGACTGGTGATGCTGACATAATGTTGTGTAATGGGATGACCTATGCGGCATCAAAGTGGAGGCACCTCACTCAAAGGTGGAAGAGGCTCTTTGCCCAAGAGGGGCAAATTGACAGGGCTTTAAACTAGATGCAAAGGGGGAGGGGATGATAAGATTTTCTGTGACAAGCAGCAGGATGACATACCAGGATTGGAGGAATAGGGTGATAGTAAGGACCTTCAACCAGTTGCCTTGGGGCATGCAGTGGGCACTGCAGCACAGGCTAACTCTTAGAGACAAGCCAGATAATCCTGAAGGTTAATAGGGATCAGGACAGTTACTGGCTGGATGGTCGCATCCAGAAGGTGGAGGTCATTGGCTTAATGTCTAGATGGAAGACTGTGATAAGTGGTACTCCTCAGGGGTCTGTGCTGGACCAGTGCTGTTTAACAGCTTTATTAATGATATTGACAGTGGGATTGAGTGCACTCTCACAAGTTTGCTGATGACACCAAGCTGGATGGTGAGGTTAATGTGCCAGAGGGATCTGGACAGGCTGGAGAAGTGGGCCCAGGTGAACCTTATGAGGTTCAACAAAGACAAGTGCAGGGTCTGGTACATGATTTGAGACAGTCATCTAATCTGTACTGATGATGTGCTTGAAAGCAACCCTAAGGAAAAGGACTTGAGGGTACTTGTGGATGAAAAGCTGAACATGAGCCAACAATGTGCATCTACAGCCCAGAAGGCCAACTGCATCCTGGGCTGCATCAAAAGAAGCGTGGCCAGCAGATCGAGAGAGGGGATTCTGTCCCTCTGCTCTGGTGAGACCCTACCTGGAAGACTGTGTCCAGATCTGGAGCCCTCAATATAGGAAGGACAGGAACCTGTGGGAGTGCATCCAGAGGAGAGCCACAACAATGATCAAAGGGCTGGAGCATGTCTCCTATGAAGACAGGCTGAGAGACTTCAGCTTGTTCAGTTTGGAGAAGAGAAGGCTCTGGGGGGACCTTATAGCGGCCTTCCAGTACCTGAAAGGTGCCTGTAAGAAAGCTGGGGAAGAACTGTTCATGGCGGTATGTAGCAATAGGATGAGGGGTAATGGCTTAAAACTAGAAAAGGGGAGATTTAGATTGGATGTTAGGAAAAAGCTCCTCGATATGAGGATGGTAGATCACTGGAACAGATTGCCCAGAGAAGTAGTGGAGGCCCCATCCCTGGAGATAGTCAAGGTCAGACTTGATGGAGCTCTGAGTGACCTGATCTAGGTCCCTGCTTACTGTGGGGGTGGGGGGGAGGGTGGGGGGGGATGGGACTGGACTACATGACCTTTAAAGGTACCTCCTGGCCCCATACATTCTATGATTTTAGTCTATGAATGTTTTCTATTGACTAGCGTTCCCTGTGTTGTTGGTTCCTCCATTGTATAAGCAATGTGCAATAAAGGCCACCATCCATAACTTTAAATGAGGAATACGCAATAGTGAGGAGTATTCTGATTGACCAGTGGGTTGAAATCTGTACTTAAACTTGTAAAAGAACTCACCAATAGTTCTACAGTATTCATGACCAATTTGCAAGGGGTTTGTGAGCAGGAACTGGGCTTTCTTCATCAGGTATCTTATTCAGGATGAATAAGTCAATCAGCTCTAGTATTGTGAGGCAACTCTCACTGATTATTCTAGTGTGCAAGAAGTTCTCACTGGCTTGAATGACTTTTTACCTACTTGAATTGGTCTGGAAGAATACTGTCTATGTAACTGTTATTATATTCATACTTTACAAGAACAACTTAATAGTAGAGGGAGAAGATTAAATAGGAATAATAGGCTAAAACTGAGCAAAAGAAAATGAAGAATGAATATCTGTGAGTAATTCCCAACAGTGATTTCTGAAGATTACAGGTATCTCCAAGAGAAGTAGCTTGCATATCTTGAATTAGACTGGATGAGTAATTAATGAGGAGCAAAACTGCATTAGCAGAAGGATAGGCAATATAGGCCATATTTATTTATGGCAATTTAAAGTGTAAATTGATGGTCTAAACATCCTATGCATTTTCTGGCTTTGAATTACCTTTTCTCTATAAGCATTTCTTTCTTCTTTGATAACATAATTAAGGGTAAAGATTAGAAATATATGTTCCAAGAAGGCAAATCTAGGTATCTAGCTGCTAGAACTGTTCAAAGAATTTACCTACTAATATGCTATCATATAGGAATTGTTTATCAAGTTTTGATTTAATAAAAGTAGTTGATAACTTGACCATTTTATTACTGATTGTTTGATGTCATAGCACCTAGGTGAAATGCTAATCTTTGAACAAATAAGTTTCTATGGGAAGTGGTGACATCATTTTAGAGTACATTAGATACTATAAGAAGAAAGAACTCTTTGGAATATTTTTGTTTTTCACTACAAGAACTATCCTTGTAAAAGGCAATGTGACTCTTGAAAAGAAAGTGTTTCTTCAAAGGTTAAAACTGTATTGACAGCTTCTATGATTCAATGAGATTTTCTTTCCAGATAAAACCTACATAACTTCAGATATTGCCTGATTTCCTCCAGATAAATAAATGTCAGAAAATGGAAAAGGCTCATTTTCTAAGCCCAAGCAGCAATTTTCTTATTATGCTGTCACATGGATAAAGTACTTGCCATTCTGAATTGTGCTGGCTCTTTGGAAGCAAAATTTAGGGCAAGATTAATGAAATCAACGAAAATAATGATTGTTGTCTTGGATGTTCTATTGACATTCCAAAATGGCCTGTCACATCTCTACACTAAAATAATTAGTTTGCTGATGCAGTTTGATCTCTCATTTGAAGACTCCAACCTTCAAAGGTGCCTTCCTGCTACCTGTTAGTACCTTCTGAAATACCAGAGCCTTGTCATCAGGGCTCACTCTCTCTGAGCACTCTTTTCAGATGACAAATAGCCCTGGAGATCTTAGAATATTGTTGAGAATCACAGAATGTTAGGGATTGGAAGAAATCCTGAAAGATCATCTAGTTCAACTTCTCTGCTGGAGCAGAATCACTCAGATTAGGTCACACAAGAATGTGTTCAGGTGGGTTTTGAATGTCTCCAGAGAAGGAGACTCTACTGCCACTCAGGGCAGCCTGTTCCAGTGCTCTGTCCCCATCACTGTGAAAAAGTTCTTCCTTATGTTCACATGGAACCTCCTATATTCCACCTTGCACCCGTTGGCCCTTGTCCTGTCACTGGACATTGAGAAGAGCCTGGCTCTGTTGACCTCACACTCATCCTTTACAAATATATAGACATTGATAAGGTCATACCTCAGTCTCCTCCAAGCTAAAGAGACCCAGTTCCCTCAGCCTGTCTTCCATCTTTTGATGTTCTACTTCCTTAATCATCTTAGTGGCCTTGCGCTGGACCCTTTCAAGTAATTCCCTGAAGTCAACAAGCTGCGCATATAACTTCAGAAGTTGTAGTAGATCTGGTTGCTTAATTTGGGGCTCCAACCAGGGATAAATGAAGATATGTGAGATTAGTCTGTCTTTGGAGCTGGATGCTCGCTGCAGACATGACCCTACTGTGCTGCCTAGATGTGTAGAAGTACAGGAACTGTATTTAGAAAGGATCAGTGCCTACAGGGTGGCTTAAAAACAGTAAAGCTGAGAGGAATTAATGGCTTAAATCAGCAGATTGTCCTAGTGTCTGTTGTCTCTGCAGGGGCCAGTGCTGGGCCAAGCTTCAGCAGCAAGGAGTAGCTAAGACTGATTTAATCTAAGCTGTTTGCCTGGATTTCCTTGCATTTGTTCACTCTGCCATGGAAAGTAACACGCATGTGGTTAGATGAACCACATGCATCTTTATGCCCTGGGTCTAGTTTGAAGTGCATGAGGATTAAAATTGAGAACATAATATCCATCGGTGGTGGAGGGCAGGGTCATTAGAGTATAGAGCAGGAGAAAGGAGTATGACTGCAGTGCCAAAGGGACTCTTGCTGGTGCTGTTAAAAATGTCAGGATGGTCATAAAGATAAAAATAGCAGAGTATCAACATGTTACAGGTAGAAGTACATTAGAACATGGCTGTCAAACAAGCTGACATGCAGTTGCACGTATGCACTTAGGTACATGCAAGTGCTTCTGGTGGAGGCTACACATACATGCAGATTATGCTTTTTAGGAATATCTAATGTCTATGTGAGTGTATGAGGAAAAAATATTTATCTACAAGGGCTTATGTGATGCATCTAAGACAAGCCCATGAGGCACAGGGACAGTAGAGAGAGAGCTGCACATGGATTCTTGTGCATATTGCCAAGAAACCCTTTGAGGTCTGGACAGGAATGGGCATGGAAGCAAACCGTACACTGAAACCAGAAGGCATACCTAATGGTATAATGTGAAATAAGAGCTCTTAAAATGAAATTTGCCCTTTGGCTGTTGTTAGTTACAGCATGCATTTTTAAAGGTATTTCAGACTTGTCTTACTGTGGTACACAATTTTGAGTGTGCTGTACCACAGCACAACCCGATTCAATATAACAGGACATCTTTAGATGGAAAAGCAGATGCTCTGGTGTAATGGTATGACTTACAGAAATTGAAGCAAGGCATTAAAAAGTGAATCCCGTAATTTCTAGTTTTCCATTAAACCTTAATATAATGCTTAGTTGCACAGAAAGAACCCGAAGTCTTGACAGGTTTTTTCCCCTCACATTTCTTGTGAGTGACACAGGAAACCATTCATCTCTCTGTGTTTGCACTGGCCTTAGGGCTTCAGTGACAGTCTAATAAAGGCTAGGGGTAGGTTACTTATTAGAAAAGTTCTTTTTTTTTTTTAAAGTTTTTGCACCACAGAAATATTTTTCTAATTTTCTATACAAGTTTACAAGCATTTTTTCCCCTGTGCTTTAATTTTTTGCACTTTTTTAATCCTCTGAACTTTTTCATATCTACTGCAATTTCTCTGGAGTTTGGCTAGCTTTCCAGCTGCAGATGTGAGTCCAGCAGTTGCTTTATTATCAAATCCAAGGATGTAATTCTGCAAAGTACTTCATTTCAGTTGCTTAACTACTGTGATAGAAGTGGGGGGTTATTTTACAGTCACTCAAAGGGACTTGAACGGTTAAAACTCTTTCAGGTGCTGCTGAAAAGGAGTCTAAGGTAAGCAGAAGGAAAGGAGGGGATCATTTTTTATCTCTACTAAATTGCATATGTGGGTCATGCCTAGGTATTTGTGTTAAAAAGCTGCTACTTTAGAAAGAAAAATCATTCTTTTCTGTCTTTGTGTCACATGCCTCTGCCAGCCAGAAGAGGTGTGCAGTCATACATATATGAAGGATGCATGCATGATGCCCTTCTATATGGGGTGTGAGAACATTCATGACAGATATGAGATGGCCAGCTCACATGGTGTTTATTTATAGAAGGCCGCAGAACAGCAGGCAAACCAAACTTTCAGCTTGTTTGGAATGGCAAGGCTGTGTGCACACAAGGCTCCCCAGTGGGGTGGTGACCCTCTGTGATGTGATGCAGGGCCTGGCTCGTTACATTTGAGTTTAGTAAATAGAGGGTTCCAGCCTCACGCACTATGTCAGGCTTCCTAGTGCCCGCAAAGGGATCGCATGACTGGTCTCACTGCCCCTGTGATTGGCATCCTGTCCCACTTTATGATGTTTTTTATAAAGCTTTCTTTTTTTTTTCTTCTTCAGTTTTCAGTAACTGGAACATATATAGGCAACCTGGCTGTAGTGCAAATAACCTAACGATCAAAACCAGACTTGGCCAGTAAGAGCCAAGGTTGAGTTAATCACTAACTACAGCCTTGAGACTGTCAGACTGATGTTTGCTGTGTTTCAGGAAGAGAAGAGCAGCTATACTAGATCAGAGCAGAGGTCCACCTAGCTCAGTATCCTGACTGGCCAGGAGAAGATCTGTAGTGAAGTATAGAAAAACAGAGAAAAAGTATTTTCCTTTGTATTCTTCCTGGTTTCATGTGCTTTGCAGTTCAGGATTTTCTTGAGTCAGGCATTATATCTCAGTGTATACCAGCCTTCAGTGCACCTTCCATGACTTTTTCTAGCTACTTTCAATAGAGTTTATGACTAAAACAGATAATTATCCCATTATTTCTGAATTTTTGTGACATGTTTCATTTTCCTCAAAGCTAAATTTAAAGTTTAGAGCACTGGGGGGAGAAAAAAGAAAAGAAAACCACACAATTTGTAAGTTTTGACTGCTCTGGTTTTGGTTTTTTTTTTTAAGATCAGAAATACCTTCTAGAAAGCCGCTATCTGTGTGCACTAAGAATAAGACAAAGCATTGGTACGTTGATTTATCTGGGTTCTCAACCCGGTGCTGCACCAGTCTGCAGCATTACTGCACATCATTGTTTCTTCATTGTGACTAGAGGAAGTAGGTGTTGCTTGAAAAGGGAAAATGATGCAGAGAATGTGGTTTAGAAATGATGAAAGAGAGGAAACGGGCAAAGGTCCAAAGAGAAAGCCTCCTCTTCTCACTAAGTGTATAATAGGGCTGGTCCTTGTTCTGATCTAACTTCTCTGAAGAGTGAGAGACCTCCAAAGTACTCTAAAAACAGGGAAATGTTTTGGAGGAGTAAATGTTTACAAAGCCAAGATGTTGGCCAATAAAACCAGTCAGGAAATATAAAAAATAAAAATAAGGAA
The DNA here is from genome assembly GCA_022605575.1 of Laterallus jamaicensis coturniculus. Lineage (NCBI taxonomy): Eukaryota > Metazoa > Chordata > Aves > Gruiformes > Rallidae > Laterallus > Laterallus jamaicensis. Next base: position 35,531 of record JAKCOX010000102.1, on the reverse strand, counting down.
AACTCTACAGAGCAGCTTCTTTCTTCTTTGTCACATGATATTTTCCTTTTAAGAAATGTTTCTCTTCCCCCTTTCCCCATTCTTTTGTGGGAAAAATGGGATGAGAACACAAGGCTGCTGCCTTTCCTGAGGGGAGCCTAGCACTCCTGGTGACTTAACCAGCTCTTGCACTGCCATCTTTATGGACTCACCCTTTCCTCCTGCTTTCCCTTTTTCCTTAGATAGGTGGCCCTTTCCCCTTCAGGCATCCATTCCCTGCCCTCCCCACAGGTTTGGGTAGCTCACCTGAATTTGTGCCCCAGCCCTGAGCCAAGATAGCAAAGCTGACTTGGAGGGTGGCAGGAGGTGGTGCTTCCCAAAGGGCCTGCAAGCTGGCAGGAGGGGATCTTCTGGCCCCATCTTAAACTCCTTCCGTGTGCCATGTTTTTCTTCCTATCCTATCCCTCTCTAGGCATCACTTTTGTCACTGTGTACTGTCATCAGCAGATGAATCTGTTGTTTCATCTGATGCAATCTTTGACTAATGAAGAGTTATGGAAGAAAATTGGAATGAATTAATTTTTTGAAGCGTTTGTGTATTAATGTGGTGAATGTCACTGAAGAGCTTCACCTGTGGATTTGGTGTTCAATTAAAACAACCCCCTGACAGTCTGCACTATTTAACACCGGACCGTTTTTAAGGTTCCTTGCCTGGCTTCAAACCCCATTTGTCTTGCAAGTTTCCTCTCTCTATTCCTCTCTTTCCTTATCTTCTTTCTTCTCTTGTCTCCACTTGCTTGCTTTTTTCAGACAGAAAATTCAATGTGTGCCCTGGATGGGAGCTCTTGCTCTCTCTGGGTACTTGTCAGCAGGAGTGACCAGGGACGCTGAGCACCTGTATGCACTGGACATCAAAAGAAGTGTCTGGACAGATTAAAAAGGCAGTTTCCTAAAGAGCCCACCAAGGTTAATGCATTTTCCTCTAGCAACTGCAAATCCATTTTGCTTTCCACCTCCTCCCAACTTGTATCTTTTTAATCAAGTTTCTGTAAAATACTGTTCTAAATTGTTATATGCTGTGAGAGTGATTGCTGGTTGCACGTAGAACGTGAGAAAGGAGAAGGGAAGCTGATTTTTGCTATTACCACATGAGACTATATCCACTTTGTCTTGATCCTCAGCACATAAGGTCACTAAACAGAACGTTATCATTTGATAAGCAAAGTAGGTACAACACTACCTTTGAAACAGCTAAGTGATTGGAAGCTAAAGCTCAGCCGTCTCATAACCAGGCTGGTCTCAAAGATGTATTGTTTAAAGGATAGGGACAGGCCCTGTTTTGTACTGGTTTGGGGCATAAACATTGTCATTACTTAAAATGCATAATTTTTGAATGCCAGGATATCTTTCTGAGTAAGGTCATTACATCTGTGTTGCTACCTCAGCCAGCCTCTAAATATTGTTGAACAACCTAACAATCATACGCTGCCTCTGCTTGCTGATGTGCTAATAGACGATTTTAGCAGTCATTTTGATGTTTTAATTTTAGTCACCACACAGGTCACAAATATTTAAAGGAAATCTTTAATGTCAAACCTTCTTCCCACATAACAAAGATAATTTCGTATTTCTCATTATATATTTGTTGTTCAGTGCTTTAGCTCTCCATAAATTCTTATCCTGATTTTAAAATCATCTTATCATGCATTTGTAACAAATTTCTATTGATCTCACTTCTGAGTAATTTCTTTCACAACAGCAAGAGAAATAATCATATTTATTTTGGCATGTACATTCAGTATTTACCCTCCATGCTGTGTAAACATGCAGAGAGCTGGTATTAGGAAGATTCTGGTTTTACTATGTATGTGCCTGAAAAATATCAGGTTGCAACCAGTTTAAACACCATTAAGAGTGTTTACTGAAGTAATTGACATGGACAGAAATTCTCTCTGCAGGGTGCAAGTGTGCAGGTCTGATACAAAACCTACACCATCCCCCCAAATGGCAGAGCCCATCAGCAGTTTGCCTCCTTGGTTTTCTTGCCCCAGAGCAGAGAAAGGTCATGGAAAGCCATGACCTACAGACTAGCAGTGCATACAGACCCTCCAAACTCCCTAATGAGCAGATTGCCTGACTGAAGGTTCCTCTTCAGCGCATGAGGGTTTGGCGTGGGGCTGCATGGTGACCCTGAGCAGCAGCTGCTTTGGTCCTCTTGAATCTTAATTAAGAGAGTTTGGGCCACAAGTGAGAGGTTGAGGAGATGAACTTGCTAATGTAGCAAAACTCAGAAGGTTTCAGTTTGTGTGGTTTTGCAGGGAAATAAATGTGTTGGTGGCAAGACAGTCCAGGTTTTTAAGAACTGGGCAGGGAGCCAAGAAAGTCCTGCCTTTAAAGTCACTATCTGGCATTTCTCTCTAGATACAGGCAGGCCATTTAGCCTTTTCTCTGTTACCCTATGTGCAGCACAGGGGTAGTAGCTGGTTGGTATCGTGACAAAATGTGTTGGCTAGCAGGAGTGGAGTATGAGAAAAGCTGAGTAATAGGAGCTTAATTTTATTAAGCTGTCCTGCTTCCTGCTCTATTCACCTGAGATTTGTTTCACTGCTCGTACCGAGATGCTTTTTCATACATACAAAAATTTATGCAGGAGAAGTTTAGAGTCTATTAAAAAAAATTTACAGTCTATTAAAGTACAAAGATAAACATGTTGGTGTAAATTTTTCATGCTGTTGTAGCAGCATATTTGTTTGCACAGATACACATCAGAAAAAAAACTTTTTTGTTGTGTATTTTTTTTATTCTATTCTAAGAAACAACTTGAGCCAATCACCTATAATTTAATTAAAATCTTTTGTTGGCAGTTCATAATATCATCTTCATTTTTCCTGATGAGGTGTCAATTTCTATCTTGTATTATTATTCCTTACCAGCATGCCTGTCTGACTCCCAGGTCCCTATACACCACCACCTGACATCTCTGTAGCATCGCTGCTGCCCTTGTGAATGACATACTGGCTCTTCCTCCTCCCCTTTACTGTTACCTCCCTTATGGCTTTTAATAAATAGCTTTTCCTGCTAAGCCTTCCAACACCCTGACCAACTGTTGCTTTTGTTTCTACCACACATCTAGTTTTTAACAACCTTATTTTCTGCCCCGTTGAGACAAGGTCAAATCCCATTGAAATGTCCACTGCAACGATATGAACAGAGATGCTCATTATAAGCAGTAGGGCAATAAAGTTGTTTTAAAATATTAGATAATACTGAATTTCAAACCTCCATGGAACGCCAACTTGATTGACAGATTGACAGACTTCGGTTTACTTCTTTCTAAAAGTAGCTTGCTGGAATACATCCTTTTACTCCAGCATACTTTGGAAACTGGTCCCAAGTTTGACTTAGCCAGGGAAAGTGATGGTCATTTTGAGCTTTAGTGGAAAGAGAGGAAACTCTATGTCAGGATTTCCTACATAGTATTAGCAACAGGTGGCTAAAGAATAAGGTTTTTGATTTGCTGTGCTTAACTCATCCTCTTGTGAGGCCAATAGGCAGGACAGTAAAACTTAAGTCCTGGTTTCACTGAATAGTTGTGCTTTCACAACAGGTTTCTAATCAGATACTGAAAAGCCAAATATTTTGGCACCTGGTATATTCGGGAAGAATTATTTTTGGGCTGCCACATTTCCACAACACTGTGACTTTCTTGCATGCAATTCCTTGGCTTTCAATGACTGTTTTTGATACAGATGAGGGCACGCTATTAGCTGTAAATTATTTCAAGATATTTTAAATCTATTTTTGTCTGTAATCATCTTGGATAAGTTTCACTAAATGTTTTCTTGTTTTGTGTATGTTAGATTATAAAGTGTAGGTGAAAGATTGCAACTTATTGAAAAGTATTTCTATCCTAGACAAAAATTCTCAGCAAGTTCCCATAATAATTGGAAACATTTACTTTGTAAGAGTAGTCCGAAATGGGTGAATGACTAAGGACAGATAAAAGCATACCTATTCATTATTTTTTTCTTTAAGATTATATGAGTGACATGTAATGTTAGGCACAGATAGTTCTGAAAAATACTGCTTGAAGTTCTTTATCATTTAGTAGTGTAATAACACAATACATAGAGGTGATACTGCTATGATAAAAAGGTGAAGGAACAAATTCTGCATGTTATTCTGATGAAAAAGGCACTATATAGTTCATCCTAGTGTTCTTCCTGGTACTCACTCAGGTGGGGTTTAACATGTATTTTGAGTCTTTGATTAAAAATGAAAAAAAAAAAAAAATTTAGGAATGAGGGAAATACATAAAGGACAAAGAGTGAGTGTGTATATATAGATATATCTATATCTTTGAAAAACTCAAGAACAACATCACTCTTTTCCTTAGTATTTATATCCTGGATGAAGCTAGAAAAGTAACTGTTTTCTGATATTTCAAGAGCAAGAATAGTCTTCCAGTATAAGCTCTGCATGTGCATCAACTTCTTAACAAAATTTGTACAGTTGGGTTTCCTAAGTGGATATATGAAGAAGGGCAAAAACATACCAGCATGCTTAATAGCTCAAATGACAAGAGACCAACACACAGGATTTGTGCCATTCAAGATGAGATATTCTGAAAGAATGGTGAATCCAGTCAGTTGTATGGCTCCCATCCTTCTTGTTAACTTCTGCAGGCACAATGTTAAGTACAGTTGGTACACTGAAGCCTGAGATTCCATTAGCTCTCTTATTTGTTACTGCTCAGATTAAAATGTTACGTTATCTTCATAAAATTATCGAGTCACTATTCTTGACTCTTTGTCCTCTGATTAATACCACATGAAAAATGAAATATAGTTGCACAAACAGCTTTATGTAAGCACACATGACCATATTTTTTGAAAGTGCCCAAAGGTTTAAAGATGGAAACTCGTTTGATGATTACTGGTAACAGTGTTCTAGTGTTTCTACATTTCTAACTCACCTCTGAGAGGTGATAACTGATACTTTATTTCTTGGTTTCCTTGTTATTGGGTGTGTATGCATGGTGGTGGTGATGTGAGTCTGTTACATCTAACTGACCTTTGAGCCTGCTTTTCCAGTGGGATGAATGCCTTGGAAGAGATCTCAGCATCCCCGTGACCACCTGTAGTTCAAGATCTTCAGCTCTCCAAAGAAAATGGTGTTGAATTTTATCTTTCTGTAGAGCAGTGCCCTTCGATGTTGGAGTTTGCACCTCAGAGGAGACTCTGAAGATTTATAGCCCATTTACCCACCATGAGGCAGGATTAGCTACCTCTATGCCAAGAATTTTTGCAATTCTTCTGAGGTCTAAGCTGAATCCTTCTTGCTGTAATTTACATATCATTATTGCTTGTTCCATCTACCATAAAGACAGAGAACAGATTTGTCTCTTCCTCTTCACAGAAAATTTTTACATATTAAGCTACTCAGTCATTCTTTTCCTTCATCTTAAGCAACCCTAGTTCTTTCACACTTTCCAGCCTTCTGCTTATTTTGTGGTTATTCTTTAGAACCAGCTACTCAACATATTTCCTCTGGTTTGCACCCTAAACTGAATGCAGTGTTACAATGGGAACTGCTGCAGCATTAAACAGAGGAACCCAACTATTTCATATATGTTCCTGGCTACATTTTTATGATCCCATTCCAGGATGATATTGGATTCTTTCACAGCAGCATCATACTCTTGGCAGATTTTCAATCTGCAATCCAAAATCGGTAAGAATAGACAGCACTGGTGCGAGTTATAGAAGGCAGAAACTTTCTGCAATCCAGAGTTCAGTGGTTGGGTTAACTGGGTGCAGGTAGAGAAGGGAAAAATCATGTAAGTTTCTGGATAGAGGTTCACAGGTGCCATTAGTGAAAGGAAAAAGCTCCTTTCTGCAGCTGAATGAGAGACCCATGTGACAGTGAAACCTACAGAATCACAGAGTGGCAGGGGTTGGAAGGGCCTGCTGGAGATCAGCTATTCCAAGCCCCCTACTAAAGCAGAATCACTTAGTGGGCTGCACAGGATTGTATCCAGGCAGGTTTTGAATACCTCCAGAGAAGGAGACTTCACAGACTCTCTGAGCAGCCTGTCCCAGTGCTCTGCCACTGTTTTAATTTGCATTATTTCACGTTCAGCAGGTTTAGGGAGCTCTCTTTCCAAAAGCTTCTATTAGCCCCCTCTTTAACACACTGGCTTCAGTGCTTCTGAGATAGACCAGCCCAGCAGCAAGATAGGAACTGTCTCATGTCTTCCCTCTGAAAAAGCACAAGGAATCTCAAACAGTCCCTGGCCACATTGATACTGATGAAGTTGTGAAACCAAAGTTAGATTTTTGGCTGCTTCTATATCAGATTATTCCTTCAGGTGTGATTGGGGCAGTTATCCTCCAGACAAGACTTGAGCTATCCTTAAATTAGCATTAACAGCATCATTATGGCTATATAAAACTTAATGTGGGCTGAAAATCGTCTTCTAGTGTATGCTAAGTTTCCCAGACTGGTTTTATAGCCTGCATTGAGAAACACAGTGGTATATCTCTTCTGCTGGCACTTATGCAATTGAGTGATGTAGAATATTCTGGTTATACAGGATGGTAACTGCAGTATAGACATATCCTCAGGTCCTATAGGAAAGTGATGTCTCCTACCATAGATCCTTAGCTAGGGGGGAGAAATATCTTTTCTTCTTTAGATGTCTTGGCTAGGAATCTCTGTTTGGAAGTATTAAAAAAATTCCTTCGTTCCTCTATGGAGAGGTGACTGGAAAGGAACTGATTTTTTAAGTTCTGTTCAATTCATCGCTGCTGGTGCCTGGGGATGATAATGTCTCAGTTCATGTCTCAACAGAGTCAGCTCACCCAGGCAGGCCCTAATATCTGACAGCTTGCTTGGGCTTGTCAGTGCTGTTCCATACTTTCCATTACTTTTTATGAGAACACTGATTAATGCTGTAAGAAAGACCTAGGTTGTCCTCAAGGAACTTCTCCATAATCGATGTCATCGTTTCTGATCGTGTTAGCACAGAGAGCTGCAGACCGCAACACACTCAATGGTGAGATCCCACCTTTCAGGCACAGTGATTTGCAATTAGTTTCTGAGCATGCCAGGTGAGGTGGCTAGCCCTTGAGGGCTGTTTCTCCTCGACAGCAAAAAGTTATTCAGCAAATTAGTGCAATACATTGATTTTTTTTTTTCCCAGTGAGGTGTTAGGCGCGAAATAAATGTCTTTCATTTCACCTATGTAGGATGGTCATTACAGCTCTAGATAAAAACAGTATTAATAAAAAGAGACAGTTATTGCCAGCCCAACTGCCAAAAGGAAGAAGGGGTCAATATGGTCCTTTTTATATCAGCATAGGGTGCCTTCTCAGGGGTGTCAATACAAAGAAAAATGTAAGTCTAATAAAATTTAAAATAGTTTTCCCCTTTGTTATTATACATGATGTCATGCATTATCAGTGAAAGGCCACTACATACCTGTGAACATCTGTCTGTGATCATCTAGCTGCACAGCCTTTTAGCTATGGTTCTCTAGGATAGTGCATCCTACATTGTGTATCTAAAACCCCACAGCATGTTAGTTTTCTCTAGTGTTTATTTTGGTTGGTATGTACCTGCTGCTCAACTAATACGTATGTTTTTCCTCTTGCATTTATGCTGTCAAGGGTGCTAAAAAGCTCTGTGTGGGGATTCCCATAGTAGTTTGGGGAGTTGGAAGAACACATGTACAATGTGATTTGATGACAAAAGCAATTTTGTTAAAGCATCTGTTGTCAGCTTTCATGATGAAAGAACCAAAGGAAAGTGAAGTTACAGCTTCAGAGCTGCTGAGGTGGCCACTTCTTTCCTGTAAAAAAGCGGGGCGGGGAGGGGGACATATATAATACATGCTAGTGGTGGCTTCCTTTTTTTTGTATCCATTTTTTTCAGTTTTGTCAAGTGTTCAACATTATAAGTAATTCTGTTAGAGGAACAGATGCACTAGAGAGTCAGTAATGAAAAACAGTGGGTTTCACTTTAGGTTATTGGACTGAGAATGTTTCATCTGGATCGTCACGATAGGTTATCATCTGATGAGTATTTGTCTGCCTCTTTGAAAACAGATGGGAGATATGTCCCTGTTCTTAGGAGAAAAGTGTTCCCACTTCAGAAACTTCATTTGGCACTTTGTATGGAAATAAAGGAGTCAGTCTAGATGATGTCAGAAAAAAATGCTACGGTGCTGATCTGGTGAGGCTGAAGGGTCTGAGCCAGATGAAAACTATGAGGAAAACCTAGCAGCATAAAACTCAGGGAGATTTGCTTGTTTCCATGTGCTGATGTTAGCCAAAAACTTTGCCAACTGCATCATGTGTGCGAGACGAGTGGAAATATTCCCAGGTGTCAGCACCTCATCTTGTCCATCCATCACCAGGAGTCTTTCTATGAGAAAATTTGCCTTGGATTCTGGGCTCACAGCTGCAGTGTGCATTTTCAGGAGTATTGCCCTTTGCCAATAGGACAGCTGAGAGCCTCGGGTGTTTTACCAGTAAAAGTTTCACAGTAACTTCTAGCCCAAATTTTAGTCCATTTGTTCTTACTTTGCTGTAGATCTCCCAGAATCCTTCAGCAGACTATGGACTTGAACACAATACCTGACAATTCTTGCTCTCTCAAAAAGCCCTATCATGACAGAGAGCAAGCCATTTACTATATAATCAATAAGCCATGCTTTCAAATGCTTTTATATAACAGCACATGACTACTTTGATATCCTTTCCTGCAGGAAATTACACCAGAAGGATTATTCTTCTACCGAGAGTGACTGTGCTCAGTCCAACACAGCAAATAATTTTGCCTTCAGTAGTTTTCTGTGTGTGCACACAGAGTTCTAGTTATAAGCCGGTGTATATAATGCTTTCTGAGTTTTTATTTCACAGCTTCTGAAATTATTCTAGTAAGTGACAACTCTCATGGGAGACTTAGAAAGAATGGCCATTCCTGTGTTGCACAGACCAGCCTATTGCATTGTGAAATGTCAGATCTCCTAATCTCTTTCATATGTGTGTGAAAAATCTATGTTAAAGCTGTTAGGTTTTCTTCTTCTACGTTCCTATGGGAAAACTCTTCTTGAATCTCAGCTCTTTAATGAACGAGAAACCTTCCTCTAACTTCCAGTTTGAACCACTTCCTGGCTAACCCCTATTTTTTTCTTAGCAGTTGGCCTCCACCCTACATAGCTCTTTTGCACTTATCCCCTTATGGGACTCTGGGATTTTTGCAGGAGACAAAAGTAACCTATTGTAGTCGGGAGTAAAAATGGACATGACCACAGTTTTTCGAGTCTGAATCAAAACCATGGAAAGTATTTTGTGTAACTTCTTGTTTGACACCACTCCCTCCCTTGAAAGTTTCATGTGGCCCAGAAAGAAATGGGAAACGTTTTTTTTTTCTTTCAGTTTAAACTAATTTAGCAAACCTTTCAGGCTTTTAAGGCATACCAGCCTCCCAAATTTTTTTGAAAACATCAAAGCAAGATATTCTAACATTTCAGAAATAATGAATTTTAAAAGTGGCTTTTTTTTTTTTTTAGGAGAGGTCAGATCTGTACTTAGTTAAGTTAGGACACTTTGTAAAACGCTTATCCCTGTTTAGAAGTCTACCATAACCACAGTGAGTCTGAAAGTTAATTGACTAGTGTTTTACAAGGTATTTTTGGATACTCCACCATTACATGCAGATGCCACATTAACAGCTGAGAAATTCCACCTGCACCAGCCAGACCCGTAGGTTCTTTGAGCTACACTTTGGTAGATTTTACAGAGCAGAGAACTGCAGAAAATGAGGGGGTTTTGAGCCGTATTTTTCTGGTACACATGTGGACTTTCAAACTGAAAGGATGAAAGGAGGTAAAGAAGTTAAATGTACTGTAGCCTGCTCCAGGTTCTGAGGCGTAGCAACTGTGCCAAGTAGTGCTGTGCAAGCCTCTGTCAAAGTATTGTACACTTCAGGGAACTTTAGATATGCATAGGAATAAAAAGATGACTTTAGGGCTTTGGTTTGTAAAATGGCTTTGTAGTGCTTGCTGATGTTTGGTAATGTTGCCTTCCCCTCCTGCCCCAGCCCCCAACATCTGTGGACTCCAGTTGACTCTAGCAGAGTCCTAATGTGCAGAATTTTGCATGTTTGTAAGCAGGGCATGGAATAGATTTTTCTCTGGGCAGGTCCGTGGTGGAGTTTGATAGTGTTATCTGTCACAGCGGCACTTACGCCATCTACTTTTGGGTTATGTGTTATCAGAGGTCACACTGAAATAATATAAGAAATTCTTTTTTTGTAGATATTATGGTGATTACCAAAAAGAAGAGAAAAATATTTATTTGAAAACAACACATCCAGTTTGGAAAACAAAGATTTCAGGAGCTTAATGTTTTCCTTTGGAAATGCTTGTTACACCAAGCCTATGTGTATTGAGACTAACATGACAGTTAACTTTGCTTGGGTCAAGTGCAATCTACAGGAGTGATGTGATTGCTCCTGAGTATTTGATGATAATTTGTTTTGTTGGAAGATGCTGTATTGTTGGGGCACTGGGGAAACCTTGCAGCCATTACAAGACTCTCCAGCCTAGTGTAGGCAAGACCTTGGCCCTTAGTGCAGTGCCAGGTAACTTCTACCTGCTGAACTACAGAAGTCAGGGACTGAGTACAAGAAATGAATATGCATCTGGCATGTGAGGAGATCCACTTCTCCACTGGTAGAAGCCTGGATTTTATATTGTATAATACTTGTGACAGCAGGAAGATCAAACTTAGGGAAGAGATATTTGTAAAGACTGGTGAGAAGCAGCCACTTAGAGCTGACTGAAAGGCAGTACAGATAAAGATACTGAGTTTGAAAATCTCTGATAAAAACCTGCACTGAACAGTAGGAAGCATTCAACAATCACTGTACTTAACTGTCCTGTCATCATTTACATAGAGAGTTGTTCAAAAGAGAGGATAGAATTACAATGGGGCAACCTGGCAAAATCCTGAAAGCTGCTCTTCTTTTAGCTTCCAAGCGCAAATGCGTCTGGAATGTATATTTCTGCATTATTCTCCATAAGGCTTTAATTCTGAATTCACATATGGTACTTAATTTGCATTTTTCATACAGTCATTAATGCTTGGTGAACTTGAAAGGTCTAGAAAAGTATTCAAAGGCTTGGATACTTCCCAGAAATGTGTTCATGTTGTACTGGCCTGGAAATCTGGCATGAAACTGGCAGCTTGGATGCTGACCTGGGATTTCAATTCTTTATTTGTGAGGTATTTTAATAACAGAAGGCTTCTTCTCAGGCTTGTTATGTGTTTTGGGCTAGTTCTTATACCTGTGAACCCTTTTGCTGTCGGTACCATTTTGATCACATTTCTAGCAGAGGCCAAGTACAAGGGAACGTCTGAAGAACAGGGAGCTGCAGGGAACCAGATATCAGTGTACCTTGCAGAAAAGGCTGCAGATTTAGGGCTTGAAACTGCCCTGGAAAAAAGCTTCTCTATTGATTCATAATCTAAACCAGAAGAAGCAGGTCCTGGCTGCAATAATATTGACATCAGGTTCCCATCCACATGCAGGAACTGCAGCAGTGCTCACAAATAAAAAGGTATGAGAGATGAAATACTCAGATGGAAGATACTGGATTATTTTCAGAGAAATGTGCAAGATTGCTGGGATTTGTTCTTTTATTGTGGGATTTATTCTCAAATGGGCAGCCTTCTGGTACTAGGCACAGCACAACTACCTTGCCTAGCATCAGGAACCTGATAGGTATAGTGGTAAGCTGCCTCTACCAGGGGAAAGACAATCTGATGCTAAGAAGATGTGCAAGTCTTATGGAGTGTATCTTTTCAAGACAGGATGGAATCTTGCTTTCAGAAACCAAAACAAATCACAAAATATCACGAGGAAACTCATTCCTTTTCTTCTTCTCTTTCATGAAGCAATCAATGATTTCAGATGAGAGGAGCACCGAAGGGAGATGCAGTTAAGACTTCCCCCCCTGTTTCCATCATACCCTCCCCGCCATCCAGGGGCACTGAAGTGCAGAGACTATTGTTCTGCTGCTTCTCTTTCCTTTTATCTGTGCAGCTGTGTTCTCCATTAGATACCATTGTGCTGCCAGATCTCCTCTTCATAGTGGGGGTAGGTGATTTGCTAACTGCTTGTCTTGGAGTAAACCACTTGGTCATGCAAGTTAGTTTGAGAAAAGAACAGAAAAAGAAAATAATTGTTAATTATTCCCTCTACGCCTTCCCTCCTCTCAATTTTAAAAAAGTGATACTTTTACAACAGTGTTGTGTACCTATTTAATCACTTACACCAGCTGATGAAATAAAAGCTCTTGTCCCTTGGCCCCTTGCAAATTATTCTTGTTAATTATTTTTTAATTATACTTCCATCATTGCTCCTGGTGCCACTTTCATAATTTCTACTCCAGTAGGTGCAGACATGACAAATCTAAAAACTTCTCACAGAGAAGTATTGCTGTGGCTGTGTGGCCCCAAAGGAGGAACAAAAGGTGGAGCAGGGCCCAGGGGAACCCCCTGCTAGCTTATCTCCCTGTCACTGGCCCCTCTGCCTAGCTGCAGGTGAGAATCCCTTGTTGGCACATGCGTGTGCACGCACATATTGACTCATGTGCACGGACACGCTTGCACAAGCGTGTACATGCACTCATTAATTAGCTCAAGTTTCACTTTAGCAAGTTAATATCCGAGTGTTTTCAGGGCGGCTGACAGCATATTAATCAGAACCACATTTAAACAGATGGGTACCTTTTACCTCTCTGTAATCCAGAAAATATCCCCAGTGTGGAAGAAGAAGCTGCAGATTGCGGTGCTCTGCAATTGGCTTCTAAGGGATAAAAAGGATGAATTCATTTTTGCTGTTGGAAGGGTGCAGTGAAGATGTCACAATTTTGCTGTGCTGCAAGTTTACAGAATGTGCATTCACAGGACACAGGTCCTAGCACACTTTCTCTTTCCCCCACAGCTTCCCATGTTAAAAGAAAAAAAAAACAATAAAAATAAAAGGGTGATGGAACTTTGCTGGAAGATAAAGATGAAGCAGAAGTGAAACCCTAAATATGGATGTACAATTGAGGGAGAGGAAATGGAAAATAATAAGTGTCTTTCCCCAGGGTCTAGAGATATTAAAAATAAAGTATTTTCAGCATGTGTGACAAAAGCAAGTTGTGAGGCAAAGAAATAACTAGGCATGCCATTTGCATCAGAGTACTTATTTATTCCTTGAAATGCAATTTTTTTTTCCCCTAGGCAAATTACTTACAACAGATGTTATATTTTACCCATATCCCTCCGAATTACTTGGCAGGTGGCTTATGCAGGGAAGTTCAACCTCTGGTCTGCCTGCAGTGACTCACCATCAGTTTACCTGAGGACTGGGCTTGCTATATGTGAGCCATACTTTATGCAGAGTTTGATGGTTTTGCTGTTTGACAAATATTTCCACTATTCAGCTCATGATGACCATGAGGAGTTATCTCCCTTCTTTTTGCATGGAGATTGCCTCAACTGGCAAATCTGACGTCAGTGTATGTTCTATGTTGACTTTTAACACACAGCTTTGCAGAGGATGCTTTGCCTTTCTGTGTTTTCCCAGCTTCAGGCTCTAGAGGACACTTTGCATAACACTTTTCATAACCACAATAGCTACTTTCCTTGGCACCTTATAAACACAAACTGTCATAAACCAAAACACTCCTACAGCTGGCATTTTTGTGTTGTGTTTTCATGGAGGTCACAGATTATTTATGCTGCCCATACAGTGCCTTGGGAGACTATGAAAGCATCACATCAGCTGGTTCTAGCCAAAGGAGTAAAATCAGTGGAGCATCTGTTTGAAGTGAGCAGAGCTGCCTGCTGCCCGCTGCCCATTACATGGTGCTCATCTGTGAAGGTCTGACTAAGTTATGGTCACAAAAAAGAACACTTTCATAGTGTGATATGAGGTGGATTTGGTACTGCAGCACTGTAATCTAGTGTGAATCTGAATTTTGCTATGCCCTTGGTCATCTCATTATTTTACTGGTTAAGTTCTTCCACTATTAAGGTTACTCACTATTTAAATAGCTGATTCACACATACAATGGGGTATATGGCCCAAAATTTATTCATACTATCTCCAAGTGCCTGTACCTAGGAGAGCTGCACTAAGATCTGCCTTTTAAATGGGTAATATATTTCTTAAATATCGGTGATCAGGCAGTGTGTACAAATACCTGGGTTTTCTTGCTGGTATGAAGGAAAAAGAGTTCCCTTTGTCCTTTCAAATTTTTTCTCTCACAGCTCACATTTGTCAGAAAACTTACTCACCGAGCCATTTCCCTCAGGAAAATCCCAGGAGCCAGTGCTAACATTAAATAATACGATGAAGAGGAATTGGCAATATTTAGAATTTCAGGTGAAAACCGGTTTGAAGATTCAAAGTTGGGCAGCACCATGGCTAGTTTCCAGAAAGGAAAAGAGAACAGTGATTGTGAGGAGCAGAAGGGAGAGGATAAAAAGGTGAGGAGGTGAACACAGCACACGAGTTAGAGGGAAACCTATTACTTAATTCTGAAATGGTGTAATAAACTAACCTCTTGTGGATTTGAAGTAATAAGGAGAGGTGGTAAGAGCACACACAGTACAAAAGGAACAGAAGAGTGAAAAGTGTGATAAGGCAGGTATAGAAAGAAAGACTGTAATTGTAAAGGATTTCAGATTCTCAGGATTTTTGTTGCCTTTGTAACAACAGGTAATGAATGAAAGGCAGATGAGGGATTTAGCTAACAAATATTTCTTGCATAGCTACTGTGCCAGCAATTCAACCTACCTGCAATTCAAAACCATGACTGATCTAGATTCATGATCAGAATATTTTAAATTCAATTAATTAACTGACTGATCCTGATGTAATTACTGTTGATATCTCCTGATACTAAAGGATGTGTACAAGACCAAGATACATGGCTCAATATAGACCTTAACTCTCTAGAGGAGAAACAAGAGATATGGAAACAATTGAATGATTTTGGAATTCATTATTTATTGTGAATGTACACAGTCAAATTTTTTCTTAGGATAAAGCCACTGCTGTCAGTTTAATTACATTGGGACTAAATGTGACCTCCCCCAAGCCTTCTGTAAGTGAAGAGTTTCTAATAAAAGTTGTAACAGATCAATCATGAAAAGGTCTTGGCAGAAAAATCGGTAGGTAGGTAATAAAAAAGATAAAGGATGCTGAAATGAATAGAGTGACATGCTGCGGGATATTAGCTTTTTGAAGACAACTTTGTTCAATATGAAAAGTTAGGTAGTGGTGTAAGACAGGAACAAGAGGAGGACTCCTGCCACTGCCAAAAATGCTTGGTGCTGTTTCTGACTACAAAATGTTGTGGTGAGAATGGCAAATGCTTGCAGTGAGAGATGCTCTTTTAGCCTTAAGAGTTGCTTAAACCAAATTAAATGGACATGTCGATTATGCAAAATTTAAGGACTGTTCTCCCATCAAAAAAGTGATGGCTGGACTTTTATTTAAAGTTCTGAGCTGGGGCCAGTATAACGTGTTTCCTGTTTGGAGCCATAGCACAGTCAGTGTCCATGCTTTCTACAGCAGACCTTACTTGCCTTACACCTGCTGTTGAGCAGTGAGCAGTGTCGCGCTGTGATTTGAACGCACTGAGCACCACGAGAGTGATAAAGTCAAGATCAGCTTAACTGTATGCACTGCTAGGTTTGCTTTGAAAGCACTTAATCTGCAGGAATTTGTGTGTGCTCTTTGCTGGCATGTTGTCTTCATGGTGCGACACGCTCCGCTTTGTTCCAGTTGGACTGTGCATGTAGGTGGAGGCAAATACATGCCATTTTCCTGGAGGAGAGCTGAGCAGATTTTTCTTACAACAGTACTCAACTGCTTTGTTTGCAGCTGTGCTTGTCTACAGCTTACCCTATGTATTCTATCTCCTGTATCTCCCCCCAACATTTTCCCTTTAGCTCTTTCCTTTTCTTCCTGCAGCTTCCCTTTCCTTCTAATCATGGCTACAATCACTGCACTCTTGCACTGCCTTCCTTTGCCTTGTGCCCATTTGGTTTCTTTCTCTTGAGTTCCTTCACTCTAACAAATAGGTCAATCCCTCCCATCATCTCCTGTCTGCTGTTTTGTGGGTCTGAGAGATGAACTCTGTTGTTTGGATGGTTACTCGATTGCTTCTACATCTCTATTCTTAGTTTTCCTACTGTGTTAGACCATGGCAGAGGATGCAGGATTTAATTTAGGTGCTTCTAAGTCATTAGAAAGGATGCATAATATGTATGAAGACTTATTTAATTATTTTCTATAGAGTAACTGGAGGATAAAGCTGAATATTCTAAAAACCCCACGTATGGATATGGGAAAATCTGCTCAGTGATGCTTCGATTATTTTGTTCATAATCCTAAGTGTTGTGTTGTCAGGGTTTTTTTGCAGGTTTGTGTTTATTTTTAAAATTTGGTACTGTTGGGTCTGCCTTGCCAAGCTGCCCAGACTGTTACCTTTTCCTGTAATCTGACATCCAGCCAGGTTATTGTGATGGTGCCTCTTTTTCCTTCAAGCAATGTATTCTGACTCAGTACACTTTGCCCACTGTGCTGCTGCTGTTTGGTAATTTGAAAGTGGTCTTTGTGGAATTACGATGAGGGAATGTGGGAAATGATGGGAGGACCATAGCTTTGGTCTCATGGGAACTAGCTTGCTTTTAGGAAAGGTGGGTGTACTGCCTAAGAGTAAAAGTCATCTTCAGGAACCACACAAATGAAAGCAATTCATTCTTCCTTTTGAATATTCAAGACTCAACTTTTAAAAACAAATTTTCCTCTCCGAAACCTTTGCTTCTCTTTAGAGTCCTAATTCAGTAAAATGGATCTGATTTAAATTGAGAATATCCCTATTGATTCAGACTAAGTACTTTTGTATGGCTTTGGAATAAATGAGTTACATTTGAATCTTTATTTGCTAAAGAGAAAAGGGAGATACCCAGGATTTTTAATTGTCCAATTACTATTTTTTTAAAAAAAAACCCATGAATTTTCTTCTCTCCATAGCTCATTTTTACTGTTGTTGCTCTTTCAGTCTAGTCTGAATGATGAGTTTGTAACATTTATGTTCATTTGCATGTCAGGGACCTGAACTTTCATGAGAAAGCGTTATATTTTTTAAAGGAGAATTAACAGAAGAAGCTGGGTCATAGGAAAGGAAATCACTTTCAAGCTTCCTCAAATATCAGAAAATGAGAATAAAAAACCTTTGGTGAACACATCACTCTCTGTACAAATGTTTTCCCATACCTTAGTTATTTTTTCTGCCGTCAGTGTCTCTTTTATTTCAGAATAATGCAATGAAGCCTTTGCAAATTTATGTACTGACTTAGCCCTTCAGAAGTGAATTGTCAATGCACAAATAGAAATGATTTAGCAATGAATTTAAATATGGGCCTGCTACATTGCCCGAGACCTTAAGAAGCTAAGGCTAAGATTTATTTCCAACTCATTTTCACCCATTACATGACAATGGAGGTCTAATTTTAAATGTATATTTACATTCAGTTAAGATAATCATTATTTTAATAATCTGGACGAATTGGAGCTAAATACAGAGCTCCTGTTTTCCTTAAAAGTCATATGTTTGGCTTCCAAGACAAATGGGGAGCTTTGCAGCCAGGTGCCTGCTTTCACATTCATTATCTAAAGCCTTTTGACACAACTGCTTTGACTGTGTTTCGCCCCTTGAACATTGTTTTTGTTTGTAATAAACCTCGATCCTCCTAATGGAGTAGAACTGGGTATCAGAAGGTAGTTCCCTTGTTTAATAATCCAAATGTTCCATTCTCCCCTCCTTCTTCTTCACTCCCTTTGTCTCTTCTACAGATACTTTCTGTTAAAAATCCTCTTAACTTTGTTCCTGGACCTCTTAAGGGTGTCTCTGCTTGTCAGACCTCCTGCCACCCTCTGTTTTTATGCATCTGGCATTTTAGACTTTGTTTGTGTAATGACAATGTGTTTTGCAAACAACAATCAGATCTCTGAATCTGCGGTATGTCCGCAGTGAATATGTTTGATTTTTCCTCCACATAGCTCAGTTTGTGACTAGCGTTATGTGTAGCTGACTTTATGGGCAGCAGCAACCACTGCTTGCTTTATTTGCCTCTCAGATTTCTCCCAAATAATGGCTAAACTTTCCAAGAGCAGGGGGTGTATGATCCTCCCTAGGCATAGCAATTACGTATCTTCAGTGTTACATTACAAATATGAAAGCTTTGTTCCCAAGCTGTAAAATTATGTAATCATGGTAAATATGGAAAAAAGGGTCCTTGAGAGGACCTAATGGTCCATTCTTCTATTGAGATATATTTAGTTACACGGGGAGCCTTTCATACAGATGTTTGCATACTTAAAAGCACCCCAATCAATCACCTTCCTAAGTGTTCCTCTACTCTATTGTCTAATTATCCTTTTAATTATAGAGTTTTTTCCCACTTGTTCTTACATCATCTTCTCCTAATTTAAACCCATTACTTATTTTCATTTCACTACTGAACACAAAAGGCATTTATCTTTTAAATATCTGAAAATCGCTACCACATTTTTTTTAATCCCTGATTCAATAAACCTAACTTGAGCTTTTACTATTCATCTTCTGTGGTCTACTTATTCCAGCTTTGATTTTTACATTTTTTGTTTTGGTGTGGCCTGACATGGTAGCAAAATGGTACTCTGGGCAGTTTCTGAACCTTTTCATTCTGTGGGCACTTTTTGACAATGTTTCTGTTTAGATGGAAATTCTATATTTTGAATGGTCCCTACCCATGGCAGGGGGATTGGAACTAGATGATCTTTGAGGTCCCTTCCAACCCGAACTATTCTATGATTCTATGATTTCATAATTATGCACCTCATTTTTCCAGTGTTAGAGTAATTGTTTGCACTTGTCTTTATTGAATCTCATGCTTTATAAGTTTTTACTCTAATGACTATTAATGATTTAACAGTTGAAAGTGCTTCAGTTCCCCACTCCTTCATTATTTTTCTAATATGAGAGCTCAAAAGCACAGAATCAACTGAGCAAGAGGCTTGAAAGATTCTAAGTTTTATATGAGATGAGACTATTAAATTACCAATGTAGAGTCATAATATCCTTGCAATGACTTATACTTGTTATTGGAATAAAATTTGGCTTGGGCAAGTATTCAACTAGATGCAGACCAAAATCTTATTTAGCACAATAAGGCACCTGGCCATTAGTCAGGGATGAAATGAATCATGAGCTCAGTTTCTTAATCTCACAGAAAGTCATCTTTCAGGTCTGTCCCTTGCCTAAATTCATCAGTCTTCACTCCTAAGGAAGCAGAACTCCTTTTCTGTGTCCCTGGCTTTTCCTCTTAAATAGCAGTGAAGTTACATCTTCTGGCAAGGTGGAGCTGTAAGTACATCTTTCCTGGTAGGTGGTTCACTTGGGACCTTGTGTATTGGCTATTTTGACACAAACCGCTTTTCACTACCCAACAGATGCCATTGTCCTCCTCACAACCCTGCTATTGTGGATGCCAGCATCACCCACCTGTGATCAGAATCTGGCCTTTCATCTCTGTTTACTGGAAAGCTGCACTGTCTTTTTTTTTTTTTTTTCCTTTTTTTCCCCCCCTTTTTTGTTTTCCCTTTTTTTTTTTCTAGGACTAATTTGTATCAGTTCTTTGTTCAACCCTGCTGTTATGAAGTAGAAAATTTCAGCTTGGGGCTGTCAGTGCTATAGAAAATTAATAAAAGGCTTCATTTCCATGTGATCAGTGGGAAAGTATTTTATTATTTTGACTATGGATTTTAAGTGTGGCTAGAAACCAGCTTTTATCTCATTTCTTTTGTATTGGAGGATTTTCCATGTGTATTTCAACTCCTATTCTGAACACAAAATTTCTAGTAGTTCCTGTAGGGGAACTTACAGTTTTTGGAGATAGTTTTCAGTGATGACAGGTATATTTAAACATCTATGGAGTCTTGGAATCTCAGCTGTTGTGTATTTTTCTTCCACAGTTTGGGTTTTTTATCCACAGAAACAACACACTTGTCAGAGATCAAAGTTTTCCAGGCTATTTACTGGAACAGGTTTAGAAACAAATGCAGTAAATCTTGAATTTTCTATTTTGCTATGTAAGTTGATCACGTGTTTCAGCAGAAAAATTGTCTTTGTTCTTGAAGGTTGAAGGAACTGGTTATAAAACAAAACCCCAAAGAGCTTTCTGTAACAACAAAAAAGGTTGCTGTAACAACAAAAGAGTTTAGTATTACAACATAAAGCAAACCAAAACAAGAGAACCTTGCTCTCTTTCAGGGGTTCAACAGATGCTGACACATCAGTCCCCAAACGGGGGTCATAATGATTTGAACTTATCTATTACAAATCACATAGTGCTGATCAGATCCTCTTTTCAATGCCTACACAGCACTACTCTGCGTGTGTCTCCTGAGTGTGTAATTTATATCTTGGAATAGTACCTGACTGATTGACGTGACTTTGTGTATTTATACTACATTACATTTTAAGATCAACAATGCCAGAGTGGAAGATGTTTCCCCTGGAGCAGCATCACTACTTCCGCTGCTCAGAACAAGTAACATCAAGCAGCCAGAGACAACTTTACATCTTTTCTAATAAATAAAAAGTTTGATTCTAAAAACTTGGGTAACATTTTGCCTTGAAGCCTTTTCATAGATGGATTTTTCTTCCTGCTTAAAAGACAAGTCAGTAAAGATTTATTACTGCTTCTCTCAAGAGATCTCGTACTTCTGTAACTCATCTCCTTAAAGAGATAGTCACAGGAATAATAACTGTATTCTGCACAGGAGGTTTGGAAAATGATTGCCAATTTCTGAATTATTACCATGCATTGGGTTTGAATGTATATTTAGATACTAACCCCTTTACTGCCACATTATCTTTTATGCCAGAGGTCACCTCTAACACTTTCGGTAAGCTAATGATTTTGTCTTAAGTATAATCTTTGGGGGGTTTTATAGTCACTTTCTAAATTCAATTGCTCATAGCAGTGTATTTATGTAAAGCAGAGCTCTAGTAAAAGATGATACAGGGCATAAAGAAGGCTGTGAGAATTTTGTAGCTGTGAGATTGAATGGGGACTTTCTGAGCAGAACCACAATCTGGTACATGCAGTCCAGGATGCCCTGTCAGGCAGAGCTTGGTAAAATGGCAGAAAGAACTGGCTGATCCCTCCTGTGGGATAGTGAGCAGATGCTGCCTCATTCAACCTTTTTGAGAAAGGTGCTTGAACAGTTTTCATCTTTTCCTTCCTTACTTTTCTGCAAGAGACACAAATTCTTACCCGCAAGAAGAGCTGCATCCCCATTATCTCTGGGCTGTAGGAAGAGCATGAAGACACTCATCATGCATTGCATGAAGGCTTGCACTCCGCTTATATGTCTTGGGACCACCACCATTTCTGAGCAAACTTTACAGTATATAAATTTCTACAGGACAGTCTCAGGGCAGAGGGCAGTGCGTTGACTGCCTCTGCATGAAAGAGGTCATCCTGGGGCTCTCCTCCTCTTTGGGTACCTTCAATATTCAAACCTATTAATTATGAATAGTTCATCTTGGATCTTTGTTGCTCTTACTTCTTACTATGATGTCCTAGTCTTTACTGGTATCTGTCTACATAACTGCATCTTTAGACTAAAGAATTCAGTCTTAGGTTTTTAAAAAAATTTGTGGTTGATTTTTTGTAGATGGGGATAACAATGACTTTATCACCATTAATTACAATGACATCACTGAACAGTGACTTGTTGGTGCACCTGAAGCCTACTTTTAAATTTCATTAATATCCTCTTCCCTTCAGTTTTCTATTGCATTGTCTGTATTCTTAGACTTCTGGCTTTCTCACAGAATAATTTCTACTGCCCCATTGTGATGCCTTGTCCCTTGCCCTATCCAATGCCCAGATGAAATCTCTGAGGAGCTTCAGGCTGTCCACAGGGACTCTAACTGGAATCTTCACAGAGGAAAGTTTGCTGGTGGTTTACTTCTCCTTTCACATGCTCCCCAGCTCCGTATGGGCAGGCAATGTCATGCTTTGCTGAGCAGACAAGAGTCAAACGTGGGAGCTGGTGAGGTACTGTGAAGGACTTGGAGCTGGGGCTAGTGGGAGCCTCAGCACATTATTTTAAAAGAGCATTCAACAGGGATTCATGTCAGGATAGGCAAAAACCAGGAAATGGGAAGGGGTAGTGGCCTTAATAATCAAGTGGAGAGTGTTGGAGCTCAAGATGGTAGTCAGAATTTCTTAGCTATTAGTGAAATGGATTAAGATAGTGTTGCTAAATGTTATTTCACATTTCTAAGTTATTTTTATCCTAAAGGTTATTAGCTCTTGTGTTCTCTTTCATTCTTTCTGTAGTAAGCCTGTGTTGCTCTGGTGAGTAATTATGGTCACCTCCAACCTTGTTACTTGAAAGAATCAAAGTGAGGAAAGAGCATCTTGAGCAAGCCGTGCACTGTTGTGGCAATATAACTCATAGCTGTGATGCTAAGCAAGGTGGTGAGGGGAAAAGGCTTTCTTAAGCAGAAGTGTGTTGCAGCCTTATGAGAATTCACTTGCCTCCTTCCGACTTACTTCCTACTCACCCTGTGCTGCCAGCCATGAAGTTTGGCTTGCAGGCAGTGTTGACAGCATCTATTGCCTGGAGATTGTACTGGTATCTTGTCTGAACAGACTGACTGACTAAGATACCTGACTCCATAGAGAGATCATCTGCGAACAAGGGGTCTCTCTTGTTCCAAACTGCTGCTAAGAAGTATGTAAGTCTCCCTAAGGGGGAGGACACCTGTCAACACACAGGTTGCAAAGGAGAAAATAACTTTACTTAGACCAACAGTTGTCTTCTAGACACAAATCTATGAAAGGTACCTGTGTATGTTCTGCTTCCTAATGTCTAAGTGATGGCATTATCTTTGCTGCATTTATCCTTCCAAAAGCCATTTGGGATACTTCTGTCTTGCAGTTTGCAAGGGGTGGAGAAATACAGCTCAGAGTTATTTATCAAATGGCACATGAGGTGCGTCTATACAGCAGAGTGCAATGCTGTATGGGAAGAAATCCATACAGCTCTGATAGGCTTATATCCTCACAGGAGTGCTGTTGTGCTTGAAAGTGGCTTAGAATGTCCTCTGCTTGTGGGACTCTTTCCAACAGTGCCAGTAGATGTTTCCAGGGAAAGTGGCTTAGAATGTCCTCTGCTTGTGGGACTCTTTCCAACAGTGCCAGTAGATGTTTCCAGGGGTCACAGCTCTGTGAAGCTTCCTGGCATGGATGTCCACAACCTCTTGAGTCTTTTTAACTGAAAATGTCTAAACTGGCATTGATGTGTGCTCCTGTTCTTGCATTTTCCAAATGAGTTCCCACTAAATAGTGTCATTACTGTTTTGTGCTGTTTTTTCTGTACCAGTATGCACTGTTTTCCCACCTCCCACTGATGCAGTGGGAAAGATTAGCCTTCGATACCTTTTACTATGTTTATCATAGAATGCTTTGGGTTGGAAGGGACCTCAAAGATCATCTAGTTCCAACCCCCCTGCCATGGGCAGGGACACCTTCACTAAAAGCCCCATCTAACCTCTCCTTAAACACTTCCAGAGAGTGGGCAGTCGCAACCTCTCTATTAATTTAGTTAAAATAAAACTTATGTTACTGTAGTTGTTGAGATTTGACTGTATCCTGAACATGATTGGCAGAAATGCAATCCAGTCAAGTAAATAATGTTTTACTCTCTACAGCTGGCTGGAGTTTCCAAGATTTTTCATGTCTCTGGCAGAAACTTCTAGTCAACTGTACCTGAGGTTCGGTTCTGACATTTCTTAAACAAGTCGGAATGAAATGGACCAGCAGTAGTAATTTCTATATGGCCAGCAATGGATATGCTTACAATGTGAATCACGAAATATTACTAGGAGAGAAGGATATTGTTCATTAGGAAAGTTCACTGAGAAATGTGTTGAGTGATGGGCTGAGTGATGAATGTGCTGGAAGTATTGTGTGTGGGCAAATGTTATGACAGTGGCTTAAATCAGGGAATATAGCATGGTGCAGCACAGCCTAAGTCTTGGAATCCAGTATTATGGATTGGCTCCAAAGAAGCTGACTCATTCTTTGCGCCTCTGGCAGATTCATGCTGCTCGACTGTGTACCTATTGCTCATGAGGAAGGATTTGGTCTGTGGGCTGGTGAGTAAAATTTACAGCATTTCCAGAAACCTGAAACTGAGGAATGTATCTTTAAACAGGCATATGTTGCACACCTTACCAACAGCAACCATTTGCTAAGGTTACAAAACCAGTGTGTTGCAGGTGTTTCTCTGCCTTACTTGGAAAATGTGGCAAACTGCAGAAATTTTTGTGCCTGTGTACCAAAAGAACAAAAGGAGAGGGCCTTCTAAACTGATAGGATGTTCTGGAGCTTTAAACAGTTGAATCAGTGCACAGTAATAGCACTTTAATTACAAAAGTCATGTTGCTTTAGAGTCTATAAGATCATTTCTACGTTTTATAATCTCTACTTTCACATAACCCCAGGCACTTGAAATTAAGTGAGGGTTGCAATAAAGGTTAGGGCCACTGGATTTCCCTCATCACTTCAACTTTAAAACAACACTCTTCTAAATTGGTATAACATTCTCCTGGGACATAAATAACATAGTATTCAACTGCTAGCAAGATAGCTTATTAAAAAAAAAAAGCCTTGATCAATTAAATCAGCAAAGGCATTCAGAAAACCTATTTGAGCTAATAGATGTGCAGGCACAAACCTGATTCCTTACACTGAATAGCAGGTGAACATGATTGGATTTCTTCACACTGAATATCCACAACTTTTGTCAAAGTTGGTAGAAGATGTATTTTACATGCATGGTGCATATTACTCATATGCATACAGATATTCAGGAAAAGTCAGGCCTCACATTCCCTTCCCAGAGGTGCTCAATATCTATACCTTTTGTCTGTGGTGGGAAGAGAGGGTGCTTGGTTTTTAGCTAAATGGAATTAATAAGCAATGAGAGAAGGTATTTTTAGCTCCATGAGCTTTGCTCATTAAATGCAGAGATGGGTACCATGAATTGAGGTATAAAATGTTAACCTTGCAGAAAGTGAATTGCCTTGGACTTTACACACAGAATTTAATACAAGATGATATTTCAAGAAGAGAATATTTATATATCTGTCTCCATATACACATATAGATATAGAGAAAAAATTATATCCCTGTATGTACTGTGATAAATCTCAATTTTTTCATTTCATGAGCAACTTATATAGTTATAATTTTTCCCCTTTTTATTGCTTATTATTTGTATTATGCATTCCATTAAAAGGTAGCTCTCTTGCACTCATAGATCCTCAGATGTACGGTAATAGACCATTTCTGTCTTCTAGAAGCTTACTGTATGTGCTTCCTGCTGAATTTTCATGGATTTACTGTAGAGGAGTGGGTTGGGTTTGTTTTTAGAGAAACTAGTCAGATAAAAATCTAAGTCTCTGTTGAGGCAGCAACTGTCTTATGATATAATCACCAAATTCGGAGTGGCAGAAACTAGTGCCTTCTTGTAACACTTGTTAATTTTGTGCTGACTAACTATGATTCAAACCCTTTTTTCTTGTCAAAAGTAACCCAGATATACTGCACTGAAGTCTATGAGATGTGCTAGATAAGGAAGTTGTCTTTACATGGACTGAAATATGTAGCATTATCTTCCTGGCCTGCAACCACTGATGCATAAAAGTAAAGTTACATTCTTGAGTAGCTCTATTAACTTTACACAGCAAACTCTTGTGTACGGAAGTATTCATATGTACAAACTTCTGCAAGGCTTTTAACATTTGTAGCACCAGGGATATGGATCACAGCACTTCTAAAGAGTAAATGTATCAATCCTGATTAGAATTTTTAGGCCACATCTAGTCTACAGAATAAATACTAATTATTAATGTTATCTTTAGCTGACTCATATATAGATCTATAAATTTGTTTCTACATGGACTGTAGGTCTTTTTTCACTTCTTGGGGGAAGGGAATTGATTTTAGGGCTAAAATGACCTAAAAAAAAATTACTAGGGGTTAGAAAAGCAGTAATCAAATATGCAATTCAAGCCAATAAAAATTTAATTGGCACATAACACCAATCAGAACTGTTTTTTTCCAGCCCAGGACAGATGATCTAAACTAACTATCAACAGATGCAAAAAGTAATTTTGGAAGTAATTTTTTAAGCTGAGAATGAGAAAAGTTGAAATATCCCACCAAGCACAAGGCTCAAGTCAGAAACATTGGCCTAATTCACAGGAGTGATACATACTTTCCTGTGTGACAAAGCAGCACTAAAGTAATGGGCCCCACTAGACCATGGGCACCTTCTGTATTGCCTTCAAATACTCCACCTTGCAAATGGGATAGGATATGAAGATTTCATGATCTTCCTTCTTTTCAGAGGACAAGTATGAAGGTTCATAATGGTACATTCCCTGTAAAAATTACTATTTTCACAAGCAGATAAAACACCATCTAAAACCAGAGTCTGAGCATAAACTGTAAAGCATCTGATATAGGATCACTGAACACATGTGTTTTATGAGCAATTAAGTATTAGCTTGGGATGAAAAGTTTTCTGAAAACACCTTAATTTCCTCAAAGCGGAAAGAGTCCTCACAATTATCTTGTCTCAATTTTAGAAAACAGCTACTTCAAAGTGTGCTGTTTCTTCACAGCTCCTGCAGCTACAACTTTCATATGAGTTGCTTTAATTTCTCCTATATATGTGACTGGCTGAGAATGAATATTAAAGACCTTAATATATAAGAGGCCCTTTCAATTTAAGCGTTAAGCAGGCCTTTTAGATGGGGTGAACTCTGAGCTGGTTTTGGCTGGGATAGAGTTACTTCCCTTCATAGTAGGCAGTACAGGGCTACGGTTTGGATTTGTGCTGAAAACAGCATCACTGCACAGGGATGTTTTAGTCACTGTTGAGCAACACTTACACAGAGGCAAGGACTTTGCTGCTGCTCACCCCACTCACCAGTGAGGAGTCTGGGTGCACCAGGAGTTGGAAGGGGTCACAGCTGGGACTGCTGACCCCAACTGACCAAAGTGATATTTCATACCATACGATGTCATGCTCAGCATATAAAGATGAGGTAAAAAGGAAGTGGGGACATTTGGAGTGATAGC
The DNA here is from genome assembly GCA_022605575.1 of Laterallus jamaicensis coturniculus. Lineage (NCBI taxonomy): Eukaryota > Metazoa > Chordata > Aves > Gruiformes > Rallidae > Laterallus > Laterallus jamaicensis. The sequence goes on along the minus strand of JAKCOX010000102.1, from coordinate 8,262 downwards.
GTTTGTATTCCCAGATAACCTTTACATGTGATGGAGCCCTGCTGTCCTGGGCATAGCTGAACACCTGCCTGTGGCAAGTGGGGAATGCATTCCTGGATTTGCTTTTCTTACGTGTGAGGCTTTCGCTTTACCGATTGAACTCTCTTTATCTCAACCCAAAACTTTTCTCACTGTTACTCTTCTGATTTTCTCCCCTATCCCACTTGTGGGGGGAGTGAGTAAGCGATTGTGTATGGGGCTTAGTTGCTGACTGGGTTAAAGAACAACAGATGCAGCCATTTGAAGCTTTTAGTATCCAGGGATTTCTTTCCTCATCGAAGAGTGACTTGGGGTCAGAGATGGGAATGGCTCTAAAATGCATCCTGCTCTTGGCAGGACCCCAAAAACAGGTGCTTTGAGTGTTTGGTGGGAAGAGCTTTAGCCCACATGCAGGCACACTTAAACACAAAGGGTTTCTCTCCTGGCGTGGGTTCTGCACTGTGGTTTTTCACAGCTCTCTACTTTTTCTACTTACCAGCTTTCCCTGTGCCTAGATACAGTGGGAGGGAGGCAGCCAGTCAGAAGAAGCTTAGAAAACACCTAGTAGGAAAGGTATGTACTTTTTGCTAAAGATTATTTCCTAATTATTTGTTATTCTTGATGCCTAGTATAATAACATTAAGGCAGTGCTCAGGCATTTCTGAATGTGGGCCATTTGAATCTGGGTCTGGAAAGCAGACACTATTCCACCACACGACCATTTCTGAGCAACTGCATTCTCAGAAATGTTGGGGTGTTTTTTTCCTGGGATCACACATAATCTGTGAGTTATTCAGCTAATCAAAATAGTTTTTCTATGACTGTAACTATTTGCATCCAGCAATGGTAATTTGTTCTTCCCCAGCTGATTGGATCTGTAGTCTTACAGTGCTTGTGCTCACCCTCATTCATTCCTCCCGCATTATAGGCCTGTTCCTGAAGGACGCAGAGTACCTGCGGTTTGATTGAAAGTTATTGCATCTCTCAGGAGTAAATTTAATTTGAGTGATACCCCCTATAATCCAGTGTGATATGATGCATTAGAAAAAAAAAGCAATAACAGAGTATCTACAAGCCATTTTTTCAATCTTATTTGAGGAAAAGAAATCTTAGCAGAGAAAGCCATAGAAATAAACTGGGTTTTGTTCTTTGACTAATACAGAAGTTCTCTGAATCTTGAAAAAATATAAAATAAAATGAAAAAATGAGTCATTGATCATAAGCAACTTGCTGTCAGCTGTTAACGACTGGTATTGGTGGTTTGGTACCAACATTATTTCAGGTAAATGAGAAGGCAGAATTGTAAACAAAGGAAAATGTTCGATCCCCCAAGTGAAACGTGGGCTGATGCCTAGTATTTATAGCTTAGTACATCCTCATTAATCCATTCTGTTAATTTTTTTTCTTTACAACTGACTAAGAAAGAATACTAATGCAGTGTTTCTCTGCTGTTTCTAAGTGTTCTGTTATATTTGAGACCTTACTTGCTAACATATATTTTTCTTTCCAAAGAGCTCATGCCGTTTTTACTTGGATCATGCCATGGAAAAGAATCACTGCATTTCTTAAACTATTAACAAATACTTTAAATGATGGAAACCTACTGCAGCCAGCAGGAAACACAATCCAGCAATTACACAGCAGCAGCAACCTGGATTTTTTCTGATTTTGTTATTCAGTGGAAGGTGGTGGTTATTGTAATTATGTCTTTAAAGAAATACTTCATAATGTTTGCCTGTTTCTGACATACCTGAAGACTTGTCCACAGAGTTAATCACCTGATGCTAAAAAAACCCAACCCTGTGTACCTGTGTACTCCAATCAAATTTTTTCCTAGCCTCAGATTCATGTAAAAACATTCTCGGTTATGCACTGGTGCTCCTTTGGCCACAGAGTCTGTAGCAAACAAGTCATATTAGCTATGAAAAGAGCACTATTTAGAGCTTAGTGTAAAGATGCAGTAGAAAGAGTTACGATGGTGTCCATGGTTTTGGGGGTTCATGACTCAACTGAGTCAAGTTGAAACACTGACAGAAATTCCTTTGTTCTCAACATGATCCACCCCATGTGTCTCTTTTCAGTTTATGTCTGGACTGGTAGAGCATTAAAATTATGAAATTTTTATAGTAAAGCTGTTGTATACATAAATATTTACTGCAAAATCTGAGTCTTATAAGGCAGTGTGTTTTAAAAGGTTTTAAAACTGGGTTTTCAACTGTTGTTTCAGGGTCATATTTTCAAAAGAGTATGAAAGCCCACACTGTGGGGAAATAAGGCCTCAATTTGGCACTGTTGAACTGAGAACCAGCAGTAATAAGATCTGTTAGATGGGTTATATCACTAGCACCTACTGAAAGAGCTGAATTTAATACTTAATTTACTGTTAACACATACGTAATGACTGTGTGAAATGGTGGATGAGATGTTGCTGAAAATAACTTTTCTTTTGTAGCCATTTTTATTTCGAGAGATTATAATGAACTAGCTTGGCCACCTAATTTAGCCAATACATTTGGACACCTGAATTTGCTCAGAGATTTTTGTTCAGGTGATCTCAGCATTGACCTGTGCATGGTTCAATGCTCTAAAAGCTGTATTCTCAGAGCTTTAGTATTTGTTTCCTTCTCAGGACCCTGTTCCACCATAAGGCTTCATTTATTATGACTGTTCTCCTTTAATGGCCGCCACCATGGACTGGGGGAGTCACAGGGCTGCAGAAGTAGCTGGCAGAGAACCAACAGTTAGAGGGCGGGTCTGTCTGCAGGGTGGACATATCCAGCACCACAGTTGTTCACCAGAATATGTTTAACGTTGGCCTGAGCCTTAATGAAACACTGCAGAAAGCTGGTTGTTCATTTCAGAGTGTGAGTTTTCTTAGAGTTCTGGGGAACAAGGACAGATTTAACATTCGTCTTTAGACAAAACCTTCATTTTCAGTCAAAATACAGTATTGCTGGAAAACTTTCACCTACCCTTAGTAGAGACCTCAGTGGACATTTCTGGAGCACTGTTGACCATGTCTGTAGGATAAGTTCAACTCCCTTGAATCAACAGAAACTAAACCTCAAGGTGTCTTGTGTCCCTAGGAAAATCTCTGGCTTCCGGAAGCATTCTGCTAATACCACAAATCCTCACCTATTAAATCCTTATTCTGGAACACTATTTTTAACCTTTTTTCTTAAGACACAGTACTTTACTATGTTACCTGTGTTTCTTCTATTCTTTGAAGACGATCAGGAAGACTTGTCAGTGATTTGCTTCCTAAGTAGAGGATAATTAAAGCAGGAATTTTGCTTGATATTTAGATGGGGTTAATATTTCCTGAGCTAGGAGGTAGGGACGCAAATCTGTGATTATCAGGACAGTGTTATGTTGCATCCAGAGATACATTACTTAAAAGAATGTCATGCAATTGTTGATGGTTAGTAAAAGGAGTTATCTCCTGCCTCACATCATTATTATTATTATATGTTTATTATTTTGGGACGGTTGAGCCAGTAACAGAAAAAGAACAGCCCTTACAAAACTCAGAAAGTTTCACAAAATTTAGAAGATTAATTCTGTGCAGTGACATGGCTATGTCAAAAATACATTATATAGTACAGGGATTTGAAAGATAACCTTGGATTTCTCAGTCAAGATGCATAGTTAGATAGCTGTAACTGTTAATATAAGTTTTGTTATGCCTTCTTTTTTTTTTTTAATTTTTAAATTGTTAACAACCAGTAAAGATTGAAATAATACTGTGGAAAAGACTTTATAATTTAGGTTCACTTGTATTAGCCTGCAAAAAGCTTGTATTTCTGTTAGCTATACAAAGAAAGTAAGGCCTGAAATCTAATCCAGAGAGACAAAAGTGAGATGGCCAAAGCTGACTTCAAGGAAGGGTCTGTTGCTTCTCTTCCCCAGTTCAGGAGCTGGTTTGGAGTAACAGCTAAAATAAAATGGTAGGGCAATACTTCTTACTTCTGTGTCTGGTGAGGAGTTTTACTGGTATCTTTAGGTTCATGGAGCTCGTGTATATTGTACTGAAAAATGTATTCCCCTCCCTGGCAATATTCAGGCCCAGGTTGGATGGGGCTTTGGACAACCTGGTCTAGTGGAGGATGTCCCTGCCCATGGCAGGAGGGTTGGAACTAGATCCCTTCCAAACCAAACCTACAAAATACTGAAAATGTTCCCACCCGTGGTTTAGCCCTGGCAGGATATGGGAGAGAACTGGAAGAATGAAAGTGAGACAACTCATGGGCTGAGATAAAAACAGTTTAGTAGGACACACTCAAAAAAGGGAAGGTAATGATAATAATATATATGCAAAACAAGTGATGAACACCACAGTTTCTCTCCACCCAAAGCCTATGCTGCACAAGACCTCCCCAGCTGCCATACAAGCCCCCCCTGCTAAAAAATGCCCAGCTTCTCAGCCTACACACGCGAGCAAAATAAACCAAGGAATTCATTTACCACTTCCTATCGTCAGGCAAGTGTCCAGCCATCACACCAAATCTGATGCTGTGTGATACCTCCAGCTGCCACAACAGGCCTGCAGCTGCCCCTCAGCCCATCTCCAATTATAAGCAGAACTTGATGTTGTACGGTATGGAATATCTCTTTGATAATTTTAGGTCAGTTGCCCAGGCTGTGTCCCCTTCCAGCTTGTTGGGTGTCCCCTACCTTCTTGTTGGCAGGTCAGTACAAGAAGTTGAAAAGTCCTCAACTGCTTGGCAACAACTAAAAGCATCAGTGTGTTACCAACATTATTCTCACCCTAAATCCAAAACACAGCACTACACCAGCTGCTACAAAGAATAGTGACTCCCTGCCAAAACCAGGACACCCCCCTCAGGTTAGAGCACATCAGCGTTGAAGGTAAGGATGTTAAAATTCTGTCTGCAAAGCATTTCTAAAATTTACTCTGCTATTTTCTTAGTAAATATGCATGGTCTATGTGTTATTATCACTCATAATCCATATTCTGAGAAGACTATAAGTGTTATACAAGGTGTGTGCTGTTCATAAGTGGGGAAATGCAAACAGTAAGGTGGGGACAGTTCCAGAGGATGTGAACATGATTGAAGGAAGAGGTTAGATTTTGCCTCCCTACAGAAAACTTTACTTGAATGTTGATTGCTGGAGAGCTAATTGAGTTATTTAAAATGACTAGTAGCAAAAATCTAGAAAAATGGCTCTCAATTGCGTTTGTGAGCTATAAACTCTAATGCCACTCATTAACTACCTTCTGTGATGATGAAGGGACTTGAATAAAAGTACTGAGAAATACTAGAGCAAAGAGTGATTGCATAGAGATTCTCAGCATGATCTGGTTATCTCTTCCATCAGGAAAACTTAAAAATTTAAAGAGCTTTAAAGTATATATTTTTAAAAAAGATAATTCTGAAGATCAATGAGAGAAAAGCGGTGAAAATTAACCTTCCCCCCCTACTTTCTGCCTTAGCTGTATTCTTGGTGTCATCTGAATTATTGCTACCAGACCTGGCAAAATTTTGAGTTAAGCTTTTTCTCCTGGAAACATTAGGGTCTTCAAGTTCTGCCCAAACTGCACTCGAGTTTGAGTTTTTCTCTAAGAGACCTAATGCAGGGAAAAGTGGTGTTAAGGAAAAAAAAAAAGGTGGAAAGCAATTAGAATTTATGCCAAGGAATTTTCCATTACATATTTTTGCTTTTTCTTTGCCACTTTCTCCCTTGTTTTGGTAAGCAGCCTTAGTTAGATGGCTGTTTCATATCTCAATATGTGATATATTTCTTTTGCTTTGAATACAGATGTCCCTGAGAGTTACTGGTCATGCTCTAATTCTCTATTCAGCAAGCCTCTTAACATGGAGGTTCTGCTCACATCTCTTATATTTGTTTCTGGATCTTCCTTTAACAGTATATTTGTGATTGTATCATTGTCTGAGTTTAATATTCAGTAACAGGCTTTATTTGTCTAGATGCTGTTTTTCATATTTCTGAAAGATTTATTTCTCTGTAATAGTTGCAAAATTTTATTCCCCCTACACTCGCAGTCACACTGTCTTTCACAAGGTGCTATATGTAATTGATAGCAGACTGTCTGAGCAAAACATGAGACAGTGGTCAGTCTGATATGGGGCCTGTTGGAGCAGACAGAACAATCACCTTGTCACTGCATTGGATGTGTTTTTTGCTATGAACCAAGAAGGGCTCCAAGGTGGGTAGCAGGGCAGATGATGCACCCAAGGGAGCAAAGGACTAGGGCCTCCCCTCTGCAATTGGCACTGCTCTCTCATTTGGTTAATTAAATTCAGTTAATTGGTTGTGGAGTCTCCTTCTCCAGAGATATTCAAAACCTGCCTAGATGCAATCCTGTGCAACCTGCTCTAGATGATCCTGCTTTAGCAGGGGAGGGTGGACGAGCTGATCTCCAGGGATCCCTTCCACTCCCTGCCGCTCTGTGACTCTGGGATTCAGCCACAGCTTCTCAGTGTCTTTTAGTTGTGTTGCTGGCTCCAGCTGACTCAACCCCTTTCATAAGATTTCAGCAAGAGAAGCAGCACAGGCCATGAACCAGAATACCCAGAGTTATGATCCACAAGCTGCTGGTGCTCTGCCGTTCTGCAATTGCCCCTTGAGCACGTAACAGCAGGTTATTGGGATTTAGCAAGGGACAGGCAGCTCAGGTTTTCAAAACTTTCCTTTTCTAAGGCTTTATGCTCCTTCCAAGTGGAGGGTCCATGTGTGAGGAGGCACGAAGGTGTGTGTAGCTGGCCGATTTTGCAGGGACTTGATGCTAGGGGTAGCTTTGGGAAAGATTATTTTGTCCATATTGAGCTTCGGTTATCCTGTTAATTTAGTTGGAATGTCTGTGTCCAGTTCCAGTGGTCTAAAGCTGAGCACCATTATTGCTAATTTCCCCCAGAATCTACACTTTCCTGCCAAAACACAAACACAGAGGTGCTGACACAGCAAGTTTTGATGCTTTGGGCTGGAGCCACCCGATACGATACATTTGGTGCCTGCAAGGAGAGCCAGTTAGTTACTGGCAGGTAACAGTTTTCAAATTTCCACAGGGTTTCACAGAAGACCATCTAGCAGAGGCAGCTTGGAAATGGCCTCTGTCTCAGTTTCCCTTGCTCCAGGGCTTTTGCGCACCACCCTGACACCCCCACAGAGGAAACAGCTTGAAGGTGGCCTCTTCCAGCTGACTTTCTGCTGCTATGGCTGATTATCAAGTTTAAGCCAAGGGCGTCTCTGTAGCGTATCAGAGACTAGCTTCAAGGACAGAGGGCTCCCTATCACCAGGAGTTACCAGATCCTGAACTTTGCTCAGGCTCAAACCGCCTGCTGGGTAGAAACATGTGTGATCTTCCCTTTTGCCTTTGGTGCTTTGCTGTGTTGCTTGCTGTGATAGCTCATTTTCCTGCCTGCTGAACCACTGGGGGAGAGATGCAAAGCTGAGTGCTGGACTGCGGGGCAGTAACATGGGAGATAGATTCGGCTGGCTCAGAAAGTGCTGCAAACGCTGCCAGGCACCTCAAAATTATGTTAAAACCAGAATTATACTGGACCCATGTAGTTGGTTGCCAGATTTCAAAGTACAGTGGTTTTTTCTGCCTACCTGAGGGAAGAGCAGATACAAACCACTGGGAGGGAAAGGGTAGCGGTTACAGTGGCTGCTGTGCTTTTGGCAGGATCCATTTCTTTGCAGCGTGGTGCTGTTTGGCATGAAAAGCAGTAGCAGCCTGGTAGTGGTTATTTAGAAAGGGAACGCCCACTCAGACCTGCGGTGGAGCCTGGCTCTGCCAGAAGTGCCCCCAAGCTCCATGAGGAGCTTGAACTGCATGAAATGTTGATGCAGGAGGGCAGGATGTCACTGTGCTTGCTAGCAACCCTGCCTGTGGGTAACACAGGCAGCTGGAGAGATCTGCTGAGGGATGTGTTCCAGGGAGTCAAACCTCCTTCCTCATGCTTGACTGTTTCCCCTTAAACACTTGCTTTTTAGCCTGGCAGGTGTTGCCATGAGTGACAGCCCTGGCCACAGGGTAAATGCAGGGAGGCTGGCAGTCATCAAGATCAGCAAATACTTGCTCTTACACAGTCACTGAAAGAACAGGACACAGGGAATCCCAGGTGCTGATAAAACACACTTCATAATGTGCTTCATGGAGAGCAAAAGTCAGCAGTGACAACAAAGCTGGCCAACAACTGTCTTCCACAGTGAGCTGCTTCTCACTTGGCTTCTGAAGATTATTTTATTTTGGTTGA